>CM060960.1:54436881-55045631 GCA_030765055.1 Mantis religiosa | reverse complement strand
AATTTTGAATGTTTTGAGCACTTTATGAGGCAATTCCTACTAATTTTGGCTTGAGAAAAACAAATGACAATAACAAATTTTTATTAGCTCTAGTTTCTATGATATGCACTAGGTCGAAGCAGTATATATTAATGGGTTGAAAGGAAAGGATACATTTTAATTACATACATGCTAACAATGTAAAGTGCATTTGATTTTCTGAACTGCTAATTATATGCTAAGAGTTCTAAATTGCTGGAAAAACACTTTGCAGATAGTTGTGTCTGAAGAGAATCATGTGGTGGCCTATTGACTCCGTCTTTTAGCTTGCCTCTTGTGATGGATTTCCGCAGAATCCCTATACAAAGAGCAACAGTAATCCGCAAACATTACTTCATTCCAACGGCCCTGACATCTTTGTTCCAATAACAGAAATATCCTGATGGAATCTCTCCCCATGTTCATTCCTAACAGCTCCAAAACTAGGAGGGAATAGCTCTGGGTCTGAGTGAACAAAATGGATCTTGAGTGACATTTTGCATCCAAGGCTATGGTATTTCTGCAGGAGCACTGTCACTAAATGCTTTAAGTTCACTTGTTGCCTAAAAACCCATGAACACCCTTGAAGGCCTCCCAAGCTTCCTTATCTTTCCCCTCCAAAATTTGGACAAATTCAGGTTCCTTTACAAGTTCTTATTTGTGGTCCGACAAAAATGCCTTCCTTAACTTTTGCCTCACTTAATTTCCAATCTTTGTGTTTTGTTGTGTGATAGGTGTGCGAAGTCCCAAAAAATCCCCCAAGTTTAAAATGTTAACTCTAAAAAATAAAATGTCACTTTATCTTCAAAACAAGAGCTAATCTACCATTTTGATGGTGATTTTTGAATTCAGCAGATGGAAATACATGTGAATATTAAACGGGAAGAAACCTTTCACTGTTGCCCAGTGTTATCACACTGGTGGATTTTATGAAAGTGATGAGTTTTTCTGTGTCATTGATCCCTCGCGACATAATGTTGGTAGTTTGGGAATTTTTTTTTTTTTTTTTTTTTACACCGAGTGCCGGAAGTGACAGGTGTAAGGAGGAGAAAATTGAGGCTCGTATTGTGATCAAGTTCCTGCATTTGAAGGGCAGACACTATTGTGAGGTGGAAAAGGAATTTTCAGACTGGTCACATGTCCCTGACAGTTGAGTCCAGAGGGTCCACTCCCATCAGTCCTGGACCCGTAGGACCAAGACCGGGGCCTCAAACCCAGGGGGTTATCCGAGCTGTCCCAAAGGGCGCTCGGCGTCCTCCGTGGGGGCTTTCCATAGGGCAAGACCTGGGTTACAAACAAGCCCCCCTATCTGGTCCAAGGACACAAGACCGGATGGAAGTGGATACGCCACTTATGCGCGTCAACACCAAAGGTGAAGGCTACCGATATGACCTCGGTGGGGCCGCCTGGCGATCTAGCACACCTATTAGCTCTGCAGGCTAATACCCGGGAGAATTAAATGGCTTTCCTCAACGCGTCCGAAGACGTATCCGATTCCCACAGACATCGGGAACACACTGCCCCTCGAGACGAACCGAATCCGAACTACTCCCGGAGGAGGGGCTCAGATGTTCGGTCCGAGGTTCCTCTAGTAACGTCAGAGGTACCACGAGTGCTAGGAGTACGCAGCGCCCGCACCACGGCAGCTGAATGGGACGGTCCCTGACAGATGAGCCAAGAGCTGGTAGACCGTCAAAGACAGACGATGTTGTCACACTGAAGAGGAGTAATACTGGAATACAGACGAGCAGCGATCTAAATGATCATTAACGAGAAATCTTAGTTATGGTTGTGGGGAAAATTATTCAATATGTACTGCAAATGTCTAAGGTGTCTGCCCGGTGGGTTCCACGTTTGCAAACCTCATTTCAAAAGCAAACACGGCTTCACCTTTCAAGACAGATGATGGAAGAGGAAGATTTTTTTATTTTATGGTAACCATGGCTGAATCCTGGATATATCAATGATCCAGAGACAAACTGAGCATGGAATTGATACTTGCCGATTCCCCCCTCCCAAAAAACAAAGATGCAACGGACAGTTGGCAAGGTTTGTATCAACATTATACTTAATGTTACGAAAATGTTCTTTCGTTCTGGTTTCTAAATTACGTTTTGTCTTTCCAATATAAACTATCACAATCGAAACAATTATTTTTTTTTAGAGAAATGCAATAAATTTTCAGTACTATATTTTGAGGAACTAAAGTTATACCAAACTAATTTTTTCATGTTTATTAACCCAAAGATGGTAAGTAAATTTTTTTAAATTATAATTCGTCTTATTTTTCTAAGGGTAGAAGCATCATTAACAAATTTGACATTTGAATTTTTCAATTTTTATTTATAAAGTCTTTATTAAAACAATTAATTAAAGCAATATTAAAAATATTGTATATAATTTTATTAAATTCATCTTTATTCAGGGGTATATTTATTACTTTATAAATCAAACTATTGAACACAGCAAATTTGTGTAAAAAAGGGATAAAACTTACTTTTATGTAATTATCAATAGGAGTAGACTTCCTATAAATAACAAAGTTCAATTTATTTTTATTTCTATTATCTTTAGATTTATAAAATGAAGAAATTCATTAATTTCAGTCACTAATGAAATTTTGTAGCTTGATCTTCGAAATTCGGTAATTTAAGGCAAAGTTTGTCATATTTTACGCATTTACTTACATGCTTCTAAACGCACTTACGTACCACCTTTCTGGGCTGCTTTTGAACCCGCATTCTTGTAATAAATAGGCCGGGACCTATGGAACGTACTCCTTTTATAGCCTTTATTAATTCCGAGTTATATCGATGCAAATTCCCTGACGAATTTGTGTAATAAGGTCAACACTTCCATTTCTTACTATAAAAGTAAATAGTATTTTACATCGTGTAAACATTGCAGAATGCTCCAGTACAACAAAACCCAACAAGCAGCTAAAAAATGCTTAACAATAACCTTGTCAAATCCGTTAATGGATTTTGGATTATATCCCAAAATACATTATTTTGCAAATGCTGCAAAAAGCTGTCATGTAAGCCCATACATATGAAATCCCCTCTTTGATTCCCAATTTCTCTATAATGACTGCGGCGCTTTCTCGCTTCGTTCAGGCTTTATGCAGGCAACAATCATTATCCATTGTAATAATAGATGGGAATTGCAATTCTAATTGGGACACTTTAATGGTTTCAGAACGCGGTAAGCTCCGATGTGCTAATAGACAAATATTTGTTAATGTTATTTCCACTTAGCTTGTTTACACGTTATGACTTAACTGGAAAGAATCATGAAGTAAATGAATATTAACGTCAATGCAGCAATGAAACTGAATAAAATTAGTCGTTACAGGAAAAAGTATTACATTCACGATTTAACTATCCACTATCGTTCATCACTTTCTCAACGGCGTAGCAGATATCATATTAGAGAAGATTGGACCACAATCTTGTGCAGAGTTTGCTCAGAAAACGTTTGAGTCCAGGTGAACGAAAATTATTTTTTAAAAGAAACTGCTGTTCCGAAGAATGTTTGCTACTTTATCTTCCGAAGCCCACTGCGGCAAACCCGCATACTATTGTTAAATAAATTGGGTTCCAATTGGAGCTATGAGTTCTGTTATCCTCAGGTGAATGGTTGTAGGAAATGGATTTTGGTGGTTGTTGGTTACTCAGTAGTATTAATACTTTGTTGTAGAATTATTTGGTTTAATTCTTGAATCTATGTTCATCGACTTGGATCGGTGACCACCTTTCAGACTTCGAAATCTTCGCTTCTCTTCTTAATGCACATGAACACGTTCTTCCTGTCGTAGTATCAACTTGACATTTTTCTTACTTCACCATTCAGTTCGAACCTTATTCTGATCCCCTCTCTAACTATCACATGGCCAAACTAGTTCACCCTTCTCAAATGTTACATTATTGGTTGCTCATTTATTTCGAATTTTTGCATTGGTTTGCAAAACTCCTATAACTCATTGACGTTCAGCCCACCCTGAGTTGGGGAACGCCTACCCTGAGTTGCTTGTAACGGTATGCATCGTTATCGAATCATGGAATTAAATCTCTAGCGTTCATGCTCAACTGCATTTTGAAAGTGCTTTGTCGCAAACATTCCTGGCTGAAAGAATACAATAGTTCTCAGACATTGAACTTTTACTAGTACAAAGAAGGTGACGGTCCTTTTCTGTCTCTCCGACGTGTACAGTTTTACAAGAACATTTTGTCTTTCTTGCCCGGATGCTAGTATATGCTGTATTAAATTCTATTCATCCCTTATTCTTTAAGTCAACTGCTATTTTAATTATTTTATGCATTATAATTTCATATTATAACAATAGTGTTATATTAGTTTATCAAAGCATTTATATTAATTTTTCTTTTTTAATTATATGACTTCCATTAATTCACCGCCTCCTAATCGCTGCCTAGTACTACGGTTACACCATATTACTCCTATAGCATCTGTAGCCCCCAACGAGGTTCGCGAGCCGCATGCTCTTTGTAAAATTTTTATCTGAACAAGAACCCCCAGGAGTTAGATTTTTTTTAAGAGACTGCAAATGTTGAACTTATCTTTACAAAGGAAAAGACATCTGATTTGTTCCAGACTGTGATTAACTTTTTATCAACTCAAGGTTTCAGACTAAAACATTTAATCACTTCAAATATTTGAAGAAAATTACGGAAAGACTTCCTGACGTACAGGTAGAAATGAAGATTACTATGGTAACATGTCGGGCCTTGCTAAAGGAATAAATGGTCGATTTAATGTTTTAATATCATTTAAGCGTTTATTTTCTTCCCTGGAAAAATTTCTCTAAGGACTGCATGTGGTCGAAGGACTAAATCGATCAGGGGGTCCTTGAGGCAGAAGAGTTTGAGAAACTGACCTATAAAGTACCTATAAATTTTCATAAATGCCTGAAAATGATGTATGATGCTCAGGATAAAGATGCTATTGTGTTCGGACGTCTTCACTTCCTACATCGTTTCTTTGTTGCACCTACTTAGAAATATTTTCAACCCTTGTATGAAACTATTTTTCCAGGATAACTAAGTTTCGGAGATACATATTTGTGAGAAGTTTCAATAAATTTATCTTCAGAAATGTTATCTGTTTCTCGTGTGGTCATGTAAATGACATTTCAGGGCTGCCATATGGCCACCTGCTTCTGTTAACTGTATGCAACCGAAGTTTTAATGGAAACGTGAGCATTATAAAAAAAACTTTAAAGGTAAATAACTAAGAATATTTTATAGAAACTACATCCAAAAGACCTCCTGTTAAAGGAGAACAGGTTGTCAACAAAACATTGCACTTGTAACTTATTACTCCAAAACTGGTTATGTACTGCTCTTGTCCAACACAAAATCGGAGCGCTGGGACCGGAGGTTTGAAACCGTGGCGGAACGATCCCCGGGCTGGGCATATTTGCATCAAAGGGTTCTTCCTGGACTATTCACGGCAGCCATAACTCCTGCCTCGCCGCGCGCTACTTGTATAAACTTAGTTCGTTTGCACAACGCTCTTCTATTTAACTTGGAGACAAAGGTGTCTGCTGGACACATTCCGTCCGGCACAGTTGGTAATAAAGCTTGACGTAACGTGGCCTTCCTTGTATCCTTACTACAGACATAAGTTCACTGCCTATAGAAAATTAATTTTATCAATTGTTCTAGAATTACTACGTGTACTTAAAGATTTGACTTGATATTAAATTGCGAAATCCCGGGCAAAAAGTAACTATGCACCTGTAGAGATTACAACAAATGACAAAAATAGCTTAACAAAGCTATTTTACTTGTATCCTTATGTACGAGGATTCCATTTTGACCTTATGGTCTGAAAAGTTTCCGACCTAACAAGGACGACATTTTCTCAGAGTTATTTATAGATTTTTTCCTTTTAACTCTACCCACTTCTCCCACCGACGCTGCCATTTCTGTAACCCGTCCAAATAGTACTCGCAGCTTTTCTCTGCAAAATAATTGTTCACGAAGGTGATTGCCACTTCATTTGACAAAAATCTGTCCTCCGAGTGCCATTTTCATATGCGGAAAAAAAAAGTCGTTTGGGGCTAGATCTGGCGAGTCAAGCAGTTCAAAATGTAATTCCTGAATTTTCGCCATTGCAAAACGTTGATGTGTGAGACGGTGTGTTGTCTTGGTGAAACAGGATTTTCTTTTTCTCCATGTGTTGCCGTTTTTCCACAATTTCTGCCTTCAGCTTGGTAAGCAATAACTCGTATGCTCCTGCTATGGTTTACTTTTTGAAGATAATCGATTAAAATAACACCATCACTATCCCAAAAAAGTCATCACTTCTCCAGCCGAAAAAAGTTTTTGCTTTTCTTGGAGTCGGTTCTCTTTGCGGTCAAGTTTGGACTGTATTTTTGTTTCGAGCGTATAATAATGTATACAAGTACAGTAATTAATCGGCGCCAATACTCTGATTTATTAAGCTTAAACTGCGCTAACAGAGCGTTGGAAATTGTTTATTCGAACATGAACAAACGCGGCAACCAACGCGCGGACAGCTTTCTCATGTCTAAATGTTGATTTAGTATGTCACAAACACACTCGACATATCCATAGCCTCTACTATCTTTCTCACCTTAATTCGGCTGTCGTCTAGCATTATTTGGTTAACTTTGAAGATGTTTTCGTCGGTAGTTGCAGTTTTTGGACGTCCCGAACGTTCATCTCCCAAGCTCATACAGCCACGTTTAAATTCAGCTGCCCAAACTTTCACTGTGGTAAATCATGCTGCAGAGTCCCCATTCACAGAATCCAACTTATCTTATATTTACGTAGGCGTATTGCCTTTCAAAAACAAATTTAGTGACAGCCCGATACTCAATTTTGCCCATTTTCATAAAAACACTCACATCAACTCTTTCAAACGACTGTTACATCACCATTGAGAGTCCAAAATCGCTGAAACTTTGGTAACTGTCAACAGATGAACAACGAAATTCATTAGCTTGTATTTATGAGTGCTGCCATCTTCAGGCCACTTTTCAGGCCACCCTCGTATTTTACCACCTTCCGATAAAACATTCTAAATGTTTGCTTAAGATGTTACTGCATGGGTATTTTTGTTGCTCTTTTTGCACCATTTCCCAAAAACTTTGGACCTGTTACACTCCATTCTTATAGAAATTCTTATAAGGATAAAATCTACAGAAACTATCTTATTTACTTTCTTGCAGGTGCCTAGGGAATACCAAAGGCCTAAAGTGATAGAGCTGGTCAATATGTGTTGATTTTGAAATTTATTTCTATCCATGCCCAAGACATAATATAGAAATAACGTCTTCTCGTTTCAGACATGAATTAGTATTAAATTCAAATAGGAAATTCCTTGGAAATGTTCTGTGCCACTGTTGGATATGTTTTGGGATCTGGACATTTTAAGAATCTATAGAGTGCGACCCACATAAGCCTGAAATATTCCAATGGGTCTTAATTTTGGACCAATAATACGACATAAGAAACGTGCAAATTTGGGAGAATATAATACAAAATTGGGTGATTACATTACACTATTTACAACTCAGAGAAAATGTTGGAAGTGTCCTCCACGAGTATCAATGTTTGCACTTGTCTCACCATATTCTCTGAAGTTGTACGGAGAGTATCCTCGCCAATGTTACTTATTTTGGTTCAAGTGATTTCCTTGAGAACATCAATTGTCAGTGGCCTATTCTTTTACACTTATTTTTAGATACCACCACAAGAAAATATCCGGTTAGGTTAGGCGATCTGCGAGGCCAGAGACTTGAGATTATTCGATTATTCAAAGAAACTGGTTACAATTTCCATGGTGTCAGATGTATGGCACGTTGCTCCATCTTGCTGGAAATAACCTCAATTTGATATCATCCAGCTACTCCACAAATGTCTTGAAGACGAAGTTCAGTGTCTACAGTATATAGTAGTATATAGATGCTGGTCGAGGACACTTCCAAGATTTTCTCGCAGATACAAATAGTGTAATGTAATCCCCCCAATTGTGTATATTCTCCCGAAGCAGCACGTGTCATTTATTGGTTCAAGAGTTTTGGCCTATTGAAATGGTTCAGGTTTATATGGATCATGACGGTTTACAAGTTAAGAAGTCATCTAGAATAAGAACTTCCGAAAACATTCCTAGAAAATTCAAAATATACATTTCATATATAAGGAAAATATCAAAATCTGTACTCATTTTGAAAAAAAAAACTTTCTAAAATTTATGTTCTATGAAAGGTACATTTTCTTTAATACCTTCGTGTCAAAGTAGAGTCTGCTACACATTCTCAGAGTAGGGAGGTAAACTTCAGCCGATCTTTAGGGAACTTTTGCTGTAAAATAGGTACTTCTGTTAAGTATGGAAACTTCGCCATTCTTGGCTCCTTTGGTTTATTTCTTTGTCAATGTACAAATTATCTTTATAGATTAACATTCATAAACTGTTTCTATGTTAAATTATCAATTTTCTTAAAACCTATGCAAGAAAAACATTAGTTTGTGTGTCTACTTTGATGTTGACCAACAATTTCTCAAATTTTAGTCAAAAGATGGTGTAAAGCTTTTTGTATAAAGGTAGGTTGGTGATCTACGAAACCTATATAGTGTATTATTAAACTCTCAACCTTAAATGAAACACTTAAATTTATTCGAGTTAACATTGGAGTTATAACGGACTTTAAACTTCTTTTACGAATATGTATGGAAGGCGAATGTTCGGCTGTCCAGTTGAAGAGATAAGGGCACTGAAGTGTTTTGCTGTTGTAATTTTACGTCCTCCAACGTTAAGTCATATCAGACGATGAATGGAATGGGTGAAATGATGCTCAAATGAGCCCAGGGTCCATATAGCTTAGAGTTAGGCGACATTAGTCTTTCAGGATAAGGGAAAACACTGGAAAACCTTATCCATGTAACTCACATTGACATATTCAAACTCGGGACTCGGGCACTGAAGTGTCCTATCACACAACGTATATTGCAGTTTTCTAGATGAGCATTTCACAGCCGGCCGGGACGGTGAACTCATGTATATCGATGAACGTGCTGGTTAAAATGAATTATTTACTCAGTGATGTTGCGTGTTAAAACTAAATCGAGTTTAATTTATGAGCTCTAACTGCCATGGTTACCAGCATCAGATCTTACAAGTATATTGTGACGTTGTGGGTTCGTGAAATTAAAAGTCCAATTACACAAACTCAACAATGTTCTTTATTTCCACCGGCTTACAGTTGAACACTTGCCGATTACACAGAATTACGTAATGCACACAATTACAATTCACCATTTCGTCCGTTGCAGTTCCACTGTACGCTCACAATTACGTAAATTCTTCCGTTGCACGCACAGTCTTCTCGTCCGTTCACTAAAACGGCGCTACTTCGCTGCTTGCCAAGCACTGACCGACTCATTGCAGCCCTTTTTATAGGAAAATCACTGTCTTCAAGAAGCCTCTTGGTTTCCGTGAATCACCGCGAAAGTTCCAGGTGGCAGTGGAAGGGGGAAAAGAGGCGGCCAGCGACAAGTGACATTTCCCTAATCATCCCCCTCAGTTAGTGACAGACTGATGGGTGGGTGTGGCTTGGCTGCTTCTGGCCCCTTACTCAGCTGTCGTTGGTTGTGCTTTCCGCTAATTGGGTGACAATATTGCAGTGAAATACTCCTTTATACGACGTGAGATTATTTTAAGAGACAAATCTAGAACACGAGATGGTCGGCTTTACTTTCCTTCCAGAGGAAACAGTTTTTAGGTCCGAAAAAAAGTACGCCTCTCACCAGAGGTTCTATATCTAAAGAAACTTCTATGAAAGGTTTCGGTGACGGTACTGCTGCTGCGAAAGATTAGAGGCGTTGTGTTCGACGCCCTAGCGCAACGCCAGGACACTGAAGTGAGTGGAAACTGGTGTATCGCAACATCTACCCTATAGTATTTTGTATACTTTAAGGTTAAATGGCCCCTAAGCCCGTCTAAAACATACGGAATACCATGAAATATAAGAAAATGTGTTTAAAGAGAAACCAGTGTATGGTCATGACACCACTAGTATTTGAATCTAGAACCTCCCGAATGGAGAGCCTTTCTACACTGTTACACAACTGTTTTTGTGACCGCAGCGATATCTGCCTGATGAATCACAAGAGATGACATCCAAAGTGGTCAGCACTTTGCATGTCAGCACCTATCAGATAAGAGAGACAATAGAGTAGCGACATTAACATCCAAGGTGCCTCTCGTATTCCCAACTATTAGCGTTAACGACGAGTACGGCCGGCATACAGCAACCGAATAATTATGATCAGTGCCAGCGGTCATTACGGCGAGTAATTGGTAACCATAGGGTTGCAGATTCCAGCCCATCCTTGCGCACTTTCACGTGTTTGTGTTTCTCTTTGTTGTGGATTTTGGTGTGGACAATGCAGCGCCGGTTAAATCCCTTCTCAGTATTTAAGTACACGCTAAATGGTAAAAATGCCTGCTTTTTCCGCAGTCGATATGCTCCTGGCATGCACATATAAATCATATTACACTTAATCTATTATAAATATTTACATAATAACAGCAACATCGTGTCATTGCTTATATAAGATCCAAATTGATTCGCTTATTTCAGAAACACCCTATGTGCGCTTTTTCAACTTTCGGAGAGAAAAAGCTTTTGCAGCTTCTCCTTCATATATATTTTTTTTACCAAATCAAAAATATGCCATTGGAATCTACTTTTCTCTTTAAGTTTGAGTCATAAAGTTTTGAAAAATTTGCACCTACGTTGTTTCTGCAGTAAATGACTATCCAAAGTGATTTTTTAAAAAATCATTGAAATTAAGTCAAACCATTATTTTTTACCCGTTTTGGAATCAAAGATAAGTAACACACACTTAGGCATAAAAGTTTTTATACGGCCTAACTGGTAAAATACAGGTAGACTACACGCTACAGTATGTCTATACACAAAAATCGGGCCTTATTCACTCATTCAGCTTCTGGCAACTCCTTGTCAGTTGTTTGCCATTGGATGACAGTGTCATGCAAGGCTTCATATCCTACAGTGTATTCCATCAACTATATATATATATATATATATATATTTTTTTTTTTTTTTTCAATGGGAACTAAAACCAAATCTCACTGTGCAAAACCCGATATACTTAGGATCACGGAATCCTGATGGAGTTTCAAACGCCGTGAAATACAGTGCGATCCATATAAACCTGGACCATTTCAGCAGGCCATAACCTTTGAACCAATAATAGGACACACATGCAGCTTTGGGAGAGTACAATACACAACTGTGAAATTACATTACACTATTCACATATCAGAAAATGCTGGAAATGTATTTAAACGCATTTTTGTTCAGTTATTGTGGTCATACACTCACGTTTTTCTAAAAATTATATTTTCAAAGTACTTAAAAATGTATATTTCCATTGCAATTTAGGTTATCAACCTCTAAACACGCGGTAAAGTAAACAAAAAAGTTGATAATTAGTGTTTACCAGATATTCATCCTATTTCACAGGTGCAATGCCTTGAAAGTGAACCGTACCACAGAAGCATCACCTAAGAACAGCATTCGTAATAAACACTTGAAAGGAACTGCAAAGCTCAGCTTCGATTTCAAAGTTATGGCCCGTCTACGAAAGGCTTTGCAGCCATATAGCTTTGCATTGCACTTTAAGCTGGAGCAGTGAAGTTTATTACAGGGCATATCAAGTATCGACAGACATGGACCGTTAAATGCCATAGAATGTAGCAAGTGCATTTCACGGGTTTACGCGCCAATAACCTACTGCTCGATGCAGCTCTATTAAAGACATTCTAGTGTAGCGTCTATCTTCTACTAACAGGATAGACTGCAATAATAAATCTGACGTTTAGAAGATTCAGCTTTAATATTTGTTAGAGAAATTTTACACACCTACGTTTTCTACTTTTCTAAGCCTGGCTGCACAAAATTATTTCATTTAGGAAGAACACATTGCCAGTAGCAGGATCTTCTGTTTTGCATCACTAACTACAGGGGGTATCCCGACCGATCTTTATAACGACTTCTGGCTCATTTTAAAAACATTAAATATAAACAGATAATGCTCAATTTCTTCTTGGACAGCAAGCCAGGTGAAAACATGATTAGAAATCGACATTTCGGGAGTGTGCATCTCTCCCATCTTCAGGTTATTACATATTATGACCACAAAAAACTGATAAGCATAAACAAAGGCAAAACACTATAAAAATTCACATTACTGAACAAAACACTTTTCAGTAAATTAAATACCAGGTTAGGGGATGGCAAGTATAGAAAATTAACTGGGAAAAGAAACGTAACTACATGGTTATCAATATGTATTGATCTGTGCTTCTTAAATCGACGAATTTCCATTTTCAAGGCCAGTTTCCAAGAGGAGCTGAACTGAAATCGCACATCACGACTAAGCGTGCTCTTTTCGGAGGAAATGGCCAAAGGCTCCTTAATTCTCCGCTCCCAGTAACTTGTCTATTTACAAAAAGGTTGTCTCCCGAAAGTTGGTTGGCCGCACCGTGATTCAGTGGTTAGACCGCTTGGCTCTTACCAAGGCGACCCGGGTTCGATCCCAGGCGACCGCAAAGTGAGATTTGTGATGGACAACACGGCGCTGGTGCGGGTTTTCTCCGGGATCTTCGGTTTCCCCCGCCATCTTCATCTCATGTATCATCAGTGTCATCGCCTGCGGCGCAGTATGTAGTAAAAGCGGGCGTTAAACACTACACATTGCATTTCATTTCCCGAAAGTTGGCTCCATGGTAGTTATCAAAGCAATGCTATGCCTGCCCTGACTTCTCAGGTTGCATTACACGTATGCTCCGTTCCTGTTCGATTATTCTAGTAGCGATGGTCCTTTCGGTTTGTCCAAACGAACATGAACGGAGCATTCTTTTAGTACAACCTGAGAAGTCTGGGCTGGCAGAGCATTGTTTTGATAACGACCATAGAGCCAATTTTCGGGAGACGACCATCTTGGCAAAATGCAACAGTTACTGGAGCGGAGAGTTAAGCAGGGTTTGGCCATTTCCTCTGAAAGGAGCACGCTTAATCGTGATGCTGGATTTCAGTTCAGCTCCTCTTGGACACCTGACTTAGAATAGAAATCCGCCGACTTAAGAAGCACAGATAAATACAGTTTGATCATGAAGTAGTTACGTTTCTTTAACCTAACTAATTTTCTATCCTCACACCATCTCTTGACCTGGCATTTACTTTACTGAAAACAGTGTTGCTCAATAATGCGGATTTTGATAGTGTTTTTTCTGTTTATAACTCTGCAATATACAGTATTTCATTTGTGGTTATAACATTAATTATGTATCCTGATGATGGGTGAGATGCACACTCCTGAAACGTGCTGCCCGAGATGTTTAACATATTCGTCGGCAGGAAAGTTTCAGGTCTTATTTTAGATTGATAAATAGTTTGTGGCGGAGTATTTTAGGTAAATTTAGCAATTAAACAGATGTATAAATTGAACTATTAAAGCAATTAAATGGACCGTTTGATTTAATGCTTTGGTAGAAAATATTTTGGAAAAGAGAAATCGGTTGATGCATTCTGAAACACCGTCAATCGATTCTGTCAAGTTTTATTTTCAGAGGTTGGGAATAAAACAAAATAATGCTTCACGTAACGGCAGTTGAAAACTCGGCTGAAGATGCAGATGTTTTGAGAAAAGTCCTGCATAATTTGCAATTTTTAAAACAAGTGTCAATTGGATTTTATTGAAATATTTGTATAGCAACTTAAGCTGCTTATTTTACGACATAAAGGCACACGATAGCTTCGAAAAAGATTCAAAGACCTTCGGTGTATGTTACAGAATCTATACTTCTATATTTGTGAAGCATAAGGCAACCTTTGTTTAAATTTTAAAATTATCCTTTCCTTTTGTTTTTTTCCAAATTACAAAAATCGCATTCCCGGCAAGCAAGAACTCTAGGTATTAACCACGCACCACCCTACAGTACTGCTTCCCGCTCATGATACCTTTGTGGACAGGAGTATGAAGCGGTGCAACAGCAGGCCTTACCCGACATTCGACTGTTATTCTCCAGTTTAGTTTTTGTTTTCGATCCTTACACTTTCGCCATGCAAATACTTATAGCACGAAAATTTCAAAGCTTCAAATAGCTACCAGGTTGATTTATCTAAGCTTCCTATATTCATAAAATCTTTCTATACCAGACAGATGTGCAGTAAGCAAAATTATGAAAATATTATAGAACAGGAAGACATGTAGTGGCAGTGTGAAGCCAGATTTTCCAGCTCTATCCACCAATTATGCTCCCTAACGAAAGGCAGGTTAGCATGTGACGTCACCGCGCTGATTTCTACTGTCTAAGAGGAAGGAAATTGTTCGATGAGTTCGGATTTCCGACAAAATAGACAGGAAACGTATAAGATATTAAAATGTACAACTTACATCTTGGGTGTTGGAATATTAATGATTGCTTTAATTACGCAATTGGTCAGTTTTTAAGCAATTACATTCTGGCTCTGTGCTATGAGAAAATATATAAAACTTCAACTCTTAGTTTATCTGAAGGCCACGCTTGTTATAAAGTAAATAAAATAAAATTTTCTCTTCAAATTAGAGGAGACCATTCAGACATATGTGGACATTTTTCGACATTCTGTTTCGTTTTTCTTTAACTAGTTTATCAGTCTCAGGACGTAATTTCTGCGAAATTTGTAATCGAACGCTGCATGTTAGATTGCGATACAACAAGGTACTTTGGGGTCTGGACTTAGCTAATCTCATAACATAAAAGGTTATTTTCGCACACATGTCGAGCCAAAACGTACAATGTCCGTGTGGCAAGTGAATACAACCTCGGAAATCTGGTGTGGGGGACATTTTTGTAAAAATCAGCCAAGTATTTCTTGTGTGTATATTTGTCCTTTAATAAATAGTCATATTGTAAATTTAACAGTTCTGTTTGGTACGCGGCAGCTACATTGTCATCGAGTGTGCTGCACCTGACAAACCTCAGTTTATTTAGTCAATTTGTACTATACGGCTCTTGACCGACCTCACACGTAATGCAGGCCTCTACATCAACTCTCGAAGCCGTCTTCGTCTGCTATAGGAGAGTAGAGAATGACGTGAGTGCAGCAAGAGTGATTTTACAGCCAAACGTACGAGGGCTGTTCAATAAAGAATGATAATTTTTACGGTCATAATTTTTCGCACTAAAATTCAATCTTATATTCTGTTAGCTTAGTGTGAAACAAACACACCGTAGTAGTTTCATTGTTGGTACTCCTGGTTCCCGGCTGTGAGAACCAGGTAAGTTCAGACATGTTCAGTATCACATACCGCTGCAATGGAGGTAATATGCAGTTAACATTGATATTAGAGGAAGATCAAGAGTTTCTTTCAAACATAATCACTGCTGATCCTGAGAGCAAACAGCAAAGCTCAGTGTGGAAATCTCCATCACTAACCTCCAAAAAAGCAAAAGTGGTTGCTTCTGCTGGGAAAGTCATGGTCATCTCATTCTTTGATATTCATGGAATGGTTTATCAGCATGTTGTACCTGCACACACATTAGTAACTGAACAGTATTACAGAGATGTCCTGAAAACATTGCAAGTCCATATCAGGCGCAAAAGACCACATTTCTGTAAAGCAGGCTGAGTGCTACACGACGATTAATATGCGGCCGTATATTTTCAATGTTTTTGCTGAATATCTGAAAAATCAACGTGAAGTGCATCCCACACCCTCCCTATAGTCCGGATTTAGCCCCATGTAACATTTTCTGTTCCTTAACTTGAAGAAAGACCTTCGTTGGATGGATTATCCATCATCAGAAGTGGTGAAGGCTGCGGAGGCGATTTTGAAGGATGTCTGATATATGGTTTCCGGCATGTCTTTGAAGACTGGCAGAAACGCTGGGACAAGTGCATCGCATTCAGGGGAGACTATTTTGAGAAGGAGCGTCAAAACTATGAGCATGAGTAAAGGTACGTTGTCAAAAAGACGTGATCATTCTTTATTGAACAGCCGTCGCATCACGAGGTGCCTTTTCAGCAAATGTAGTCGAGAATAATTTTGAAAGTGTCTTATAAGTATCACTTTTATTTTAATTTGCTGATATACCTTAGTTATTTAAATTTTATTTCTATTTTATCAAGCTATACCACTTTACCACACGATGCAATTTTTAAAACAATATTGTGAAATTCCTGCAGGTTTTATTAAAGCGAGTAAACATCTAAGTGGTAAAATAAATTACTTTCTGAACTTGATTTTGAACCTTGACCTTTACAAAATTACTCAAAACTGAGAAAAAGTATTCAACATATTTATAGGATTCTTCGTAACAAACGTGAATTGAATGAAAAATGAATCGCGTACGTTTATCTTTTATAAGCAGTAAATGTGCCTAAAACTTAAAAACACCTTAAGACTTGAAAATGAAAAACGCGTCCTTTTAATGTCATGGAGTTGAGATATGACAATCTTCTGTGCGATATTCTATGCTTACCGCATTTCCTGTTTCTAAAACAAATTTAATAAATCCATTTTCCATAAATTTTTCCTCGCTGAACCTATGTAGAGAGTAAGGTTTTTTAGAACAGTAGACGGAGAAATTAATGCGCATCTAAGAATTTGTTTAAAACTTCTTACACTTCGGAAGTATTTTTCCTCTGAACCTTCCAATGGAGAATTTTTTAATCGAATGCAAAGCTTCCTGTAACAGGAAGGGAGGGAAAAGTTGAAAAAACTAAACAATAAAGGAAGCTAAAGAAATGAGATCCTTAATTGTGTTAAGAGATACGTGCAAAGCTTGTTGCATGAAGACGCAGAACCAGGAACTGGATGCTGCCGGAAGATTAAAGCCAAAAGCACTCCGGCATAATTACTGCTCATAAATGGCATTACCGTGGCCATTCAAGATTAACCTAATTGCTCATCTTTAAAATAGCGTGGTTAGTGAGGATTTATTTCTAGTACCGTTTCATAGACATTATGCTAATTTGTACAATTACACGGGGAATATCATTACATGGAGTGTTTACAAAACGCTACACTAATCTCAACAAAAAATTAAAATTAATAGGCTGACCGTGGTGGCTGACACCCAAATGGTTCAAGTGGCAGCATTGGGAAGTCTTGGCTTCGATTCCCGCGGCCAATGGCATTTTTAGGTCACTAGGTAAATGTTTTATTTCCTTAAATTTACGTTCCCCAACTTTAAATCATGCCGGACAAGGAATGAAATGATATTCAAATGAACCCAGAGTACAAATAGCTCAAAGTTACTAGAAATTCATCTTTGAGGAAAAGGGGAAACTTCTTACGTTAAGTCATATCGGACGATTAATCAAGTGTCTCAAGTAAGCCCATGGTGCATAGAGCTTACAGTTACCAGACTTTCGTATTTCGGCATAAGGGAAAACCTTCAACGTTTAGTCCAATCGGACGAAGTATTGCTCAAATGAGAGCAGGTTACATAGACCTCAGAGTTACCAGACATTCATCTTTCAGGATAAAGGAAAACCTCCAACGTTAATTCATATCGGACGATGAATGAAATGATGTTCAAATGAGTACAGGGTACATAAAGCTGAGCGTTGCCAAACATTCATCTTTCAGGATAAGGGAAAACCTCCAACGTTAATTCATATCGGATGATGAATGAAATCATCTTCAAATGAGCCCAGGGTACATAGAGGCTAGAGCTACCAGACATTTGCATTTCAGGATAACGGAAAACCTCTAATGCTAAGTCATATCGAACGATGAATGAAATTATGTTCAAAGAGTACAGGGAAATAGAGTCAACATGAAAAATTCAAAGCCATGGCCGGGATTTGAACCACGGATCTCCTGGTTTCCGTCCAGTCGCTCTAACCCATTGAGCTATCATGGCCAACGTGCCGTCCCGACAAATTCTCCATTTGACACTTATATTTCCCCGGTAAATGATGTTAGATGAAGCCTGGGACTCAAGTACTCACAATAGTAAGTCGCCACAAACGGTGTATCTCGGATGCGAGAGCACCAGGAGATCCGTGGTTCAAATCCCGGCCATGACATTGAATTTTTCATGTTGACTATGTATCAAAAACGTAGCCTATAAACGGCTAGTGTGGAGAAATGATTAACTTCCATCAACTAAAATAACAGAAATAATGTTCCAATTAGCGCAGGTACCATAGAGCTTAGAGTTACCAGACATTCATCTTTCAGGTTAAGGGAAAGCCTCCAACATTAAGTCATATCGGAATATGAATGAAATGTTCCAATAAATACAGGGTACTTAGAACTGAGTTACCAGACATCTTTCAGAGTAAGAGAAAACCTCCAACGTTGTCATATCGGAATGTGAATAAAACGTTCCTATGAGCCCAGGGTACACAGAGGTTAAGAGTTACCAGACGTTCATCTTTCAAGATAAGGGAAAATCTTGAGCGTTGTCATATCGGACGACCAATGAAATGCCAAAATGAGCCCAGTTGCCATACAGCTTACAGTTACCAGATATTCATCTTCGAGTATAGGGGAAAAAGCTCCAATGTTAAGTCATATCTGACGAAGTGCTGGTCAAATGAATGCAGGGTACATAGTTACCAGACATTCATCTCTGAAGATAAGGGAAAACCTCCAGCGTTACGTCATATCAGACAAATTAAATGTTAAAGTGAGCCCAGGGGACATAGAGCCTACAGTTAGACATTCACCTTCAGAATAAGGGAAACATCCAGCGTTAACTCATATCGGACGATAAATTAAGTAACGTTCAATTAGCTCAGTGTACATAGATCTTGCAGTTACCAGACGATCATCCTTCAAGGTAAAGGAAAGCTTGCAGCGTTGTCATATCGGACGATAAATTAAATGTTCAAATTAACCGTGGGTGCATAGAGGTTAGAGTTACCAGACATCTTTCAGGATAAGGGAAAACCTGCAACGTTAGTCATATCGCACCATGAATGAAATATTCAAATGAGTACAGGGTGCATAGAGCTTAGAGTTACCAGACATTCGTGTTTCAAGATAAGGGAAAACCTCCAATGTTAAGTAACATCGAACGATTAATGGAAGTGAAGTTAAAATGAGTACAGTGTGTATAGGGCTTAGTTACCAGACGTTCGTGTTTCAGGATAAGGGAAAACCTCCAATGTTAAGTAACATCGAACGATTAATGGAAGTGAAGTTAAAATGAGTACAGTGTGTATAGGGCTTAGTTACCAGACGTTCGTGTTTCAGGATAAGGGAAAACCTCCAATGTTAAGCCATATCGGACGATGAATGAAATGTAAGTGGAAACCCTGGAAAGGCTTATCCAGGTAACTTATGGCCGAGATTCGAACTCGGGACCTACTGCATCTCAACCAAATTTTCTGTCTATTTCACTTCCCTTCTAATTTGATCTCACCTTGCACCCTAATTTAATTTATTATGAACATTAGAAATAAAGCTAAACGACGTACATAAAATGTTTCTTTATAGAAATGATCTGAAAATTATTTAGCTGCAAATAAGAAAAAAGTTTTGATGACTAGTGCATAATGCGACATTTGTATAGACGATTAGTTCAGAAATCACAGATGAAGTGAGAAAATCAAAACTATAAAGACAGCGTTATTTTCAGTAATAATTTCAAAGATTTGCAGTTAGTGTACTTACTCTATTGAAGTTACTAAAAAATCAGTAGATTTGGAATATTAAATGTAAATATAATCTGAATTTGAAAAAAAAGTATAACTGGTTCACTACTTCGGCTTCCCTTGAATGTACTGTGATAGTCACTTATAAATTAAACTTTTGTTCTAAAAAGTTTAAGTTGCGAGATAAAGGCATAGAAGAGAAAAGCACTTCTGCACAAGAATTACACGACCCGATTTTTCTGTAACCTTATGCATAAACAGCGAAGCAATTTCTAGTGTTAACTGTTAACAGAATAAAGAAATCCTGAAATACTGCTCTTAAACGATCTTATGTAGAAACTGTCAAATATGGTTGAAATGTTATGCGTTTGTTTTGGTTGGTTATGGTAATCAGGTGGTTGGTCAATCCACACAAACACCTACGTCAAAAATTGTAAAGTGAAACAGACTTGAAAAAAAGAGAAAGCTTACGTCTGCTCTGAAAACAAAAACGTAATCAGAAACTTCCTTCCAAAGAGAGAAATTTTATTTATAAAAAAAAATTATTTACCAGAATCATGGCCACCAACGCGCCGGAATTTCGACTTGCAGTTCTTTTAAATGTCAGCGAATTTGATACGGATATAACTTTGGTTTTGCGATTTTTATAGCGAATTTTCGAATTTTTCTTTTTCTAGAATACATAATTTTAGCAATAAATGAGAAGATTTCTATTATTTTTAGTCTATAGAAAAATTTAAATTGATTAGAAGTTATACAAATATAACTTAACATTCATGGCTTCATAGCATGAGGCTAGAAATCATTTTTAATAAATTTAACGAAAGCAATATAAAACTCCACACTTAATAAACCAATCATGCGCATTGAAATACCAGCTAAGTGGTGCAACGAACTGACACCACAGCACCGGGCTGGTCCGTGAAAAAACTGTTTGTCTTGTGCTGATTACAAATGTTATTTATTGGATAGCACAACGTGCACAGGGAAAAAGCTCCTATTATGTTGACTAAAGATACTCCGAATGCACTGAAATTCTTGGAATATACGCACAGACATTACAGTAACATGAAAATATTGTACCTCAGGGCTTATAAATGTTCTGAAATGCCCGACTATTAAAAAATTAATACAAAACTGCACCTTGACTTGAAATTTTAATTAATATTAAAATTACCTAAAAGTATATTTAAAAACAGCTGTATACAAGAAATAATATAAGTAAAGTTCAACGTGGACTATCGATCACATAACAGATTCCTCTAAATAGACTATAATACCGCCAAATTCTTTAATACCTCACTGAAAACCACAAATTTATAAGCTAAAAGTGTTCCCATTGCCTGTACTGACACGCTGGTCTAGCTGGTTTAATTCAGTAGTTTACATTGCTAGCTATTTTGATGCAATTGTCAATTTCTTTTTCTAATAAACGAAAGCTTTCCATTCCTGCGCAAATTTTTTTAAAATTATAATTGTTTTCGATGTCCAAGTGCTGCAGTATTGTAGAAGTACAGGCAACATTTGTTTCTGAAAATTGCAGAATGACAACAGATACAATATTAGAATTTCAATCAACAAAAACCCGTGGCTCATCTTGTTTTATTACGAATTAATTCGCCGAGAGCCAAATGTGAATTATTAGATATTATTCACTTTGGAAACAGTAAGTGTACTTGCAGATCGTATCATGGATCCCAGTGTTAAGAGAAGCAGTAGAAGAGAATGTAAAAGTTTGCTGCCATATGTCTTTGTATAAATTAAATTCCATTATGGCAAAAGAAGCAGATGTAATAACCATAAAAGCTTTAGATCACTTGTTTGAGCCTTCTAGGTTAGTTACTAAATTATTTAAATCATGCAATTGCAGCATTTCAACAACCAAATGCATTTAAAACCAGTATTACTTGTGATTCCGATTTGATTCTTTATTACAAAGAGTTTTGTGGCATTGCTGAACAGCAAGGCCATGATGGTAATGATAAAAGATTAGATGTAGTGGCAGCACTCCTGGCATTGAAGGCAAAAGCTGATTCTTAGCGCAATTTCTGTGAAAAATCCCTTCAATGTCTTTGGTTGCCGATGTCAAACGCTGACAGATTTTTCTCTACATATAACTTAGTTGACAGACAAAAGAAAACGTATGAAAGCGAAAATATCACAACTTGTATGCTGCAGTTTGGCGAAGTCTAATATTTGATCTTAACCATGTTACCTACTGTATGCTGATTTCAACTAAAATATTTTAATTTGGAAAAAATGGGGATTTAACAGTTGTGTACTCTAGTTACCTGTACTTTTCATTTCAGCCATATCATTATCTCCGAAAATTTGCGCGAAATAAAAAATGCGAATTTATGGTAAAATATTCACCACAAAACACCACTAATTAAAATTATTAATACGAATTTTATAAATAATTGTCACCTTAAAATCTTGCCTCTGCTGTCGCTTTTAACCATCGGTCTGCGCGGAACTTCTACCCCGCGACCTTGGGTTCAGTTGACGCAGCGCCTGACCGTCTTTCCAAGAGAACCCACACGCGTGGACAAAAATAGCGTGCCATTAGTCAAATGTGTAGATACACTAAATTAATCAAATGGCTTAAACAGTTTTCTTTTTTTCGTGGTATAGTAAGTGTAGTGAATAACAGTTCCATACACTAAAAATTCTAAGATTTTCATGTTAGAAATAATTTGAAATAAAATGCTGCCCTTATGCTCTCTGGATGTTCACTATCTCCAAAGAAAAAGCGTCCAGTATTTTTGCTTTTTTTTCTCTGCTAAGTTTAAATCTTTAGTCCAGATGCCGTGCATAATCTACAGTCTCCTATATCACGTAAAAGTAATTGTTATACCATAAAACTTTTGGATGATATCTGAGCATTTACTGAAGCTATAACATACCCAAATCAAACTTCTTACCACCATTTAATATAAAGTTGGCGTTGCAACCTTCCTGCTATATCATTCTTGTAGTTAACTGGCAAACCAAGCTCAGAAATCAAAATTCACTAAACCTCATGGTCACCGATTTGGAGTTTTAAGCTGCAAAACGTATCCAGTGGATGTTCCCTAGATGAAATGGGTGAAATAGCTGAGACTACTGTTGTAAATACAACTGTATAGACGTAGGTTCTGTAAAGTTATACCCCAAATATAGCTATGTTCATGCATAGGTTGGCAACTCGCTAAACATCGACCAACACTAAACACCTTACACAATTACGAGGAACTAATCAGTCATGAATTCATTTGCATCTTTCAATTTCTTCCGAATTAGAAGTAGCGTTTTAAAACTATTTTGCTTTATTTTTTAAAAACGTTTCTCCATATTCTTTGAAATATTTATTACAAATGAGAACTTGAATATATAAATTACAGATACGAAATTTTAATCACCCCATTATTTGGGGAAGTAAAATGTTAAATATAGTTTATTACCTTTTTTTAAAAATGCAGCTAAAGCTATAAACCACAAGGAACTCAAAACGTCAAAAGTGTATTGAAAAGTGCTTGGTAAAGAACAATTTGAAATAATGTCCACACGAAAACATAAAAAAAAAAAAAAAAAAAAAAAAAAAAAAAAAAAAAAGAGCTTAAAAGTTATGTAATTTTAAAATGCACTTAGGTGTGCTGCACAATTCCCCATACACAGAACCTTCCTCCTTTTTGTGCATTTTAAGAGAAAAAAATACCTATTTTACTAGTTTTATGGAAGGATACACTTAACGGAATGCATTTAAATTGATTTTAAAAAAATGACAGCAATAAAAGCTAGAAAGAACTAAAATAAAAGACTGGTGAGCACAAAATTAAAATGTATATTTCTGAACCTTCGTAAATTTTGAACTTTTTCATACAAATGCCTAATATTAATTTAAAATATAAGTTAGTAATACACTTTAAAGCCTTCAGAAAAATATCTTACTGCACTTTCTTCGTACAGATTACACATGTCAATCCATTTTGCCTGATACAAAATAGAGGAAATTGCAATATAACTCTTACCTGTAAGTAAACTGGTACGACGTACATCATCTATCGGAATAGCAGGTCCTCACTTCTTTAAGGTTCATTTTACTGTCCTAATAGGCAGTGTCCCTTCCGTTTTTGCCTTAGAGCTTCCGAAGTCAAGACTAGACTGATGTAAAAGACAACTGCCACTGCACGAGGTTTCACTGACAGCAAGCACTGAGAAAAGGGGCGGAAATGACGTACATAGCTACTCAAGCGAGTGTTAAGGATTGCCCTTTGAAAGTATTTTAATGATACACAAGTATAATTAATAAAATTATTATAATAAAGCAGACTCTACCAAAAAAGTACGTGGTGTATTTTTTACATTTCGAAAATAAAACACTTTTATATTTACTCCAGTTGTAGAACCAACCACAGAACAACAAAGTCAAAAGACCAACACGCACGTGGTCTTTTCTGTCGTTTCAGGTGAATAACGATTCCATGGAAATTTGGTATCATACCTTACTCATATATTAGCCTGAACCTAATCACATAAATATCTACAAAAAGGTTTGAATAAATCGTCTGTATACGGTTCCTAAATATCGCAAAGGTGAAGCGTTTGTCAGATGTTTAATCAACAAGTTAATGAAGTAGGTCACGGAACAAATGACGGCGAAAAATCGACGCGCGACCACTTTGCTTCCAGCAAGGGCAGATAGACGTTGCAGTTGCAAGATTGACACATGTTTTGGTTAAAATGATTTCATTTAAGCAAGATCTTCAAATTATACTTATAAAATTCTTCTTGTGTCAACTACAGAAGATAATCTAAAATTGTCAAGCGTTTAGCCTAGGCAGTAGCACTTAAGAAGGGCGGAAAATTGTAAAAAATAGCTAAAACAAAACAAAAAATGCAAATAAATTAGGTATTTTAATGAGCACTGGCCAATTTTTGTGTGTGTTTGTCTCTCTAGTAGTTTCCCCAGTATAAACAGAGACCAGAGTTTGATGACGTTAAACTTTAATTAAAATATTTTTAATTTTGTATAATAATTACAAAACTTACTTAAAACTCGGATATTTATAAAAATTACTGTACCGAAATTTAGAAATAAATGTATTTACAGATATTACTGCAATATACATGTAAAAATTGCTGTAAGAATGAGTATTATGTAACTGGCTTGAAGAATCTGAAAAGGAAATTTTAAAAGATTTATTTTTGAGGCAGGATTTAAAAATGTGTGATATTACGTCTTTTTAATTTTCATATAACAAATAATGCATTACCAAATAAGAGGCGTTCACTGGCTATGGCAAAACTAACGTGGCATATGTAATTATTAACAGAAAAATATAACACTGACCTACTTCAACTGCAGTTTTGGACATAAATCCATAACTATGATAATACCTACCTCCAAGACAACAGTCACACCTCCACATACAATCAACAACATTGACTAGTAGCGTGTCTGCCTCATGTTTAAGAGCTCCCTAATTCGAACCTCGGTTGGAGTGTCATCTGGATCAGCCTTTTCCGAGGGTTTCCGCTATCCTGAACGATGAATATTTCAATCCTCTAAACTCTATGGACCTTGGGCTCATTTGAGCATCATTTTACCCATTCCATTCATTACTTAAATTTGGACGACTTTAGTTTAAAACAATAAATTAGAGGGTGACTGATTGACCAATATTGAAATTAAATAATATACTAAGTTAGTTTATGTTGAAAATGTGCTTATATAAGTCATTAAATACTCAATGTTAAGCCAACAAAATATTGAAATAAACACACCGAAGTAAAAAAAAAAAAAAAAAAAAAAAAAAAAAAAAAAAAAAAAAACATTTGAAAAGAAAAGCACTCTAAGACATAAAGCACGCTCGGTAGCGTAGATGGTAGCATGTTTGCCTCACGTTCAAGAGGTCCCGAGTTCGAATCTCGGTCAGCGTGAGTTACCTGGATAAGGTTCTTTCCGGGGTTTTCCCTTATCCTGAGAGAAGAATGTCAGGTAACTCTAAACTCCATGGACCCCAGGCTCATTTGAGCATCATTTCACCCATCTAATTCAGCGTATGATATGTCTTAAAGTTGGAGGACGTAAATTACAACAACAAAAAATCTAAAAGTGACTTAACTATACATTTTGATAATCTGGAATCCATGATAAATATATATGTACAGCTCTTCAAGGCATTGAAGAAGCAATTAAAATAAATTTAATTAGAAATTGCTACTACATTATAAGACATTATACTAATTATCAACTATATAACCATGTGTTGTTTTCAAAAAGACTATATACAGTGCGACCCACATAAATGTGAACCATTTCAATAGGCCATAACTTCTGAACTAATAAGACACACGTGCCACTTTGAGAGAATATAATACACAATTGGTAGATTACCTTACACTATTTATATCTCAGAGAAAATGTTGGAAGTGACCTTCACCAGCATCTATACATGTTTGCAGTCATCTCACCATATTCTCTCGAGTTTTACGCAGAGTATCCTCGCAAATGTTACTTATTCAGCTCGAATGGATTCTTTGAGGACATCAATTGTCCGAGGCCTATTCTTGTACATTCTATTTTTAGATTCCCCCACAAGAAAAAAAATCCGGTGAGGTTAGGTCAGGGGATCAGGGGGGCTACATACCTTTTGAGATTATTCGATTATTAAAGAAACTGATCACAAGTTCCATGGTGTCATTAAATGTATCGCACGTTGCTCCATCTTGCTGGAGGACACTTACAAGATTTTCTCTGGGACATAACCCAAGGGTTTTTTCGGGGATTTTCGTGGGTAACCATTCGAATGTTGCGTAGGTTAATTGCATCCTGGGAAATTCCTGTCCATCCATTTCATCTTCAATATAATTTCACATAATCTCTTCTCTGGTGATCTCTTGCACGGCAGAAGTGTGGGAGGGTGTCTCGGGGTTGCATGGCAAGATGCTCCAGGTAAACATTTCCTTCCGTGGGACGGTTTCCCGTCTCCGTGCTGGCCTAGTCGATGGAACCACGGAATGGATGGGATACCAGTTCTTCTGACCTTCCGGGGAGTTTGCAACAGGTCAGTTGTAGAGATCCTGCTCTTTGCACCGCCGTGGCTTCTTGGAGTGGCTGTCCTCTCCTTGGAAACTACAATATAAATATAAACCATAGGATACATATGGGAGAAAAGAAAAAGTAAAGTTGGAAGATCTGTAAATTTCCTTCCATTAATCAGCGTCCTAAAAGCGTTCCGTTACAGTGTGCCCGTCTCTCATTTTCTCTCCTCCCTTATGTTTTCAAAATGATCATACTAATTTGATACAGATTGTATGCTAATAAAACTTTCATAATGCCTGAAATTGACTTTCGTTTAAATATATAAATTTGCCGCAGTAAAATACTAAATATGCTTATGGACATACTTATTGTTCTTTTACACTAGCCGTGTGTAGTTTAAGGATTACCACAAATCTCCAATTGCTTGTTCTTAACCATTCAGCTACCATGGCCAACAAGCCAGAATTACATCTCCAACTGACCATAGCTTTTCCTCGAGCTATATCTTTTGTGGCGACTTACTATGACGTAAGTACTTAAGTTTCAGTTGTGGAAACGTAGAGTCAGACTGAAAAATTCAGTGCCATAGCCGGGATTTGAACCACGGATACCACGGATCCGTGGTTCAAATCCCGGCTATGGCACTGAATTTTTAAGTCTGACTCTACGTTTCCACAATTCAGCTTACACACGACCAGTGTGAAAGAACAATTAATTTCCATTAATTGACCTAATAGTGGTTAACTATAAAGCCCGGGCCTTAAAGTACATACACGTTGTAAGTCGCCATTGAGGTAGTTGTCTCATGTGTTTATGAGAACTCCTAAGTGGTTTACCGGGAAAATACGAGTCAGTTGGAGAATTTAATGTCATGTCGGCACGTTGGCCTTAGTAGCTCAATGACAGAGCAGCTGACGGAAACCAGGAGATCCGTGGTTCAAATCCCGGCTATGACATTGAATTTTTCAGTCTGACTCTACGTTTCCACAATTTAGCCTACACACGGCCAGTGTGAAAGAACAATTTATTTCCATTACTTAAGTTTCAGGTTCTTTTTTTTTTTTTTTTTTTCAATCGAAGTCCTCCAATGTTAAGTCTTATCGGACAATGAATGAAATAGGTGAAATGATGTTCAAATGAGTACGGGTTCCACGGAGCTTGGAGCTACCCGACATTCGTCTTTCAGGATAAGGGCAAACCCAGGAGAAATTCTTATCTAAGTAACTCGCAAGCTGCTGAAATGATCAATCAAAGGATGTCCAAGAGAAGATCATATTAGGAATGAAATTATTAGAAAAGAATTAGAGGTACAACCGTTATTAGAAGAAATCCAGAGATATAGAAACAAATGGGTCAAACATGCCAAGAGAAAGAATGCCAAAACAAGTCTTCAATTATAAACCAAGAGGACGAAGATCAATAGGACGTCCGCTAAAGAGATGGCTTCAGGAAATGTGAGACCGGAACAGGCTTAAGCCTAACCTGTAAAGGAAGAAGAAGAAGAAGTAACTCACCCTGACCGGGATTCGAACTCGGGACGTCTTGAACGTAAGGCAGACACGCTACCATCTACGCTACCGAGGCGGGCAATAAGTTTCAGCTTTCATGGTTAAGCTACTATTAGGTTTTTTTTTTCTCTTACTAAGATTTTATGAAAGGTCTTTAAGGATTACACTAGTTGACAAAAATGAATCTTTCGTCTTGCACAAGAATTAAAATAACACTTTCTAGAAGTATTTTTTGTGATGAATTCAAATATAATTTTAGTTTTCCCCCATCAGGCAGGAGTTTAGTGTGATATTGATTTGAATTTTTATAATATTCTAAAAAAAAATCTGTAACTAGCTATCTAACTCAAAATTATAACTACTCATTCTGACTTACCTAGAAAGTGGTAGGTAGTGGTTTTCGGGCACATTTTGTTTCTGGAACGTCTCTCTTCTTGGTCCAACAATAGTCAGCTAGCATACTGGAACTCCACTTGCCTTAGTAACTCTTTTCCATAGTAGAAATTTGCTGATGGAGCTGTCAGCGATGAGCAAGGTGAGCATTTTCAAGATTTTCGGGGAAGAAGTCTAAGTGAGAGTCCAAGAAGTGAATTCTTAAAGACGTGCTGCATCCCAGAGCTTAATACCACTTCCTTCAGAGAAGCAGTCCTTGAAATCACTATGGCGGCCACCTTAACTACATATTCTTACTTCTTTTTGGAGTAGATTCCACCCTTTGAGTCTGGAAGTTAAACCTTCAGCTTGCTCTATAGACAGATTTAAATCCCGAATTAGGTCATTAAAGTCTTTCTGGTTGGGAAAGTATGTTCTGATGATCAGGTATTGGCTTAATATGTAGGTTTATTTTTATTTTCATCTGAAGCATTTTCAGTTTCAGTTAGGTCAGAATCACCTAAGGTCGTATCTGCATATACTGCTACAGGGAACTGTTCAGTGTGTAAGACAGGTCTTATTGCAGATTGGAAATTTGGATACTTAATTGTATGTTTTGTTTTAGATGTGATTCCTTTTATATTTGTCAAACAGAAATGACAATCACTAAAATGATCCTTCGATTCCCTCCAAATCATAGGAATTGCAAATGGCATACGATATGTACCATTTTTCCACCCAGCCAACAATCCAACACACGAAACATGGCATGTATTTTGTGACCAGATTTAAAAGTAAGTGTTGTTTAGTGTCATTAATCGACTCTCTTTAAATTTAATTTGACAACACTTCTTTACAAGTGGGGTCAAAGTTTGCCTCTGAGACTTGAAGGTCAGCTCATCACAAATATAGCAGAAACTGCCTACATGATTTACACACTTTCTTGACATGATGAAAAAACAAAGCACTAAATCACTGCATACACAATATATTTTCGAAAAGAAAGGAAGGAAATATTTCACTACTGTACAAACTCACACTCAGCTCAATATTGACACATCACACAGCCAGATGAACAGGTCGGTACATATCCAAACATGAATGAACCTGCACAGCCTTGTTTTATGGTTCTTCAGCATATTACAAATCATTCCCTTGTATAAAACTTGGATAAAATCACTAAATATGAGGTAAAGTTTCCTACAACAGGTCAAAGAAAACGCTAAAATCCTATTTTAAAAAGTAGCGGTCACAAAAAAACTGTGCCTGATGGAAAAATTCTGACTACATATCTGAATTCAGTATGAAAAGTACACTAGATTCACTAATCAGATTTCTTGTGAAGAACACCTTGTCGACTAGTGTTATTAGAAAATGAAAATCCTAGTTACTGTGCATATAATTTTAATTGTTGTAAATTTCATATAATTGCAAAATTATTACAATATATAGAAAAATCTATGTTCTAGAGACTTTAGTTTCAGGAAGTTGGCAAGTATACCTTTGGTAATATTTCGAACTAGGAAGAACGGAACACTTATACTTGGCAGGAGTAACGAATTAACCAACAAAAAGAAAAAAAGTAGACCGGAACTACCATCTACTTGAACGCCGTTCGTTTGTTGTCTGTTTGCTCTCGTTTTCCATTGCAAAAAGATGTAGATTTTTCCCAGCACCATATATTGCGGCAATAACAGACTCATATTGGATGTTGTGGAACTTTGAAGTAGCTGGTTTGGAAACTACATCAAGGTGTAGCCCCGGGGCCCGAGGTAAACCCAACTTAGAAGTTACATTGCTGGAACAAGATGCTCAGGGTTAGAAAGGCATATTGACGTAGGAAACTGAGAGCTAAACAAAAGAAGTGAGTGTGCCGCGGATATCGAATGAGGCGTGGAATACCAAGCCCGGAAATGTTTACTTTTATTTGGTTTTCTACCAATCACAGGTGAGAGGATTGATGATAAATCTTGAAATCTAAGAATGTATTTGCTTCATACGCCTTAGGCGAATTATTTTCCAAGTATCTTCTTCCACAGAGAATTAATACAGAATTTCTCTAGTTCTGTCTCGTTTTTTAACGTTGTCGAACATTAAGTGATATGGAACAATGAAAGAAACAAGTGAAATGATAAATATTAAAAGCAGAAGCATTATTAACAGTGAAGTGTTCTTTATATTTAAGTTTGATTTATGAGTCACCATGTTTACACTCAATCTTCACTTACTTGTTGTTGCATAATTGGAACGTTTTCAAGATCATTCGATCTCATCCTCAGCTGTTTGGTGACTAAATGAACCTCCCTCTTCTTCCACTACTACGGAGCTCCGATCACTCTGCCATCTGGTGCCATCAACCAGCTGCCTTTAGAACTCCAATTCACCGGCTATACAACATCCCACTGAATAAGGATGAATTTTTGAAAGAACAACAACACATAAAAACATGGCGTTATTAAATGGATTCAACCCAGCCATCATAAGGAATATGTCGAACAGAAAAGAAAAACTGAAGATAATATAAAAAAATACCACTCTCACACCACTTAAAAACACAAATTGGCAATATAGAAAATTCACTTACCATACATGGGCTTCTAGAAAAGTTGAACGAATCTTCAAAAGACTAAACTTAAAACTAGCACCCCAAAACAAATTCAGTCTGAGCAACCGGCTAAATAAACCACTGAAAAATACAATCCCCAAAAATTTAAAATCAGGAATTTATCAGATTAATTGTGAAACCTGTGAGAAAAGCTACATAGGAAAACTAAGAGAAACTTGTTAACCAGGCAAAAAGAACACCAGAGGAACATTAAGTTGAAACAAACAGAAAAATCTGCAGTTTCACGCCATTTTTGGACAGAAAACCACAACATTGGCCACAACATTAAACAGTTAAAATCTTTAAGTTCACCCATAGAATTGGATATTTGGGAAAAAATATTCATAAACAAAAACCGTGATAAAGTTATAAATTTTGAAATCCCGGCATTAAATGAAGTATTAAAACTTAGTGCCCCTAACACCAGATGGCAGAGTGATCGGAGCTCCGTAGTAGTGGAAGAAGAGGGAGGTTCATTTAGTCACCAAACAGCTGAGGATGAGATCGAATGATCTTAAATATAAAGTGAAATGATACTCAAATAACCCCAAGGTCAAGTGGTTTAGAATTAGTAAGCAACCCTTGGTTCAGCATAAAGGAAAACCCGAGAAATATCTTATCACCCTGATCGAGACTTGTACTAGCCTAACGTACCTATATGACGTAACCGGGAACTGGGAGCCGGGCAGAAATGTGTAGTGTTTAACGCCCGTTTTTATTACATACCGCACCGCAGGCGGTGACACTGATGATACATGAGATGAAGATGGAGCACCAGTGGAATGAGATGGCGGGGGATACCGGAGAACCCGGAGAAAACCCGCCCCAGCGCCATGTTGTCAAACACAAATCTCACTTTGTGGTCGCCAGGGATCGAATCCGGGTCGCTTTGGTGAGAGCCAAGCGGTCTAACCACTGAGTCAAGGCGCGGTCTGAGCGGGGCAGAGAAAACTGTATGCAATCAGCAAGGCAATAACAAGTGAGTGCTGTTAAGCATAGGAACAAAGAAAACCTTAGAATACGCTGAAATGCTCGCCTCGGTAGCGTAGACGGTACTGTGCCTGCCTGACGTCTATGACGTCCCAGCTTCGAATCTCGATCAAGATAAGTTATCTGTACCATGTGCATTCAACTTGTAATACCTATTTGTTTGAGGACTGGGACCAGATAAGGAGCTTCTGTTTGTTTTAAATATACTTGGACTCTTTGTTAGTGGACACCAAAATGTTGTATGCAGTGGTGATCTGGGGGGGGGGGGGGCGCTGCAGAGGTAAACAAAATGGTGGACAAAAAAAAGGTTTTGTAATGAGCTACTAGGCTTACCAAGATCATCACCTAGGGAAGTGGCCTTAGTAGAATTAGGAAAGAGAAGAAGAAATGGTATAACAATGGATAGAATAATGCAATTTTGGTATAGGTGTTTGGTCAAAGAAGAAGCGAAAATTATGAAATTATACACGAGACAGAAAAAAGATTAGAGAGGTGGCCAGAGTTGGGAGAAATTATGGAAAAAAAATAGGAATGTTCTTTTTTTGTAATTTTACGTCCTCCAACGTTAAGTCACATCGCACGATGAATGAAATGGGCGAAATGATGCTCAAATGAGCCCAGGATCCATAGAGCTTAGAGCTACGCGACATTCGTCTTTCAGGATAGGGAAACCCCAGAAGAACCTTATCCAGGTAACTCACCCTGACCGAGATTCGAACTCGGGACCTCTTGAACGTGAGGCACTCTATCACCACGCTACCGAGGCGAGCTACAGAAAATAGGAATGGGAGATATATGGAGATTAGAGGAAAGGAATACAAGCGATGTGGGTAAATTGGTAAAATGCAGAATAGAAGATATAGAAAGACAGGGAATATGGGGAAGTCTAGAAAATATGAAATCATTACAATTTTACAAGCAAATAAAAAGAAACTGTGACGAGAAGCATATGTAGATTACTGCAATAGGCAAGAGAGAGAAGGGCTAGCTTGTATGAGAACAGAAGCAATATTTCTGAGAGGGTTAAGAGGTAGGGAAAGGGGAATTTGTGAATTGTGTTATGGAAAAGAAATCATAGAGAACTATGTAACAGAATGCAATGAGTTAGCAGTATGGAAAAAAAGGTTTGAGAGGAAAAATTGCAGAAATTAGAAAAGAGGATAGTAGCTATAAAAATATTAACAGGAATGAGGAAATAAAGGAATATATTTTGGTGAGTTCCTCCAGAAAGTAAAAGAAAAATGTGCAATAAATGTAAAGAATATAAAAAAATTAGATGAGGGGGAAGAATGGGATTAATTCAGCAACTAGGAGGCATGGAGGTTAAGAGCTACCTGGTAGAGCAGAAGACCAAGGTGTCAAGTAAGCCAAGGTAGCAACTAGGTAAAGACAAATAAATGTCGCCTAAATTTGTAAATTGTAAGATTTTGGAATATGCAGAGTAAATAATTAATTCATTCATTCGAATAAAAGACAGGCCATTTTGTGCAACTATTATAGTGTAATATTTACAATAAAACATATGTTTTAATGCAAATGTTTAGAAACCTACAGACAGAACTGGAAATTTTCTTCACAACAAAAGGAAGCACTGACAATTCCACATCTGTTTTCAGCACTATTCAAATTATACATATCATTAAATAACCAATGTCATTGTGATTTTTAAAATTGTTATATATTTTAAGCTTTTTATTCCAAGATACCACAGCAGTACTATTGATTTATGAATTGTTTACCATATTGTAATTTATTTACTGCATTACTGTTATTGTTCATATGCTGTTTCCAATATGTTTTTATTGAACACAATGTAAATTATATTTTTATATCTACATGGTGGCTCATGACACAGTTGTTCATGCGACCTAAAATAAATAAATTAAAAATAAAGAAGAGAAAGTATAGCGTATAAGTACAGATGCACGTTGTAATCAACTAATTACGTTTGTAGCCCATGATTACACGCTAGTTGCATCCTATACTATTTTATTCTCTTGTCTGCAATGCTTATACTGGAGTTTGTCTAAGGTCTTTTGTACCGTGATAGAAATTTGGCTTTAGGCAAGGTAGCTTCCGCGGTAAATGCCTTAGTGCACAAGTGTGGTCAAAACAGGCTTGATGAAACCACTTCCTGATTATGTTGTGCAGGGAAAATGACCTCCAGCACCAACCCAGAATCTACTGCTGCCGAGCTGTGTGGCAGAACCCTATTTTATAGTATTATCTAGTTTATAAAGTACCCTAACTCACTTTCTCTGTAGCTTAAAGGACTTAGAATATTGTATCAAGTTATTAGTTTTAAAACAATCAGGGAAAATGTCTGCATGTGCAGACACAGATCATTTTCTCTACTCTTGTACAAACTATTCTTACAAACACTTCTTTCTCTATCAATGTAATTAGTCGATTTGGATAACTTTTGAAGGCTTCACATAAATAGTTGACCTTGGCTAGTCTCTCTAATTTGTCGGTCCGTTCTCTACTCTTGTACAAACTATTCTTACAAACACTTATTTCTCTGTGTAATTAATCGATCTGAATAACTTCCTAAAGGCTAGACATGAATAGTTGACCTTGACAAGCCTCTCTAATTTGTCGTTCCAACCTGCCATTCTCTGCTCTTGTACAAACTATTCTTACAAACTCTTATTCCTCTATCTGTGTAAGTAATCGAACTGAATAGCTTCCTAAAGGCTAGACATGAATAGTTGACCTTGGCTAGCCTCTCTAATATGTCGGTCCAACCCGCCATTCTCTATTCCTGTACAAACTATTCTTACAAACACTTATTCCTCCATCTATGTAATTAATCGAACTGGATAGCTTCCTAAAGGCTAGACATGAATAGATGACCTTAGCTAGCCTCTCTAATATGTCGGTCCAACCCGCCATTCTCTATTCCTGTACAAACTACTCTTACAAACACTTATTCCTCTATCTATGTAATTAATCAAACTGAATAGCTTCCTAAAGGCTAGACATCAATAGTTGGCCTTGGCTAGTCTCTCTAATTAGTTGGTGCAACCTGCCGTTCTCTACTCTTTTACTCAGTATTCTTACAAATATATTCTTCAAGTTAATTACGATAAACGCTACCTTATTGCTAATTTCCTTGTTGGTGGAAGAGATTATGAGAATAAATAAGATTTCAAGTGATAGTCAAATATTTTAATATCGAGCTGCTATGTTATAGCTTTGATATTACGTTCTCATTACATGGCTAAGAATTAAAAAACTTATTTTCTTTTTCAATTTACGTCCTCCAACGTTAAGTCATATCGGAGGATGAATGAGATAAATTTCAAATGAGCCTTGATTCTATAGGGCTTAAAGATACTGGACATTTATATTTCAGGTTTAGGGAAAGTGCAGAACTAACCGTTTCTAAGGAGTTTTTTATAATATAATGGTTAAAAGGAAGATTTTAATTTGAAAGTAGGCATGATTCAGAAACGATTTCGGAGGCCGATACCTAGGAACTATGCTAAACAGTCCCGAATATCTGCTGTTTAATCTTTCTCATGCATGAAATTGTCACATTCGGGTTTTGTTTATTCTAATTTCATTAATTTCGTTATAAAGCTATGTAATTATTAGCATTGTAGTGGAAGTAGTCCGTGCACGTAGCTTTGTAGACCGGTTTTAGAAACTCCGGTACAATTTATGTACCATGACACATGCGCCATTCGGTAGAAATGAGTACTTCGTGTGCCGACAGTACGATTACTATGTCAATGGACATGGTGGCGAGCGGACGAGTAAGGCGATGATCTCCGATGTGAAGGGAGCAATCATGAATAACAAGATTTAAACCTGTGTTGGGTTCTATCGGAAACTAAACCACATAACTACCACTTGGTGTATTCAGGTAACATGATGGAATATCTAAATTTACCAACGAGTCTGTATTTTTTGAAATTGTATAAAGTGGACTTAGCTTGCACGAGCTATTTCTACTGGTAGTTCCCCTCAGGATAGAAGGTTTTTCCTTAAGTTCTCAGTATAACTCTGAGCTAAGTGCGCCATGGTGGAATCGTTTTTATGCGGTAGTAATAATATGAGAAAAATCTAAACACGTAACTCAAGTGGTTCTGTTTTTCTTTGCCCTTGCGTAGCACTTGCCATGACCTTTAGAAAACTGTAATATTGTACATAAAGGAGGCAGTGGATATAATAAAATGGTGAAAATGATGTATCAGATCTTAAACAAATTAACTAATTCATTACTGTTTTCTCCAAGCCCATTCACCTTTTCATAGTATTGAAATGGTTATTGTACGTCATTACAATTTGAAATACTTATTCCTTGGCCAGAGGATCGTTAAATGATTTACGATAGACCCTTAGTATATTTGCCTCACGTTCAAGAGGCCTCGATCTTGAATCTGGGTTAGTGTGAGTTATATGGATGCAGTTGTTTCCCAGGTTTTTCCTTGTCCTGAAAAATGAATGCCTGGTACTATTTAATTTTATGAACCCTGGGCTTATTGGAGCATCATGTCATACATCATACGAAATTTAACGTTAGAGAATGGAAATTAAAAAGAATAGATATACTCATCGTTTGGTTTTGAAATAGTCGAAATAATTTCTCTCTGTGTAGCATGTAAAATTTTAAGAGGTTCAGTATAGTCCTTATTGACATTCAAATATCCTACAATTTCATAAAAGTGTTATTTAACTAGAGCCCAAAGTTTAGCCAAACATTTGTTAGTTGTGCACGAGATATATAGATAGTCAACTGAGTCATGAACTCGTGCTGTTGATAAACAGAAAGAGTAAAATATGCCTTCAGCGTCTAAAGTTAATGCAGAAACACAGTAGTTTTGGGATGGTCGGAGTAAACACCCCCTTCTGGATAGTAGAAAATGGTTATTTCAAGAACTACTTAGACAAATATACAGGAAAAAGACTGCAATCTGTGTTACCAATACACAAGGAATACGTACACCTGTGTCACGAAAACATATTTCAGCATTTTAGCAACTCCGTGTCTGACAAGTCATGGGCTTTCCTAGACCAAATGACTGCAGCAATTATTTGCACAATGAGGCATATACACAGGCAATATAGTCAAAAGAAATTAGCTTCTCATTTATTGTGCTCATTGTAAGTATTCATCCTTTTGTTTTTATTCATATATCTAGGAGAGAAAAATTTGTTTTGCACAACTTATGAATAATTGTATAATATATTCTATGGCAATGTCCGTTGCCTGGCTAAGTTTGGTAGATTACTGTTGCTTGTGACCTTGGTTGAATGAGTACGTGCGCGCCTGCGTGTCACTCCTCCCCTTCACTTGCCTTTACGAGACGCAGGTAGCACCATCAACGTCACAACTAAGCTGTTGTATTTTTTTTCTAAACTTCAGAGCCCTATATTAAACTAAAACTCATGGCCTTCTTAAACAGGCGATTGTCACATTCCGAAAGAAACCAACGTTGGCATTTGGAGCATTGAGCAAAGGAATTTTAAGCTGTTAAACGACACTTTTACTGTCAGTTGTCTAAAACACTGTTGTGTGTTTCAAATGGGAAGAGTTCTGGCTTATAGCGAATCAGATGAGTTACAACCTTCAGCGTTTCCACCTCGTCAGCCCGGCCGTGCCGTGGCTCAGTGGTTAGACCACTTGGTTCTCACCAAGGCGGCCCGGGTTCGATCCCAGGCGACCGCAAAGTGAGATTTGTGGTGGACAACACGGCGCTGGGGCGGGTTTTCTCCGGGACCTCCGGTTTCCCCCGCCATCTCATTCCACCGGTGCTCCATCTTCATCTCATGTATCATCAGTGTCACCGCCTGCGGTGCCGTATGTAGTGAAAGCGGGCGTTAAACACTACACATTTCATTTCATTTCCTCGTCAGCCCAACTCTTGGCTCTGAACGTAGAGGAACGGAAATAGAATTTTCCAAATTTTTACAATAATGCAGTTGTTGAAATTACAATCATAACATGGATATTCGTATATACGCACGTGTTTTAAGTACATCGTTTAAAAATAATTATAGATTAGATTGATTTACGTTCAGTAGGTTCACTTGTAGCCAGGAAAGGCTGTGAACATTGAACATGTCGAAAGGCATAAAGTTTAATAGCATATATATGTACAAAAGTTAACATAAGATACATATAATATATAGGCAATATGAACAGCAATATGGAAAACAAAGCAGGGATAATTATATATGATACAAATTCAAACACTTCTTAAATCAGCTTTCACTTGCCTTATGCCAGTACGTCTCAACCTTTTTGCAATGGATACCATTCATTGTTATTTCTTAAATACGTACACATTAAAAATAAACTCGCAACATGCATAAAAGATGTATTGGTAATCATTTGCCTTTGGAACAGTTAGATACTACTTACAGAGCTACAGAAGCATTATCAGGATAATTTGTCATGCAGATAATCTTGTGCAGAATAAAAAGATTTTGAGCAAAGGTACCCTCTAACAGAATTTTTAAAAGCACCGAAATTATCAATTTCTTTAAGAACCTTAGGAAGTTCGCCAAAGATGTCGATAGTTTCATAATACACACCTTTCTGGAAGCAAGAAAGTTTAGCACTGAGATAATGGATATTATAGCTTTGTCTAGTGTTTATTCTATGAATTACATTATTTGTTGCAAATAAGGCACGATTGCATACAAAGAATTTTAGGTTCGAGAATATATATATGCAAGGAAGCGTTAATATCTTCAATCCTCTAAAAAGATCTTTACAGGAGCATCTGTTGTAGGTGTTAGTAATAATGAAATAGTTTATGGATTACTTATTTTGCCAATCCAACGACAATGCCAGCGCCACATACATACAGCCGTGAATGTTACGATAAGAGTGTCATTGTCATTGTTTTGAGTATTGCAAATTTGTGATAGGTTCGAAATCTCGCCACTTGCTATTTCTTTCCAAATGTCTTCTTGTAGTTCACCTAATGTCTCATGGATTTTTCCCACCCTTGTATTTGTCAATTTCTTCGTGAATAAGTCGTTCAGCATCAGTCAGTTTAAAAGTATTATTTCTATTTGCAACATAATTTGAGCCCACATTAACTCTATTGGATTTTTCTGGCATTGGTAAGGGGGGCACGTGGTTTATAATACCTCTTGTCTCATTTCAATTGAAAGCCGATACACTTTACCTAGATATTAAGCGCAAGACAACTGAATAATGCTGCTTTGAGCTCTCTAGAGTAAACAAACATGTGACCAGAGATATTCTGCTAGGCCAGTAGAAATTTGTGTTTCCTCGTTGGAATTGAACAAACATGTTGGCTTATTCAAAGTAATTTTTATTACGTCATGTCAAACGTGTACGTTTGTTCTGAGTAACTACAATTACACGTACATGCATACATGCCATACAATAATGCTATTCATGACAATGCTTACGATGCGATGTATTGTTATGATATAATAGTACTATATTTGTATTAGGAAACGTATACGAACTAAAAATATGGGGTTCTTACGGGTACGTTACGATGGTTGTTCAATAAAGAATGACCTTTTTTTTGACAACGTACCTTTACTCATCCTCATAATTTTGGTGGTTGTTCTCAAAATAGTCTCCCCTGAATGCGATGCACTTGTCCCAGCGTTTCTGCCATTCTTCAAAGATATGCTGGACACCATTTCTGAGAGATCCTTCAAAATCGTCTGCGCAGCCTTCACCACTGCTTCTTAGGATGGATAATGCCTCCCATGAAGGCGCTTCTTCAAGTTAGGGAATAGAAAAATGTCACATGGGGCTAAATCCAGACTATAGGGAGGGTTAGGGAGCAACAACGTTGGCAATATGCCGCCGCGCATTATCGTGGTGCAGCATCCAGCCTGCTTCACGGAAATGTGGTCTTTTGCGCCTGATATGGACTTTCAATGTTTTCAGGACATCCCTGTAGTATTGTCCAGTTACTGATATGTGCAGGTACAACATGCTGATAAACCATTCCATGAATTTTAAATAATGAAGTGACCATCACTTTCCCAGCAGAAGCAACATCTTTTGCTTTTTTGGGGGGGTTGGTGATGGAGATTTCCACACTGAGCTTTGCTGTTTGCTCTCAGGATCAAATCGATGTAGCCAAGTTTCATCAGCAGTGATTACGTTTGACAAAAACACTGGATCTTCCTCTAACATCAACTTTAAGTGCATATTACCTCCATTGCAGCGGTAGGTGATACCGAATATGTCTGAAACTGCCTGGTTCTCACAGGCGGGAACCAGGAGTACCAACAATGAAACTACTACGGCGTGTTTGTTTTACATTAAGCTAACAGAATATAATAGAATTGAATTTTACTGCGAAAAGTTATGACCTTAAAAAATTATGATAACTCTTTATTGAACAGCCCTCGTAAGTACATTACCCTCTCCTTCCTTATGGATCAGTTTTTGCAAAATCTGAATTTTTGTCTTAGCACGAATAGTGTTTATTAGAGATTGATTCGGTTGGATTAGGTTGGAGGTCGTCACACACCACTTAGGGAGAATGCAACACGACAGCACTGCAGGACTCCCATTGGTTGCTCGTCTAGTTGTGCTCAAGGACAAACACCTTCCCATTTAAAACATAGTGTTGCAGGTCGGTGTACGTAGTATGAGGATCGCTGGAGCAGGCAAGTTTTCAACTTTGTCTTCGCAAAAACATGCAAGATTTCGTCGAGATGATGAGACTGCTTATGACGTACTGGTAACTACCGAAAGGTTAGCTATAAAACACTGTAGGCGATTAAACCTTTTCAAAGGATTTACAGCGAAGACAAGACTTCTCCGTGAACTTTGAAAGTGCAAAGCCGCCGCCTCACCTGCAATATCCGGCGCTGCGCTGCTCTCGCTTTTTCAGAGCTGCGTCACGTCACCCAGAAAGATACATTACCTAATATCCGCAAGGCACTAGTTTTGTAATGCAATTTACATGAAATATTAACAGTTCTGAAGAGGAAAAATGAGCCGCGACTCCCCGCTTAATAACGATACAACGAATCAGAGCAAATAAAATGAGAAAGTTCGTGGCACCGAACTATTCAAAAAAATCAAAACGGTCATTTTAGTTAATTGATGGAAATTAATCATTTCTCCACACTAGCCGTATATAGGCTAAGATATTTGATGGATAGAGTCAACATGAAAAATTCAATGCCATGGCCGGGATTTGAACCACGGATCTCCTGGTTTCCGTCCAGTCGCTCTTAACCTTTGAGCTACCATGGTCAACGTGTGTTGACCATGGTAGCTCAAAGGTTAAGAGCGACTGGACGGAAACCAGGAGATCCGTGGTTCAAATCCCGGCCATGGCATTGAATTTTTCATGTTGACTCTATCCATCAAAACGGTCACTTTCAATCAGTGGCGGCTGGTGGGTTATATTATTGGTGGTGCACAAATGAAAAATAAAATACAGAGTAGTAATGACTCACCTATTTATACAGATTCTTTGCTCTACTCTCCTTAGATCTGGCGAATCTATCGATAACTTTTGCGTTGAAGTCGCTGATCTTCATAAGAAAATCTCTCTCAATTGAAAGCATTGCTAAAGCTGACAATCGGTCCTGTGACAGTGTTCCTAAGGAAAGTTTTTATTCTTTTTAAAGTTGAGAAACAGCATTCTGCTTCAGCGGTAGACATTGGCATAGTTAACAGTACTCGGAGGAGTTTGACATATTCGCTGAATGTAGTACATAAATTGTTTTCCTTAATAAAGTCCATCAAGCACAAAGCGCCGGACATTCAACGAAGTTCCTCTCGACTGTAACTTAAAGTCAATTCTCTACGAATTTTTGTTCCAATGATAAAAGGATAGAACCTTATTGTTTATCTAAGGGAATCCTCTTGAAATGTCTTAGAAATTTTCTTGATGAAACAAAGTTGAGGCTACCAGATGCCCCGTGAAGCTAAATCTGTCCTTTGCTTCTCTAAGAATGTCACATACTTCAAGAGCTTCTCTTCTTTTCACATCATGATCTTCTACTCTTCTCCTCTTAATTGCAGTTTCTTCGTGTTCCTCGATATCCACGCTATTTCTTACCTTTTGCACTTCCCTTTCAAATGCGTTTAGCTGGGCGATGGCAAATGTGGCATTGCAGTCTCGTTTCTGCAGCTGATTGTACAAAATATCCACATGGGACATGATCTTGTAGAAGAAAGACAGCCACAATACAAAATTATAATCTTTCAAAGTGGCCATAAACCCAGAAGCCTGAACAAGTGTGGCGTTGTTTTTTAACAGAGCTCTCTTCTGAATAACCTCCATGCATTTAATTTAATTCTCCCTGTGTTCGAAAAGCAGAGCACACAGAAGCTAAGCCTGAAGGTCACGCTATAGCCGTTGCTAAGAGTAGGAGGAGCTAGGTTTATAAACCTCCATTTAAGAAATGTATAAGAAGCCACTCCCATCTCTTCACCTTCCCGCAACACCCTCAGAGAGCCTACATTTGGGGGAAATCTTAGGTTAACTCTTTGCTGCAAACCTGCGGCTCCTACAGCTAATCACTGTTTATTTCGACTTCTGCGGTCATGGGCAGCTACAGACGATAAGCGTAATTGAAACATGTTTGTATATAAAACAATGCAAACAAGTACAGCTTTAATGTGCAAAATGCACCTGTTGTATATTCAGAATCAGTGGGTGTAGCGCAATCCTGCAACCTTATGGATGAACCGCCCCTGGTTTCAATAGTATATCGCGTACCAAAAACTAAGTGATACCAGTTCGAGAATACATTCGAAATATAAGTAACTTAGTTCGTGGTTATTCACTTTTCGTAATGCTTGAATAAATCTAAATTTAGTTTCTATATTTTGTTGGGCATTAACAAAAAACCTGAAATGTGAAAAAAAATGAAAAGCTACATCAAAATTATATTGGCAGAGCCTTCTTTTCTACTCTTTTGTTAATAAATTAATTGAAGTAACACCTGTCTTGGTCTTTAGGTATATTTATTTTGTATATTTATTTATTTGTACAGTTTCCATTACAGTTCCACAATGACTATGCATCTATTATACGAGGGCTCGTCAACAAAGAGACTGATTGTTTTCACAGATGTGTATTAGTGCAATTTAATGTATATATGATCTTTTTCAAACTAGCCCCCCCCCTACTTCAATGCACTTTTTATAGCGTATCTACCACTTCTTGAACATGTGTTGCAGACCATTCTTTATCCTATAGCTACTATCTCTACTTTCTCCCATTTTCCTCCCAAACCCATTTTCTCCACCTTGCAACTCTCTCGCATTCTGTTACATAGTGTTCTATGCTTTCTTTTCCTCCCAAACAATTCACAAATTCCCTTTTCCCTACCTCTTATCCCTCTTAGAAATATTGTTCCTGTTCTCATCCAAGCTAACCCTTCTCTCTCTTGTCTATTGCAGTAATCTACATATGCCTCTCGTCTCCAATTTCTTTTTATTTGTTTGCAAAGTTTTATTTATTTCATATTTTCTAGACTTTGCAATATTTTGTCTTTCGATATCTTCTAATCTGCGTTTTACCAATTTACCCACATCGCTTGTATTCCTTTCCTCTAATCTCCATATATCTCCCATAACATTTTCCATAATTCCTATCTGGTTACACTAAACTGCGCATGTGCAGGACATCGCTCACGTGACATTGTCTACGGTAACTGCCAAGGATATGGGCAAGAGCTGCCTATTAAGTATTGGGTACGGAACGAATTGTAGGATCCAAACACCTGGATGATGATAATCTACTTTCCGAAACCGTAAATAAATTCGTTCGCAATTTTTCGTGTACGTCATCTTCGATAAAACAGTTCGACACTGCTACACTGCTTGAGAAGGCAAATAAAACAAGTGAAGGAGGAAACAAGGTGCTGTTTACTTGAAGTGAGAAGCAGGTAGCGCATCCCCGGAATTTCCAATCTGTTTGCTACAGAGTTAAGCTTCCGGTCGTCTCTAGCCAGGTTCTCTCTATAGGAAAACCTTGTTGGTACAGGGAATCTCGAGATTACGACAGGAAAAGGTGCAGGCAAGCTCTTCCTGGTTTTGAGAGATCCATTTTAATAATAACACAAAAATATGGAAAGCCTTCTGGCAATATCGAGGTGCTCCGACGATATTAGTGAAGTAACAAGGTGCAGGGGATGAACGAAATAGTGGAAACGCCTGCAGCATCTTTGCCTCCCCTGATCTTGTACTGAGAGAGTAGGTAGAATAACACCTTTACTATCCGAGGGCTGTTCAATAAAGAATGATCACAATTTTATACGGCCATAATTTTTCGCACTAAAATGCAATCATATTATATTTTTAGCTTATTGTGAAGCCAACACGCCGTTGTAGTTCCATTGTTGGTACTCCTGGTTTCCGCCTATGAGAACCAGGCAAGTTCAGACATGTTCAGTATCCCTTACAACTGCAATGGAGGTAACACGCGAGAAACAATATGCGGCTTTGAAATTCTACTTTCCTCTCAACAAATCTTCAGTTGAGGCCCATACAATGTTACAGGAGGCCTATGGAGAGTCTGTTCTTCCCTACAGCACAGCTAAATGTTGGTTTAAAATGTCTAAAGAGGAGAGACAATCAGATACCAAGGAAGTTGGACCCGGTGCTCCATTTACTGCTCTTAGGAAGAAAATATCAACCCTGCTGCTGTCATTGTGAGAGAGGATCGACGAATTACCTCAAGATCACTATGAAATACTGAACATCTCATTGGGTGCCACCCACAAGTTGGTAATATAATGAAATGTGTGGTGTTTAACGCCCGTTTTTACTACATACTGCACCGCAGGCGATGACACTGATGATACATGAGATGAAGATGGAACACAGGTGGAATGAGATGGCGGGGGAAACCGGATATCCCGGAGAAAACCCGCCCCATCGCCGTGTTGTCCACCACGAATCTCACTTTGCGGATCGAACCCGGGCGGCCTTGGTGAGGGCCAAGCGGTCTAACCACTGAGCCACGGCGCGGCCTCCACACGTCGGTGACAAATATTACACGTGAGTCGTGTTTGTGCGCGATGATTTCCAAGACTTTAGTCCTGAACAAAAGGACAATCGCATGCAGGTCTGTATGCAGTTTAAGTTGATGTTGGAGGAAGATTCGGAGTTTGTTTCAAACGTAATCACTGCCGATGAAACTTGGCTACATCATTTTGATCCTGAGCGCAAACAGCAAAGCTCACTGTGGAAGACTCCTTCATCACCAACCCTCAAAGAAGCAAAAGTGGCTGCTTTTACTGGGAAAGTTATGGTCATCTCATTCTTTGATACTGATGGAATGGTTTATCGGCATGTTGTACCTGCACACACATCAGTAACTGGAATCGCAACTATCGAGTAGCCCTCCTCGGTAGCGTGGTGGTAGTGTGTCTGCCTCACTTTCAAGAGATCCCGAGTGCGAATCTCGGTCAGGGTGAGTTACCTATATAAGGCTTTTCCGGGGTTTCCCTTATCCTAAAAGACGAATGTTGGGTAACTCTAAGCTCTATGGACTCTGGCATCATTCGAGCATCATCTCATCCATTCCATTCACCGTCCGATATGACTTAATGTTGGCGGACGTAAATTACAAAAAAAAAAAAAAAACACTGAGTACCCATACCTAGTCCTAACCTAACAGCGACTTCACTCCGATGTACATCTAAGGTGGTCAGTTCTAGACAAGTGGAAGACGCATCGCGCACCGGATAACAGGTCCTGAGGGGGTTCGTTCCTGGGCACACACCATCACTACAGGTCCACTCTTCAAAATCGTTTCTCCCCCAAAATAGCGAACAAGCTCATTCCCTATTTCTCCAACAGATGTTAAAATAGACGTTAACAAATGTAAGGTAACAATTGCCACAGCACTAACACTACTGCTTCTTGAATTTCACCAACCTGATTTCTGCAAATGTTAAACACGTATTATCGCCAAGGAACTTGTAAATATTACAGCTATAGAAGGCTATGGATGGGTCGTGTTAGTTTCTGAACGTACTGCTATGCGCTTTTGTTTTCATTTTCGTCTGCACAAGCTGGAAAAATGGCGGGTGAACAAAATCGTAGAGAAAAGCCGTGAGACAAATTTCTCATCGATGGAGAAAGAATTGTTACTTGAATTGGTGACGAAGTGTAAGGATATCGTGGAAAATAAAGAGGACAGATGCAGTGAATGTGAAAGAGAAGGATGTCATGTGGGAAAATATTAGAAACGAATTTAATTCAAATGCATGTGTCACTACTAGAAGCGCGAAAGAACTTCGTCAGTATTACGTAAATTTAAAACGAGGTGCGAAGGATAAGGGACTTGTACGTTTCAAGACGGGAGGTGGACAGTGTATTATCCACATAATTCAGTGAATTATAAAATCGCAAAGTTATGAATATTTGAAGCAAAGGCAAGATCGGCATATTCCTTTCGATGCATGTTCTAACTCGTATAGCACAAATTTAAAACGAGGAGTGAAGAACAAGTGACTTGAACGTTTCAAGACGGGAGGTGGACAATGTATTATCCACATAATTCAGTGAATTATAAAATCGCAAAGTTATGAATATTTGAAGCAAAGGCAAGATCGGCATATTCCTTTCGATGCATGTTCTAAATCGTATAGCGTAAATTTAAAACGAGGAGCGAAGGACAAGTGTCATGTGACTTGAACGTCTCAAGACGGCAGGTGGACAGTGTATTATCCACACAATTCAGTGAATTATAAAATCGCAAAGTTATTAATACTTGAAGCAAAGGCGAGATCGGCGTATTCCTTTCGATGCATGTTCTCAGTATTACGTAAATTTAAAATGAGCAAAGAAGGATAAGTGAGTTGAACATTTCAAGACAGCGAATTATAAAATAGCAAAACTATTAATATTTGAAGCAAAGGTAGGATCGACATATTCCTTTCGATGCATGTTCTAACTCGTATAGCACAAATTTAAAACGAGGAGTGAAGAACAAGTGACTTGAACGTTTCAAGACGGGAGGTGGACAGTGTATTTTCCACATAATTCGGTGAATTATAAAATTGCAAAGTTATGAATACTTGAAGCAAAGGTAAGATCGACATATTCCTTTCGATGCATGTTCTAACTCAGTATTGTGTAACTTTAAAAGAAGGAGCGAAGGACAAGTCACGAGTGCCTTGAACGTTTCAAGAGGGGAGTTAGACAGTATGTTATCCACATAATTCAGTGAATTATAAAATCGCAAAGTTGTTAATACTTGAAGCAAAGGCGAGATCTGTATATTCCTTTCTATGCATATTCTAACTTAGTATTACGTAAATTTAAAATGAGGAGCAAAGAAGGATAAGTGAGTTGAACATTTCAAGTCAGCGAATTATAAAATAGCAAAATAATTAATATTTGAAGCAAAGGCAAGATCGACACATTCCTTTCGATGTATGTTCTAACTCTATTACGTAAATTTAAAACGAGGAGCGAAGGACAAGTGACCAGAACGTTTGAAGACGGGAGGTGGACAGTATATTATCCACATAATTCAGTGAATTATAAAATCGCAAAGCTGTTAATACTTGAAGCAAAGGCGCGATCGGCATATTCCTTTGGATGCATGTTCTAAGCTCTTGTACATCCGCAGTAACCTTCATAGCAACTTGTTTGGACAGTCTACACCTCCGTCGAATATTTTCTTTTGATAGCTCCTCAAAACCATTTCTCCTCGCAGGCTGTGCTCTATTACGAATGCTATTAGATGATTCAAATATAGCAAATGGACATCAGCAGCTGAGTTCATGCTCGCCATCTTGACTATTTACAATTGTTAAGGATTTAACAGAAATTTGGTTTGTTAGCTAACAAGAGATTTTACACGAGTATTAAACTAACACTTGTTGGTGAAATGCAAATTTTGTTTTAACTATTGTTGAACTCGTGTTAATTCTTAACATCTCTTGGTGAAATAGGTTTTCAGTACACCATTTACAGTGCGGTAGCCATATGCCCAACACCATGAGCTAGAAAGCACACACCTGAAAAATAACATGGAAATACAATGTAGGGAAATGAAGTAAAGGAACTTCAATATGAAAGTAACCACCCCAGCAATCGCTCCAGTGATAAGGCATAATGCTCGGTCGGCGGCGGTGGAACCTACGTCCTCCCCAAAGCAGGCACAGACGTAACCGCGGCGTCAACTCGGTCACATATTATGGTATTCCAACAGATAACAGCAAATCGGAAATTGACAGCTGCTAGTAGCGGCCATTCCATTTGTTGGTGTAATATTTTTTTTCCTCGGCTGGTTTATGCGTCGGGTTACGGATACCGTTAGCGATGCTACACAAAGCGGTATAGGTATTCATTCCCGTTATTATGCTCAAAGGGACAGGGACACTGTCAGGCCCGTAAATTTTATGCCCGACGTCCTTCCCTGCAGCTTGACTGCACTGATTATACAGGCAACTTTTATTTAGCATTTAACTTAATATGCTGCAGTAATTTTGCTCCATTGCGTTTTTCCCTTGCTGCTGCTCTGTATTAGGATTTAAAAGTTACTTTTCAGCTCGCTATTTGTGAACCTATATTTACTCGGTTTTTGTCGTTCACTGTTAAATCGTTCTCCATGGTGCTTCAGATTTTATGCACAGTCGAGTGAACGGAAACCTGCAGATGCTTCTGGTGTAACTTCATCATTTTCTCCACTACAACCTAATGTACGAATATGAGCCCAAAAGTGCAATATTCAAGTTAGATTAAATTGCATTCCGGTAGGCCTTCAACAGAGATAATGTCGAAAAAATACCTCCATATTCACCATACTTCTACGAAGGCTGATTAACAAAGACAGACTGGTTTTTTCCTGTATCTTCCATGATAGTTTCGTATCTGTTACATAAATATTTCAAATGAGCGGGTTTTTATGTGTAATGTCGGTAGGCGGCAGCACTCGTACTGGCAGGTTGGTAGCAATGTTCTATTTTGCATACCTTACTTGCATTTTGCATATCAGAAAATGTAGGTGATGCAAAAGGAGCAGTATAGTACAATCAAATTCTGTTTTCGTTTAAACCTTACATCCACCGAAACATATGAAAAGCTGAAGCAAGCATACAGTGAAGATGCACTACATCGTGCAACAGTGTTTAGATGGTTCAGGGACTTCAAAGAAGACGACTAGTCAGTGTTAAGCAAGCTGGGCCTAGTGTTTCGGCTCCTACTGTGATTGAAGTTAACATAAACACAGCTGCTGTGATTGTCAAAGAGGATCGGCGTATAACACTACGCAACCTGAGTGAAGTGTTGAGGATTTCATATGGCAGTGTGGATTGAACCCGGGCCACCTTGGTGAGAGCCAAGCGTCTAACCACTGAGCCAAGGCGCGGCCTCACTAATTCTATAAGATTAGTCCATAGAGAAATCGGGTCTTGTTACATCTCAGATGATTTCGTTTATTTTCAGTTTATGCAAACAGAACCGAATTTCAAAGACATTGCATATCGATTGAGTATGAAAATATTTGACTATCCTTAAATTGTATGGGCACCTGGGTAACGCAGTGGCTTCATTCACGGCTGCAGTGCTAAGGGTCTCGAGTTAGATTCCGTTATCTGGTGTTGGCGATATTAAGTCGGCCCTATCTACGCCTTCACCTCTGTCTAGCACATGTGAAGTGTCCCCTATGACCAACGTGGTGCGGAGTCCACGGTATAGGATCTCTCGCCTCACCGTCATCTTCACTTTCACCCTCTAACCGGAGGCAATGGACACCACTCTCGGGGTGCTTTCACCTGAGAAATGTGTTGGGTCATGTGGTGGGGCGAGGTTACCCCGAAGGCCAAGCCTGCCATGTGGGGAGTCTTATGTGCAGAGTCAAAGAAGACCCTGGCCTCCTTCAACCCGGGAGTGATGGATAACTCCGGGGCTCTTTCCATAGGGCTATTCCTGATTTCTTAAACGTCAAGACGGGATGGAAGTGCATACGCCACTTACGCGCGTGAACCCCGCAGGGAAGACTACCGAAAACCTCGGTGGGGCCGTCTGGTGATCTAGCACACCCACTAGCTCTGCAGGCTAGTATGCGGGACTGACGAGGCAGCCCTCTACCCCCTTCGGGCGGCCGTAGGTACCTAATTCCCCGTAGGTGTCGGGAACACACTGCCCTCTCGAGTCCAACCCAATCCGAACAACTCCCCGACATGAGGGGATCGGCAGTTTGGCCCGAGGTTCCTCTAGTAACGTCAGAGGTACCACGAGTGCTAAGGGTCCACAGCGCCCGCACCACGGCAGCTGAAGGGGACGGATCCCCTCCCCTACGGGTATGTTAGGAGTGTTGGTAACCAACAAAATTAACTGTATTGCTCTTCAGCATACAAGAGAAGCAATGAGGCTTTACCTGTATTAAAAAGAGAAAGGAACTAAACTTGTGTAATATTTCACAAGAAAATCAACAAGAAAGCCTAAACATAAGACATAAGACTTTCAAAATATATTAGTAACTAAATTTTTTACGAGCTAATAGACGTTAGGTAAAGAAACAAGCGACTTCAAGCTTGGTTCGATTGAAGCTATCGGTGATTCACTCGATAGACAAAGGGAAAGGGAATGAACAGCATTGTGGATAAAACTGGAATGTTAACTTGAATAAACTCGATTCCTCCTTACATTTTTACCTGCCTTCCCGAAACTTCGTGGGCGGACGGATTCCTTGAATGGAATTCGATACAAGAATGGTAAACAGTTACAGCAAATCAATTCAGCATTGTTGAAATATTATCCATAAAACAGCTGCCGCCAGCGCTAACTAAAACATTGTTTCAGCAGCACGTTAAGTACCTATTCCACAAAGATAATATATATCTATTATTTCAAATCTTGAAAAATAACATCTAAACTCGTGTTAAATTTTTAAAAATTATGGTGAAGATTGCACACATACTTAAGCATTTGGGTTTTATTATTTAAATGAACTGGCTTTTATAATTGTAGATTTTGTGACTTGGTGTGTTCGTGGAATTAAAGTCCAAGTTGGAGAAATTCCCATATACTCTTTATTTCCGTAGAAATACACTTTATTCAACCCTTACAGCAGTAGAATTACGTCAACTACCAATTACAATTTTCCAAGATCGTTGACCATAAACGAGAGTTCACTTTCAAAACACAGCTCTCCGCGGACGATACTCAAGTTCCAATTCAACTGACTCAACCCACCGCGACTTCCTTTTATACGACCATTCATGATTCCAGGCAGTTGTGGAATGTTCTGTCAGGATGTCATCAGAACTTTCTAGTTATCTATCTTTATCTGTTTCGGTAAGCCTTTCATCTCCGCGTTGCATTATCTATTCTGTATCTCCGCGCTGCACTATCTGCCCCCTTTGTGTATGTCAGCCGCCAGTCGTACAATGGGTTAATTTATTAATTTATTCAAGGACAGGGCTCTACTCCCGTTAGTCCTGCCCCGTGGGACCAAGAACCGGGACCTTCTCCTACCCGGGAGCGATGGGAAACTCCGAAGGTCTTTCCATGGGGCAATATCTTGAGTCTAAAATGCCCCCCTCCAATCGACTACAACGTCAAGACGGGATGCAAGTGGATACGCCACTTACTCGCGTCAGCCCCGCAGGGAAGACTACCGAGAACCTCGGTGGGGCCGCCTGGTTATCTAGCACACCTTCTGCTAGCTTTGCAGGCTAGTACCCGGGACTTAGGAGGCAACCCTCTACCCTCTCCGGGCGGCCATAGCCTAGCCGGAGTTGCCTAATTCCCCGTGGGTGTCACCATATTCTCTAGAGTCTTATGGAGAGTATCCTCGCTAATGTTGCTTATTTCGTTTCGAATGGATTCCTTGAGGACATCAAATATCCTCGCCTATTCTTGTACACTCTATTTTTTACATACCCCCAAAAGAAACAATCCGGTGAGGTAAGGTCAGGGGATCTGAGGGGCCACAAACATTTTGAGAATATTCGATTATCAAATAAACTGCTTACAAGTTCCATGATGCCATTAGATATATGGTACGTTGCTCCGTCTTGCTGGAAATAACCTGCGCTCAATTTGATATCATCTACGTAAAACTTCAGAGAATATGGTGAGACGAGTGTTAACATGTATAGATGCTGGTGGAGGACACTTCCAACATTTTCTCTGAGATATAAATAGTGTAATGTGATCTCACAATTGTGTAATATATTCTCTCAACGTTGCACGTTGTTTCAAAAGTTATGGCCTTTTCAAGTGGTTCAGGTTTATATGGATCGCATTATACTAAGGGGGAAGCAGTTCGAAAATCAGACATACTCAAAAGCAGTTAACATTCCAGTACTGGGACGCTAGAGTGAATGTTAAAATCATGATTATATTCTAACAGTAGCACGTACAATCAACAATTTAGTGTTAATCAATTTTTAAAAACGGCGCCCAGCACAGTCAATTCACGATAGCATCGATTTAGAAAAATTCTTGACCCTAGAGAGAGAGATTCCATCGTCCATCATTCTCTCCTTGAACACTTCTCCAAATGAACTCTTGGAGAATTCAGCGCCTCTGTGGCTTATTTGCTTGTGACCTGCAGCCTTCTTTAGTTTCATTTCACCCCCTCTTTTTGAGAGTGATTTGGGAGTGAATTGCATATTCTAACTTAGGTATCTGATAGGGAAAGCAGAATGAAAGGAAGGTTGGGGGACAGAATTGCAGAATGCATAGCTACCAAAATACTGCAGGGGCTTCCATGCCGAGGTTTTTCCACGTGCGCCTTAGATCGACAACGGGAACATGGAATTTACATACAAATCTGGTCTGTGTTTATTGACAGTCGGGTTCGCTTTGGTGAGTGCTTCTTCTAAATTTTTTGGTTATGGTGTGGAGGACTAGTGTTTGTTTTTCTTGTTCTGATTGCAATCGGTTCATTACGCCAGATAATTGAATTCCCCGCCATAGCTTACTAAACCCTCCCGGACTCTCCAAGCACGACGTCGGGGGAAACGCTTAGTTGGGGCGTTCAAACTGCGATGATTATAAAGTTTTAAAAAATAGCGGCAAATCCAGGCAAAATTATCTAATGCGTGCACATACATGTCATCTTCTACTCTAGTACAAATTGTACTTCCAAACGCTTACTGCTCCATCTATGTAATTAATTGAACAGAAAAACTTCCTAGGGGCTAGACATGAATAATTGACCCTGGCTAGACTCTCTAATTTGTCGGTCCATCCTGACGTTTTCCACTCTTGTAGAAACTATTCTTACACTTATTGCTTTATCTAGGTAATTAACCGAATTTAATAACTTCCTAAGGTTTAGACATGAATAGTTGAGCCTGCCTAGGTTCTCTAATTTGTCGGCCCAACATGTCGTTCTCTACTCTTGTACAAACTATTCTTAGCTATCCCTCTATCTATGTAATTAATCGAATTCAATAACTTCGTAAATGCTAGACATGAATAGCTTGCCTTGGCTAACCTCTCTAATTTGCTGGTCCACCCTGTCGTTTTCTACTGTTGTACAAACTATTCTTACAAACACTTATTCCTCTATCTATGTAATTAATCGAATTCAATAACTTCGTAAATGCTAGATATGAATAGCTTGCCTTGGCTAGCCTCTCTAATTTGCTGGTCCATACTGTTGTACAAACTAGTCTTACAAACACTTATTCCTCTATCTATGTAATTAATTGAACTGAATAACTTCCTAAAGGCTAGACATGAATAGTTCACCTTGACTAGTCTCGCTGATTTGTCAGTCCAACTTACCGTTCTCTATTCTTGTACAAACTATTCTTATTAACACTTATTCCTCTATGTAATTAATCGAAATGAATAACTTCCTAAAGGCTAGACATGAATAGCTGACCTTGGCTAACCTCTCTAATTTGTCGGTCCAACCTGTCATTCTCTACTCCTGAACAAACTATTCTTACAAACACTTATTCCTCTATTTATGTAATTAATCGAACTGAATAACTTCCTAAAGAGTAGACATGAATAGTTGGCCTTGGCTAGCTTCTCTAATTTGTCGATCCAACCTGCCGTTCTCTACTCTTGTACAAATTATTCTTACAAACACTTATTCCTCTATTTATGTAATTAATCGAACTGAATAACTTCCTAAAGAGTAGACATGAATAGTTGGCCTTGGCTAGCTTCTCTAATTTGTCGGTCCAACCTGTCATTCTTTACTCTTGTACAAACTATTCTTACAAACACTTATTCCTCTATCTAGTTTGTTGATCGAGGTAAATTATGTTAATGCTAATTTTCTTGTAGGTTCAAGGGAAGTATGTCAACACAGTAGACATTAAGTGGTAGTCTTCTAAGGCTGGTCTATGTGATGTGTTTGAGATTTCGTTCTATTTGAAAGGCCAGGACAAAACATTGCAATATCATTTGTTTCTGTACAGTTTCTGGTGGAAATTACTAAGAAAAACCTCTATTTTTATAATTCATGTTAACGGAGAAAAGAACCCTTGTATAAATATCTTTGTTACGTTTGGACATTTCCTTATTTTTATTTTATTTTTATAATTTACGTTCCTTTAAGCTATTGGACATAACAGACCGTGAATGAAATAGCTGACATAGTGCCCAAATAAGTCCAGGTTCATGCAGCTTAGATTTACCTGATACTTATCCTTAAGGTTAAGGTAAAATCATGGAAAAATTATCCAGGTAACTCATCCTGACAGAGGCACCAACTCGGGTCCTCTTAAACGTGAGGCACAAAAGCTACCATCTAGGCCACAGAGGTGGGTATACTTGCTTACTGTTAAACGTCGTACTCCGTGGTCTGGGGGTTACATGAATGTGCTATTGGGCTTTAAATTCTTCCAATAGCGACCCCTTTGTTAATAACTCTGAGCCACTCCTAGCTTCTAATCTGATGTTGACAACTCACTTCTACTTTTCTGATTTTTGCTGCATTACAATTCAAAATCCTCTATACAATTTATCTCACATTTTAAGAATCCAAAGCTAGCCTACCATATCAAATGACATTTCCTCATAGCAGCACCTCTTTTAACTCGTGCAACCGTCTGAACTACTTCTATGAATTTGGCTGAAAACCAGCCGTTCCTAATTATCGTACTTAATGTTATTGTCACCCAATTATCGGAAGGCACGACCAACTGACAGCTGAGTGGGGGACAGGAGGCATTTAGGTCACGCTTACCCATTTTTCTTGTCGCGCTAACGGAGGGGATGTTTGGGAGGGTATCGAGGGTCACTCTGCCGTCTCTTTCCCCTCCGCCTGACTTCTGGAACAACCAGGATATTTCATATAACCCGGAACCTTCTAGACTGTCCAGTTGGTCCTATATAAGCGACGCGTCAGGCTGGAGGAGAGTTCAGTTCTTGGTGAGCAGCCGTGAAGAGCGCAGTGCTAGAGAACGGACTGGAAGACTGCGTACGTGTATCAGAGGAGTTGTACGTAATTGTGGGTGTGCAGTGGACCTGTGGCAGACCAACTGGTGGATTGTAATTGTGTGCGCTACGTAATTTTATGTAATCGACAAGTGCTCCAACTGTAATTCGGTGGAAATAAGGAACATTTTGAGTTTGTACAATTGGACTTTTAATTTCACGAACCCACAAAGTCACATTATGTTACCCAGAACCAAAAATGTACTCTTAATATATTGTTAAGCCTACAATCGTTGAACATTAGCACAACTTCCCAAAGTATTCATATTTAATGTTATTATGTCTTATAATTTACTTATTTCTGCATAATTTCAGTATCAGACCCATATATTATAGCAACATATTGTTATGGGTCTTTGTAATTCAATTATTTATATACATTTTGTAACTCAAAGATAAATTAAAATGCACGAATGTTGTAGTTAGATATTAAAGAATACCAACACGTCATTATTGACAAGGGTAATTTACAACGAGTGCCCAGAGCTCTAGCTGTCGACCAGGAATTATTGAATGTCATATCACTGACGCGATAGACCTCAAAGCTTCATCACGATCCTCTCGAGATAACGCAACTCTGTTTTGTTACCTGTCGTGGCTTATCCTTGCGTTTTTCCGTTTTATCGCAGTAGCCAGAAATATGGGCTAATGAATAGGCACTACCTGGGATCACACTCGTTCACTACTTAGCTTTCCACCCGAATTATCTAACTCTCCAGCGTATTGATAGCTGTTGATCATACTGTTGAAAATAATACTGCTTCGCAGGCGCGGAACTACAAAAACGACATCTACTTTGGCCCTACTAATAGTAGCGGGAGTTTGGCCTATTGACTATGTCATTACATTAAGGGGCGCAATTTATGACTAAAGAAGGAAGAATATGGGAATGTTTTTAAAATTATGGGAAGAAGATGCAATACTAAGAAAGATGTGCAAAATTATTTATTACAGTAATGGCAAGAAGAGTGGGATAATGCACACGTAGGAAGAAGAGTACATGATTTATTTTTGGACATTAAAGAGAAGCTAAAATTGGAACATATAAAACCAAGAAAAGGATTTTTTCCACTTTGTTACAGGGCATGGCCCATACAATGTATATTTAAAAAGAATAGGGAAGATGGACTCAGATTTATGTGAGAAATGTAACTGTTCAGATTCGCCTGAACATGTTAGTTTTGGGTGCAATAAATATAGTGAACTAGTAGAAGATGGTCGAAGGAAACTTCAAGGAAAACGTTTATGGATCATCTTAAGAAGATTATGTACATTTAGAAAATATGTCTCAAATAATATCCATTAAGGCGTTGGAGGAATATATGACCCGCGACAAAATAATTCAAGAAAGAAATGTAAGAACATTTCAATCTATAAGAAAAGAATATAACTTAAGAGATTGTCGGAGGGAAATAGGACCAAGGGAAACTGAAGATACAGATTACCAGACTTGAAGACCTGATTTAAGACGCCAATTATGGACATCAGATAGAAGATATAAAGACATAAAGACCATAGACAGAAAGAGAATACCAGGAGAGAGAAGATATATATTGTGACTTTGTAGGTTCGTGAAACTAAAAGTCCAATTGCACCACTCAAAATGTGCTTTATTTCCACCGAATTACAGTCGGAATACTTGCCGATTACACAGAATTACAATTCACCAGTTCATCAGTCACAGGTCCACTGCACGCAGTTACGTACACTTCTCCGATGCACTACACAGTCCGTTACCTCACTGGGCGCTCCTCACCGCTGCTCGACAAGAACTGAACTGAACTCGCCAACTGCGGCCCACTTTTATAGGGATATCTCTGTTTCTCGAAGTCTCTCGTTTCAGTGAATCACCGCGAAGGTTCCAGATGGCAGCAAGGAGGGGGAAGAGGCGGCCAGCGACCAGTGCCACTGTCCTAATCATCCCCTCAGTTAGTGACCGAGATAAATGGGTAGGCGTGGTCCAAATGCCTCTGGTCCCCTGCTCAGCTGTCAGTTGGTCGTACTTTCCGATAATTCGGTGACAATATAGACAGTATCAGAACGGACAGACACAACAGATTATGCAGAAGCGGAGAGATGACTACCCGGATATCTGGAACTGACGAACCAGCTCCATCTACTGATGCCAGTCCCTTTAGGAGATGGATACCAGTAGGAGGAACCTTTGGATATCAGTTGCAGAAGCGGAGAGATGACTACCCGGATATCTGGAACTGACGAACCAGCTCCCTTTACTGATGCCAGTTCCTTTAGGAGATGGATACCAGTAGAAGGAAGCTTTGGATACTAGTTGCAGAAGCGGAGAGATGACTACCCGGATATCTGGAACTGACGAACCAGCTCCCTTTACAGATGCCAGTCCCTTTAGGAGATGGGTACCAGTAGGAGGAAGCTTTGGATACCCGTTGCAGAACAGGAAATTTTAAAACTGTAGGAAACAGTCTTTCGTAGCTTGCTATAAAAATTAAAGCTGTAGTAGAAATGTAGATTTAATTTATATTGAAGTAGAAGTAAAGTAGAAAAAAGACTGTTATAGATAGATTATATTTGTAAGGTTACTGGAATCCAGTCATCTTTATGTTTAGTTAGTTCGTTAAGGTAGAAAGTAGATTATATCTGCTAAATTTTTAAATTGTTTTGTGAAATCTAATTCAGAAGTTAATAAAGTTAAAAATGAAGTTTGCGTATTAAGGCCTGGTGTAGATTCCGGAAACCGGGCTATTAGATATGCTGATTATATTTTATTTTTAATTTTTGTTGAAAATAATATATACGTAGTTATATCAAGGGAAACAAGAGAGACTGCATATAACTTAGGATTAGTTATAAAGTTCTCATAATCCATCATTTTAAAGTAATACAGTGGGTTGGCATGTGTAAAATTTCAAGAGCTATAAAATTATATACAACGCAAAATTTATTTAGAAGTTGGCGCCACTTTAAACACTCTTACTCTCTTAATAAGCACTACAACTTCATTGGTCTCATCTACTATATTTTTCCATTCGATGCGATCTTATGTCAAGTTTAGGCAATTCTTAATCTTCATGTTTTCTAAATCTTTATGTATATCCTCGCACCATCTATATTTAGGTCTACCTCTGCTTCTAGATTCGAGAGGTATATTTATGTGTATTTTTTAACTGTTCTCTCATCTGACGTTCCATACAGATGTCCGACCCATCTAAGTCTCAGAGCTTTCTTTTATTTAATTCTTCATTTTTCAAGGTTCTCCACTGTCCTCTGTATTTAATTGGTCCAAAAATTTTACCTATACCTTTCTTTTAAGTATCATTAACTTTTATATTTGTGATTCGTTCAATATGCATGTCTCAGAACTATGGGTTTTATGATTGTTTTAAATTGCTTTTAAATACGCTTTAATCCATAAAATATGCTTTACTATCCTGGATCACTCTTTGACTTGTTCCTCTATTCAATTGTCGTAAGTTACTACAGACCCGAGATATTTAAATAATTTTACAGTTTCTGTTACATTGTTTATTATTAAGTCTTCCAATATATTTGGTCCCTTTGAACATTTTAAAACTTTTGTTCCTTCGCATATTTATCAATAATCCAAACTGGGCAGACTCTTCCTTTTTCCACTTTAAACTATCCAGTTAATTTGGCTTGTTTCATTGTTATTGCATTAATTACATACAACTTATCCTACAGAACATTAATGAACGTGAACATTTCGCTCTTATGTAAGTCATGTTTGGAAGTTTACCATCATTCATCGTTAGGTATACATAGCGTGTAAAAGAAACTCCAAATCTGGAGCAAATAAGGCTGGTTTTGTCTATTTAGTGCTATTTCTATGAATTTTACTTGCCGATCTAGCATGTAATTCATTTATTTTCTCCACAACTGATTAAAATCAACTGATCTAAAACACGAAGTTCCTGTTCGACAGTAAACAACCGATACCGGAAGTCACCTTTGCTTCTCATTTGTGATTATGATACGTGCACCGAAAGATGGATGCGAGCTAACGTTCGTCTTTTGTTTTGGTGGTCAAAAGCGACTCGCCCGGCTTTTGTCTTTGTCAGAAAGAAAGAGTTTCGAGTTTGTTTTAAGATAGCGTATGACATGTATTTCATTGAAATTTAATACACATAACTAAGAATTAGGTAAATAAGTTTCAACTAAGATGTTTCTACGAGGGTGGGTCAAAAAGTAATGCCTCCTATTTTTTCTCTTTTAATTTGCCAAGAAAGTTGAATCCAATTTACATAGCTTGAAAACTACAAAATTGACGATTAATATGTCACTATTCAATATAATCTCCGCCCTTTTCCACAGTTTTGGTCCACCTTTTAACTAGGATATGTATTCCAGTGTGGTAAAACTCAGTCTTGCTTCCTAAGCCATTGACGCACGGACGTTTTCACAGCCTCCTCATCTTCAAAATGAATCCCACGATGAGCTTCCTTTAGTGGCCCGAACAGATGGAAGTCTGATGGTGTCAGGTCAGGACTGTACGGGGTGTGAGGTAAGACTTGCCATCCCAATATATCAATTTCTGCAGTGGTGTAACGGCTGGTGTGTGGTCTTGCATTGTCATGCAAAACAAAATCCACCATAGTTTTTGTTGGCGAACTCGGCGAAGACGTGCTTTCAGCTTTTTGAGTTCTGACGTATTGGACAGAATTTACTGTGCATCACTGCTCCAAAAAACCAATCATAAGCACACCTTCTGCATACCAAAACACTGTCGCCATAACTTTCCCTGCCAACCGCTGAGTTTTGAATTATATTTTCTTCGATGACGTTGTCTGATGCCATTCCATTGAGTGCCTCTTTGATTCAGGTACAAAACAAACAAAAAAACAAAAAAAAAAAAAAAAAAAAAAATGAACCCACGATTCGTCTCCAGTAATTTTTTCCAGAAACTCCTCTCCCTCCAAATTGAAGCGCTGCAAGTGTTCGGAGGCCATTGTTTTCCTTGTTTCTTTGTTTTGGGCGGTTAACATTCTTGGTACCCAACAATGTAAACAAACCTTTGAGTAACGCAATTGTTGAATAATCGTCATCACGCTGCCTTTACTGAGGGAGGTAATGCGACATAATTCACATGTTGATACCCGGCGATCACCACGAATGATGTCATCGACTCGCTGTATGTGGCATGGAGTCACTGGAGTTTCCGGCCTGCGGCTTCGCTTTTCATCTGCCGATGGTGTTTGCCCTTCAGGTTCGTCACAGCGATGAACTCATAATCTAACAGTGTTGACATCCACCGTTGCATCACCATACACATTTTTTAGCCTTTCGTGAATGCGCATTGGCGTTTCACCTTCCGCAGTCAAAAATTCAATCACAGAACGCTGTCTAATACGAATGTCGATGTCAGCCATTTTGCAAGAGGATGCAGTGGTGCCACCTGTTGACTCAGGAAGTTACTACTGTAGGAGATTGGAGAAGAAGGTTTGAGGAATTGCGCCAGATTCAAAGTTTTCAAAGTTTTAACTTATTTAAGGGGGGGGGGAAATAGGAAGCATTAGATTTTGACCTACCCTCGTAATTTACATTTTTCCAGCATCTACGTTCGTATGTCCTTGTATACATGCGAATTACATATAACTGGATTTAGTATAAACCAGGTTAAACTGTAGCAGCTTTTAGTATACTACTGATTTTTAATGGAACATACCTTATAAATCTGACATTCAGGCCACTTCCTGTACAAGATCCTCCACAACATACTCCTATAAAGCTTTATTTTTCGGTTTAATTCTGCTTAATCGAGATAAATGCTTATAGATTTATTTATTATACATTTGCTTGTTGGTAAAATACAGTAGGCTTAAATGATATTCAAATATCTTAGGAGATGGTCGCTATTTGATGACTTGGAAATTCCATTTCATTTGAATGACCAGGAGATGAAAAGGTGAATACCAACAGTTTATAAAAGCTTTTAAACTGCTAAAAGTTTATAACTAGCAAACGATGCTCTGAAAATTGCACACCAATAATACTTTCCGTTTTTGAAATACTGGTGGTGAAAGTGTTACGTGAATCATTCTGTAATTTACAATTCAGCACATCACCAAGACATTTTAACCTTTATTTGAATTTTTTAAATGTTTATGCAACTTAACAAATAACTTCGACCCGAGACGATGCATAAATAATGCTTTCATGTCATTACCTCAGCTCCGGGCATCCTTAGTGTCCTCTCATATAACCCCTCCCTCCCGCAAGTGCATAGGTACAAATAGCTCGACATCGTAATCCAATTATAACTACTTATTCGACTCCATTAACAAAATAACTGGAAACCGTTGTCAGTCTATATAAATAGTGCAGAGATATATTTCTGCTTTAAGAGAAAATACTGCGGATAAAGCGTCTGTCTCTTGGAGACGGGATTGCGGGAGGGTTGCTAGGGCATTCCGTTGGCGAGCAGTGGTTATACGTGCCCTGCACAACACGCAGATGGATTGATAGCCCTCTAAAACATTTAGTTGAAATTGGCTGCTAGCGGCATTTGGCCAAAGGTTCGATTCCCTTTGCGGTAACTACGTGTTTGGAATTCAGTTGGCCCGAGACGGATGTAAGGAATCTCTCTGATATTCCCGCCGCGTGAACCCTACACTACAGCGCTATCTGGTCACCCTTACGCACTTTTGGAAGACAATTTCTTCTGTGCAATAACTGAAATTGAGTTTTTATGCTCTATAAGTACTTTGGTTCGCAGTGTCCCTTTTTTGCATTGGTGTTAAATTGTTTCATGTTTGGCAGTTGATTGGCTCGGGGTAAGATGTCATTAGCAGGACGGCAATGGTTCGATTATTCATTGCGATGGACAATATTTTTAAATGATAATGTTGATATAGAAATAAATGCGAGATTGTTGGGTATTACGTCAGTTCTACTTCTAAAAGATTGTTTCACTTTGTTATAAGACATGGCTCATAGAATGTATATTTAAAAGAACACGAAAGAAGAACCCAGATTTATGAAAGCAACGTAACTGTTTAGATTCGCCTGGACATGTTATTTTTGAGTGCAATATATACTAGTTCACTATAGAAGACGGTCGAAGGAAGCTTTAAGGAAAATGTTTGTGGAACATCTTCAGAGATGCAGAAGATTATGCGTATTTATAAAATATGTCTCGGAGAATATCCGCTAAGGTGTTGGAGGAATATATGACCAGCGACAAAATACTTCAAGGAAGAAATGTAGCAACATTTCAGTCTACGAGAAAAGATTATAACTTAAGAGATCGTCAGAGGGAAGTAGGACCAAGAGAAACTGAAGATACAGATTACCACACTTGAAGACCTGATTTAAGACACACAACCGACAAGTACAAGGGTCCTTCAATAAATAACGGAACTAATATTTTAAGGTCTGTATTTCACTAACATTTACCTATACATTTTCGAAGTATTCTCCCTCTGATGAAATAGAACTATTCCAACGATTTCCCCATTGTTGGAAACACTCGTTGAACCCATTTTTGGACAATCTGTTCACGATACCCATGTCAACATTGTTCAACTCCTTATGACTTTTAAAATGGCGACCACGAAGTTCCTGTTTCACTTTAGGGAAGCGGTGAAAATCGCATGGTGCGAGATCTGGAGAGTAAGGTGGATGAGGCATGATCAATGCCCATTTCTGCATCGACATCTTGAGCAAGGGCATTATCTTGATGAGAGATCCATCTTCTCCTTGCGAGATCTGGTCGCTTTTCGGCGACTTTTTTCTTCAGTGACCCCTTCAGTACGTCACAATAGTAAGCAGCAGTTACCGTTCGTTTGTTAGTTACAACATGATCATACAGAATGCCCTGTTTGTCAAAGAATACGAGATACATGACCTTTCCTGCACTTCTCTGACCTTTTGCTTTATTAGGCCTAGGGCTCGATGAATGTTTCTACTGCGAACTCTCCTGTTTTGTTAACGGGTCGTAATGGTGGAACCAACTCTAGTCACAAGTGATAACCCTATTCGGAAAGTCTGGATCCCGTCGTAACCTTCCAAGCCATTCTTGATACGTCATGACGTGGTGAGTCTTCTGTTCGTCCTTCAGCACTCGCGATACCTATTTCGCTGCAACTTTTCGATAGCGCAGATCATTGCGAATTATGACATCTACACTTCCAACAGACAAATGCATTACGTCTGCAACTTTCTAAATTGTTATGCGACCATCTTCTCGAACAATTGTGTCAATTGTGTTAATGTTGACTTCTGTTTTTGCTGTTACGGGTCTTCCAGGTCGCGGAGAATTTTGAAGGCCTTCATGACCCCCTTTGAAACGTTTATACAGCTCAAAGTCCTGTGTTTTGCCTAAAGCTTGGTCCTTGTATGCTTGCTGCACCATTTCAAAGGTTTCTGTAGGAGTTTTGTCTAACAGAACACAAAACTTCATTGATGCACGTTGCTGCAATTTCAGTTCCATAGTGGGTGCAGTAAAAGAGACCTCACGTATTGGGCTCTAACTCCCAAGAGATCAACTATGCATGACTGACACTCACAGCACTGCTAGAGGAAGGATTCACCTTTCCACCACTAACAGCCATGGCGCTCCAGGGCGGTTTATTTAAATAAGATTAAATTAGATCGGTTATCTATTGAAGGACCCCTGTAGAAAACGTCAGTTATGGATATCGGAGGGAAGAGCAGAAACCATAGAAAAAAAGGAGAATTATAGGAGAGAGGAGATACATGGAGAGTATCAGAGCGGAGGACAGACACAACTGATTGTGCAGAAGAGGAAAGATGATAACCCGGATATCTGGAACTGACGAACCAGTTCCATCTACTGATGTCAGTTCCTTCAGGACATGGATACCAGTAGGAGGAAGTTTTGGATACAAGTTGCAGAAGAGGAAATTTTATAATTGTAGGAAACAGTATTTCGTAGTTGGTTATAACAATTACAGCTGTAGCAGAAATGTAGATTTGATTTATATTGTTCGTGTAGAAGTATAGAAGAAAGATCGTTTTAGAGTAGCTATAAAATAAGAATGAACATGGGTTGAGCCAATACGGTCATCCTGTCTAGGTGTTGCGACAAAGATGGAAGATATCTGTCTTTGTCTGAACCTAGCAAACATCATACAGATGCTGACAGAAGGTCGCTTAATATTTCAGCATGTGGGTGAAAACATACACCATGATTATCACACAATCTGAACCTTAAAACTTTGAACTGGGGAACAGTCCTGTTACATAATTATCCCCCGTAGGGGAGGGGGACCATCCGCTTCAGCTGACGTGGTGCAGGCGCTGCGGACCCCTAGCACTCGTGGTACCTCTGACGTTACTAGAGGAACCTCGGGCCGAACATTCGAGGCCCTCCCTGATAGGCAGTTGTTCGGATTGGGTTGGACTCGAGGGGGCAGTGGTTCCCGATACCCGTGGGAATTCGGGTACGTCTCCGGACGGGGTTGAGGGAAGCCATTAATATTCCCAGCATAGCTAGTAGAACGTGTACTAGATCACCAGGTGGCCCCACTGAGGTCATATCGGTAGTCTTCCCACTTTGGAGTTGGCGTGTGTAAGCGGCGTATACTCTTCCATCCCGTCTTGAGCCCACAGGACCAGATGGGGGCCTTGATAGTCTCTAGGTCTTGCTCTATGGAAAGCCCCAAGGAGCCACCGGGCGCACTTTTGGGACAGCTCAGTAACTCCCTGGTCAAAGGAGGCCCGGGTCCTTGGTCCTACGGGTCCAGGACTAATTGGAGTAGAAGCTCTGGCATTAACTTTTACATAACTATCGGTCATATGCACACAAAACAAAAAGATGCAAGTTGGATGCGTTCTACGGAATAATGTGGTTTTTTTTTTTTTTTAATTTACGTTCTCCAACGTTAAGTCATATCGGACGATGAATGGAATGGGTGAAATGATACTCAAATGAGTCCGGGGTCCATAGAGCTTAGTTACACGACATTCGTCTTTCAGGATAAGGGAAACCCCCGGAAAAACCTTGTCCAGTTAACTCACCCTGACCTCTTGAACATGAGGCAGACACTCTACCTCCACGCTACCGAGGCGGGCGAAATAAGGTGTTTGCTACATTGAAACAAAATAGTGACACTTCAAGGATTTGTGAATATAGTTTCTATTTTAATGTTGCCTTATTTGTATACTGTCTGTAATGTACTTTAAACCAATTTTTGTGTCATTAAAATACTTAATAAATACTTAATAAATACGGAAGATATGAACGTGTATTTATGAAGCATTTTTACACCATGTATCTCATGTAGTAATGTTATGCATTGTGCGCAGAACAATATAGTTTGCTTCAAGCAGAAATTTCAGACTATCATTGGTTCTCCTATATTTGAACCCAAGAGATTTCAGAATATTTTGCATAGAAATACAAAATCCGTATATCCTATTTCCCCCACATTGAATTGGTCAGCCTTTTGGCAGTTGGATGTTGACCCTTGTCATATAAATCATAAATTTTTCTACGTAAAACACTTTTGAAAATTGTCTAAGTTGGTAGCACAATTTTCAGCTGCCCGATGTTTCCCTGGAGATCTAAATATGAAAGATTCTCCTAATTTGGTAAACTGTTTGCCTTCTTTAACAATGTTCGTCACAGAACGAGCATTCACGTTAAATCTTGATTCTGAGCGAAATTTGTACTTTGGAAAGTGTCTTAAATTGACAAATGTTTGAAAAAGGAATACACATTAACAAGAACATTTGTAGCCTATTTATGTAAAATCTTATAAGTTGGTTTGCAGTTACTATGAGGTGTACTAGTACTAGGCTGGCTAAGCGATATATTTACTAACTTTGAAAAGCACATGTGCACTCTTGAAAGATCAACACTTTACTGAATGTAAGGTACATAATGCAACTGCAGCATAGCATGGTGTACTTTTCTTCAGTGACAGTTAATCATTCTTTTGCTTCTAGTCAAGTATTTCTTTCCATTTCTCCGAAACCATATGTCCTACAAACATGGGGTTTAGACAGTAATCCTCAGAAAAAATAGTTCTGTGACATGGGAAAAACAGAACATAATTCTTTAATTGGTATATTTAGAGCAGGAAATGAAATTAGTCGCATGGTTCGGCAAAGCGAGCCAGTATGCGTGCTTAACTGTACAACGTTGCACGCACCGCGCTGGCTAGTAGCGATAGACCAGCCACGCCTAGCCCTGCCTTATGTTCATTCTTATTTCGTAGACACCTTAGATAGATTAGATGATGAAACTTGTAAGGTTCCTGGAATCCAGTAATCTGTATGTTTAGCTATTTCGTTAAGGTAGCAAGTACATTATATCTGCAAAATTCGTAAATTGTTTTGTATAATTTGATTTAAAAATTAACAAAGTTCAAAATGACGTTTGCATGATAAGGCCTGCCACGGATTCCAGCAACCTGGCTATTAGTTAAGCAGATTTTCTTTTATCACTTCTACTGATTTAGCAAGTATTAATGCCCTGTTTCATTCACAAATGAATTGTAAATATTGCTTAAGAAACCAAATACTAGTTAAGAGTGATTAACTTAAAAACCAGGTATTGAAACTAACCATTGTATGAGGGCTTTTCAACTAAGAATGATCATAATTCTTTTACGGTCATAATTTGTCGCACTAAAATTCCATGTTATATTCTGTTAGCTTAATGTGAAACAAACACGCTGTGGTAGTTCCATTGTTGGTACTGCTGGTTACCGCTTGTAAGAACCAGCAAGTTCAGCTATGTTCAGTATCGCCTACCGCTGCAATGGACGTAACACGCGAGGAAAAAATTGTGGCTTTGAAATTCTGCTTTCGTCTCAACAAATCTTCCGCTGAGGCCTTTATAATGTTACAGGGGCCTACGGAGAGTCTGTTCTTCCCAACAGCACAGCTCGAAGGTGGTTTAAAATGTACAAGGAGGGGGAGAGTATCAATTTCAAAGGAAGGTGGAACCAGTACTCCACTTACTGCTCTTACCGAAGAAAATATCAACACTAATGCCGCTATTGTGAGAGAGGATCGACGAATTACCTTAAGATCATTTTCTGAAGTACTGAACATTTCACTGGGTGCCACCCACACGTTGGTGACAGAAACATTACACATGAGACGTGTTTGTGCGCGATGGGTTCCAAGACTGTTGATTCCCAAACAGTTGATGTTAGAGGAAGATGGGCAGTTTCTTTCAAACGTAATCACTGCTGATGAAACTTGGCTACAACATTTTGATCCTGAGAGCAAACAGCAAAGCTCAGTGAGGAAATCTCCTTCATCACCAACCCCCCCCCCCAAAAAAAAAAAACAACAAGTGGTTGCTTCTGCTGGAAAGTTATGGTCATCACATTCTTTCATATCGTCGCGGTAGCAGGCATAATAGTTTCGGCGCAAATAGATAATGGCAGATGTCACGAGCTTGCATAAGCAGTTAAGAATAGCACGGCTAGTGTACACAAAGCGGCCGGCAAATGAAGATAGCGCAGATAAAGGACTCGCCGACACAGATAGGTTTTCATGTTTGCAAGGTTCGAGAGAAATCTCGATTGACAGAATAGTTGATTTTCTTATTTGTTTGAGGAGTCTCTGGAATTATGAATGGAGATATATAAGCGATTGTGACATGCCAGTAGTTCAGTTTGTAAAACAGTGAGTTGTAAAGGAAGAAAGTGAGTCAGCAGAGCCAGCTGTGAAATGTTGTAACGAGAGCTAATGTTTGTTATTGTCATCGAACTTTGTGCTGTAGATTGTGATATGTGATGTAATGTTACGTGAGAACTGAGCAGTGTATTCTTACGGAAATAAAGAACATGTAGAATATCGGCAGATTCGACTTTAATTCTACGAACCCATAAAGTCACAATATTCATGGAATGTTTTATCAGCATGTTGTGCCTGCACACACATCAGTAACTAGATAATACTACAGGGATGTCCTGAAAACATTGCAAGTCCATATCAGGCGCAAAAGACCACATTTCCCTGAAGCAGGCTGGATGCTGCACCACGATAATGTGTGGCCGCATTTTGCCAATGTTGTTGCTGAATATCTTGCAAAATCAACGTGAAGTGCATCCCTAACCCTTCCTATAGTCCGGATTTAGCCCCATGACACTTTTATATTCCCTAACTTGAAGAAACGTCTTCGTGGGAGGTATTATCCACCATCAGAAGAATTGGTGAAGGCTGCGGAGGCGATTTTGAAGGATCTCTCAAGAAATGATTTCCAGTATTCTTTGAAGACTGGCAGAAACGCTGGGACAAGTGCATCGCATTCAGGGGATACTATTTTGAGAAGGGCCATCAAAATTATGAGGACGAGTAAAGTTACGATGTCAAAAAAATTGTGATCATTCTTTATTGAACAGCCCTCGTATAAGTTTGTCACAAAACAGGATGGGTTCGCGATCCCAGCTTTGCAGACTAAGGAAGCAAGCCAGTTTAGAAAGCGATTCCAAGTTTGGTAGTTTGAATTTCTGTCACTTTAGGAGAGGAGGGAAACAGATTAATACCTTTTAAAGTAGCTGTTAGCTCGAAGCTGGTCGCACGTCAGAGCAAGGGCAAGTTTCTTAGTGTAATGCAAAACAAAAACTACGGGACACACACATACACACAAGTTGGGAAGTCCGTTGAAACTTGGCTGTTTCCTCTAATGGTAGCACTGCGCTCTTACGGCTCATTAAACACAAATAGGTCCCAGGCACGTTTATCTAACATTACAGTTGGAAATCTACCTGCTGATACAAATTGAAACAAATTGAAACGCACAAAAAGGAGGTATAGAGTTTAATGGACTGCAACCAAGTTGTACCGTCAGTGGGAGGTTGTGCATTCTTTTCCCATGGATCACTTCACTGTATTTGGGGTTTTCAGGGGTTTTCCTGAATAGATATGTAAATTCGAATACTATTTTAACTCACTCCTGATTGGCTATTTCAGATGTCTTAACAGTGGGCGGGAGTTACCATGTTACATGGCAGGGAAATTTCTCATCCTCCGGATCGGAAAGGGCCTCAGGGAATGTATAGGGTCTTTCACTCCCTAACCTCTCCCGTAGGGGAGGCGATCCATCCCCCTCTGCTACTTTAGTGTGAGCGCTGCAGACCATTTTTTTGGCCTTCGAAGGGAAAAATAAGAAAAATAATGAAGGGAAAATTAAGAGGATGGGAGGAGACTAGATCTGTAGATCACTTTCTTGAAGAAATTGTAGAAGAGCTTGTTATACAGCTTTGTGGCATAACTGTAATATGGTGTTGACACTAGCGGGAAGAGGAACAGACTGTTGAAGTAGGCGGCGGAGGAAGAAAGAACGGTGGGCTCGGTAGCGAGAGCAACTGAACAGGAGAAGATTGAAGTCAGCGGTTTCGCCTGGGTCATCAGGACATACAGGTGAATCGATGAGACTTATTCGGTGTAGATGCGCAGGGTATAATCCATGTGCAAGTCGCATTCGAATGATGGAGGTGAGATGTCGACGTGCAATCCTGAAGCTGGAGAACCAAGGGGTCGTGGATAGATGCGTCTGAACGGCGGCGTAGTGTTTGCCTTTGATGGACTGCGAACGAATCCAGGCATCATTCCTGCGGGAATATGCGTCACGCTGAAGGACCGGGAAGAAATCCATGTAGGGCAGTTGGATGCCTTGAAATGTGCCTTGGGTGAGTCCCTCTTTTGCCAGGCGATCGGCGACTTCATTGTATCGAATTCCGACATGCCCTCTGATCCAAAGGAAGTGAATTCGATGTCCGGCTAAGGTAGCATTGTTCACCAACGTCAGTACCTCATAAAGATAACAGTGCATATCTCTCGTCCAGAGGGGAGATGAGTCTCTGCAGAACATTCTGCGCCTGCGGACCCTTAGCATTCGTGGTACCTCTGACGTTACCAGAGGAACCTCGGGCCGAACTGCCGAGCCCCTCCCATTGGGGAGTTGTTCGGATTGGGTTGGACTCGAGGGGGCAGTGTTCCCGACACTCACGGGGAATGGGGTACCTCCGGCAAGGCTACGGCCGCCCTGAGGGGTCAGAAGGTTGCCTAAAGTCCCGGGTACTAGCCTGCAGAGCTAGTAGGTGTGCTAGATCACCAGGCGGCCCCACCGAGTTTTTTCGGTAGTCTTCTCTTCGGGGTTGACTTGCGTAAGTGGCGTAACCACTTCCATCCCGTTTTGACGTTGTTGCCATGGGGGGGTTTAAGAAATCAGGTATTGCCGTATGGAAAGTGCCCCGGAGTTATTCATCGCTCCCGTTTTGAAGGAGGCCAGGATCCTTGGACTTTTGGTTAGATCCTCTGCACATAACCGTACCTCTCTCTCCAGGAAACTTTCATCGGTGACAGTCACAAACGCTCTCTCATTGCTAAAAGGGCTAGGTACCCCCTCCAACTTTATGAAAATGACAAATTAAACCACACCTAATACTTTAGTCGTTGAAAACTAAATAAAAGGGCCCAAGAAAGAGTAGAATTGATGGATAATTTGTTCTTTTACACTAGCCTGAGCAGAAGAAGGTTTGGAAAGGTAGTCATATTGAAAAATGCAGTCCCATATCTGGGATCTGAACCACGGATCTGTCTTCATCCAGCCGCTCTTAACCGTTGAACTCCTATGGTCAACGTGCCAGCTGACATTAAATTCTCCAACTGACTCGTATTTTTTTCCGGTAAAACATTAGGAGATCCCACGTATACATGAGGAAACTTAATGGCAACTTAGAACTCGTAAGTACTTTAAGTCCGGGATTTCATGGTCCAGTCAATATTGGAGTCAGTTGGAGAGTTGTTATGCTGCCATATGGAAATGGTAGCTCAATGATTAAGAGCAACCGGACGGTGATCGGAAGATCCGTGGTTGAATTCCCAGCTATAGCACAAAAGTTTCAATATGACTTCACCTTTTCAGGGTATAATCGGTAACTGCATGATAACGTGCCTAAAATGTAGCTCATAAAGGAAAGTAGATATTGGTCGTTTGTGGTATGACTAGATATGCCATTTCCAATGCCTCAGAGTTAGATGATTCCACCGCTGACTGCTGCATGATGACTTGTAGGCTTTTTGTCTGAGGGTATAAGAGGTGTGTTAGAATTGCATTAAATTGGCTGATAAATTTAATAAATGACCTATTTGAACTGAACTGTAAACTTCCTGAAGATGTAAAATTAAATCATTTCTGCACCTTAGCACAAAAATTGTAACTAAGTTAAACCATTAAAACTAATGTTTCCATAATAACAAATTGATGCTAATCGAAGAATCAAAAACTTATCATTACATATTATTATCAGCTCTAAAAAATTCTACTGCGTATATGATTGACATGAAGCACTTTAGAGTGCAATGCGCATTTGTGGGAGAGTAGCTTCGACACCATTTCCCGCCCCCGTTTTTTTGTCGTCCACTTCACAATGAACGTTTTCCGTTTTGGTCAAAGCGTGTGGCATATGGAACAACAAAATGATTGCACAATACTAGAGTTTCAAGTTTTACTGTCTATGCAACATATATAGTGGATATTGATGGTAGCTTGTAAAAGTTGTAGAAACACATCCTGCGTGTAAGAACAGTAATTCGCAAGCAGAGAACGATTAAATCTCAAACTTTGTATATGGGTATTAAACATGCACTGGAGAATGTGTTTTACGTGGAATATTTCTCAAAAATATATCAAATTTGTTATGATACCAATCTTTAAGATATTTTAATGTCAAACTAAATGTATATCCTGATTTTTTGGGGAAGAGTGAAACATTGTTTAAGAAACATTGTTCTTACTTATTTGAATTTTCTCTATATTTAATCTTGGCTAGTATACGATTCCTTGCTTTTATTCATTGGGCAAAAACAGAGAACGGAATTTCAGTTATGACTAGGGGACGGATTTTTCCCAATTTGCCTATTTTGTTCCTTTGTTCGGAAACGTAGGCTTTTAAGATGCACTTTTCCTACAATTATTAGCCTAATGTCTTAGTTTTACAGCGCCTATAAGTGTCTACTTCATACGTTTGTGCCTATTTTGCTTATTAGTGCCTAAAATGCATTTTTAGCCAATTTCTTCTGCTTGTAATTTGTGACAACAGCTTTTGCATTTGTTGGTTTCAATGTGAATTTTTTGGGGAAGAGAAATTTCTTACTGCTGCACATTAGATGTACAAAAATGGGTTTATTAAGGAAGACACATCTGTACAAATTCGCCCAAAACTTACTACAATACCAAATTCAGTTTTTTGTGTGTTATGATTAATATGGACATACTTCAATAACATAATTTTTTTTTTGTTTCTAGCGGCAATACAGAAAAAGTGACATGACGTTTAAGTAACCCTACACCTGTATCCTAGCTGCTATTACGTAATTTTAACCTCAGATTTCTCAGATTCCATATCTTCCTAACTTCAAAATGTTCCAGATAATGCAGGTTTCTATTAAATCTGAGAGATTCTAAACATTCCTGTAAGGCCAACTGCGTTTTATAAGTGTACTCATTTACATTCGTTGTGTTTTTGTTATTTGTATTGAAAATGATTATAATGCTTACTTCTTACTCAAACCGCTTAGGAAAATAATTGTTAAATAGGTATGATTATTTTTTCTCTTCGTTGATATGGCAAAGACAAATTTCACCTAGGTACAGGTCATTAATAGGTTAAAAATGGGTGCAGAAACTGATACCCCAAGCATTGATTTTTAAAATTACTATATGTGGGACATTTTGAAACTCAGCTGTAATTTAGACATAAACTGTTATCCCTCAGATACTATTGTAACTAGAAAGCTAAAACTTGATATTATTCCATTCTTGATCGATCACAAAAATAAACTGTATAAATTTGAAACAAATCTAATAAAACCTTCATATATTTCATTTTTCATTCTTAATCTCCTCCCCATCCCAACCCAATGTCTCTTACTTGGTGAAGTGTATTTATATATTAATTATACGACAATATCTGTTTTTTAAACCTGCTGTGGAACTATTTATGAAATTTAGAATAAATGTAAAACTATTTCATCTAGGGAACCACAAAATAGTAAAATTTTAGCGAATTTATTGCAGCTTATTTTGCGATGATTGTCATTTTGTTATAGCGCATTTATAGTGCATTTTAGGAGCTATTTTACCAAAATTGTGTATTTATAGGTGTTTCGTTAGCAACTTTTTAGTGCCTATTTAGGTGCCTATTTTGCCCAACTTTTGACTTTTTGACTGCCTATTTCACACAGTTTTAGTGCCTATAAATACGCTGCCTAGTTAAGAATAGACGTAGTATTGTAATATCTCCGCTTTTAGCGAATTTGCTGACGAATGCTTCAGTAGTGAACCATAGTATCTTTGTTCAGAAGTTTGGTTCTTAGCATGGACAAACTGTAACAAGTGGTTGGTTAATTTAATGGATTCTAAAATAAGATCTGAAGCTTTCCTGGCGAACAATATGCTCAATTACTTCTCCGGCAGCAAGCGAGGTGAAAATACGATTGGAAATCGACATTTCGGAAGAGTCCATCTCTCCCATCATCAGGATATTTATTAAATGTTATACCCAAAAATTAAACACCGGATATAACACAAATATAAGCAAAGACAAATCACTATTAAAATTCGCATTACTGATCAAAAGACGTTGTCAGTAAATTAAATATCATGTCAGGAGATGGCGTGAGTATAGAAAAATAATTGGGTCAAAGAAACGTAACCACTTAACTTGATTATCAAGCTGTATTTATATTTGCTTCTTAAATCGACGGATTTCCATTTTTAAGGTCGGTTTCAAAGAGGAGCTGAACTGAAATCCAGCATCACGATTAAGCGTGCTCCTTTCCGAGGAAATAGCCAAAGCCTCCTTAATTTTCCGCTCTCAGTAACTGTTGCATTTTGCCAAGATGGTCGTCTCCCGAAAATCGGCTCTATGGTCGTTATCAAAACACTGCTCTGCTAGCCCAGACTTCTCAGATTGCATTAAACCAATGCTCCGTTAATGTTCGATTATTCTAGTAGCGATAGTCCTTTAGGTTTGTCCTATATACGGTGTCTCACATTCACAGGCAATGCGGTACACTCCCGGAACTTGGAAGTCCATTTTGTCTTTCACTTTTCTCAATAGATGCTTCGTCTTCGGAGGTAGCTTGTGGGTGGTCCTGATGTTGTATTTGTCGAGAATTCTGCTGATTCTGCCAGATAGGTTACCGGTATGCACGCTGTAGCGGTAGGCTTATGTGAAGCTTGCTGTATTACATGTTTCCTTTTCCTAGCTTTGTTGATCGAGGCTTCAACGTCGTATTCGGAGTAGCCGTTTTGACGGAAAGTGAGTCTCAGTTGCTGTAATTCCTGTTTTAAGTGGCTGGGATGAGAGATAGACAAAGCTCTGTGGTCCAGTCTATTGAGAACTCCCAGTCGTTGAGACTTATGATGGAAACTATGAGCGTTCAGATAGAGATCGGTGTGTGTAGGCTTGCGGTGTACACCACGCCCCAGTGTAACATTGCTGTTTTTTGAAACAAGAATGTCCAGGAATGGAATAGTTTCATACTTCTCCACTTATAGTGTCTCATTTGTGGTTATAACATTTAATAAATTCCCTGATTTTGGGAGAGATGCAGTCTTCCGAAATGTCGATTTCTAATCGCCTTTTCACCTGGCTAGTTGCACGAGAAGAAATTAAGCTTAATGGATTCTATTAAATGAGTAAATAGAAACCGCATATCAGAGTATGTTTAGCACTTTTTAATTATTATGTCATGTTAAAATGTACGAGATGTGTCCGTAAACTAAGGTCTCCAAGGCGCTGGAGTCATCAGGAACGCTATTACGCAAGATCCGGCAACACTGGCGTGTAGCTTGGTTTCACCCCTTCAAATCCCCCTCACAACGAATCCGTTACAACCATTAGTCTTGGCTGGGCAGCTGTTTGCTTTGGAGCTTCCTATCACTTCCGCCGCCAAGTTGCCTTCAGTGATCAATTTTTTGAGTGCCAAGGGCACTACCCGCACTGCTATTCATCAACAGTTATGCGAAATCTATGGGCCACAGTGTATGTACGTCAAAAACGTGCGAAAGTGGGTCAGAGAGTTCAAAGACGGACGTATAGACGTTCATGACGAACAGCGTTCTGGTCGGCCTTCGGTTTTAAGCGACACAATTGCGAAAGTGGAGGAATAAATGCTTAAATATCGGCGTGTGGCAGCGCGAGCTGTGCGAACTTATCCCCGTAGGCAGGGCATCCATCCCCTTCAGCTGCCGTGGTGCGGATGCTGCGGAACCCTAGCACTCGTGTTACCTCTGACGTTACTAGAGGAACCTCGGGCCGAACATGCCGAGCCCCTCCCTCTGGGAGCTGTTCGGATTGGGTTGGACTCGAGGGGGCAGTGTGTTCCCGCCACCCACGGGCAATTGGGTACCTCTGGCCAGGCCACCGGCCGCCCGGAGTGGGTAGAGGTTTGCCTCATAAGTCCCGGGAACTAGCCTGCAGAGCTAGTAGCTGGTGAGCTAGACACTGGCGGCCCCACCAAGGTTTATTTCGGTAGCTGGTTCATTAAGGACCGGCGCGTAAGTGGCGCATCCACTTCCGTCCTGTCTGCCGTGTGCAGGCGGGGGTGGCAGTTTATAAAATAGGTACTGTCCTACGGTAAATATACCCGAGAGGCTCGGGTTCTGGTCCTACGGGGCCAGGACTAATGGGAGTAGATCCTCGCATTTATCCCTGAAGTCAGTAAGACTACGACTGACAAGAATTTTTCCGAACATTTGCATTATCACAAGGTGTGTGCGAGGTGGGTTCCCAAAATGCTCACGACTGATCTCCTGGCCCAATACGGATGGGACATCCTCACCCATCCCTCCTACAGTCCAGACTTAGCACCTAGTGATTATCATCTGTTTCCTGATTTGAAGTCACACCTGGGTTGAACACATTTCCAGACCGACAATGATTTGAAAAACGAGGTTGAGCGCTACCTGCGCATCTTGGCGGGAGACTGCTATGACAAGGGTATACAAAAACTGCCACAGCGCATGCAAAAGTGCATCGATCGCAATGGTGATTACGTTGAGTAATAGCTGAAAGTTCCGCATTTACATCAATTTAACATTCATTGACAATAAACATGTTTTCTATATTAAATAAAATTGGGGACCTTATTTTACAGGCATGCCTCGTATGTTGAAGTGCTAAATTAATAAAGGATTCTTCTACTTTAAAAACCTTATCGCTGCTAATTGTGCCTGAATATTAAGTTTTTAGCACCAAACTCTACTCATAACGCTGCAGGACTTCAAGTGCATTGATGCAGCAAGGCACACACACCTGCCTTGTTTTTGCAAATTCTGTGGTTAAATATTTGCGCAGAGGTTGATTAGATAAGGCTTGGCTGTGATTTCCCAGTGGGCTTGACTGTCCCACGGCTAAACATGTGTACATGAAATGATGCATAATTAACATCACAATGTGGTTAAAGTATGACAATGTCCTGAGGATAAGCTCATTTTCTTGGGGAAATTACATCGCCATTTATTTCTAATTTTTACATGAGATGCGTATGCCTGTAGAAAATTTTATCTGCTCTTTGGCTATTTTAAATTTGAGGTTAAACTCTTTTACACACAAGAATGCTAATTTATTTTCCGTTTTCTTCTTTAATATTCTTAAGTGTGTTCACATTCATAGCTTCGTAGTGTCTTTCAAATGTCTATTCAACTCGGCGTTCTAAATGTAATATCTGATTTATAAAACATGATAAATTTGCGTTGTTTTTCCAGCATATCGGTTTGGCTTTCATTTGTTTCCTTTTCTCCAAACAAATTTATGTTTAGCTAAGCACACCATTTCATGCACCGTTCGATCTGACTTAAGGCCAGAAGGTACTTAACTTGGTGTTAAAATGCACTTTTCTTTTTCTGTTTACATTTTATTATAGTGTTATTCCTCTAGGTTACAAATATATAATTAGAAAGTTCATTGAGCAATATTTTATACCTAATTTGCTAATTATATTTGTGAGTTTTAAGCTTTTACCACGCCCCTTTTCGTTAACTTTCAGAAAATCGATCATAACTTCTGTAATGCTAAACATCTAATTAAGAACTAAGCCTTGTTTTGTAAGGGATCTTTCAGTCTTTCTGCTGGTATCATTGTAACTCCAATGATAGTTTTACTATTGTCTTTGGCTGTGTATATGAACAGTTATTTATTCTAATATTTTGTACTACGAGGGCTGTGAAATAAAGAATGATCATAATATTTTTACGGTTATAATTTTCGCAACTAAAATTCTATCTTATTATATTCTGTTAGCATAATGTCAAACAAACACGCCGTAGTAATTTCATTGTTGGTACTCCTGGTTCCCGTCTGTATGAACCAGGTAAGTTCAGACATGTTCACTATCTCCTACCGCTGCAATGGAGGTAACATGCAGTTGAAGTTGATGTTAGAGGAAGACCCTGAGTTTCTATCAAACGTAATCACTGCTGATGAAACTTGGCTACATCATTTGGAACCTGAGAGCAAACAGCAAGTCCAGTGTGGAAATCTCCCAAACCCCCACAAGGTAAAAGTTGTTGCTTCTGCTGGGAAAGTTCTGGTCATCTCATTCTTTGATATTCATGGAATGGTTTATCAGCATGTTGTACCTGCACACACATTAGTAACTGGACAATACTACAGGGATGTCCTGAATACATTGCAAGTCCATATTAGGTGCAAAAGACCATATTTCCATGAAGCAGGCTGGATGCTGCACCACAATAAAACGCGGCCGAATATTGCCAATGATGTTGCTGAATCTTGTAAAAATCAACGTGAAGTGCATCCCTCACCCTCCCTATAATCCCATGTGAGTTTTTCTATTCACTAACTTAAAGAAACGCCTTAGTGGGAGGCATAATTCGTCATTAGAAGCAGTGGCGAAGGCTGCGGAGGAGATTTTGAAGGATTTCTCAAAAAAAAATTCCAGCATGTCTTTGAAGACTGGCATACACGCTGTGACAATTGTATCGTATTTAGGGGAGACTATTTTGAGAAGGACCATCAAAATTATGAGGATGAATAAAGGTACTTTATAAAAAAAGTTGTGATCATTGTTTATTGACAGCCCTCGTTTAAAATTTGGTTAATATTACTTGACTTTGACTTTCATTTGTAACAAGGTTCTCAATATGCTTAAGCTCCTCTTCGCCACTCCATAGTTTTTCAGTTTGTCTTATTTTGTTTCAGGTGAGTACGAAGTTATGCCCCTACGAACGAGATACTGGCAAAATCTGAGGTTTATTAAACCGGGCACGGAGCTATTAACCAGTACGGACAGCTGGCACTGCATAAAGAAAGCGTATTTATCATTCATAATAAAAGGTAAGTGTTCAATTTATATCTATACAAATGTAGCAATATTTACATTAAAGAGTGGATAGTGTATTTTGCTAATTCAAAAACCTAGCGAACGTGGATTTATATACAATGCCTTTCATTCACTCTGGCCGCCACACGGACACTCCAACTCTGACTCTCGCTGGAAGTTATATCTTACCATCCCCTTACATCCTCATAAGTAACATTTAAAGGCAACCAATGTTGTGTGGAAAATGAGTCCTGCTCAGCCTATGCACTGTGCAAAAGACGAAGCCTCCTGCTCACTCATGGCTATACTGATATCAGAAGCAAGCAGAGTAGCTAACAAAGCTAGTTCCTCCTTCGTAACAGATTGACCTTCATCTCCATTCCACCGTCACACTGTTGCTTACTGAGTAATACGCAACAATTACCGTTTACACTTGAATCACCCTAGTATTTATTAACAAATGAAGACACATCTTTTGTAAAGTACCTTTTTGGAGCCAGTAAGAGGGGATGTCAAAAAATTCTAATTATCACCCCTTAAAAATGTGTCAGTTTGTGTTATGTGCTTGCTAGTTATTTAAGTAGTCACCGTCCAATTTACATATGATTTCCAGCGTTTCTTGACCTTCCCAAAACCTTGATTGTAGAAGTCTGCAGAATTTGCTTTAAACAACCCTTACACTTCATTCATGACGTCCTTTTTGTTGTCAAATCGGCGACAACGCAACGGATTCATTTACGTGAACAATAGAAAGCCACCTGATGCGAGATCGGGCGAATAAGGCGGAAGCTGTAAGGTCTCAAAGCCACATTCCCTTGTTTTGTCAACTCCAAGTTGAGATGAATGAGCTGGTGCATTGTCAGCCAGAAGACGAACAACTTTGGAGAGCATACCGTGTCGTTTCTCAATCAGAGCTGCTTGCAACTTGTCCAGAAGATTGCAGTAGTGTCTGTCAGTGATGGTTTGACCCTTGGCAAGATAAACTGTAAGGATGACTCCACGACACTCCCAGAAAACTGAAAGCATGGCCTTCCCAGCTGACTTTTACGCCTTTGCCTTTTTGAGAGGGAGGGGGGATCGGTCTATTTCCATTCTATACTCATAATTTTTGCCTCTGGATCATACTGATAGATCCAAGATTCATCCATGGTTACCTGACGATCAAAACCAACATCTTCATCCTGTTCCAACAGCATCAACAACTGCCTTGAAGGGTCACGCACTGTTTGTTATTGGAAAGGGGTCAGCAAACGTGGAAACCATCGTGCAGGCACCTTAGATATGTGCAGTTGGTCATGAATAATTTTCCACAGACACCCATAACTAGCATGTCTCATTCATGGTCATTCAGATGTTTGCTCGTCTGTCATCACTCCACTTTCTTCACTGTGACAGCATCGTCTGTCATTGACGGTCTACCAGCTCTTGGCTCATCGTTCAGGGACATGTGACCAGTTTAAAAATTCCTTTTCCAACTCACAATAGTGTCATACGATGTGCAATTATTTCCATAAACAGCCGTCATCTCATCACGGATATCACGGGCAGTTTTGGCCTTAAAATGCAGGAACTTGATCACACTACGATCTTCTATTTTCTCCATCTTACACCCCGGTCACTTCTGGCACTCACTGTAAAAGAACAAGTGGACTGAAATCACTGAAACTACCAAGATTATATGCCGAGGTATCAATGATCAATTTTCATCACTCTTGCATAAATACTACCGGGTGATAATTAAAACTTTTGACACCCCTTTGTAATTCTTAAAACATACATTTCCATTGTAATCTCAATAGATAATTTTTGGGTAGAACACAATAATACCCTTATTTAGTTTAGAGACATTAAAAATCAGTGTATGGCAATATGCTTTAGAGTCCTTGGGAAAAGGTAACAAAACCTAGGTAAATAGCGCCAAATGGAGTCTACAATTCCCGCAACACGGTATCGCAGTTCGCATTGCTTTCTGCTAATAATGTGAGACCACAGCTTGATATTATTGTCCCATTAATGCATTTAGTGTCATTAATAAAGGTAAACAGTGACTATCACATTTGACAGTATGCCATTATGCGTTTACCACATCTACGCTATAACAATTGAAGGCTATTACACGTCAAATGAATGCTACAAAATGTCCAGTGCTGTCCATTTTAGTGTTTAAATTTGTTGGTTATTTTCCTCCTTTGGGGATTTCATCAAATAAACTATATTGCGATCCTCACCACTCAGTTTTCACTGTTCATTTAAGAGAGAGGGGGGGCTAACTCCTCATACCAACTGACTGGCTTCACTAGAGTGCGCGCTTATATAACAAGAACTTTCCAGAAATTTTGAGATGCCTAAACACACCGAAGATTATATTTCTCTGCGAAGGAGTTATCGTGTTACACTGGGCCAGCGCGCGCCTTAACTTTTTGCTGTTCTACTGCCCGGCGCAATATTATATTAATGATCCGATATTTTCCATTCGCTTTACTTCCTCTCCATCTACCCTTATTAGTGGGGTCCCAAGACAACTGTAGTTAGATTCACATTTACGTTTACATCAGTAATGCCCGATTTCACTAACAGATGTTAAAATCGACATAAACAAATGTAACGTAACAATTGTCACAGCGCTAAAACTAATGTTAAATTTCTGCATTTCACCAACCTGTTTTCTTAAAATGTTAACAAACCTGTGTTAACGCCTAGAAACTTGTAAATATCACAACTATAGAAGGCTACGGATAATTTTCTGAACGTACTCCGATGCGCTTTTGTTTTCATTTTCGTCTGCACAAATGTCGGATGAACAAAATCATAAATAAAGCCGTGAGACAAATTTCTCCTCGACGCAGAAAGAATTGTTATTTGAAATGGTGACGAAGTGTAAGGATATCGTGGAAAATAGGAGGACGGATGCAGTGAATGTAAAAGAAAAAGATGTCGCGGGGAAAATATTGGAAACGAATTTAATTCAAATGCATGTGTCACTACTACAAGCACCAAACAACTTGTCAGTATTACGTAAATTTAAAACAAGGTGCGAAGAACAAGTGCCTTAAGTTTCAAAACAGGAGGTGTGTATTATCCACATAATTCAGTGAATACACACAAATTTATTAATACTTCAAGCAAAGGCGAGATCGGCATATTCCTTTCGATGTATATTCTAGCTCATTATTACGTAAATTAGAAACGAGGTGCGAAGAAGGACAAGTGACTTGAACGTTTCACGATGGCAGGTGGACAGTGTATTATCCACATAATTCAGTGAATTATAAAATCGCAAGGTTATTAATACTTGAAGCAAAGGTGAGATCGCCATATTCCTTTCGAAGCATGTTCTAACCTCTCTTGTACTTCCGCAGTAACCTTCATAGCAGCATGTTTCAACAGTCTATACCTCTGTAAAACAATTTTCTGCAGATGGCTCCTCAAAATCATTTCTCCTCATAGGTCGTACTCTATTATGAATGCCATTTAGACGTCTTAAATATAGCAAATCGACATCAACAGCTGAGTTCATGCTCGCCATCTTGACTATTTACAATTGTTAAGGACATAACATTGGAAATTCGGCTTGTTAGTTTAACATGAGATTTAACACGAGTGTTACGCTAACACTTGTTGGTGAAATGCAATTCTTGTTTCAACTATTGCTAAACTCGTGTTAAGCCTTAACATTTTTGGTGAAATCGGGCATAAATATAAAAAGTACTAAAATGTAGTTAAAGTAAAGTTTTATTATTCGTTAATAAAAGTGTTAACGTATTACTGTAGTAGCATAAAATTATCTATTATTAAAGAACCACTTTAATAATTGCTACCACAATTATTGTTAAAGCAGTACTTTAAATGTAAGTGTTGGATAAAATAAAAATGATTTCTTGTACGTTACGTTCTCTATAACTTAAAAAAATACAAATGTAGTTTTCTAACATAATATTCTCCAAATTAGCTGTACGTTATTTTAATGAGTATCGAAATAAATGAAAACAATACTGTTAATAAAATGGATCTTCATTATGTATCCTATTGTAGCCTTAAATTATAGCTTAATTAAATTTAATTGCTAATGATATGGTTGGTGTATTTTGTAAATATTTTGGCATCGACCACCAAACCACGTATACCTCTCTAAATCCTTTATAATTATTAGTGTATTAGGTTACCATTTTCATTCATGGTAACGAAAAGGGTACTAATTAATTATTCCGCAACACAAATATTGCAAACGGCAAGAAGAAAATTGCCAGCGTGCCGTAATGCTATATGGTTTATTAATTAGACTCTTTTATACATAAGTTACTAAAATCTCACACAACTTTATTTATCCCGCCACGTAGTAGCAGGTGGAGTAGGAATTGCATTGTACTCGAAATTACGATACCAAGATTAACTTTTTTGTTCCATTTATACCCCGCCACCAACTCCAATGGTCATATCGGCGCCCGTTCTCCTTTGAAACATGTCGAAGGTGATAAATCGTATTCATTGATTTTTAATCATTAGATCAGGCACACATTCGCACTCTCATTCATACTTCCAGACTCTGAGTAAGATGAACAATTATCTTGGTCGGAGAAAAATCCCCGCTCCCGCCGCCAGGAATCGAACCCGGGACCCCTAGCACGCTAGGCAGGTGCTCTACCAACTGAGCTACGAGGCCAGCACTAAAAATTGTACACTACCTGAATCCATGAATATATTGTTATAAAACGGTCTATGTGGGTATATTTATCTCAGAATGACTTAAATAAAAGAAAACTCGGTTAATTTGAATTCCCCATTTTCAACAATGTGACAGCATATTTTAATACTCTACTGCAATTACCTATTAAGTGAAATATTGGTTAACAATACTGGCTTTTCCAAAAGTAAATATGACTATTTCAATTCAAATGCAATGTTTGACATTTTTATCACAAATTAAAAGTTTATCTTGAGTTTCCTAGATGAATTTTGTATGCCTGGAAAATCGTTAGCGACAGTCCTTCCACATAAAAGGTGTATCTCCTACAAAGACATATTTTTCCTCGATAAACAAAAATGTGCCCGCCTCTGTTGCCAGGTGTTAGCGTGTTGGCCTCGCGGTAGGAAATCCAGTGTCTGAAACTCTGTCAGGGTGAGTTACCTGGATAACATTTTTCTGGCCTTTCCCTTAAACTTAAACGTGAATGTCGGGCAGCTCCAAGCTCTATGTACCCTGTACTTATTTGAACATCATTTCCCTCTCGTCCAATATAACTTAACTTTGGAGGTTTTCCATTAAGCTGAAACATGAATGCCTTGTAACCCTAAGCTCTATGTACCCTGCACTTATTGGATCATCATTTCATTCATCGTCCGATATGACTTAACGTTGCATGTTTTCTCTTATCCTGAAAAATAAATGTGTGGTAACTCTAAACTCTATGTATCCTGTACTCATTTGTACATCATTTCATTCATCGTCCGATATGACTACCGTTGTATGTTTTCTCTTATCCTGAAAGATAAATGTCTGGTAACTCTAAGATTTATGTATTCTGGACTAATTTGAACATCATTTCATTCAACGTCCAATATGACTTAACCTTGTAGGTTTTCCCTTAAGCTGAAAGATGAATGTCTGGTAATTCAGAGCTCTATGTATCCCGTACTCATTTAAAGATAGTTTCATTCATCGTCCGATATGACTTAACCTTGGAGGTTTTCCATTAAGCTGAAAGATGAATGTCAGGCAGCTCTAAGCTCTATGTACCCTGTACTCATTTGACCATCACTTGTTTCATCGCCCGATATGCCTTAACGGTGGAGGTTTCTCCATATCCTGAAAGATGAATGTCTGGTAACTTTAAGCTGTATGTACCCTGTACTAATTTGAACATAATTTCATTCATCGTCTATTATGACAACATTGGAGGAATTCTCTTATCCTGAATGATGAAGGTCAGGTAATTCTAAGCTCGATGTACCCTGTACTAATTTGGACATCATTTCATTCATCGTCTATTATAACAACGTTGGAGGTTTTCCCTTATTCTGAAAGGTGAATGTCAGGTAATTCTAAGATCTATGGTTCGGGCACACATTTGCGTATCATTTCATTCAGCGTCCGATAGGACTTGGCGCTGGAGGACGCAAATTGAAAGGAAAAAATTGTTTCAAATAATACCAACAAATATGCAATGAAGCAGGAACACAAGTGTTGTTATTTAATGCAATTTGGAATAAAATGCGCATGTTTTCACATATATTTAACAATTTTTATTTTTATTTTAGTGGAAAAACGATATAAAAGGGGTGCGTTGAAGTTTGAACTCCAAACTCCTGTTGAAGCAACCTTAGATTCTTCAGGACACTTGAATAAACTTATACTACTTACTGTGTTTTAGAATCAGAAGTTTTTATAGGTCTGTCTGTGGTAAAGAATTGACAAGTGTTGACAAATGTCATTATTTAATTCAATTTTGGGAATATTTATTTTTTCAGCAGCTGTCATTCACAATGGGAAGAAGGCATGCATAAAATTACTGTACAAAAATTGGCTATGTATCTTAGCTATATAATACGTATCGTTAACAATGAACAGATGCCCGTTAGTGTAGATGGTAGGTTTTGAGTTCGATTCGCCGTCAGGGTGGGTTATATGAATAAAGTTTATCTCTGGGGTTTTCCCTCATCCTGAATGATGAACGTCTAGTATCTCAAGCTCTATGAGCCATGGACTCGTTTGAGCATTATTTAAACCATTTCATTTTCTGAAATAACTTAAATTTGGTGAATGTAAGTTAAAAAAGGGTCAGATGATTTCTCTGGCTTAAAGGGACGATTAAAGAAAACCAAAAAGTTTCTCATATAAACCTGGAGCTTCCATATTCTAGTGTTTCTTATGATGGTAATATCTCTGAAAATTTAGGCCTTTTCCGATTATCTTTTATTTCACGAATGAATAAATGAATTATATTTTGTGCACATTCCAAAATTTTATAGTTTACAACTTTTGGCTATATTTATTTGTTTTACCTTGTTGCTACCTCAGCTTACATGACACCCTGGTCTTCTGTTCTATCAGATAGCTCTTAACCTCCATGCCTTCTTGTTACTTAATAAGCCCAATTCTTCCCCTTCATCTTATTTTCTTATATTCTTGACATTTCTTGTCCATTTTTCTTTTACTTTCTGTAAAGCTTACGAATACTTCTTACCTTCTCTTCCTTCTTTCCCAATACAATTTTTATAGCTACTATGCTCTTCTCTACTTTCTCCCATGTTCACTCTCAAATCTTTTTTCTCCACATTGCAACCTCCTCGTATTCTGTTACATAGGGTTCTATGCTTTCTTTTCCCCCACACAATTCACAAATTCCCTTTCCCCTGCTTCTTTCCTCTCTTATATATCAGAAAGTATGATAAGTTCAAAAATGCTGTCATACTTTCTGAATCTAAAGCAGCATTATGTGCAATAAGTTCATATAAAATGAGGTCATTCCAAATTAAATAATGTCGCAAAATGATCCAACAACTTCAAAAACTACGGAAAATAATTATATTACAGTGGATACCTGCACATTGTGGAATTGCTGTAAATGAATCAGCTGATTTTCTTGCCAAAAAAGGTGCAAATTTAATTCTGAACAGAAGTAAAAGCTTACCCTTTATATCCATAAAAAGATGAAACAAACAAAACCAATGAATATCGAACAAAGCCAAAGATAAAAAATGGAACATTTTAATTAAAAATCCATAAATTATTCCAGAAATCCCACGTAAAGCTGGAGTAGCAAATTTTAGATTACTTACGGAACATGATTATTTGGCCAAACACTTACACAGAATAGGAATTTATTCAAGTCCAAATTATTCTCAAGCAACAAAGAACAGGAAAAGACTGAAGAACATCTTTTAACCTGTGAAGCTCTACTTGCCGGACCCACTACACAGAAATATTGGAGAGCAAGAGAGCTAATTGCTTCATTGCCCAAGCCTAACATTTGACAACAAAGAAGAGGAAATGACTGAAGAACATCTTCTAACCTGTGAAGTCCTACCTGCCGGACCCACTACACAGAAATATTGGAGAGCAAGAGAGCTAATGGCTTCATTGCCAAAGCCTAGCATTTGACAACAAAGAGGAGGAAATGAATGATGAACATGTTTTAATCTGTGAAGTCCTACCTGCCGGACCCACTACACAGAAATATTGGAGAGCAAGAGAGCTAATGGCTTCATTGCCAAAGCCTAGCATTTGACAACAAAGAAGAGGAAATAACCGAAGAACATCTTTTAACCTGTGAAGCCCTACCTACCGGACCCACTGCACAGAAGTATTGGAGAGCAAGAGAGCTAATGGCTTCATTGCCAAAGCCTAGCACTTGAGAACAAAGAGGAGGAAATGACTGAAGAACATCTTTAAACCTGTGAAGTCCTACCTGCCGGACCCACTACACAGAAATATTGGAGAGAAAGACAGCTAATGGCTTCATTGCCAAAGCCTAGCATTTGACAACAAAGAAGAGGAAATGACTGAAGAACATCTTTTAACCTGTGAAGCCCTACCTACCGGACCCACTACACAGAAATATTGGAGAGCAAGAGAGCTAATGGCTTCATTGCCAAAGCCTAGCATTTGACAACAAAGAAGAGGAAATGACTGAAGAACATCTTTTAACCTATGAAGCCCTGCCTACCGGACCCACTGCACAGAAATATTGGAGAGCAAGAGAGCTAATGGCTTCATTGCCAAAGCCTAGCATTTGACAACAAAGAGGAGGAAATGAATGATGAACATGTTTTAATCTGTGAAGTCCTACCTGCCGGACCCACTACACAGAAATATTGGAGAGCAAGAGAGCTAATGGCTTCATTGCCAAAGCCTAGCATTTGAAAACTACATATATTGCTCCTGTTCTCATCCAAGCTGGCCCTTCTCTTTTGCAGTTTTTGTTAAGTAGGATATAAATCGTTCCTTATGGTGCAATTTTGAAATTTCGGGTGCAGTATTTAATAAGGATACTCTTAATACAGGTATAATTCCTTTGATCTGTGTTTTTCTGTGTAATTAAAACAAATGCTGCAGACTCTCACTTATTTGTAATTTTTAATGTATTAAGTTAATACTGACACTTGCATGCTTGACAAAAGCAGTTCTAAAGTAACAGTAGAGATGTTGTAGACTATATTCTCAGTTTCTTAAGAAAACTGCTTCGCTAGCGATATTATATGCCAAAAAATATGCAGATTTTGGAAACAAGTAAGTCATTGGGCATTTAAATGCTTAAAAGCTCAGGTTTAAATGGTCGTTGACCAATTTAAATTAAAATGAACTAAATGGGGTGTTATAATGAAAATAAATAATTACAGTATTTGGTCCAAAAATTTTCCTTTAACAACAAAAGGATAAACTGTATTCTTGCTTACCGATGGTAGGGTTCTTTTGGCAGAATGTATATCTGAATGATAAACCGAGATACCCTTTCACTGGTAATCTTTCCTGTTATGGAGAATAGTTGCAGCCCAGCTAACCAACATTAAGCACACACACATACATGCACGTCTAGCTGTGGGCATAAGTTAAAATTGTGTTGCTTCTGCGCAACATAAAATTGTGTTCATAAATACACCTCTGTGCATGTTAATGATGATTTATATGGCAAAGCTTGGCGATATGTCCTTATTTTAAACAGTAACAAAAATCTGTGGCGTTATAGCTCCAGTAATTTTGTTATTTAGAAAGCTCTTGGTTTTAGAGGCACCTAATGCAACTACTAAGTTTTAAGTCCCATGTGGGACAGTGATTTACTCTCATATGCACATTACCTAACTTGGAACAGCACTTTGTGCTAAACGCAGCATTCTGAAATTATTACAATATGACGGGCCGCCACGTTTATGCTTAAACTACCAGAGAATGAAGAAAATCCATTCGTTTGTTTAATAAACATAAACGATTACAATGTCAATTTCCGGAAATAATATTTAAAAACCTTTTTTAGATGATACTAAAGTGTCAAAACGATTGTGATGCTATGAAATGTATATTGCAGTTCTAAAAATGTATAAAAAATACACAAAGTAAATAGGAATTCAATTTTCTTAAATATCCTTCAAGACTTACCATAGAACACGTGAATTAGCATATCACTCTTCATTTGTCTAATGTACCAAAATGCCAACTTAGCGATAATAATGAGATGTTTTAAATTATAACCACTTCATTCCAAGAGAGTTGCCAAGAACTACCTCACTTTTCATAGGAACTTCACTTATGTGACTTACTTCAGTTTCATTTTATGTCACTTCACGGCCATGATCAGTTCAGTTTCACTCCCACTTCACCTAACCTCAGTTCATTTCACTTTAGTTCATTTCACTTTAGTTCACTTCATTTCAGTTCACTTCATTTCAGTTCACTTCATTTCAGTTCACTTCACCTCACTTCAGTTTCACTATCACTTCAACTCCTGTCACTGTCACTTCAATTGCATAATTGCAATTAACGATGAAATAATGTCGCGTGGATGGCTGAGGGATGCTTTACAGAAATTTCAGATCCTTATTCTTTACTCCCTTATCATTTTCTAACTTATCTAAATTCTCTCTTGGTGCTCGAAACTAAATGAACCAATTTATTATTTCTTTATGCAATAATCGCATGTATAATTATCAGTTGTGTCAGCTCCACTGCATTCCTCGTGTCCCCATTCAGAGCATGAAACACAAGGGAACCGCAGTTCGTGTTTTTGTCCAAATTCTCCACAAATAAAATAGATATCTTTTGATACAGGTTCCAAATCGCCAGGTTCGTCATCGTCACATGTGTTTAAATGCTTGATAGAATCTTCGTCACTGGAGCTATCAGGCAAATATATTTTCCATCCTGCTTTTAACTTTTTGGGATTCTTCTATTTGTCCGTGTTGGTGCTGTTTCTTTTGGTTCCGCTGCTTTCGTGCACCCTTTTAGGCATCGCCGTCTATCTGCTTCCTTCAGTTGTTTCTTCATTGGAGATGCCAAATGGCCGGTCATCTTGAAAACAATTGACGGACCTGGAATAGGGGAAATATCTGCGACGGAAACTTTGGTGGAGCTTTTTGGGCGTTTCTGGGTGTTTGGAGATACAAGTGATTGGTAAGGAAGGGACAGGCCCATTTCTGCTATCTGGAACGAGGAATTGGTAGAGCACTCTGATAGTTGGTTCAGTGGTGCTAGAACTGGTTGCTGCTGAGGCGTTTTTTGATGAGTAATTTTACTAGACGATGTTTCATGATCTTCATCCGAAACAGAAAGTGCCTGTTATTCTCTAGTTGTTGGCCTAACGGTATTTGTAAGTTTTCTGAGACCAAACAATCTTCATGACCGAACTGAACTGGGTAACGAGGCCAAATACTAGTAAACTGAAACCCATGAGGTGCTATTTATTTGTATTTTTGTACACAGTTAATGGAAAGTAACAAATCCCATACCACTTTAAGTGATGCATTGGATAAAATGATTCTAACGTTCAAATGTGTTGGATAATAGCAGTCGCCTGATGGCTAATAGTGCTAGGGATTGTCATTACCCGCCGACGATATGTAGGATTTATCATGAGAAACAAGCTTCAAACACAGCACCACAAAATCGACTAAAGTACAGAGTATATATAAATGAATATCGGGGTTTTAACACTTTATAATATTTATTACATTCAACTTACACTTATAAATGATATTTCAGATGAAAAAAGCAGCTCAAACAGTTTTACCAAGATCCTTATAAATGTTCAATGTGCCTACCCTTTGTCACACGGCACACATCAAGTCCATAGCCGAGTTCTTCCCAAACGTGGATAAGTGTGTATTCAGTTATTATAGCAACAGCTGCTTCAATCCGGTTTCTTAATTCAGGGATGCCAGCTGGTAGCGGAGGCACATACACACGATCCATGAAGCCCCAAAGGTAAAAATCGTATGGCCTTAGGACAGGAGAGCGTGGTGGCCATGCTTAGCAAGTTCTGTCATTGGAGCCCTAGCGCTCGGGTACAGTGATATACAACCAATCGCGTATTTCGTTATGCCAGTGAGGTGACGCACCATTTTGCTGGAAAATGAAGTTCTGACTCATTTTCTTCCAACTGAGGTAAGAGCCATTGCTCTAATGTATCAGGGTAAGAGGTGCCAGTTACAGTAGGTTCCCCCCCAAAAAAGGGCCTTAAACTTTCCACCGGGATACGGCACAAAAAGCATTGTCTTTGGGGGAATCTCGTTGCATTTATGCCATCTCGTGAGGGTTTTCCGAGTCCCAGATGCGCACATTATGAGTAAACATGTCCACTGAGGTGAAACGTTGATTCATAACAGAATCCATAAAATCGTCATCGTCATGAAACATTTCGTCTGCGAAGTTGGCACGTAATCCGTGGTCTGTCGGCTTTAGAGCCTGTAATAACTGTAAACGGTAAGGAGGTAGCCGTAAGCGTTTTCTTACAACTTTCCAAACAGTAGACACAGGAACTTGTAATTCACGACTACCCTACTGGACTGATTTCTTTGGGCTACAAGTGAACGACTATCTGACTCATTGGTCGTACAGTGCTCTTCCTTTTACAAAGGCAGCCGGTATCTTTAAACTGATACCATCTACCAATGTTATCACCAGGAGTATCACAACCGAACTTAATGCGGTACGTACGTTGCTCAGTAACTACAGATTCGGTCTTTGCAAACTGCAAAACACAAAACGCTTTGTTTACTAATCACTATCTTTGCCACTAGCGCTGTCTAGCGGATTGTGGCAGAAACATTGCGCGCACATGCGCACTGGTGCTCACAAACAGAACTGTTGGAATTGCTTTTTCATTTGATATATCATTTATAGCTGTAAGTTGAATGTAATAAATATTATAAGGAGTTAGAACCCCGGTATTCATTTATGTACACTCCGTATAAATTGGTAGCCATATATAGTGATACTCAACTTATGTACTTTATAAAACGTATTTATAAGTCTATTCAGTGTTACCTTGTAACGATCTTGGTCTATCTTTACTAAGAAATTCATACAGAGCACGTTTCTTCTCAACACACCCGCATGCATTGCTCCACGGCCACCATACTCCTTCTGCGCGCTACCCCTACTAGCCGCTATGTCAGTAGTATGCAGTATCAGCTAGAATCATTCTGTCTCAAAAATATTACATGAGCGCCACTGTCCGATGAGCGCCATTGCACTATTTTTTCCTACGTGGAAATTCTACCTGGTACCGCAATAAAGAGGAACTATAACAAAGAATATCCATTTACTATGCCATCAGACTCCTATGTCCAAATATCGCTTGTTCCGGACCGTTGTTTCAAATACTTCACCCAAAAATCGGCTTCTTCTACCTGAACCACCCATTTAAAAGATCATGTAACAGTGTAATGAAATTCCATATTAAAATTTGTTAAACATTCTTCCAATAATCAATTTTCGCATGGAAACCAACCACAGGGAATGTGATGTGTAATGGCAAACAAAATGCCTCACTATTGGGGTATTGATCGATGTTTAACCTGGGCGTTTGCAACAATGCCCAGTTTAATGCTCCAGTGATCTCAATCAAATCCACTTGGATACAAGTACTTTCAGCTGTCTCAGAGACAGGTCCGGATTTGTGGACCACAAACCTCCCAGTCTCCTATCTCTTTAACATGGGTTTCATTTACCCTTCAGTTTTATTTTATATAAATTGGAACCACAATTAAATAAACGGACAGGTTTAAGGGAATGAAGAAGTATAGGCATTCAGAAATGGTGTTTTGAGATTTTAACGTCAAAACCCTCTCCATTGCTTTCTGTGCTACATACTGTGCACTTTGTTTACTGCATAATTAACAATGAAACAAAAATAAACATCCAGGCGTTCCTGTAAATTGCCAATGTGCTTCGCGTTTAAACCACAAAAATATATAGAAAACATTTTCTCAAAAAGTATACAAGATAAAACAATGAGATTTGGCCCAATTATTCCACATATCTACACTACATATGCCGAAGATTTCACATTTTTAAAATTAATATTTTTCGGTATTATATTGTTGATTTGTGGTTGCGTAGAATTAAAAGTACAAGTTGCAGAAATTTAAAATGTTCTTTATTTCCTTAGAAACACACTTTGGTCAACACTTACAGTAGCACAATTACGTCATATACCCAATTACAATCCTCCAGCACACCTGCCAAAACCACAAACAAAGAGCTCACTTTCAAAACAGTTGCAGGCACACGAATCAGTTCCGACTATCACTCCTCTTGCACTTCGCGAGTCGTAGCTTCCCGTTTATATAACCCTTCATGGTTCCAGACGTCTAACTTTATCTGTGTCGGTAAACTTTTTATCTCCATGCTATATGTATTTATTTAGGCAGGCTCTTTATAACCGCCCTGCACTATCTGTTTGTGCGCGACGCCGCTCCCTCCTCAAGGCTGGTCCGGATAGGGCGGTAAAACCAGTCCAGGTCACCTTACTGGAAACCTTGGCTGTTGGCTTGCCTGTGGTATATGGTCTTCATGGAGTAGCACGCCTTCTTGATGTTCGGACGAGCCATGTCGTGCACGTCGTGAAGAAGGTCCACCAGATTCTCCACATAATCGATTGCTGGCTGTTTCGCTTCTGGGTGCTCCCAATTTGAAATTCCTGATAATAAAAAAGCTGGTATTTATCAATTTTATTGTTTAGATTATCAACGGGTTTACCTTGGTAGGAAGAAACGGAATTTGGACACCAGAACGAAAGAACATTTTCGTAACATTAATAACAAACGGATAAATCGGCCATAGATCAGTTTTGGACATTTAACCATTATATAAATTCTGAAGTTAAATTATTAAACAATTAAATCTCCCGATAGATTTAATGATTTGGTAAGAGATATTTATTTTAAAAAATAAACATCGCGTAGTGAATTTTGAAATAACAGCAATTGATTATGTTCTTAAGTTTGTTTAGTTTTTCGATTTTGGAAACATTGAAAAAAAAAACATAACATAGTAAGTTCGTTAACGACGAATTTGTTTTCTTCTGTGGTTTTCTTTGATTAAGTGCACAAGAGTACCTGAAATCGATTTCAGTTAGAAAGAAGAATTAACATAATTTTCTTTAGATCAGTGAAGTTTCTGTTACTTATTGTTATATTTTCTTAGTAATCTTACTACTTTTCAATACCTTTTTGGTGTTGAAAAGTAGAGAAGGTATAGGTGTTCCGTAAAAGTTCGCGTATGTAGTTTTATATTTAGTTAGTAACTTGGTGCACGATGACTACAGGCGTTTTTCTCTGCATTAAAAATTTCCTTGGACTTACCCAAATAAAAGCGCTGTTCAATAAAGAATGGCCACAAATTATTGACAACATAACTTTACTCATCCTCATCATTTTGATTGTCCTTCTCAAAATAGTCTCCCCTGAATGTGATACACTTGTCCCAGCGTTACTGCCAGTCTTCAGAGACATGCTGGAAACCATTTTTGAGAGATCCTACAAAATCCCCTCCGCAGCCTTCACCACCGTTTCTGATGGATAATGCCTCCTATGAAGGCGTTTCTTCAAGTTAGGGAATTGAAAAGAGTCACGTGGGGCTAAATTCGGACTATAGGGAAGAAAAGGGGTGTACTTCACTTTTAGTTTTGCAAGAATATTCAGCAACATTGGCAATATACGGCCGCACATTATCGTGGTGCAGCATCCAGCATGCTTCACGGAAATGTGATCTTTTGCGCCTGATATGGACTTGCTAGGTTTTCAGGAGATTCCTGTAGTATTGTCCAGTTACTGCTGTGTGTGCAGGTACAAAATGCTGATAAACCATCTAATGAATATCAAATGAATGAGATGACCATAACTTTCCCAGCAGAAGCAACCACTTTTGCTTTTTGGGGGAGGTTGGTGAGGAAGGAGATTTCCACACTGGGGTTTGCTGCTTGCTCTCAGGATCAAAATGATGTAGCCAAGTTTCATCAGCAGTGATTACGTTTGAAAGAAACTCCGGATCTTCCTCTAACATCAACTTTAACTCCATGCAGACCTGCACGCGAATGTCCTTTTGCTCGGGAATCAAGTCTTGCAACCCATCCTGCACAAACACGTCTCATGTGTAACGTTTCTGTCGGCAACGTGTGGGTGGCACCCAGTGAAATGTTCAGTATTTCAGAAAGTGATCTTAAGGTAATTCGTCGATCCTCTCTCACAATGGCAGCAGTGTTGATGTTTTATTCCGTAAGAGGAGTAACTGGAGCACCGGTTCCACCTTTGTTTGAAATTGATTTTCTCCATTCCTTAAACAGTTTAAATCACCTTCGAGCTGTGCTGTAGGGAAGAACAGATTCTCTGTAGGCCTCCTGTAACATTGTATAGGCCTCAAACGAAGATTTGTTGAGCCGAAAGCAGAATTTCAAAGCCGCATATTGTTCCTCGCGTGTTACATGCATTCCAGCGATAGGCGATACTGAACATGTCTGTAGTTGCCTGGTTCTCATAGGCAGGAACCATCACTACCAACAATGAAACCACTACGACGTGTTTGTTTCACATTAAACTAACAGAATATAATAAGATAGAATTATGACTGTAAACAAATTATGATCATTCTTTATTGAACAGCCCTCGTATTTCAAAATCAGAATTAGGCAGATCGGTTTAACCTGTCTTAAGTTTTTGGGAGACTGTGTGACTTTTAGTGGATTTTAATTGCCTTGTTTCATTGGGGTTTCTGTGCAACAGTGCAGAAGCCAATCAGGAGGACACATGTATTAAGGTTTTAATATTGTACTTAAAATATGCATTTAATTAGAACACCCGAGACGACCTGTTTTCATTAGTATGTGCTATATTAGATTCCATTGACGTTTAGACCTACCTTCTGTAATTCAAGTTCTTCCTCAAGGACAAAAAATCGATAATTAATGGAGATTGGGGGAATGGACACGTTTGGGAAACCGAGAAACACTAGTGGGGGGAAAAGAGAGCTGAAATTGCGTGAGGGAAACAGCTGAGCGTTAGGTTGGCAGGCAGGCTTAATTTCCGACTCATTTATAATTACACGACAAGGAGGTCCTTAAAAAATAACATCCAAAAACTAGATGAACGGTACAAACCGCAGTGTAGTATCGTGGCAGAAAATAACATTCTATTAACTGGGTAGATTGGGCTCCTTCCATTAGACTACCTAATAGCAAAGCACACACCAAAAACGATAGCTGTTTCTAACCGATTGATTGCAAATTAAAGTGCAATATGTTCACGTGTACACGTGCGCCCGCTCGCATGACGTCAGATGCGAACTGTAATTTGTACACAATGGCTGATCAAGCTTTTCATTTTCCATATACGTGGGGCCTTGTTTTATATCGACATGGGCTTTATCGTTAGTACAAAACGTTAAGGAATTGTCTATTCATGTCGCGTCCCTCAACAGCCCGCGTGTGTGTGCTGCTCCATATTTTGTGGGCAAAATTCATGAGAAATGTCAGGTGATTGATAGGCAATGTCCGAACCGCTATCTCACACCGCCAAGGATCTCGGTTTACAAATGGCTAGCTTTTTGAATGACATTTCATCAGCGTATTTTGTTTTAATGCAACACCACGTCGAACATTCGGTCTGATACCTCCAGCATCCATTCTGACGTCACAAATTGAATCCGGGAGAATAAATGATGACAAATGTAGGCAAACTCTCATTCAGATGAATTCTTAAGGCAAATACATCCGCAAAATTTGAACCAAAATGTATAAAAACGTACGTTTTGTCGTAAGCAAATAGCCAAACCTAAACATCGATCACAGAGAAACAGATGACTGTGTTTTAGAGCAGATAACATGCTTTACAATGCGAGAGTGAGTTTTGAGTTTGTTTTATGTAAAAATCATGAAAATACTAACCTGTCAGCTATTTACACTTTCTCTCCATCGAATGACGTGACCTCAAACACGTCCCAATAGGTGGATAAGTTAAGATGTAAATTACAGGAGATTTGCGTCTGACACTTTCAGGAATTACGAGGACTGTTCAATCAGAAACGATCATAATTATTTTACGGACATAAATTTTCGCATTACAATACAATCTTATTATATTCTGTTAGATTAATGTGAAACAAACACGCCGCAGTATTTTCATTGTTGGTACTCCTGGTTCCCGCCTGTGAGAGCCAGACAAGTTCAGACATGTTCAGTTTCACCTACAGCTGCAAGTGAGGTAACATGCAGTTAGTTATTAAAATATGCTGACGGCTTCTACCTTTGTGAATAAATATTCTCGGTTTTTTAATCTTTTAATCATTAATAATGGACCATAAAACTAATAATGATGATTTAAAAGAAGAGTTTATCTTCCAAAGTGTACAGAGTAAACAGGGCGCATGTCTTAACCATTCTACTCCTTGTGTAGCATGCGTTCCCGGTCATACACATTCGCTGTCCTTGTCTCACTGTGTAAGGGGACACATTCCTTACAGGGACTTACTCTGCATTGCTGGACAGTATCAGTCACTGGCAGGACCTCCCACCGCCACATTTATACACGAGCCTCTGTTTCTCGAAAGTTGCCGAAGCCAGGCACTCTTTCCTGATGTAGCGAGAATACCATGGAACTGTTTGTCTCTTTCTCTCTCTCTTGCTAACTCTCGGCATGTGATTAGCGCTGCACCCACACATTGACCGTTTTATCTGTCTCTTTCGCACACAAAGGCCTTGGCTCGACATTGCCTGACGACAATATAGTTAAGTCCCAGGTATTTAGCAACAAAGCCATTCACCTTCTTGGCTCCCAATATTTTGAGCTCATGTCTGGATAGCTTTTAAGTTGTTCAGATGTTCAATATTTATTACCTCTTCCTTGTTGCATAACAGACAACTTGAAGATGATAATCAAATTTTTGCAGGTATTTGCTCAGTCATATCTAGTGGTGAGCTGAACATGGCAACAGCTGTTTTACGAGGTAGTTCAGGAATTAGTTTTAACTTTTTTAAATAATTTTTATCCTTTGGAATTCAATATATATTCTTTTAATTTACATTCTCCAACATTTAGACATATCGGACGATGAATGCAATGGATGAAATGATGCTCCAATGAAATGATGCTCCAATGAGTCCGGGGTCCATGCAGCTTAGTTACCCGACATTGGTCTTTGAGGATAAGGGAAAACCCCGGGTAAAAACCTTATCTAGGTAATTTACCCTGACCGAGATTGGACCTCGGGACCTCTTGAACGTGAGGCAGACACGCAAGCATCTACGCTACCGAGTCGGGCATATTTGTTGTTAATTTAGTTTTATAAACATTCAATTTCTTCTTGATACTGTGACTTTGTGGGTTCGTGAAATGAAAAGTCCAATTACACAAACTCAACAATGTTCTTTATTTCTACCGACTTACAGTTTAACACTTGCCAATTACACAGAATTACGTGCTGCACACAATTACAATTCACCAGTTCGTCCGTTACAATTTCACTTGCACTAGTAATTACGGACAATACTCCGATGCACGTACACAGTCTTCTCGTTCCTTAACACGGCGCTCGTTCGCTAGCACGTCCAACACTGACTGACTCCCCTTGAACGACGTCTTGCTTATATAGGGTCTGCTTGCCGATCTAGAAGGTTCTCGATTAGATTGAATGTCCCGAGTTTCCAGAACCTAGGAGAAGGGTAAAGAGACGGCTCAGGGGCCCGACATCCCTCTCCTAACCATCCCTTCAGTTAGTGACAGGAGACAAATGAGTGGGCGTGGCGTGGCCTCCGGTCCCTTCTTAGCTGTTTGTGGTGCTTCCCGATAATTGGGTGACAATACGTTTAACTGATTCCAGTAATACTTTTGACTGCATCTTATATAAATTTTGATTCCCCTTTTATTCTAGGATGTCTGCCTTCTCATTATTACTCAATCCACAGTGTGCAGGAATCCACTGGAAGACTACATTGTTACTCAGATGTTGTATCTGTTTAGCCCAACATGAATTTCTTACTTTCTCTTTTTTGGATTCGGAGTTAAGGCCATTGCTTGAATTACTGTCCAAGAATCTGATAAAAGGACAATGCTTTTTCACTTTTGTAGCCAAACAAACAGGTATTTCAGAGATCAGTTTCTTCAGCAAAAATTTTTGGTTGCCTTTTTCCTACATTATTGTAAATGGAAAAAAACTGGCATGTGCCATCTGTTCCAGCTACATCATCAATGACAAATGAGCTATCTAAATACATTCGTGTCCTTTCTTCAGAATAATTGGTTTGTAATGTTTCCAATACTATCTTCTTTGCCACTTCTGGTCACAGAGGTCTAACTGATATTCTGTTTCAACATTTTCTTTTGGTATAGTGGAATGTAACAGATTTCATTCTTATTTTGAATATTATAGATATTTTAAGGTAATCCTATGACATCAATTAATAATTGATTAATACATATAAATTATAATTTTGTTTGAACAAAATATATAAGGAAATGTGCCTTAAATTACCTACTTCATGCTTGGAAAATTTAGAAGCAAGAACTCTGAGGTAGTACGTCACATTGAAATTCCTTTGTTTTGACTTGAATTCGCTTCCTCAGCACTGATAGTTGCAACTAATCAGTTTTTTTTTTTTTCAGTGTACAAGTTTAACTGCTGGTCAGAGGTAATCGGGTAGACATATGCATACACCTCGCGCTCCGTCACTTACGTAGACCTGTTGTGGTCGACACCAATTAGGAGGAAGGGATGAAGTTAGACCCTCAGTAGGCCAGAGGTCGCAAAGCTGCAGAAGAATGACACGTCCCACTATTGCAGCCACAAGATATAAGCACCGCGACATCTGCTCTTACACCACGAACTAAAAGCATATCTGGAAGAACGGGCTGTGAAATTAGGACATCCTGGTTTGAAAGTAAGACACCAGGATTCCTTTAAGTGACAAGGGATAGCTAAGCAATAAGAGATAAGTACTTAAGCAAGATTGTTATTCCGTGAAGCAAAATGTGAGCGAATCTTTAGGTACTTTTAATTTGTCTAATGTCTAACATTAATAATTTAAGAAGAATATAAGAGCTAGTGCTATGTCTCATCAGCATATCACAGACTGCTTTGCAAATATGAGGTCAGCAGATGAAAAGTCACTGAGTAACCAATCTTAACTGCATCACCAAATTTGAATAGGTTCGCTTAAAGGAGAAACACCTTATGCCAATTTTGATGAAATTAGAAATGTATTCGGAAGGTTCGTCACGTTGTTCACGTTCTACAATACTGGAAACTTTACTCCCGATGGCTTCCATGATACCCACACAAGCTGAAGTGTGTATAGAGGCAAGTTTCCAACTTCCGGAACAAGGCAGGGAGAAGTTTTGTTTCGTATGTTGTCACGGGTCACCCCCAGCAGTAAGCAGTCATCAGCAGAGTGGAAACACCCCTCTCCGAAAACAAAAGTTAAAAGGGACGCAATTTGTCGGGAAGGTGATGAACACCGTGTTTCGGGATAGTGCTTGTGTCATACTCGTGGAGGTTTTGGTAAATGGGCAGACAGTGACCGCTGACCGAAACTGTGAGTCCTTCATACCACTGAAGAAGGCAATCCTGAAATTCTAAGAGAACGTCATCTTCCTTCAGGAAGACCTCATACAGTACAGAGGACAACTGTACTGTTGAAGCAGTTCAGCTGGTATATCATCGAGTAATGTCTCTTTCTCTGGCCCGCCTCGGGTTCAAGAGGTTCCAAGTTCATATCTCGGTCAGGTTGAGTTACTTGTATAAACTTTTCTGCGAGGTTTTTCCTTATCCTGGTAGACGAATATCAGGAAACCCTAAGGTCTATGTACCCTTGGCTCATTTGAGTACCATTTCAGTCATTTATCGTCCAACAGGGTACAGGGTCCACTCGAGTACAAGATAACCCAACGTCCTGAACGGACATTGGGGTGAAGTATCAGTGGCTAAAAGGCTTGAAGTATCCAAGAATCCCCATGTGGGGTTTACTTTTGGGGTTGTGCGACGTGGATGTCTGAGGATACGTCTAAATAGGCTCAGCTGGCGTGATGGCTCTGCTTTCAAGATCAAGAAGACACTCTCTGGTGTGATCCTTGGTTTCTTGTAATGGCAAAGGGAATATCTCCCAACATGGCATACGTTGGGCCACATAAGGCGAGCCAACCCCTAAAGCTTCAGCTACGTCAGCCAATAAGGAGTATGCAAATTGTTCAAGAACATTCTGACTGACACAGAGGATCAGACTGCAGCTTAACGCCGTGCACAGATACTCTTAGCCCGCCTCGGTAGCGTAGATGTTAGCGTGTCTTCCACACGTTCAAGAGATACCGAGTTCGAATCTCGGTCAAGGCGACTTACCTGGATAAGGTCTTTTCCGGGATTTTTCCTTATCCTGAAAGACTAATGTTGTGTAACTCTAAGCTCAATTGACCCTGGGCGCATTTGAGCATCATTTCTGCCATTCCATTCATCGTCCGATATGACAACGTTGGAGGACGTATATTACAAAAATGGTGGGGGGAATACTCAGAATTCATGATGAGTCATAAGAAGTGGAATGTTCAGCTGTTTCCAGCATCAACCCAGAGACAATTTAGATAATATATAACATGTGTAACGGAGTCAGGAAGAAAGAAATATGCGTGAAAACTGAAGTTTCGAATTTCGATACGTTTCCAAGCATTACTCGACCATCCAAGTGACAACCTATGAAGAAGTGACTTAAGAAAAGAATGATCACTCTCTCTCTACAGCGCGGATCTCGCACCAAGCGAACTTGCTCCATTTTTTCTCACTTGAAGGAGGACCTAGAAGATAGACAATTCGCTTCCGATGAGGAGGTAAGACACGACGTGTATATACGAGTGTGGTCTGAAAAGTCTCCGACCTAATACAAGACATTTTTTCAAAGTTATTTTTTTTTCAGCATAGTCTCCTTGTAACTCTATACACTTCTACCAGCAATGCTCTCATCTCTGTAACCCATTCCAATAGTACTCGGCGTCTTTCTCTGCAAAATAGTTGTTCACGAATGTGATTCTCCCTTCATTTGGCGAAAATCTCGGTTCTCCGAGCCCAATTTTCAGATGAGGGAACAAAATGTCGCTTGGGGCTACATCTGTGAAGTAAGGCTGATGGTTTCCCGCCTCGGTACCGTAGATGGTAGCATGTCTGCCTCACGTACAAGAGGTCCCGAGTTTGAATCTCTCGTCCCGAGTTTGGACCCTGGGCTCATTCGAGCATCATTTCACACAATTCATTCGCCATCCGATATAACTTAACATTGGAGGACGTAAGTTACAAAAAAAGGCGAATGGTCAAGCAACTGAAACCGTAATTTATGGATTTTTGCCATTGCAGCCGCTGAGGTGTGAGTTGTGTTGTCATGGTGAAACAGAATTTTCTTTTTCTGCAAATATGGCTGTTTTCCCACAAGTTCTGCCCTCAACTTGTCAAGTAATGAGGCGTAGTATGTTCCTGTATTTGTTTCTCCTTTGTGAAGATAATCGATTAAAGTAACTCTATGGCCGCTCAAAAAAGTCGCCATCACTTTCCCACTTCGAAAAAGAAAACATTTTTTTTTTGGAGCAAGTTCCCCCGTTGCAGTCCACAGTTTGGAGTGTATTTTTGTTTCGGGTGTATAATAGTGTATCCAAGTTTCGTCTACAGTAATTAATCGGCTCCGAAACTTGGATTTATTGCGCTTAAATTGTGCCAACAGAGCGTTTTAAATGTTCATGTGAACACGTTTTTGGTCTAACGTAAGCAAACGCGGCACCCAACGATCGGAAAGCTTTCTCATATCTAAATGTTGATTCAATATGTGACAAACAAGTTCTTTCACTTTAATTTGGCGGTCGTCTAGCACCATTTGGTGAACTTTCGCGATGGTTTCGTCGGTAGTTGCAGTTTTTGGACGTCCCGAACATTCATCGTCTCCCAAGCTCTTACGGCTACATTTAAATGCAGCTGCCCATAATTTGACTGTGGTAAATGATGGTGCAGAGTCCCCATCCACAGAATCCAACTAATCTTTGATTTGCGTAGGCGTATTGCGTTTCAAAAAAAATATTTAATGACAACTTGATACTCGATTTTGTCCATTTTCATAAAAACACAGTCAACTCCCTCAAACGACTGTTGTATAACAACTGAGTGTCCAAAATGGCTGAAATCTTAGTGAGTAACTGTAGACAGACGAATAACGAAATTCTGTAGCTTTTATTTACGAGTGTTGCCATCTACATGTTGAGGTCGGAAATTTTCAGACCACCCTCATATATTTATTACGATTAGTGAATATTCAAACTCGCTCACAAATTAAGTGTATGTGGACAATTAGCCTAAGGTACGTGCAATAAGTCGGTTTCACTGCAGGCTTTGTAACTTAAGTCTGTGATCACGCTTCGTATACAGAGATGGCAATAATAAGCAACTTTTTAGTGAAATATGTAAGAAGCATTAGTAGACCAAACGTAGCTAAAAAGGCAACTTTCAGAAGAAGGTAAAAAGAAAGAGGGAGAAAAAGAGAGAAAAAGAACAAAGTTGGGGAGGTCGAAGTAACTGCTATTGCTAATGGATTGTAAAGACGTGCTTTTAACTCTTCGCTGCGTGTTCCTTGTTTTTCTTTCCTTTTAAGTTCACATGGGACTTTTCAAATATTTACAGTAATAGCAAGATGCACGTTTTTGTTCTTGATAGCCGGCTGACCGGTATCGATACAACATATTTAAGTAAAGTGGCAGCAAAGGCTTGACTGAAGAGCAGGGTCCCTAAAAGAAGTTGAAAATAATGGGCAAAGCAACATCATTTTTAGGTCGTGAAGAGTAAGCCAGAAGAAAAGGTAGAGGACGTATACCGGAGGGAGATATCTCGCCGACAGTGACTTTATTTGGGCTACCACATCCCGGAGGAAGAAATGATTTGAATTTACCATAGGAGGCCGAAGGACCTAGCCCACAATGACGCGCGGAAGTAGCTAACAGTTCCTGGGTCAAAGACTCTCCCAGTGCTGGAGCTCTTCAGAGGTAACGAACGACTAGTCAATCAGGCTGGTGGGATTGGTTAAAGCAACCATGGATAATTCAGCTTTTAGAATTAAAATACAAGAAGAACTCACTCACATGGTATATACAACAAAAGGCTTAAAACTAGGGGATGGGCTGGCCCCATTACTCTTTAACATTGCCCTAGAGCAAGTAATAAGACAGTTAAAGATAAATGCGGATGAAACCCTAATACACAAATTAGTACAATTAGTGGCTTAGGCTGATGACATAAATATAATGGCAAGAACAAAGACATTTAACTCAAACCTTCCAAGAACTACATGATAACGAACAGGAAATTGGTTTACAGATAAATATGGAGAAAACTAAAATGTTAATACAGACACGTAAGCCTAACTTGAACAATAACAGACAGCAGATAGACCTAATAAAAGTAAATGCAATTCAAGACTTAACATACAGATGTATTTTTTATTTTGAAAAGTGCAGAGCGATGCGCTGTGGTATCTGGACGAGTCCACCTCAGAACGGTTACAACTGGAGGGGAGGGCCGGTCAGTTGCGTACCAGTTGCGAGCAACTAAACATGTGCAGAGCTACTCTGTAACACTGCAGCTTGTTTCAAAATGTGCTTGTCTCCTGGTTCCAAGAGGGCATTTCTAAATGACGCTTCCTAGCAGCACATTAGGAAATAAAGTGAGACATTTAAAAACACGAGAAGTAATAACCAATATCCATAGATTTATAAAAAGGAACAATGGTCTGGGTCAACTATAAAAATCTGGGAAAGGGTATCTGAGGCAACAGTTGTGTCTGGAAGCTGTTTAGGAGAGTTATTAAGGAAAGAAAAGCCATTGGTGCTAGTGCAACAACGCCCTTCTCTATGCCCAGTAAACAAAGATTAAGAACATGCACAAAATCTAATTTGGATGTTTTAATTCAGAAGTATTTAGGCGAACTATGAATAATGTTTAAAACACAGAAAATCAAAGACCAACTTTGAAGAAAGTGCTTATGAAGCTAAAAATGTTACTGACTTCCAAGACAGTGTCTAAACATTAAGAAGGGTTCTTTTGAAGCTAGGATGATTTGAAAAAAAAAAAACACTAAGCGTGACGGACAAATTTTAATCGAACATCGCACCGTACGTGCAAAAAGGCTTAAGTATTTACGAAATATTCCGAGACATCGAAGTGAAGTTTATATAGTTTATATGGATGAAACTTATATAAATACAGCACATACTGGACCATATTGCCTGGAGTGAAATACGTTACAGGGACTCTGCTGTGATATTGAAAGGTCGACAGTTATTTATCATGCCTGCTGTAGGAGAACAGGGTTTTGTTCCAAATGTCTATGTACTATTTAAGATCCAAAAAGGCGTGGAGATTACTACCATAGTAAGAATTACAACTTAGTTTATAAGAGCTGCAAAACTGGCTTCGGGAATGAAATTTGTTTTTAGACACCTTATGCACCGCCCTCCCCTCTGGTAATCTTACGCGTGTGACGCATTATGGCGATAGGTGTACTATCCCCACCACAGTTGCTACTCATCCCTACCGCGCAGCATTCCTGTCAAGATAAAATAATACATTATTATGTAGGTACAATAATCAGTAATGATAATAATGGAATATATGAGATAAAGAATAGGCAGTCAAAGGAAAATAAAACATATTTCACATTATTACCAATATTCAGGTCTAAAGACATACACAAACAAAAGTACGATTGTATAAAACAATAATAAGAACAATATTGACAAATGGATGTAAAGTATGGGTAATGCCAAAGAAAATGGAGAATATATTATGTGCCTTTGAAAGAAAGATTTTGAGAAGAATCTTAGGCCCAGTGAATGATAATGGATTATGGAGACATAGATGTAACAGCGAAATATATGACATATATAAAGAGGCAGATATAAGAAGAATAGCTAAATTAAGAAGACTTCAGTGGGCTGGTCATGCATTACGAATGAATGACCAAAGTATACCCTTAAACGAGTTAAAAGCCAAAATGTTTGGGAATAGAGCAGTTGGCAGACCAAGGGAGAGATGGTTTGATGAGGGTGAGAATAGATGTAAGAAACTTACTGAATAGCAGGAATCTGGAAAGAGATGCAATAAATAGGAAAGAATGGAGGCAACGCTTAATAGAAGCCAAGGCTCAAGTTGGGCTGTAGCGCTACGGAAGAAGACAATCAGGCAGTCCGCCGGTGGTTAGGCAATGGCCTATAGATACCAAGATCGCGAGTTCAAAACTGGCCTATTGTTTATAAGGGGACAGTGTACTCTGAGTAAGTACAGTAGAGAGGATAGTTCTGTGCCGATGACCTACTTTCTTAGTTCACTGGAGCGAGTCTATGCCGAAGCGTCACTTGCATCGTCTACTAGCGTAAGAAGATGGAAGACAATGCAGCATGGCTATACTTCACAGACTTGTCTTTACTAAAACGCATACCTTAGGATATATGAGCACTTCCTCGTCTTAGCCAATGAGAAACAACAGATCTTCACAAACGTTTTAATTTACAGGAAAATAAAAATCTGGGGTGATGCCTTTGTGACTTGTAGCGCAAGGAAGTGAGTTAGCCAATTCTCGTATGAAGATATGTTTCATCTTCATAGATAACCGACCTTCCTTCCTCTCTAGGACTTTTTATGGCACGTAAATACGACACGGGCTAATTTCTCATATACCTTTCCTATAACAAGACCTTGTTCCTTGTTTTCTTCCACTTAAAACCTATGCCACATACGATAGTTTTTAACTAGTACTACCTCCTTTAAAGTTAACGGAATCTTGATGTTTCAGGAGTCCCAAATTTTGACAGTGGGTACAGTCTTCTCCTGAATATACAACTTATAAATTGTTTGGCGAATTACACACATATCAAAGTCATCAATGACAGTGACTTTCTGGTACACGATGTACTTTCCAGATGTTTCAAAGGAGATCACCTGTGCCTCACATTTCTCCCATTCTTTTATTATTTTACCAAATTTTTTCTAAGATACTTTTGTTGCTGCACTCACCCTCCCTTGCATTTTATTACCATATCGCCAGAAACTGCTTCCCGTTTCAGAATAGATGGACATTATTAATATCTTCGTGGTTTGGCTGTGGTGCTTTTCCAACAAATTTGCTTTGAATTGGAGGCATTTTAATCTAAATATGAAAATACGCACGCACGCAATTAATCACAATTTCGAAAATTTTGAAATTTTAACGTGACGGCACCTAAGTTAGAAGTTACCCGGTAAAACCTCTCCACGATACTGGCCATTTCAGTGTACTGCGCATTACCGAGAGTGTAGGCTCAGCAACTGGATTCTAAACGATTGTGCACAGGGTCTTCACCGGCACAGAACCATCGTCCGTAGTGTACAAGTTTTACATCATTTGACAAAATTTACAATACACAAGACTATTCAATGGAAATGAAAAAACTTTTTACTATATAATCACGATAAAAGGAGGTATTTTGCTTTATATTTCTAGATTTTAACTGTTGAAATATATTTTTAAAACATTCAGATATGTACAAAAAAAATTAAAAAAAATAATTTTCAAAAGCATACAAAAATTAAATACATTTTTCTTGGGAATCATATGCAACACAAAAGAAAAAATGCAGGCAAATTTTCAATATATTTAGCTACTCTGAGAGGCAGAATTTTTAATTATAATCAAATGGTGATGTCTACAGAAAAAAAACAATTAGTAAATTGGAATAGGTGTATTTTTAAGGAATTTAACAATAGGTTTTCATAAGATCTGAAGCTTTCCTGGCGACGAATACACTCACTTTCTTCTCGGGCAGCCAGCGAGGTGAATAGATGATTATGGAAGTATTATATAGAAGTGGTCATTTCATGAAATTGATTAGAGCTATTGTTATTAAAAGATTTTTCCCCTCCAAAATGGTTGTTGTATTCTGGGAAGGTACTGAAATTAATACCAACTTCGGTAGTTGACATTTAGTTTTTGAATTATACTGTTCACACACATACACACTAGCGAGTTCTAAAGACCCTACTTTGTATTCCAGAAGCCCCAAAACTATATTTGATGTGAAATGTAAGCACCAGAAAATAATTTAAATTGGTACAAAGGTATACAGTATCCAACAGCTGTTAAGCAAATATAGTATAAAAAGGATATTTCAAATATAGAAAGTTTTTATTTTTAGATTTTTCACTTAGTAACTCTTGTTTATTTAAAACTGTATTACTATCGTAACCATAACTTTTACTAGAATTCAACACTAAAAGGGATGCAGCACCGAAAACTCCAAATCCAGCAATTTTCAACCAATCTTGCTGAAATTTTTAACACTTAGTTCTGATGCATAGTGGACACAGCATTCAAAATTTCGTTTTTATACCTTAAACAATTTTTGAGTAATTTGAACTTCAAAATTCGGGCAAAATTGAACCCGCTCGACGCGTTGAAAATGTTCAACATTTTAATTTTGCTATTTCTGAAAATATTCAGATGGTTATGAAGAAAAGATCTCTCATTTGAATTTCTTATACTGCCTTTAATTCCAGAGGGAAAAAATTTGGTATCGAGCAAACAAAAAAATAGCCAAAAAATGATTAAACCTTTGACTTTATATATCAATAACTTTAAACTTATAATGAATATTAAAAATTCATATGATAGAATCCTTTGCTTTCTTTCTAAGAACATGTATTGAGGATGTTATAGGGACTGAATCAAAACTGCATCGTGTGGAACATTTTGAATGACAAAAAATGTTAAACTATAACTGAGTAAATCAAATTTCAAAATCCAAAACGGTTTCCTTCTCAGCTACATGCCTTGAAGTAGACTAAAACCCTCCAGATAGATCAGCTGCACCCTCCTGCCTCTTCCTTCTCTCTTCTGCAGCAGTTTTCTTCAATTTTAGTTTCCTTCTGGATGTTTTAGAAGTTACCTTGGCAGAAATTTCTGAATGAAGTAAGCGTAATTGGTCCTTCCCTTGGCTAAATTTTAGAGATGCTGGTGAAATCTGTGTCCATTATGTCTGACTGCAGCTTGAGTAAGACACATAAACCAAAATTGAATTCACTGATGGTTTATGTCACCGCAACCTGAAGTCTCTTCTCTGACAGAAATATTTCTTTTGGACAATAATGCCATATCATGCTATGTAAAACTTCATTTGCATTTTGTGTCTTACCGAGTATACATCTCATTATAATTTCATCTGATGCCAGCCTTTGGTATTCAGGCATTTGTTTTATTGCCACAACAGGCCTCAAGTATGTTCCCATTGTTGTTATGTTTATTTGTTTCTTCCCGTGTATTGTTTAGCCTATTCATGATCCTATGTACACAAAAGGTCAGTTGTTTCAAAGAATGTTTTACCTATAACCTATAAAACAGTTATATGCACTATTTGATGTATAAATACCTATATAAATGTTAAATGGTACACTAAAACTCATCAATTATACATAAACAGTATATAGTTAAACGAGAAATACAGTAATATTAGGACCAAGTTAGAAACTCACACAAAAGCAAAATATAAACATTACTATTTCCTTTCAATGATTGTAGCCAGTGTTTTGTTTCCATGGTGCCACATATTGTAAGAAATGGTGATCATACCAACACACAAAATTCCACCAGAAGCTTTGCCTGCTAATTTCAAATGTATTAATTTAGTACATTCAATCGAACTCAAATGACAGTTCTGTGAATCCAAGGGCCGGGATGCACGTGCGCACTGGCACTTAAATTGTCATGTGAAGGTATTTAAATACCTTAAACTCATAATTTAGTTGTATTATGATACTATAAGGTTCAAAGTAATTTATTAGCTGAAAAAATTTCTCTCCCATATTTTAAGCCAATTTCGGTGCTGCATTCCTTTAAGCGTACGAACTGGAGAGAGTTAATAAAGAAAGCAATCCAGATATACACCTCCTCGTAATATATTTTTACAAATAGTGTGATATTAATATTCCTAGAAAGATTCATTGTTCTTGAACTTTGTAAGAATTGAATATTAATATTTATCGTACCATCATTTTGAAGGCTGAATCATTTTTGTGATAAAATTTACACATTCTAGTGGAAGATTGTGTGTTTCAAATAAATACGGTAACTCCAGCATTCAACATTCTAATGCGTTTCTGAAAATACGAAAGAAACCACACATTTGTATATTTTTGACTGCCAGGAGCTGAAGCGTGGTTTAGAATAATCTATTTATGCAAACCTTTCCTGAAGGAACTGGGAATCTTTTAATTAAGACGCTGTTGAAGGGGCGAACTGAGGGGAATAAAAAATCCATTGAAATAATACAAAACGGCAAGTTAGTTTATAAGGCGAAATATTCATAAGAGTGCACCAATTCGCTCGGTATTGGATGGGCCTCGTAGCATACCGGAAATTTCGTTTCTGCTTCTCCTCGGGTTTTCTCCCGGGCTGGATGACATCGAAAATGTCAGCGAGACTGCCTCCGCTGAAAGGAGCAAAATTGAAATAATGACGAAGATAATGAAAAGGTAGAATGAGCTTTCCTGGCGTTTTAAGGTAGAATAAACAGTGCCTCCTCCATATTTATTATTAGAGGTGGTTTGTTTCGAGGCATCGTCATGCTTCACATGGCATTATTGCTGGGCAACCAGAGACTTAGCTTGGGATTTTAATAGATAGCAATACATTACTAGAAAGCTTTCTATACTCGATGCCACTGAACCAAAATCTAAACATTCTGCTCACTAATTTTGCAGATTCTTAATCGGTAATAATGACAAGACCTTAATTGTGTCCCAGGATTTTCCATTACGTGATAGGTCACTTCTCCACCAGTAACTTTAGGCTTTCTATAAATTCTACTAATACTATCCAGGTTTCCATCTTAGAATTCTTATGCACCGAAATCTAAACAGAGCATTGTGCAATGGGCGATGAAAACAAATTAAAGTTTTGTAGTGTTGCACTGGCAGAACTTTTCTACTCTTGTACAAACTACTCTTACAAACACTTATTCCCCTATCTATGTAATGAATCGGACTGAAGAACTTCCTAAAGGCTAGACCTGAGTAGTTGGCTTTCGCTAGGCTCTAATTTGTCGTTCTCTACCCTTGTACAAATTATTCTTACAAACACTTAGTCCTCTATCTATGTAATTAATCGAACTGAATAACTTCTTAAAAACTAGACATGAATAGTTGGTCTTGGCTAGTCTCTAATTTGTCGGTCCAACCTGCCGTTCTCTACTCTTGTACCAACTATCCTAACAAACTTATTCCTCTATCTATGTAATTCATCGTACCAAATAACTTCACAAAGTCTAGACACGAATAGTTGGCTTTGGCTAGCCTCTCTAATTTGTCGGTCCAACCTGCCGTTCTCTACACTTGTACAAACTTCTTATAAACACTTATTCCTCTATCTATGTAATTAAACACTTCTCCGAAATTTATAATTTCTGAAATGAGACGTCGATATTGATTTTCCCCCTTGGCCATGTTTGACAGTGGCTTCTGACATATTTTACTATGTCTTAAGTCTACTACATTGTCATTTTACTATTGTCGTTACAAAGAAATGTGTAATAAACTTGTAACTCAATTATCGTTACATGCAAATATTTTCCAAGATGGTGAATTGTTTTTACTGAACTTTAAGAGGTATCGGATTTCCGTTTATAGTGCTAGAGGTCTGTCCAAAAGTGCCAATATCTGCCTATGTTGTTTCTTAGGTGTTCATCTAATCTTGTTTTTATTTCTTTTAGTTTTCCTGATAATTTGTCACATTCACTTCATTTGATCTGGTATATTCGTGGTTAATACTTTGCCAGGACAAACTGTTGGAGGTTCATTAACTGACAATTGAAATTAAAATATTTTTTACATAGGTAACGCAAAATATTTTATTTCAAAAACAATTAAGCATACCTAAACAGACAAAGAAATCTGTGAAATTAGAATTAATGTTGTTTATAAAAATGAAGCCATACTTTAATAAATGTTTCAAGATTTTATATATGGGAAACATAATTTGTTAATTATGAAAGTCATTGTTGTACTTAACTGTATCTTTAACATTCACAATCCTTCAACATAGTCCTCCTGCCTCAATACTAGAGTTCCGGTGTTTGAAAGGCATTATTTTTCTATTTAAGACACTATTTCTGTTCAAGAATACTTTGTTGAGGTGAAGAGTAGACAGTTCGTCAAGTATTACGATTTCTTACCAGTTTTAAATTCAGATACGTAAACTCTGTTGAGAGCTGAAGGCGTATTTGAATATTAGTGTTAGAAATACCTGTGTTAGCCTTTATATTACGGCAGTGATCTGAACGAGAGTGGCGTAGTTCTGAAAATAAATATCAATTCCCTTTCTGTTTGAACTTCATACACTGCAGCTAGCTAAACCTTCCGTAATTTACCCTTGAGTTGCATTATCCTTTGATCTTTGTTAACGTCTGTGGTGGTTTCCAGCATCAGGTTGTCATGACGTCATCCTTACGACGTGCTGTACCCCTAATATTACTCCGAATGGCACCATTCATTATCGCCTTTCATCGCACGCCCGCACAAGGGGTGCGGGAGCGCTAATATAATGTCGGCCGATGGTGGATGGGGCAATGAAATGACCACTGAGGCACTCCGGTCGGCCTGACCAAAGGCCATTTTATTGCGCGTTGAAACAGATGCCAATTCGCATAGCTTTTGATAGTAACATATATCTTTTGTTTTCCGCTTGTGTTTCCAGACAGCTCACCAGAGTTCCCCAAGGAACAAAACTACAGCAGGCGTGAAAAACTTGGTCGAAGGCTGTTCATTGAAAACGTAGGCGGAATCCACAATAAGTACAGTAATGTCTAAGGAACGGAGTACTATGGCAATAAACCATTTAAAATACTTTTAATAATAACAATAATAGAATATAGAATACAATAGAATACATATAGTACAGACTACAGTTAACAATAAAAATTGACATTAGATTACATTATTTATTGTGCAGATTCAAAAATTTTACAATTTACAACTTTAAGCTGCATTTATTTGTATTTATCTTGTTGCTACCTTGGCTTACATGACTCCTTGGTCTTCTCCTCTGCCAGGTAGCTCTTAAACTCCAAGCTTACTTTTTACTTAATTAGTCCCAATCTTCCCCCAACCACTCATCTTGCTTTCTTAAATTCCTAACACCTCTTGCCCATTTTTTCTTTTACTTTCTGCAAGAACTCGCTATTACTTCTTACCTTCTTTTCCTCCCTTCCCGTTCACATTTTTATAGCTACTGTCCTCTTCTCTACTTTCACCCATTTTTCCTCCCAAACATTTTTCTCCTCATTGAAACCTCCTCACATTGTTACATAGTGTTCTATGCTTCCTTTTCCCCCACACATTTCACTAATTCCTTTTCTGTAACTCTTATCAATCTTAGAAATATTGTTCCTGTTCTCATCCAAGCTAACCCTTCTCTCTTGTCTATTGCAGTAATCTATATATGCTTCTCGTCCCCAATTTCTTTTTATTAGATTTTGAAATTGTAATGATTTCATTCTTTATAGACTCCCCCATATTTCCTGTATTTCTATATCTTCTATTCTGTATTTTACCAATTTACCCACATCGCTTGTATTCCTTTCCTCTAATCTCCATATATCTCCCATTCCTATTGTTTTTCATAATTCCTCCTATCTCTGCTCGCCAACTATTTTAGTGCACTAATCTTTTTTTACTGTCTCATGCATAATTTCATAATTTCCCTTTTATCTTTGGCCAAACACCTATACCAAAATCTTATTTTTTCCATTATTATTCCATTTATTCTTGTCTTTTATAATTCTGTTAAAGATACTTCCCTAGGTGCTGATCTTGGTAATTCTAATAGCTCTTTAGAAAGCCTTCTGTAGTTTTGGTCCACCGTTTTGTTTACCTCTGTGCCCGCCCCCCAGATCACCACTACATGCAACATTTTGGATTCAACTAGTGCTTCATACATTCTTTCTAACCACTTGGTTGTCACTTCTAGCTTATATTTGCATATTCTTATCTCATTCATTGCTGCCCTACCTTTAGCTTCAGTTTTTCTCCTCTATGCTCCCCACTTTCCATTGTCATTCAACCTTACTCCTAAGTATTCAAATTCATTGACAACTCTTAACCTATTTCCATTCAGTATCCATTTTTAATCTTTCTTAAGTTTAATTCTCCTCTTGAAGACCCATAACTTTCGACTTACTTTATTCCTCACTCTTCACAAATTTTCTGGATTTCATTTATTGCCTTCTGCAATCCTACTACCGTTATAGGTCCTATTAAGCCGTCCGCATGTAGTTACAAGCATTTTAAATAAATACTCTTTAAATTCTATATATGGCTAATACATAAAACACTGGATTATAAAATTGTAAATAAACATTTATAATGAAAATATTTTCTTTCGTCTTTTAAATAATGAATGTATAATGAAGTAACAGAGGCAGAGAAACTTGCATATACCTTTTAGCTTTGCTTATCAAAGAACATAGAATAAGTTTCTTAATTAACCTCTCTGTTATCCATATTTATCAAAAATTACTTTCCGAAATAACATCGAACTATCTTATATGATATCACGCAAACAGAGCTAAATTGTCATTTACCTATGTTTATTAACTACAAGCAAACGCATCATTTATATCAGCAAGCATTAGTCACGAAAAAATTACTGTTCAAAGTAAGAGTAAGGGGAATAAAATTGCACATTTTCTGCAAGTAAACAAGCCACATGTGGTAAAGACACACAAGACTATAATTAAACTTAGGTGAAATAAAACTTTTCCTATAACATGGTGAGAAGTTTGCTTCTGTACTCTTGAAGTTTATTATTTTACATTTCCTATGTAAATGATTGGTGTAGTATGGAAACATTTTCGAAATCCTTTGTGTCGTTTCTCTATAGTTAAATTATGTCTCACATTTAAGTAACGATTTCTTTCATACAGACTTTTTCCATTTCTGCCATTCCTTTGTTTTGAAAAATGTCAGGAATATTAAATAACAAACTGGTGTCTAAGATGAACATTTTCAAGGATACAAGGTAACGAGCTTCAAACAAATCCACTAACTACGTGGAAAGACTCGAAAATGTTGACTTTTATAAAACTTTTACCATTAATTCTCATTAAATAAGTACAAGACTTTTAGAATAACTTTGACAAATTATAGCTACGCTCATATTTAAATTTCTGACAATGTTCTCAGAATATTTTCATTCCGAATGAGCGCTGCTAGCAGTTACCTCTTAAAAGATTTCACTATCACTTAGTCTACTGCGTTCCCATGCTCCCTTGGCACTACACTAAAATTAACATTAAGATAGTGTTTGATATATTAAAACGAAGCAAATAGAGGCATAACTGTTTGTAAGAGTAGCCTGTACAAGAGTAGAGAACGGCAGGTTGGACCGACAGATTAGAGAAGTTAGCAAGGTCAAATATTCATGTCTAGCCTTCAGGAAATTATTCAATTCGGTTAATTACGTACATAAAGTAATAAGTGTTTGTAAGGATAGTCTGCACAAGAGTAGAGAACGGCAGGTTGGAGAGGCAAATTAGAGGGGCTAGCCAAGGTCAAATATTCATGTCTAGCCTTCAGGAAATTATTCAATTCGATTAATTATACATAAAGTAACAAGTGTTTGTAAGAATAGTTTGTACAAGAGTAGAGAACGGCAGGTTGGAGAGGCAAATTAGAGGGGCTAGCCAAGGTCAACCATTCATGTCTAGTCTTAAGGAAGTTATTCAGTTCGAGTAATTACATACATATTGGTATAAATGCTTGTAAGAATAGTTTGTACAAGAGTAGAGAACGACACGTTGCACCGAGAAATTAGAGGGGCTAGTCAAGGCCAGCTATTTATGTCTAGCCTTTAGGAAGTTATTCAGTTCGATTAATTACATAGAGGAATTAATAAGAATAGTTTATACAAGTGTAGAGAGCGGCAGGTTCGACCGACAAATTAGAGGCCAGTCAGTTAACTATTCATGTCTAGCTTAAGGAAGTTATTGATTTCTATTAATTACATGGAGGCATATGTGTTTGTAAGAATAGTTTGTACAAGGGAAGAAAAAGTAGGTGAGTACAGCACATCAAAATGCTTTTTTTCCTCAGTAAAATAGGATCAATCTGTATCTCATTTCGATTTCGAATTAAATACTCCCTCTGCTTACCCTAAATAACAAATAGGGCTGTCGAAAGGGTGCAAGAGCGTATCAAAATGAAGTAAGAGCAGAAGCTGTACATAAAAATGTTAAACAAAACGCCATTATAAGGTCATTAACAGAGCTAGCGACGCGCTTCACCCAGGTGTAAATGATATATTTTCCTTTGGGGTCTCGCTCGCTGATAATGATAAACTGCAGCTATAATTAGTGAGTAGAGTATATGATTTATCACCGGTAATGGATCTCCCTGGTTACGTTCTATTAGCCAAGTATGGAGCACCGCACCAAATGGAATAACAATTATTACATGCTCACCTATTCCATACAAAATATATTACAAACTTGGATTACACCGCGTGAAACGAATTAAAACGTTTTTCAGATCTGCCCTGTTTGGGGTCTGTTATAATTTCTTCAGTGATTCTGCCAGTGTTCATAGTTTTGTAGGTAATTTAATGAGGTTACCGTTCGTTTACATTAAAATTGTTTCATCTCGTGTTATTAGTAGCTCTTTCAAGCAATAGCGTGTTACCGTTGAGGACCTCATCACCTATGGAGCATTTTGGGATTTCCCAAGTCTGTAGGAAGGATCGTTACATCTCAAATATCTTATTGCTGTATTTCACAACACTTCTATTCCCAATTTATCTTACAACCTGGTTTGGCTGTTTTCAGGGTGATTAATGTCAGGAGTTTGGGCATTGCCTTGTTCTCATTCATCTAATTAACTTCATTGTGGTAAATAAAACGTTCCGTTATGAATTTTTAAAAATATTTGTATTCATTTAAAATATACCTTCTAGCTTAAACTAATTTATTAAAAATTTTATGAGTTACATTAACATGAGTTTATCTACTCTTGTAGAAACATTAATTGCTCTATCTACTTCAAGACAAATATTGTCTTATTGTAGTTACAAGGGAAAATAGTAGACTTTAAGTGATATTCAAATGTTTTGGCCCTTATGTGATGTATACTTGACTATCTCTACTCTTGTATAGACACTTATTGCTCTATGTAGTTCAAGATAAACATTATCTTATTGTAGTGACAAGGGAAAACAGTAGATTTTAAGCTATAGTCAAATGTTTTGGACGTTTTATGACTTATACATGAGTTTCTTGACTCTTGTGCAAACATTTATTCCTCTCTCCTTTAGGATAAACATTTTATTATTGTAGTTACAAGGGAAAACAGTAGACTTTAAGTGATAGTCAAATGTTTCGGTCGTTAAGTGATGTATACATGACTATCTCTACTCTTGTACAAACGCTTATTGCTCTATGTAGTTCAAGATGAACATTATCCTATTGTAGTTACAACGGAATACGGTAGACTAAGTGATAGTCAAATGTTTTGTTCATTTGTGATGTATTGTTCTCTGTAAATCTTCCTGGACGGTAGAGGCCTTCGGGTTCCAGGATTCCAGGGAATGTGTAAACCACAAGAGGGGTGGAGATTCCATCGTAAGAATCGCTATTAAAGAGTTTATCTGCCGATATACTAGGGACGCTACTCTCTGCTGTCGTTTTCCTCAGTTCTGGTCACTGTTGGTGTCCTTCCACCTCACTCCTCGTGAGCATCCCATCCCGTAAATAAATACAGGTGCAGATGAAATATAAACGTGAATTATTTTTTGTTTTATTTATTGTATCAAACAAAAATACCCACATACAGATTACTTTTCTATATAGTGTCGATTCCTACCTTCGCTACATACATTCTGCATTGGATTGGCTAGTTTTTGATACCGTCCTTATACAATGAAGCACGCGTGCGGAGCCAGTTGTACAAGAACTGTTCTCCAGTTGCGTCATTAACAAAGCGCTGTCCTCCTAAATCTTGTTTGAGTGGTTCAAACAAATGGTAGTCACAGTTACTGTAAGGAGTGTTCATCAGGTGTCTAATGCATTTTCTCCAGTTTTTTCCGCGTTAATCTGGCAGTATGTGGCCTGGCATTGTCATGGAGAAGAATGGCGTTTCGGATCGGTTGAAGGCGTCGCTTGTTGCAGCTTTTAATGAATGCAAAATGTAACACTAGCAGGCTGCATTAATTGTCTTTGTTGAAGAAAATCCAATAGCAAACCCGCCCGCGGATTCCCAGAAAACGGATGCAAGCACCTTTCCGTCAGCTAGGCGTGTCCTGACCTCCACCGGACCTGCTTCGACTCCTTGCCGCCACTCTGTTTGCTTGCTTTTTGACTCTGGGGTGTAATGATTTACTCATGTTTCATTACAAGTATATATACACATATATACATATATACACGCACTAGCCGTGTGTAGGACGCACTATGAAAGGATAGAGCCAGACTGAAAGAATTGTGGAAGAAGAATTAATTTCCATTAATTCTACCTAATAATGGTCCGAACTATAAAGCCCAGGTCTTAAAGTACTTACAGCATAGTAAGTTGCCATTAAAGTAGTTGTCCCATGTGTTTATGAGAACTCATAAGTGGTTTACCGGAAAAAAACTCGAGTCAGTTGGAGAATTTAATATGTTGGCACGTTGGCCATAGTAGCTCAATTGTTTAGAGCAGCTGGATAGAGACCAGAAAATCCGTCGTTCAAATCCCGGCTAGGGCATTGAATTTTTCAGTCTCAATCTACCCTTTCATATGTGTCCTACACACGGCTAGTGCGAAAGAACAATTAATTTCCATTAATTGTAACTAATAGTGGTCCGAACTATAAAACCCGGGCCTTAAAGTACTTACAGCTTAGTAAGTCGTAGTTGTCTCATGTGTTTATGAGAACTCCTAGTGGTTTACCGGAAAATACACGAGTCAGTTGGAGAATTTAGTGTCGTGTTGGCACGCTGGCCATAGTAGCTCAAGGGTTTAGAGCAGCTGGACGGACACCAGAAAATCCGTCGTTCAAATCCCGACTATGGCATTCAATTTTTCAGTCTGGCTCTACCCTTTCATCTGTACATATTGTAACACTAATGTATTTTTCATTCCTAAAACATGCTCTACTAATTTTCTGGTTTGTAATGAACTTACATTGCGAGGAAATTGCGGGTTATAGAAAATAATTGAGGTCAAGTTTAAATATTTCTATTTTGTAACAGGTTTACAGTATGCATATGTCTACTTAACAGAAAAGCAGATGTTCATTGTGAAATTCTTTATGGTATACTTTTATGGCTGCATAATTAGCTTTGCAGTGCATTGCAGTATAGTTTTTTTTTTTTTTTTTTTTTTTTTTTTTTTTTTTTTTTTTTTTTTTTTTTTTAAGTTATCGTATCTATGCACCAGGTGAAATTACGCGGGCAGACAACCTCTCAATAAGTATATGTACGTATCGGTAAAGGAAGGCCTCAAAGCTGCTGTCAAGACATCAAATTCGATCGCAAGCCGCTAGGGGAACCGTATATAAACTCGCTCCATCAGCGATGCTATTAATGACGTCAACGTTTCTGCGGTAAAATTACAGATAATAATGAACACCGTGTATTGCCCATTTGCATACCTCAACCCCTTTTTTAGTAAGTTCCATTTATTAGATCACTAATAATACTTTAGCTTTACCAATAAAATCCTATCCAATCACTGAGACAAGCGAAGCATATGACTAAGCGAATACGCCTCCAGCAGTTCCTAAACCTGCCCTGTTTAATTCCGTTTGATTAATTGCATCGTGTATCTTTTTCTGCGAGAGCCTTTTTGAATTTATACATTTCAATTGATTAATGATTTCGAGCTCGTATCTTTCAGCTGTGTCTGAGTAATTAATCTTCATTGCAAGCAAGTTTTAATTATTACCACTTGTCTTTAAATTACTTTACCCCTTCCGCTCTGTCTAAAGAACAACAAGTGCCTTTGAAAATAACAACCCTTCTGGGAATTTCAGAGCGAAGTTGAAGGAAAAGATAAAACGAAAAAGACATGAATGAAAAATAAACACAAAATGACCCCGAAAACACAAATGTTATAAAAAGATAAACACAACGAATTACGTAATATAAAGTATTTGTTTCTAGAAACGGGTGAAAATGTGCCCTACATTAAATTTACTTTTTCTTCATAAAGTTTACTTTTACACAAAGTAAAATGAGCATTCGTGTATTTTTTACACTTGAGTGCAGAATCTTTGTATTTAAATATACTTAATTTTAGGAAGAATTTAATAACGATAGCCTTTTGTTACACAGCTATGTATGCAGACAAATGATAAACACCTAACCGGTGGGTTGTGGTCAGAATTACCGTCCTTCAACCAGAATATAGACTATGGATCGCACAAAACTTACACTGTATAGCTTTTTTCATCTTTTCCTGTTTTCAGTAGTTTACTGCCTTTATTCTGTACAAATACGTGCCCAAGGTGGGATTCGAAGTAGTGTTCCCCTACACTACGCCGCAGCAGAGCGAGCGAGTTGAAGTTTCTCGAGCTAGGAATGGTAAATACTTCTGCGCGTCTCTGTTACCAGTTTTCCTACCTCCTTTAGCCTCCTTTAGATCTTTCCTCAAAGGCCTTGGATAAACAATTATCACTGTAGGCATCTTTTGACATAAACAAACTATACATAATGAAGGTTCCTCAATGCACTAATAAAAGTTACCTTAGATAAGATAAATAACGCATGTCTTTACTATTTCTTTGCAACGCTAAGTGCGAAGAAAGTGAACTTTCAGAGAAAACAGGACTGGTTCATCTGTGAGAACCCAGTGCAATGACAGTTAAATCGGCAAAATCACTATCTTTAATACAAGAAATTTTAACGTTAAACTTTTCCTTCACATAACATTCTCTGCCCTCTTATCATTTATTAGCAGCTACAAGGGGGTGTCATAAAGTTTTAATAATCACCCGGTAGTTTTTATGCCAGAGTGATGAAAATGTTTCAGTGTCATCACGGATCCTTTGAGACATACTTTTGGTACGTTCAGTTAGTTGAGTTTTTTTTTTTTTTTTTTCCTACAGTGAGTGCCAGAAGTGACTGAGCTGACAGTGACACTTGAAGCTCGTAGTGATCAAGTTCCTGCATTTGAAGGGCAAAACTGTCCGGAAAATCCATGATGAGATGACTGTTTATGGAAATGATTGCCCATCGTATGATAATATTGTGAGGGGGAAAAGGAATTTTCAAACCGGTCACATGTCCCAGACAGATGAGCGAAGATCTGGTAGACCGTCAATGACACACGATGCTGTCACAGTGAATAAAGTGGAGTGTTTAATACTGGAAGACAGACGAGCAACCATCCAAATGATCATGAATGAGACACATCTTAGTTATGGTACTACATGGAAAATTATTCATGAGGAACTGCACATGTATGGGGTGTCTGCAGGGTAGGCTCCACGTTTGCTAACCCCTTTCCAAAAGCAAACTCGGCGTGAACATTCTAGACAGATGTTGATGCTGTTGGAACAGGATGAAGATGATTTTCATATCGTCTGGTAACCATTATGAATCCTCGACCTATCAGTATGATCCATAGACAAAAACAATGAGCAAGGAATGGAAACATGCCCGTTCCACATGTCCCAAAAGACAGAGGAGCAAAAGTCAGTTGGGAAGGCCATGCTTTCAGTTTCCTGGGACTGTTGTGCAATCATCCTTACGGATCATCTTGCCAAGGGTCAAACCATCACTGGCAGATACTACTGCAACCTTGTGGACAAGTTACGAGCAGCTCTGATTAAGAAACGACGTGGTATGCTCTCCAAAGTTGTTCGTCCACTGTTTGACAATGCACCATCTCATTCATCTCAAGCTGCAGTTGACAAAACAAGAGAATGTGACTTTGAGGCCTTACAGCACTGCTATATTCACCCAACCTCATACCAAGTGATGTTTTATTCTTCCCTGAAATGAAGAACCCGTTGTGTGGTCGCCGATCTGACAAAACAAATGACGTCAATAATGAAATGGAAGACTGGTTTAAGGAAAATTCTGCAGACTTCTACATTCAGGGTGTTCGGAGAGTCAAGAAACGCTGGAAAAAATGTATAATTCTGGATGGTGACTAGGTGGAAAACTAAGTCACCTATCAACACAAACACTAACACATTTTAAAGGGTGAAAATTAGATCTTAACGACACTCCTTGTGTTTAAAATTTTCTTTAAAAACCTTTATTACTTTTTTGTTTATTTAATCGAAATAAACGTTTACAGTAGGCCGGTGACAGCAGTGGAACCCAGGACCTCCCGAATGTAGGATACAGGTGCTACCATCTAAATCATTCCAGAAATGGTAGGTAAAATACCACGGAAAATGCCCACGTAATTTTGTTCAGAATGGGTCTCCTCTAATCTGCAGAGAAAATTATTTAGGATTATTTTATATACTATATAACACGCCTGACCTTCACATCAACTACGGGTTGACGTTTTATATACGAGGCGTGTTTTTTAAGTCAGTACCGTTTTGCGATTCCGCCGCCGGAGCGCTACGGTCGGCGTTCCGCGCATGCCTGCTGTTTACCTACATCTCTCCATTACAGTCTTATTCTTCATTGTATACGTTGGTTACTGAGTGTTTAAGATGCCAACGACAATCGTAACTCTCGCTGATTGTGAAGTACGGGCTGTTATACGATTTCTTAGTACTAAAGGCGTAAAACCGATCGATATATATATTGTGACTTTGTGGGTTCGTGAAATGAAAAGTCCAATTACACAAACTCAACAATGTTCTTTATTTCCACCGACTTACAGTTGAACACTTGCCAATTACACAAAATTACGTAATACACCAATTACGATTCACCAGTTCGTCCGTTACCGTTCAGATGCACGTACACAATTACACACAGTCTTCTCGTTCATTAACACGGCGCTAGCACGTCAAACACTGACTAACACTGCCTTCTTACACCAAGAACTGTCCTCACTCACACACTAACCAACTGACTGACTGACCAAACCAACAACTGACTAACTAACTAACTCCGTCTGTCTGTAACCCTCTTTATATCGGAATATCGCCGGTTTCTAGTGACCAGGAGAATGTTCCAGTAAACGAAAGATCGAGAAACAGGTGTAGAGAAAAACAGGCGACACAGTCATTTTTTCCCCTGACCACAGCCTGTCACCACTACAAGACAAACGAGGAGGAGGTGTGGCTAACGCGGTCCTCCCCCCTGCCTTCCGTTCCCAGCTGGTTACAGGGTGCTCCAACGCTCCCGTTACAATATCGTAAGGTCTGTGAAGTTTACGGACAAAACATTATGAGTGATGGAATGGTAAGGAAATGGGTGAGAGCATTTAAAGATAGCCGCACAAATGTGCATGATGAAGAACGGAGTGGGCGTCCTTCGGTCGTTACTGAAGATTTGGTGCAGAAAGTGGACGAAAAGGTGAGAGAAAACAGACGCTTTACAATTTAATCATTTTGCGACTATTTACTTCAATATTCTCGTAGTGTCTTGTATCGCATTTTGACCGAGAACTTGAAGTACCGGAAATTGTGTTCACGTTGGGTTCCGAAAATGTCGACGGATTTGCACAAAATCCAAAGTTTAGGCAGTGCACTGGCTTTGCTTGAGCGGTACCACAATGAAGGTGAAGATTTTTTTTTAGACCAAATTGTTACTGGTGATGAAATATGCGTGGCCTACATCACACCAGAATCGAAACAATCTATGGAATGACGACATTCATCATCACCCACAAAAGTGAAGTTTAAGCAAACAATTTCTGCCCGTAAAATCATGTGAACAGTTTTTTTGGAACAGAAAACGAGTATTGCTAGTGGAGTTTCTTCCTCGTAATGAGACAATCAATGCAGCGTCTTATTGTGAGACATTGGACAATCTGCGCCGTGCAATCCAGAACAAAAGAGGTGGCAAGTTGAGCAAGGATATCGTTTTGCTGCATGACAATGCCCGTCCACATGTAGCTAATCGGACCAAAATTCTCATCCAATCTTTTCAATGGGAAACTAGATCATTCTCCATATAGCCCTGATCTGGCGCCCAGCGACTACCATTTGTTCCTGCACTTGAAGAAACATCTGGGCGGTCAGCGTCTTCAAGACAACGAAGTCAAAACAGTTGTGATACAGTAGTTAACACGTCAGGCGGCAGAATTTTATGAGGAGGATATTCAAAAACTGATGCCACGTTATGACAAGTACCTCAATATTCACGGAAATTATGTAGAAAATTAGATTAAGTTACAGGCTTTCATGAAAAATAAAATTATTGTGATATCTATGCACGTCTTTTTATAAATTGCAAAACCGTACTGACTTAAAAAAAATGCCTCGTAATTTCCAGTAGCACAGAGCTACTTGTTTATAAACTGTGACCAATTGCGTAATTAAAGTATTCATCTTTAACATAACACTCAGGATGTAAGTTATACATATCAATACCCAATACGTTTCGTGTCTTTCCTACGCTGTCGGAACCCCAATACTTCTAATGCTTCTTTCCACTTGGACAGCAGAAATCAGTGCGAAGGCGCCAAACGCTAACCTGCCTGTCGTTCGGTAGCATATTTGGCGGTAAGAGCAGACGGAGCTAACGTCACACCTCCACTACCAGTCTTCCCATGCATTAGCGTGATAATTCCCCAAGATGTTTTGTCACAATTCCAATTAACATCTCTGAGCTATTTTCCAGAACTATTTTCTTCACTTCTACATACTCGTCAGTAATGAGGGAAGGCTTCCAGAACGGTTGTCTTCAACGTCTTCTCGAGCCTCTTAGATACTTTCTACCTCTCGTAAATTCCTGCCTTGTTCAGAGTAGTTAGGCCAAAAGCCACAATCAACATTTCAAATGCTATGCTGGAGTTAATTGCATCTTACAACCACACATTTTTCCAAATTAAATAAAGATTCGCCAAGCACTCACAGCAGGTATGTCTTATCACAACTCGTACAGTCCTATTCACTTATGTTTTTACTACGTAGTACAGCTCCTTTGAGGAGAAGAATATACAGGGCGTTCACTTTACCTGTAATTTTACCAAGCAAAATTTGACGTCAATGGCATCGCTGATGGAGCAATTTTATATGAGAATCATCTAGCTGCTTGCGATCGTATTACATGTGTTAACAGCAGCATTGATGCCTCCCTCTACCGGCAGGTAAATATACTATTTGAAAGGTGTGTCTGCCAGCGTAATGTAAAGGTGTGTAATTTCGCCTGATGTGTACATACGATTACTGTATTTAAAAAAACTGTATACTGCAATGCAGTACACTTCAAAGCTAATTATGCAGCCACAAAAGGTATACCATAAGGAATGTACAAAATGATAAGTCAATGAACACTTACTTCACAATAAATATCTGTTTTTCTGTTATAGTAGGCGTATGTCCATATTGTAAACCTGTCACATAAAATAGAAATATTTCAATTTAGTCTCAGTTATTTTCTATCACCCACAGTTTCCTCACAATGTAACTTCATTACAAACCAGAGAATTAGCAGAACATGTTCTAGAAATTAAAAATAAATTAGTGTTACAATACGCACAAAGCTCTTATCCAATTCTCAACAATAAAATATTTCTAGTACATAGTCTTATGTGTCCATTTTCTTATTTGCTTTCTCTCTTCCGCCTGAACATTTCGAGAAGGTATGCCTGAGACTTTTCTGTCATAACATTATTTATTGCTTCTAGATTGGCACTAGTCCCTTTAGTGTCCAGTGTCTCTTTTTGCGAGTAACTGATCATATATCTTGGAAATGCTGTATTCACCTATTGGTTTTAAAAGACATAAGGATACCAACATTAATAGACATTTTAATTAAGCATGAGGATGACAAAACTTTATATCGTATACTGATAAAACGTAAGACGTTTATGTTGCAAACAGAAGTATGTCAATTTGATGGTACCTGGACATTTTTGACAACACTACGCACAGAGGGCCTTGTATGAATGCCGGATAGCGTTATATAAACTGCTCTATGCAGCCGTTTAAACTATATAGATATGTTACACCAATTTTAATGCCGGTATGACAGTAGCATTCAGCGATAAAGACGCGGTGCTCTGTGATCATATCCAGGGGGATCTGGTTGTATTAGTTACCACAGCAACCACTCTGAGAGCGCTGTAATCTGCCCACTGTTCCGCAAAGATTACCGCTTCTTCTCCATGGAGGTCACAATGATTTCAAGATACTCACCAGTCAACTATGACGTCATTCTTGTTCAGTTGGAGGGCAATAAATAACGAATAAAAACTGACACCGTGTACATAATTACAGGCATTTGTGGTGAACGACTACACCATCAAAACTTCAAATTAGCTGATATCCTATGCACAGAAAACATGATACGTGTTAAACAGCAGTAAAGCTGATGTAACATTATAAACCTAGTCGTTTGAGTATAATTCCAGAGATATTCTCAGTACCAGTGGGAAATTTATCATAGAAATTCTACAATACAGGAGCAATAAGAAGAAAGGAAAAAGAAACAATTGCTGAGCTCGTGGGAAATTACCTGCTACCTTCAAATATAAAAATGTGTTTTCAAAGCTATGCATGAATAATCAGCATTCTTCTTATTATCGTCATTATCATTCTCACAGAAGTCTCCTACAGTACAGTGCTGTTCATTAATTTCTCTGCTGTACCATAGTACAAACATGCAGTGTCACTCAGGAGATTATTTTTAAAACCGAAGACTACCTTCTCATTTGATGTCCTTTATTTTAGGTATTAAAAGTATAAACATTTAGATATTGTTTGACATTTCTCATAATTATCCCGTTGTGATCCTCAGTGGTCTAAGGATATCATAGCCTCTTGTACCCAAAGTCGCATGTTAAAATCGGGTGAGAGCGATGGAACTTTTCGTGCATAAAACTCCTCGTAAGGGAAGTAAAGTCACATCCTGTGTTGTAGATCTAATGGATATGAAAGAATCTCAAACCTTAAGGATACTTCTGAGCAAACTGAGCAGCTGTTACACTCAAAATATAGAATGGAGGGCCCTATAAGAGCCCCCATAAATTAAGTGTCCCGTTACCCTAGACGGTATTTCGTACATAGGTAAACCTACAAACCTTTTGATTGGACAGCTCTCCATCTGAATGACCTGGGAAATAACTCAAAACAGAAAAAAATAACCATTTAGCATTTCGATGTGAAAGAAAAGGTCAGTTGTATGAAAATGTTTCACTATAGTAGATATGCAACATAAGACTAAACGAATATAACAAATGACTGCTAAAGCAAGGCGTGAAGAATTAATATGAAACTTGCCAACAACTTATCTATCAGTTTTCGTAAATATGCAGACAAGCAGTACGGTTATTAGCGTCATCGCAAGGTAAATAGCGAAACGCTAGTGAGGCATGGGATTTTCAGGATTCAGCGGATTATGGAAAAAAGGGATCTGCTAAGTTCCATTTACATGACTACCTTACTAAAGCAGTGCCTGCGAATCGAGGCTAGCAGGAGTGAGCGACCTGCACCCTGTCGACGATGCTGCAGCTTCGGACATTCCGAACTATCCTGTTCCGCACCACAACGCTGCCACTACTGCGGAGCGCCCTCACTCACGCGCAACTGCCGCCAACATGACCTACGACGCCGCCGCCGGTTCTGCGCCACCTGCAGTGGCTACGGCCATTTCAAGGGGCAGGTGCAGTGCCCCTACATTCCACGAGACTTCGGTAGCACGGGCCGGGTGGGCAACGCTGTAACACACTCGAACGTCTCAACTGACAACACTACAGCCAATACCACTTCAGTGCAGGAGCTCGTTCTGACGCTTCGAGCTGAAGTTAACCGCCTCAATGACCGTCTGGATTCAATTGAGAAGCAGCTCACTGCTGCTGCAGTCACCATGGACTGCAACCCTTTGCGTGAGTGCCTCCAGGATCCTCACTCCTGGGCCCTCGCCTTGGGAATTTGGAGGAAAGGTACCACTACAAGCTTCAACTCAGTGTACACAGCACTGAGCACTCAACAGCAGTCAACTGTTGATCTGATCGTCAATCACACACAAGACCAACTCAGCAGATCAAAGCACTTCAGGATCAACTGGCATAAATCACTAAGACCGCAACCGTTCAACAGAAGCTTCTGAAAATACTGGAAGAAAACTACAACACCAGCCTTACATCTCAGAACAACATGCTGTAAACCCTAGAGAAACTCTTTAGAAAACAATACGATATTCAGTTTGTACTCGCAAACTCCTCTTTCGACACTGAGTCACTATCACAGTACTTCAACAGAATACATGACTCCATTGATTCTCTACACAACAACATGAACTACCAGATAGACACAGCGCCAGACACTTCTCACAGACACAGACGCCTTCAGGTGTCGCTTGCCCGCCAAAGCACCAATGGTGCACTCTAAATATGCTCTAATAAATAAACTTAACTCTATCCTTTCCACTCCTGTCACTCCTTTCGATCTTCACCTTAAGCCTCTGTGCTATGGCCAGATAAAACCATGATTCCTGCGCCCTTCCTTGCGCGCAGTTTAGCATTTGCCGACACTAACGGAGGTGCTTCTGCGGAACTTCAATTCTTTTACTTCCCTTCTTATCTCTTTTACTTCCCTTCACAAAAAAGTCAATTTAAAAAAAAAGAAAAAGAAATCTGCCCTTGTACAAATTATTATTACAAACACTTATTCCTCTATCTATGTAATTAATCGAAATCAATAATTTCCTAACGGCTGGACATGAATAGTTGTCCTTTGCTAGCCTCTCTAATTTGTCGGTCCAACCTACCGTTCTCTACTCTTGTACAAATTATTCTTACAAACACTTATTCCTCTATCTATGTAATTAATCGAACTGAATAACTTCCTAAAGACTAGACATGAATAGTTGGCCTTGGCTAGCCTCTCTAATTTGTCGGTCCAACCTGACGTTCTCTACTCTTGTACAAACTATTCTTACAAACATTTATTCTTCTATCTATGTAATTAATCGAACAGAATAACTTCCTAAAGGCTAGACACGAATAGTTGACCTTGGCTAGTCTCTCTAATTTGTCGGTCCAACCTGACGTTCTCTACTCTTGTACAAACTATTCTTACAAACATTTATTCTTCTATCTATGTAATTAATCGAACTGAATAACTTCCTAAAGGCTAGACACGAATAGTTGGCCTTGGCTAGTCTCTCTAATTTGTCGCTCCAACCTGCCGTTCTCTACTCTTGTACAAATTATTCTTACAAACACTTATTCCTCTATCTATGTAATTAATCGAACTGAATAACTTCCTAAAGACTAGACATGAATAGTTGGCCTTGGCTAGCCTCTCTAATTTGGCGGTCCAACCTGCCGTTCTCTACTCTTGTACAAACTATTCTTACAAACATTTATTCTTCTATGTAATTAATCGAACTGAATAACTTCCTAAAGGCTAGACACGAATAGTTGGCCTTGGCTAGTCTCTCTAATTTGTCGGTCCAACCTGCCGTTCTCTACTCTTGTACAAACTATTCTTACAAACACTTATTCCTCTATATATGTAATTAATCGAACTGAATAACTTCCTAAAGGCTAGACATGAATAGTTGACCTTGTCTAACCTCTCTAGTTTGTCGGTCCAACCTGCCGTTTTCCAGTTACACTACAAGAAAAATCTCAGCATATCTGGGAAGGTCACATTTTCGATAGCAATTTAGACGTTCACACATAAATTAGGAGCTTTAATACGACATGCAAAGGCAGACCATAAAATATTAAAATCAGTAAAAATTGATTTAAAATATAGTGATTCTGATTAGTATAGCCAAAAACAAGAAATTCAACAAATACCGTTCTATGTTTATTTTATTATTTGGCATAAAGTTTTAATTTTTGTTTCAATTTTATTGTTTGATACATTGCCAAATCTCCCTCCATTCTGAGTTTGAATTTTTAATTGATTGTAAAGTGTAATTCATTATTTTTTAGTTAATTATGAAATTACATGTGGTGACACTGTCTAAACAAAAGAACGCCCTAGTAATAAAAGGGGTAATACAAAATGACAATAACCCTCCGTGCATGAAATAGTTTCTTGTAATTTCTATCTTTATTATCGTGAAGTAGATAGGGGATAACTTTAAGAATAGTTGTACAAGAGTAGAGACAGTCAGTGAATTAAATTTTATGTTCTTGGTGAAGTAAGAAGAGTGTCTTGAAGAGGTCCATAAAGTAGTACACTAATGGTTCAGGCAAGATTTCGACTGCAACATTTTACGAGCCAGTTTAAACGATGTGAACCTTATAGAAACTATTTTGTTAATCTGGAGGAGCATTAAGAAATTTAAGCGTCGGGGGAATTTTAGGTTTTTAGGATAAGGCTAACGAAAAAGAGGAAAAAGGCTTGTCTTGAAGGAAACAGAAGGAGAGATAAGACTCCCTCGCTAGTTCGTCTCATCAAGCCATCACAATTACGTTGTAATGGAATTACCACCTCGCTGGCCCCGCACCCTTCTGGGCCGACTTCATTATATGGTAAAGTAAAATCAGATTACGGATTCATCATTCCTTGCACACATTTCTTTTAAGTTCTCGCATCCCTTAATCCAGGGTTCAAAACAACTTCTCTATCTCTCACTTGCTTAACCTCCCTTATCCCCTTGTTTTTTCTCTCACGGTGGCTTAATGAGTTAAAAGGAAAACCACACAAATAAATCAATTATTCCAGGTACTGCCTGCTCCTTGCACACCAAGTAGTTTTGCATACTCTTATCTACGCATAGAGATGTGTGGAAATTATTAGGCACAAAGAAAATGTTTTGATAGGCACTGCTTCCCTAATCTCTGTTTCATATAACCTTGCCCCGTTGACATGTACCACTCCTCGTGCAACTAACTTCCCCACATCCTTATTGGCTAATGCTATCGCGCCAAAGGCCATAGGCGGTGCCTTCCCGTCACATTGAAACCTGCAGTAAACGTCATAATTTCCAGGAAGATATAAATAAGAATATGAAGGCATGCAAAAATAATGAAGTTTATAATGAAACTGAATGAATGAGCAATGAAACTGGAACAAGTTTTTAACGAAAGGCCTTCGGACTTTCCATTGGGAATTTTTTAAACCAGCACACATACCGTGAAAAAATGCTTGTCTTACAGTCTTAAAATTCGTGTCACGCCATACTTGTCGTATGTTCTTCATTCACCCAAGTCTCGTCAAGGTAGTATATGTTGCGACTTGTATCTCGGTAGAGTCTGATTGTCCTTAAATAACGTCACAGCAATATCGCCCCTGTAGTGGTAAGTTTTCTTGTCTGTTTCATGTCGCGATGTTCCTACGCATCTAACACTCACACCTGTAAGTTCACAGCACAGCTGTTCGAATTCTCTCACTGACAAAGACGGATTCTTCTCTGAGTGCATTAAACACATGGACCACAATTCTTTTTTGACTGCTTTGTAAAGGTTTTCCCTTGCGTTGCTTCAGCGAAAAACTGGCGGTAGACTCTGCCATTATACTTATAAGTACACGCGCAATAAACGATGAACAAAATAATTTAGCTCTTGGACTCAGCACAACACACCTTCGAATGGCGATATATGACTAATCCAGTTCAAAACAAGGTCAGTGATAAAATTGATATAAACAAATATATCATCTTTACCGCTAAATCACGTGCAAAGGAACCTCCTATTTACTTCGTTTAAGAATTAACATGCATTTCAGATAAATTAACTCTGTTGCATAATATACTTATTTCAAACAGTTACGAAAATATAAATTTGACAATTCTGTTCAAACATATAAAAATATATCACCATGTCAAAGAATGAACCAATTTTTACCGCACAAGTATTCACCATAACAGCAGCCAATGAGATGTGATAAGGTCACGTGACTTAAGAGATACGGGGCAATCCTACGTGAAACAAGGATTAGATGTTAAAGATTTTGTGCGAAAAAGTAGTATACCGCTCTACCAATCAGAATTAAATAATCTATACAAAAACACGAAACAATATAGTCAACATTTGATCCTGTATTATTGGACAGTAGGAAATACTTCAATAGAACAGGACTACTATCAATTAATACCTAAAAAGCCTAAACAGCAAAGTATAAAATAAACAGTAAAATATCATTTTATAAAAACGTAAAAATTACGTTTCAAAACTTCCAAATTTACCAGATAAAGCTACAAAATTCACATGCAGACTAAAATTAATGGTTTTATTCCGTTCCTAAATCTAAATAAGAGGGTTGATCAACAAAAACGGAGACTGGCTTATTATTCTCAGATGTTTGTTACTGCAATTTAATGTTTACATGATTATTTTCAAAGTAGTCCCTACTAAATACTGTGTTCGTAGAAAAAAAGGCAGAGTTGCAGAAATTAAAAATCTCCTTTATTTTCATAGAAATACTCTGTTCAATTCTCACGTAACATTACATAACCTATACAACAATCTTCCAAGCTCGATGACTATGACAAACAGTGACAACTGATTACATTAGCGCTCGTTACAACAACACTTGTTACACAACTGTCTTTTCAACTTCACGTTCAGCTGTTCTCTGCTTACTCACTCTGTTTACAACTAACCCCTTTGCGAACCGTCACATCCTTAAATACCTAATTCGTAATTCTAGATTGTCCTAAAATAAACCAGAACCCGAAGAATCTGTCAGTCCAGACATTTCCGGAAGAATAAAGAAACCAAATATTCTATCACATTCCAAAAACGGAACCGTGGGTGATCGGGTACGTCTCCGGACGGGGTTGAGGGAATCCATTAATATTCCCGGGTACTAGGCTGCAGAGTTAGTAGAAGGCATGCTAGATCGCCAGGTGGCCCCACCGAAACATATCGGTAGCCTTCAACTTTTGGTGTTGGCGCGAGTAAGTGGCGTATCCACTTCCATCCCGTCTTGTGTCCTTTGACCAGATGGGGGGGATTCTTAGTAAGCCAGGTCTTGCCCTATGGAAAGCCCCACGGGGGACGCCGGGCGCCCTTTGGGACTGCTCGGATACTCCCTGGTTGAAAGAGGCCCGGATCTTGGACCTACGGGTCCAGGAGTAATGGAAGTAGGATCTCTGGACTCAACTATGCACCAGCAGGAAGGACCCACAGCAGGGTACACGCCGCAGGCAGGCCAGCCACAGTGTTGAGCGAAAGTCCTTAATAGTTTGTCTTGAAGACCCGTTCCTCTCCATAGAAGGGCAAAGAATAGCCCGTCAAACAAAAAGCTCTGGCACTTCTCCCTCTAAGCAAGTATGCAAACCATTTGACCGGCACCACTATAGAATGGGACAGTCAAACCGAATCGAATCCCAGACTTCTGCATAGGAGCCTCAAACATAGGTATCTTTGTCACAGACATTTCTAAGCCATTAGATCACAACCAGCTCTTTTTGTTTTATTATTGCTTAAATTTACTCTATTCGTCTGTTTCTATTGCATCTATCATATAATAAAATACTTTATACAAGTTTTTATTTGGATTAGAAGGAAGTAAATATGTGAATAAGCTTTTATAGGAATACCTTATTAATGAATTAGTGGGGTCACCTGAATGTGCTCATTTTTTCTGGTCATTCTAGGCAAAACTACTAAACTGCCAGCCCATATCTAGAGATGTAGAGAGCATCGCTTTAGGCAAACGTAAATATTAACAAATGCCTTAAAAGCAGAGTAAATGCTGCTATTTGCTAAGCAAATGACAGATAATACACAATAGAAGGCTCTTCCTCTCGCATGAGTGTGTATATTTGTTCTTGCATATAGCAGTCGTAAAGTCTGGCGCAGGCGAGAACTCAACCATTCCTAAATGATGCAAACTCTCCAGTCCTAAGCGAGAGTCACCTTTCATTCTCTCTCGTTTTGTCAGAGGAGTGGGTGATGGCACCAACATTAGTCATAAACAGGAGAGTATTCTTGTTACCCTGATTTAGCAGTGACGTAATCGATATGATAAGATTGCCTTGTTATTTTGTACATACATGTTACCTGTTTGGAGGTTCTGTATTTACAACAGCAAGTTACAAAGTAGTTTGTGGAACAAGTCTTGATGAACTGTATCTATGCCGCAAGTGTGGCAATCCCGGGAGCAAGGATGAGGCAAGAGGAGACAGAGCGCTGCTGTACCAAAGAGCCATGACTGCAGAGGGAACGGTCGCTACTTTTTACCAGTTAGATCCCTGGCAGGACAGTAAAACTGGCAGCACACCCTCCATTGTACTAAATAAAATAAATAAATAAATATAAAAAAACTGAAAATTCTCCGTCCCGGTACCTAATTACTAAAACCGGGATATAATTTCCAAATTTTATATTTATTAAACAAAAACAACAAACTGCATAATCATTTTTCAGATAATATAAACAGAAAATAAAACAACTTAAATAAAAAAATCATAGAAAGACTACCAATTTCAAATTAACTACAAAATTACTGGAATCCAGTAAATAATTTAACTGGCAGCCAACTAAATATCTACAACTACACAAAAAGAAAAAAATATACGGCATCCAGTATTCAATATTGGCACCCAGTATTAAATATCACAAAATAATTTACAATTAAAACTACAAATTAACTTCAAAACTCATTTAAATCAAAACTTTATAACATCAAATTAAATAACTTATTTCAATCATCTCATTCATACAATTTTAAAAATTATCTAACAAAATTCATAACATATCATATAATTTCTCTCCTCCATTGTACTGAAACGGACGATCAGGTCGGCCCGGAGAGAGGAGAAAATCCTACCAAACGAAGTGCTTACCTGCCTTGCACCGCCTAGACTCCCGCCGACTCTTCAACCCTTAAAGAGACCGCCATATGACAGATGATGTTAAATGGTAATGGAAATGAAATGGGGGCACAGGAAATTCGAGAGATGCAATTGACCTACCCAGCATCCCAGTGAAACCCCCGAAAAACGAATACGCCAGGTAGGACGCGCATGAGAATCGAAGCCCGACCTCCACAACCCGGGCCACAGACGAAACCGTCTGAGGCATCCCACTGGTTTTTTTTTAATTTAAGTCCTCCAACGTAAAGTCATATCAAACGGACAATAAATTGGGTGAAATGGTGCTCAAATGAGTCCAGGGTCCGTGAAGCTCAGAGTTACCCGACATTCGTCTTGAAGGATTAGGGAAACCAACGAAAAAAAAAGCCTTATCCAGGTAACTCACCCTGACCGAGATTCGAACTCGGGACCTCCTGAACGTGAGACAGACATGCTACCACCACGCTACCGAGGCGGGCTGCAATGGAAGTAACACGCGATGAACCATATGCGGCTTTGAAATTCTGCTTTCGTATCAACAAATCTTCAGTTGAGGCCTATAGAGAGTCTGTTCTTCCCTACAGCACAGCTCGAAGGTAGTTTAAAATGTTTAAAGAGGGGAGACAATCAATTTCAAAGGAAGGTGGACCCAGTGCTCCAGTTACTGCCCTTACGGAAGAAAACATTAACACTGCTGCTGCCAAAGTGAGAGAGGATCGACAAATTACCTTAAGATCACTTAATGAAATACTGAACATTTCATTGGATGCCACCCACACGTTGGTGACAGAAACATTACACATGAGACGTGTTTGTGCGTGATGGGTTCCAAAACTGTTGATTCCCGAAAAAAAGGACATTCGCATGCAGGTCTGTCTGCAGTTAAAGTGTGATGTTAGAGGAACATCCGGAGTTTCTTTCAAACGTAATCACTGCTGATGAAACTTGACTACATCATTTTGATCCTGAGAGGAAACAGCAAAGCTCAGTGTGGAAATCTCCTTCATCACCAACCCCCCAAAAAAGCAAAAGTAATTGCTTCTGCTGGGAAAGTTATGGTCATCTCATTCTTTGATATTCATGGAATGGTTTATCAGCATGTTGTACCTGTACACACATCAGTAACTGGAAAATACTACAGGGATGTCCTGAAAACATTGCAAGTCCATATCAGGCACAAAAAGCCACAGTTCCGTGAAGCAGGCTGGATGCTGCACCACGATTATGCGCGGCGGCATATTGCCAATGTTGCTGAATATCTTGCTAAAATCAACGTGAAGTGCATCACTCACCCTCCCTATAGTCCGGATTTAACCTTATGTGACCTTTATATATTCTCTAACTTGAAGAAACGCCTTCGTGGAAGGCATTATCCATCATCAGAAGCAGCGGTGAAGGCTGCGGATGAAATTTTGAAGTATCTCTCAAATAATAGCTTCCAGCATGTCTTTGAAGACTCGCAGAAACGCTGGGACAAGTACATCGCATTGAGGGGGAGATGTTTTGAGGAACATAAATATATGAGGATGAGTAAAGGTACATTGTAAAAAAATTGTGACCATTCTTTATTGAACAGTGCTCGTAATTTTTCTGCCCTAAGAATGAATCACTTCACGTTTGTTGATCGAAAAAGCATTTGTCTCAGTTTCGAGGGACATGTTCACACACTCAGATCACAAACATTGGAAAAAAGTTGTGTATAATAATAATTTAATACAATATTAACGATATTTCAGCTCCAGTTCAACACACGACTTAACGATGCCATTCAGGTTAACAAAACGGCACCTCTACTCTGAAAATGAACTGAAAATAAACTGTTTCAAACTGCGTGACTTCTGTTTTAATAGAAAGTGCATTATTTATTTATGCCTGAGATATTGTGAGGAAAGAATGGTGTTTTTCAGGCTTATCTGTATTAAATGGATGGATGCTGGGTAAAGTTGCGGTGTTCGAACGGTTACCATGGATTTATCTTTGGTAATAGATACCTCTCAGATAACGCACTGATTACTCCACGTGGAGTGAACATATATCTGTCATTTGTGATTTCTTGCTTCGCACTCGAACGGAGGCGCGGCAGTATCCCTCTCACTCTTACAAGAGTAATCAGATCTGTTAACAAAGCTAAATCCATGGCAACTATTCCAGCAGCGCGACAATAACCATAACCACGTGAACATAAAAAGTTCATCGTTCTTGTTCTAAGTATCGTAGAAACAGGATTTTTGTACGGTCATGGTCAGAAAGTAAAATTCATTCTTATTATAAGATTGACATCTGTCTTTTTTCAAACATTTATATGAGCGTAATTAATGTATTGTTCTCAGTTCAGGTGCGCGGGATGCGTGTACCACACTCGGCAGCGCTGCTAGGCGGGGCAATCTTAAGAAAGGCTGGAGTTTGCAGTACCGCTGGCGTCCATATGCTTTTATCTTTTGCGAAGATTATAGTACTATAAATAATTATTAATCAGAGAAAGTTAGAAACTATTAATTACAGAAAAATTGAAGATAGCTAGACGTGGAAGGGAGGCCATAGTGAAACAGTGACAGAAGAGAAAAGAAAATCACGGTGTTCTTTGTATGGGTTTCTAAGATAACTAAATTACTCCAGTCTAAATCCAGTGAGATGTCGCCTGCCGCGGTAGCGTTGATGGTAGCGTGTCTGCATCTCGTTCAAGAGGTCCCGAGTTCGAATGTCGGTCAGGGTGTGTTACCTGGATAAGGTATTTTCTGGGGTTGTCCCTTATACTGAAAGATGAATGTGGGGTAACTCTATGCTCCAGGTTCATTTGAGCATCATTTCACCCATCTCATTCACCGTCCGATATGACTTAAAGTTGGAGGACGTAAATTAAAAAAAAAAAAAAAAAAAAAAAAACTCCATTGCAGCGGTAGGCGGTACTGACATATCTGAACAGCCTGGTTTTCACAGGCGGGAGTCAGTAGTACCAACAATGAAATTACTAGGGCGTGTTAGTTTCATATTAAGCTAACATAATATAATAAGAATGAATTTGTGTAGAAATTTATGACCGTAAAAAAGTATGATCATTCTCTATTGAACAGCCGTCGTATATTAACGTGTAATAGGTACGTCACTTGCATTACTGCTTATTTAAGCCTTACGTAAATATAACTTAGTGGATAAACAGCCAGACGGAGACTGGGAGAGCTGTGCTCCAAAAGAGCTGGCTATGGCATTGAATTTATCAGTCTATCCCAAGTTATGTGCGACCGACACAACTCAGACGTTCTAAAACCTGAAAAGAGGATGCGAAATGAGGATAAAATTCAGCTTCACTTTACAGTGACGTCATCTCGCTTGGTTAAGATAAACTTATTTAAAGTAGGTGCCGAACACAGACCATTTGACCGCGGACAGTATCTCACCATAATTTACACCACATGTCGAGTTACCTACACTACAATTCTACCGGAAGCCACTTTGTTACCAGTGACAGAGTTTGTCGATATGTATTACATGTTGTAACGTGGTTTGGATCGCGGTACAAGCACAAACAAAATGAAAAATACAAACAAAAACTGCTGCTGGTGCCCCCAGTATGTATGTCGCTTGCAGAATAGAAACGCCAAGTCAAAATATTGGCGCTGCTATCACAACCAGAGCTGCACTTGTCTTGTATACAACAAAATGACAAATTATGGGGGGAACGAGTTACATATTCCCCGACGCACGCGCAGTATTGTGAAGATTAGCCGATGGTATATGTCACAATTTACCTCGTTGTACCCCTCGATAGGACATGAAAATTCACTCCGCTCTCACGTCATGCGAAAATTGGAGTACTTTATTAATTGCGTTTGCCGTACATTGGCTCTGATTGTTGGCTTTACTCTTGTGGTCGGAATTACTACATCATAACAATGGCAAATTGCCTTATTTGGAAATGCAGGCCTCTGGACGAAGCAACTTTTTTCCTGCATTCTCTTAGATACCAATAGGTTACAGTTCTACGGAGGGGATTTGGCACGTTGACCACACTGAACTTTTGTGTCTATTCCCCCAAGTGTAGCATCCCAAAGAGGAAGATTGAGGTGAGAGAAGACAGAAGACGGCTGACCCTAACCCAGGGGTGGTTCCTCCATAAGGTGTCAGGTTTGCCCTACACCCACTGATTCTGAATATACAACAGGTGCATTTTGCACATTAAAGCTGTACTTGTTTGCATTGTTTTATATACAAACATATTTCAATTACGCTTACCGTCTGTAGCTGCCCATGACAGCAGAAGTCGAAATAAACAGTGACTAGCTGTAGGAGCCGCAGGTTTGCAGCGAAGAGTTAACCTAAGATTTCGCCCAAATTTAGGCTCTCTGAGGGAGTTGCGGGAAGGTGAAGAGATGAGAGTGGCTTCTTATACATTGCTTAAATGGAGGTTCATAAACCTAGCTCCTCCTACTCTTAGCAACGGCTATAGCGTGACCTTCCGGCTTAGCTTCTGTGTGCTCTGCTTTTCGAACACATGGAGAATTTAATTAAATGCATGGAGGTTATTCAGAAGAGAGCTCTGTTAAACAACAACGCCACACTTGATCAGGGTTCTGGGTTTATGGTCACTTTGAAAGATTATAATTTTGTATTCTGGCTGTCTTTCTTCTACAAGACCATGCCACATGTGGATATTTTGTACAATCAGCTGCAGAAACGAGACTGCAATGCAACGTTTGCCATCGTCCAGCTAAACGCATTTAAAAGGGAAGTGCAAAAGGTAAGAAATAGCGTGGATATCGAGGAACACGAAGAAACTGCAATTAAGAGGAGAAGAATAGATCATGATGTGAAAAGAAGAGAAGCTCTTGAAGTATGTGACATTCTTAGAGAAGCAAAGGACAGATTTAGCTTCACGGGCCATCCGGTAACCTCAACTTTGTTTCATCAAGAAAATTTCTAAGACATTTCCAGAGGATTCCCTTAGAGAAACAATAAGGTTCTATCCTTTTATCATTGGAAAAAAAATCGTAGAGAACTGACTAATTTACAGTCGAGAGGAATTTCGTGGAATGTCCGGCGCTTTGTGCTTGATGGACTTCAATAAGGAAAACAATTTATGTACTACATTCAGCGAATATGTCAAACTCCTCCGAGTACTGTTAACTATGCCAATGTCTACCGCTGAAGCAGAATGCTGTTTCTCAACTTTAAAAAGAGTAAAAACTTTCCTTAGGAACACAATGTCACAGGACCGATTGTCAGCATTAGCAATGCTTTCAATTGAGAGAGATTTTGTTATAAAGATCAGCGACTTCAACCCAAAAGTTATCGATAGATTCGCCAGGTCTAAGGAGAGTAGAGCAGAGAATCTGTATAAATAGGTGAGTCATTACTACTCTGTATTTTATTTTTCATTTGTGCACCACCAATAATTTAACCCACCAGCCCCCACTGCCCAAACCACAATTTGGCTAGAGACCGGAGACATTCCACCGGAGGACGAAGAAGTTCACCAAGATCATATCATCGTTCCATGCAGCACGAGACTCCCATAGACACTTCTATCCTGAAATATCACTGGATGAGATGATATTAATTACAATAGAGATGAAATGGAGGGACAATAAATTTGGGGGATGTACTTAACCTACCTAGCATTCGCCTGGCGACCGGTTAAACCCCCCGGACAATAGATAATCTGTTCATAATAAAGACTGTAATTGACACTTACCTCAGGAAGAAGAAAGGAATGGTATATGTTCTTTGCGGATTTTGAGAAAGCTTTTGATACGATAAACAGAAAAGCTTTAGTTTGGAATTTGAGGATAAAAGGGTTAAGTAGAAAATTTATAAAAGTACAGAAAATCTATGAAGGGGTGAAGTTTTGCATAAGGTGGGGAAAAATGTAATTACAGAGATGACAGAACAAAAACACCCCTAAGACAAGGGTTCAAAATGAGTCCAGTTTTATTTAACTTATTTTTGAATGAAATAATAGACAATGTTAAAGAAGGAAATCAGCACTGTCCGGTAATAGCAAACAAAGAAATTCCTGGACTGCTATATGCGGTTGACTTTATGGTAGGATCTATAACGGTAGTAGGATTGCAGAAGGTAATAAATGAAATCCAGAAATTCTGTGAAGTGTGGGGAATAGAAATAAACATAAATAAATCGAAATTTATGGTCTTCAAGAAGGGAGATAAACTAAAATAGGATGAAAAGTGGGTACTAAATAGCAAAACGGTAAAAGTGGCCAATGGATTTAAATACTTAGAAGTAAGGTTGAATAACAATGGAAAGTGGGGAGCATACAGGAGAAACATTGAAGCAAAAAAGAAGGGCGGCAATGAGTGGCATAAGAATATGCAAATAAGAATATGGTGAGACGAGTACAAACATGTATAGATGCTGGTGGAGGACACTTCCAACATTTTCTCTGAGATGTAAATAGTGTAAAGTTATGGCCAATTGAAATGTTTCAGGCTTATTTGGATCGCACTGTAGACATATAACCTAATATGAATCCAAATTATATTTTTTTAAGAAACTAAATTCATTGAAATTTAAAGAACGCATTTCTTAATTATTCTGGACCTGGTCTATGACCTAAGTCTATAATCATTCGTTTATAGATCCTTAGTCTATTTAAACTAATCATGTTTATATTTTATGGAATCAAATTAATTTTACAATGTTTTAAACCACGTAAAATATTTCTAAATATATTATTTTTATAAGAACAAAATGAATAATAGCCTTCTTCAAAAGTAAAAATTCGTGACATTTAGTTATAGTATGCACTCATAATGATTTGGCGATTTGTACATTAAAACAAGTTATTTTTAGAAATGTAGTGTTCCATAGTACCCTCTTCTATATTTTCCTTAACAATCGTATAAAGACACCTCAGTGAATTAGATTAAAATAGGAATGCTGTAAAACAGACCTGGAGAAGAGTACTCCATAGGTGTGAAAGTAACATTCCTTCCCTGTGTTACTTGCATTCGCTACCAGCACACACACGTTAGATACAGTCCGTTTTGGTCAAAAAATTTCCAGGAAATGAGGGAAATTACTTAACAATTTGGTCGTAATGTTCTCATAACCTTCTAGTTGTTTTTCTCAAATAATTTCTGAGGTATTTGCACATAAACTTAACAAGTGAAAACTTCTGGAATAGGCTTTTAATCTCATTTTAACGGATTCAAGGGCTATATTATACTTTCTACGCTAGCAGACAAATGATTCTCTTCAGTAGCGAGTTTACATGTTACGTCGCAACAAATGGTAAATCTCCCCTGACACGAGATGCAGGTCTAGTAGAGACGTCGCACCAGCCAGCCATAGATTAGTGTAAAAGAGTAAGCTGTGACACTGGGACTCTAATTTAGAATGTGATTCGGGGGCGTCAGTCGGTTAAAACACGGTAAATTTGCTAGAAACACTTCATAAGGGCAAAGCGGATACGAATTACTGAGAAGCCGTTCCGTCTCCAGGGTAACTGTCATCGAATACGTCAGCACTATTATAACCTTCGTTATTATCTTCATTAGTACCATTGTTGTCCTCGTTAGTCTTCTCTGCATTCTTCTGGTCATAATAATGACCATAGTAATCGCATACGTGGCGGGTCCCTCTATTTCAAGTATGTTTGATTATGATAATGCTTGGAAGGGAGGATTCTGCAGCTAACCTAAGAGACGTGCCTTAGAAGGCTCCTTAGGGAAGGAGGAATGAGTTTAGTATACTAAGGCTGTTGGACAGCAGAGTACAGGTCCTCTAAGAGGGATATACGTGATGCTCATTTTTATCTGTGATTTTACCACGCAAAATTTGACGTCATCAATAGCATCGCTGATGGAGCGAGTTTATATACGATTCCCCTAGTGGCTTGCGATCATTTTTGATGTGCTGACAGCAGCTTTCAGGCCTCCCTCTCCCAGCAGGTAAATAAACTATTTGAGAGGTGCGTCTGCCTGCATAATATAAATGTGCGTAATTTCGCCTGGTGCATAGATACAATAACTATCTTAGTTTGTTTTAATGAATGCGAACGCTATAAATGATGGATAAATACAAAAAATATCCTGCAATTTGGTGTTTCTCTGTGAACATATGGCTTAATACAATTTACTAAAGGAATACTAAATATTAGTTTGAAAACATTTTATTAAAGGACCAGATTTTTTTTGTCCTTTGTACAGTGCACATCATACCGAACGATGAATGAATGAGTAAATTAATGAATGAAACGGGTCATAGGATGCTCAAATGGGTGCAGCGTCCCTGGAGCTCAGCTACCCGACATTCATCTGCGAAGGATAAGGGAAAACCCTAGAAAAAGCCGTATCCAGGGAACTCATCCTTAGCGAGATTCGAACACACCAACTCTTGATTGTGAGTCACACACGCTACATTACACCACGGAGTCGGGCAAGAAACAGATTATTTACATTATATATTTATGTCACAGGATCTACTCCCCTAAGTCCTGGACCCATAGGACAAGGGACCCGGGACTCCTTTGACCAGAGAGTTACCGAGCTGTCCTGAAAGGGCGCCCGTTGCCTCCGTGGGACTTTCCATAGGGCAAGACCTAGAGTCCTGTGGACTCAAGACGGGATGGAAGTTACGCGCGCCAACACCAAAGTGGGAAGGCTACCGAAATGACCTCGGTGGGGCCGCCTGGTTATCTAGCACACCTTCTACTAGCTATTGTGCCTAGTACGGGGGAATATTAATGGCTTCCCTCAAACGTGTCTGGCGACGTAGCTGATCTCCTAAGGGTATCGGGAACCATGGCCCTCTCGAGTCCAACCCAATCCGTACAACTCCATATCAGGGAGGAGCTTGAGTGTTCGGCCCTAGGTTCCTCTAGTAATCTCAGAGGTACCACGAGGGCTAAGAGTCCGCAGCGCACGCACCACGGTAGCTGAAGGGGGCGGATTCCCTCACCTAGTTCAAATGCGTACAGGGTACATACTTACCAGACATTCATCTTTAGGATAATTGAAAACCTCCAAAATTAAGTCATATCGGACGATGAATGAAATGATGTTCAAATGAGTACAGGGTACATAGAGCTTCCTTACGAGACATTCATCTTTAGCTTAAGGGGAAGCTTCCAAAGTGAGGTCATACCGGAAGATAAATGAAATGATGTTGAAATGAGTACAGGGTACATAGAGCTTCCTTACCAGACATTCATCTTTAGCATAAGGGGAAACTTCCAAAGTGAGGTCATACCGGAAGATAAATGAAATGATGTTGAAATGAGTACAGGGTACATAGAGCTTCCTTACCAGACATTCATCTTTAGCATAAGGGGAAACTTCCAAAGTGAGGTCATACCGGAAGATAAATGAAATGATGTTGAAATGAGTACAGGGTACATAGAGCTTCCTTACCAGACGTTCATCTTTAGCATAAGGGGAAACTTCCAAAGTGAGGTCATACCGGAAGATAAATGAAATGATATTGAAATGAGTACAGGGTACATAGAGCTTCCTTACCAGACATTCATCTTTAGCATAAGGGGAAACTTCCAAAGTGAGGTCATACCGGAAGATAAATGAAATGATGTTGAAATGAGTACAGGGTACATAGAGCTTCCTTACCAGACGTTCATCTTTAGCATAAGGGGAAACTTCCAAAGTGAGGTCATACCGGAAGATAAATGAAATGATGTTGAAATGAGTACAGGGTACATAGAGCTTCCTTACGAGACATTCATCTGTAGCTTAAGGGGAAGCTTCCAAAGTGAGGTCATACCGGAAGATAAATGAAATGATGTTGAAATGAGTACAGGGTACATAGAGCTTCCTTACCAGACATTCATCTTTAGCATAAGGGGAAACTTCCAAAGTGAGGTCATACCGGAAGATAAATGAAATGATGTTGAAATGAGTACAGGGTACATAGAGCTTCCTTACCAGACATTCATCTTTAGCATAAGGGGAAACTTCCAAAGTGAGGTCATACCGGAAGATAAATGAAATGATGTTGAAATGAGTACAGGGTACATAGAGCTTCCTTACCAGACGTTCATCTTTAGCATAAGGGGAAACTTCCAAAGTGAGGTCATACCGGAAGATAAATGAAATGATGTTGAAATGAGTACAGGGTACATAGAGCTTCCTTACGAGACATTCATCTGTAGCTTAAGGGGAAGCTTCCAAAGTGAGGTCATACCGGAAGATAAATGAAATGATGTTGAAATGAGTACAGGGTACATAGAGCTTCCTTACCAGACATTCATCTTTAGCATAAGGGGAAACTTCCAAAGTGAGGTCATACCGGAAGATAAATGAAATGATGTTGAAATGAGTACAGGGTACATAGAGCTTCCTTACCAGACATTCATCTTTAGCATAAGGGGAAACTTCCAAAGTGAGGTCATACCGGAAGATAAATGAAATGATGTTGAAATGAGTACAGGGTACATAGAGCTTCCTTACCAGACATTCATCTTTAGCATAAGGGGAAACTTCCAAAGTGAGGTCATACCGGAAGATAAATGAAATGATGTTGAAATGAGTACAGGGTACATAGAGCTTCCTTACCAGACGTTCATCTTTAGCATAAGGGGAAACTTCCAAAGTGAGGTCATACCGGAAGATAAATGAAATGATGTTGAAATGAGTACAGGGTACATAGAGCCTCCTTACGAGACATTCATCTTTAGCTTAAGGGGAAGCTTCCAAAGTGAGGTCATACCGGAAGATAAATGAAATGATGTTCAAATGAGTACAGGGTACATAGAGCTTCCTTACCAGACATTCATCTTTAGCTTAAGGGGAAACTTCCAAAGTGAGGCCATACCGGAAGATAAATGAAATGATGTTCAAATGAGTACAGGGTACATAGAGCTTCCTTACCAGACATTCATCTTTAGCTTAAGGGGAAACTTCCAAAGTGAGGCCATACCGGAAGATAAATGAAATGATGTTGAAATGAGTACAGGGTACATAGAGCTTCCTTACCAGACATTCATCTTTAGCATAAGGGGAAACTTCCAAAGTGAGGTCATACCGGAAGATAAATGAAATGATTTTCAACTGAGTCCAGGCTACATAGAGCTTAGAGTTACCAGACTTTAATTAATCTTACAGGATAAGGAAAATCCTCCAACATTGTCATATCAGACAATGTTCAAATGAGCCTGAGTCCATAGAGCTTAGAGCTACCAAACATTCGCCCTTCAGGGTAAAGAAAAACCATGGAACCTGCAACTCTAAAGGATAACTCACCCTGACTGAGATTCGTGCTCGGGACGTCTTGAATGCGAGGCTGACACGCAATCAACACGCCACAAAGGTGAGCTGGTGGGTGAAGATAGCCCAAATATACCACGATATCAATGGAAAAGCATTGAGCTTTTCTGAATCCACTCAGAAATTGCAATCTTAGAACAACTCTTCACTTCGTACGTCTTGTTTAATTGACTAAATCGATAATGAACTTCACCGTCTTTCAACGATACAATAAGTCTTCCAAGAAAATATTGAGTCCCAAAATAAACTTCGATTTTCTCAGCAATTGCTTAAGGGCTTTAATTAATTTACTACGTGTTTAACAAAATACAAGACCGGTAAAATAATAATTTTAGAACCCAACGCTCTCTTATGTTCCGTCTACTACATAGCTACCTCAATCAAGTTCTGTCTAATGTTGCCAAATTTTAAGCTTCTTACGAGGGGTTTTCGTAAAGCTTTAATGATCACCCTTTAAAAATATGATAGAGGGTTTCTGTTGATATGTGCTTGTTAGTTTTTCTCTACATAGACACCATCAGATTTACGCATTTTCCCCGTTTCTTAAACTTCCGTATACCTTGATTGTAGAAGTCTACAGAATTAGCTCTAAACCACTCTTCCACTTCACTAAAAACGTCATTTGTGTTGCCTAATCGGTGACCACGCAACGGATTCTTAATTTACGGAAACATGAAAAAGTCGCTTGATGCAAGAACTGGCGATTAAGGTGGATGCTGTAAGGTCCCAGTGCCACATTCCCTTGTTTGTTTTTTTCAACTGCAACTTGAGGTGAATGAGCTGGTACAAAGTCAGCCAGAAGACGATCAACTTGGAGAGCATACCACGTCGTTTCTTAATAAGAGCTGCTCGTAACTTGTCCAGAAGATTGCAATGGTATCTCTCAGTGATGTTTTGGCCCTTGGCAAAGTTAATCTACAAGGATGACTCCACGACAGTCCCAGAAACCTGAAAGCATCACCTTCTCAGCTGACTTTTACACCTTTGCATTTTAGCAGAGGGAAATCGACATGTTTCCATTCCATGCACATGGGTTTTGTCTCTGTGTTATACTGATAGATCCAAGATTCATCCATGGTTATCAGACGAACCAAAAAAGTCATCTTCATCCTGTTCCAAAAGCATCAACATCTGTCACGCTTTTGGAAATGGGTTAGCAGACACCATCATGCAGACACCTTAGACATGTGCAGTTCATCATGAATAATTTTCCACACACTACCATAGCTAAGATGTTTCATTCATGATCATTTGGTTGGTTTCTTGTCTGGCTTCCAGTATTAAACACAACACTTTCTTCACTGTGACAGTATCGTCTGTCATTGACGGTCTACCAGTTCTTGGCTAATCTGTCAGGGACATATGACAAGTTTGAAAGTGTCGCAATAGTGTCCTACGATGGGCGACCAGGACGAAATCCATACTGATGGTCGGGAATGACTTGAATGTCTTCCAGTATTGGTAACAAGCGTGTGAACTGACTATCCCAAGAGCCAAGATCCAAGAGCAGGTGCAGGTCGCCCGGATTCTCCCTGGCGGAGGGTTACACGCCACGGTACCTATCCGCTGTGCGGATTTACCCGTGCGGTATAATAGATATGTTTATGCCCAAGCTTGCGTGACGCTTAATAAGACGGCGCAGTTGGCCTCTACTGATGCTTCTGGTACCGGGGTGTTTCCCCTCGGGAGGGGGGGACAGTGCCCCTTCCACCTTGCTTTGTGCTGTCGCTAGCGATCCGTCAAGCAGTGGGGGAACCAGTAGCGAGAGACCAGATGGGAATTAAGGTGTTAAGGTTTAACAAGACCAGGTCGTGCGCGCGCCCCAGGGCACGACTGCAGGTGTTAACCTGCCAGCCGCGGCCAAGGCGCGAGGTAACCTGGCGGTGATTGGCAGGGGCAGGAGGAAAGGTAGACTCCACCGCCCAAGGGCGTCCTTGGGTAGGCGATAGCTCCTCCGTCTCCTGGGGAGACGGTGGTTGACTATCCAGTCCAGTCCAGTCCAGTCACTTTTATGACCGAACCGTCGTTTCTCGGAAGTTGCCGAAGTCTCTCGAAAGCTCCCGAAGGTTCATGGACTTTCATGTTGGAGCGAAAACGTCCAGACTAGCTCCGTCTCTTTCTCCCTCTGTTGCTCTCTCTCTGTCTCGGCAAGTGCCCAGCGCTCATCGGGGTGCGACAGTGCCTTGAGGGCTATCTATCTCTTTCACTCCTCGCTTCCTTCTCTCTCACCAAATAATAAGCGCCTCGCGACAAAATGCAGTGATTTCTTCTTGGGAACTGGCAATTGGCAACGAATTTAATACAAGATTATTTTCTTGTATGTTACTGTACATGTATCACTTTCTTGACAGTTTTTTGGGCTTTGTAATGTTCTATTTGCGGCAATAATATTTTGTGATTTTAAAATAAAATAGATATTGCTAAAATAGCACTGAAGAACTGGGCGAATTTACAGAATTATAGTTAAATGTGGTACCATGCAGTATCATTGATCCATCCCTATTAATCTTACTTCTTTGGCGAGGTAGAGATGATGATAATGCCTGTCATAGCAACCCCAGAGCAATCACGTGACCCGCACCAAGAGTAACCGCCGCACTACGAAGAGAACATAAAAGTTGATGCGCTATAAAATATAAGGCTTAGGGTGAATAGCCGAGGGGTCTCATGTAAGATGAAAGTTAGGAAATTTATTTTAATTCCGTTTTATTAGTACAAGGAGTCGTAAAATTTTGAATGGATAGATCACACACACGTCCAAAGTCCTGGCGCTTCTGATGAATCCTTGTGCATAACTTCGGTTGCAATCCGTTCTCTTTATTTTCTTACTTCATGAGCCGCATGGTACGTGGAGTTATGACTTGCCAAAAATGATCTGCTCCGGCCGATTATCAGTTTGTTTACACTTAATGTTACCAAAATGATCTTTCGTTCTGGTTTCCAAATTACGTTTTTTAATTCTGCTTTAGCAGAACTTTTTAAGAGGAGGCATCGGTGAAATTTCATCAAAAATAACAGAAAACGACATTTTCCGTTTCTTTGTTTTGCCAGAGTCTACCGTCAGTTATGTCCCAAAACCATTTAAAGAGCCGCTACGTCATTATTTAAATGCTCATGTGCGGGCGGGCGTAGCCATTTACATTGCCTTTGCTAGTGTGTTGTAAAAAAATGATGGAATTCTAACATTTAAACTACGCATTTCATACACTGTGGCAATGTGTAGAGACATCTTCTGGATGTTTGTGAAAGATACTGAACATTTCTGTTCAGTTTCTGCCAATTAATTCCTACTTTTGAAAGTAAACAAACATGTTCACATGTAGTGTTTGTGAAATATGGCTTACATGCAACTGAAAGCTGTGGACAGAGGCTTATATATTAGATTAATATTGTTTAGAATAGGAATAAAGCCTGACTTAACATTATATTGCTTTCTTGTTGCAACAGTAGGTATATAATTCTGACCAGGTTAGGTTAGCAGGACAGTTGCAATTTCAAAGCAACATTTAGTGAAACTTTAAGGTTTGCTAGTCATAATTGTAAGTAATGATACTAGATTGCTCTGCTTGAGGTAAATGTTAAGTGAAAACATATTATAGCCCAAGAGTTAGCAGTGATTCTAGTAGGTCACCTTTTAATGTAAATTGAAGAATTGTTGATGCATTCCTGGACATGCAGAAGTTTGGTATGACCATGTGTATGAACTGCATAAACTATTCTACTTACAATTTCCATCTCTTAGACAAAAATAGACATTAGTTGGTACTATTCTACTAGAGAATTGCATCAAAGGAGAAACACAGAATGCTAATGAAAGCTTGCATGCAGTAAATGTCTCAAAGAAGTTTTTATATCAAGAAAGAAATTGCAAATTGCAGTGACTGCAGCTGTTAGTGAATTTAATATGGGTTGTAAACCTAGTCTAAATGTTAAGCTAAACGTTGAAGCAGGCAAAGTAAGTCATGTTAGCAAGAAAATTAGCATCATTAGGGATAGGTGGAAGCTAAAATAAAGTGCTCCAACCAAATATAAATATGACAGGAAGCAGTTAAGAATGACTAAATTAAAACGAGGATAATAAACTAGCTGAGTGGTCTTCATATCGTGCAGGAGGGCTTTGAAACATAGAAAAAACTGTTCTTTAACTTTAGAGCTTCCAACTAGATTTTTCTTTGTGTCTAATTTTTAGCATCTTTTAATACTGCTAATACTCCAGACACTGAAGTTTCCATTAATATCTTTAAGTCGTGTATATATGTATTTCCTAGATAAGTGTTCATTGAAAATTGGTATCATTATGGCTGTGTATCAGAAACATAATGATTGGTATTTAAAATAGAAAATTGACAAAATTTCAAGAAAATTCTATCATAATTCTTAAATTTTCTTCTTCAGAACCATTAGACATGGGGAAATGAGTATATACAGTTTTGTAACTATTATCTAAAGGAACCAGAATCCAAAGTTTCAATAATTTATAACAACAGTTTTAAAGATTGTAACACGTTTCTTAATGTAAAAAAAATTTCCACAAAAAATGCAATTTGCTTTTTTTGGTAAAACCTATTGAAGATAGTAAGAGCAAAAGGTAACCAAATTAAAGGGAAAGAAGGTAATATGGTAGTTTGGCCTGCATATGATGCATGGGGATTTCAAAATAAAGAAAGTACTGTAATTTCTATCTAAATATTTAACTTCATTTCTCTCCGCTTTCAATTTTTCAACATTTTTGTATGTTTGCAAATTTTCAGCCAATTTGTATGAAACTTTGCATATATATTTCTATATAAATTTTTAACAATATTTGTTATTTTTGTTGATGGAAATTAAATAGTTTATTTATTATTGAATTTTATATCTCAAAGTTGTAAAAAAATTACGAAAAATATCATATTCACACATAAATTTTTCTTCTCCAAAAATACTTGATACTCACTTCAAAGGTATGGCAACTTTTATAACTGTACATAGAAACCTGAATATAAAATTTAATGTTTCTAAAAGAAAAACTGTGACTTGGGACATTTTATATAACATACGAAAATCACACTATAAAAAGCACTAAATATTTTTTTGAAAAAGCTATTTAAGATAAAAAGATGAATTTTAAAAGCTTAACTAGATTTCCTGTACACCAATTAATGGCAAAATTTCAAGCAGTCCTGAGGTGAACTTTGGATTTTAGCATTTTTCACAGATGAATCCCCTTAACCATAAAATAAATCCTGAAGTTAAATTATTAAAAGAATTAAATGGTTCGATAGATTTAATGGTTTTGGCAAAGATATTTATTTTAAAAAAATAGGTATCGCGTAATGAATTTTGAAATACCAGCAGTTGATTCTGCTTTTAAGTTAGTTTCATGTTCAGATTTTGCTAATACTGAAAAAAACATAACATGGTAACTGGAATCCTTGACAACGAAGAGTTTTGATGAACTGACGATGCAAGCAATGTATTTGTGAAATCGATCTCAATTAAAAAGGAAGAATTAACAAAATGTTCTTAAGATAAATGAAGTTTTTGTAACAAATAGTTATATTTCTGTAATATTCATTGCTTCACTGTAACTAGTTTTATTTTCTATGTAATAATTGCTCTTCTAATTCGTTTTAATAATTTTGAGGCCTAATATAATCACTATCAGGTGTGTAGTGAATTTATGTTTAGCACTGTTGATTTAATATGTAATTACACATGACACCATTGAATTACGTGTAATTCCATATCTTTCATTTTGTTTCTCTTCCAAATCATCATTAAAGGTGGAACGCAAATTATTGGTTAGAAATCGCACAGAACACTCAACCGTTCATGATCATTTGTTATTCTAAGCATGTTTTCGTGCGGTTCCGAGCGTTCGAGGTCAACAGTTTCCTTTGTTAGAGTTCTGAAATAGTTAATAAGGATGAACATGAGCTGAAATACTAACACTGGGCAACAATGCAAATGTTTTGGGCTTAAAAATGGTGAACTTCCATGTATTTCCATCTGTTGAATTCAAAAAACACCTAAAAATGATAGATTAGCTTTTGTTTTAAAGATGAAGTGACATTTCACTTTTAGAGTGAAGATTTTAAATTTAGGGGAATTTTTGGGGTTTGGCACACGTGTCAAATAACAAAACACAATGAGAAAGAAATTTTGGAAATTAAGTGATGCAAAAGTTAAGGAAGGTATTTTTGTCGGACCACAAGTAAGATAACTCGTAAAGGATCCTGCATTTGACCAAATTTCTGGAGGGGAAAGAAAAGGAAGCTTGGGAAGCCTTCAAGGGCATTGTTCATGAATTTTTAGGCAACAAGAGATGACAACTACAAGCACTTGATGACAGTGCTCCTGCAACATGTCCCTTAAGATCCATTTTCTCCACTCCCACCTAGACTTTTTCCCTCCTAGTTGTGGAGCTGTTAGTGATGAACATGGGGAGAGATTCCATCAGGACATTTCTGTTATGGAACAAAGATATCAGGGCCGTTGGAATGAAGTAATGCTTGAGGATTACTGTTGGTCTTTGTATAGGGATTCTGCGGAACTCCATCACAAGAGGCAAGCTAAAAGACGAAGTCAATAGGCCACCACATGATACTCTTCAGACACGACTATCTGCGAAGTATTTTTTCAGCAATTCAGAACTCTTAGCATGTAATCGCCAGTTAAAAAATCGAATGCACTTTCATTATTGTTAGCATGTATGTAATTAAAATGTATCCTTTTCTCTCAATCCGTTAATATGTGTGTATATCATAGAAACTAGAGTTAACAAAAATGTTTCAATGTCATATGTTTTTTTTTTCAACCCAAAACTAGTAGGAATTTGCTCATGAAGTGTTCGAAACACAAAAATTATTTTGTTGTCCAGTGTAATTAACCTTTCAAGAAGTCACCTATACACTCGGAGAAAACCCATAGGTAGCGAAGCTCGGCTGCGGTAATCGAACCCATCAACCCTGGAATGCAGGTCAGAGTTGCCTTTGGCGCAATAAGGGGAAGTTGAACTCCTTTGTTTTTTCACAAGTTATCTTGAACGTTTAATAGGTGAATTATAGCTGGCAAGGATTACTAAACGAGCTATGAAAACAGCGGAGGAAGCTGACAACGCTCTGCGACATTACATTGTGCCCTAGATTAAGCTGCGCGAGATTGGATTCTCGTCTCTTAGCCCTGAGGACACCCTTCTTTTTTTTTAATGACAACAGCCTCATTGTCGCCAGCTGTGGATTACTTACTGCGCCACTCGTCTCCATTATTACTGACTCATTCTTAACGTCGAGTAATCTCATTTGCGATGGGAAACATCCTTTTCTCTGACAGAAGTGTGCTCCTTGCGGCATGTCTTAGTTCTAATCTAATTTACTTTATTGTGATTTTCAGGAGACAACACGCATCATTGCCCATAGGAACAAGAAAATACCATTTTTTAGAATTAACTTCCTGCAAAGTTAAGTGAAACCAAAAGCCCTATCTCCCCAATATTAATTTCCTTCTCCTAATAATCATTTATCTCGACTACTTAAGATATCGTGATGACATTTTAATTGGGCAGAGTTACATATGTTATAATTTTACTGGACAACGATTATTCTATAATTTGGTTTACTAACGTCCAGTTGCATAAAAATTGCTAAATGCAGTTCATTTATAATTGGATATCAAAATTGAACTTAGTTTGCGAACACGGGTTGGTTGTGAAATACTGATGTTAAATCAGACGAACGTGGTTTGGTACTGATCCGATATTACAAAAGCAAATGAGGCAACATCGCCAAACGTGTTGCAAATTTCGTGTAGTATCGAAGGTATTCCAGAATTATCGGAAATACTCGACTCTTTAATTCAAGTGCACAAAGTAGCCAATCAAGACATAACAAAAACTAAATACATATTTTTCTTAATGGTTATTTCTTCTAGCAATAATGTTATTTTAAATAATCGGTATAAGAATTTACTTAATATTGAAACAGTATTTATCAAAAGTTTATCATTTGGCTTACTTTATCTCCATTAATCTCCTAATGTACATATTTTTCATTTTCGTATGTATACAATACTGTGTGTTGGAAAACATAAACAAAAATTGGAAGTTCAAGCAAAAGACAAGATGTGTTAAGCTAACTTTAAATCTCGCATATCCCTTCTTATTTCAGCCTCTTCCATAAGCATCCTAATGAAATGAGATCTTAAAGCTGCAATCTCCCTTGTAACTTTGTGTATTGTTCTAAACGAAGTCCCTGTATTTATATTGTGACTTTGTGGATTCGTGAAATTAAAAGTCCAATTGCACAAACTCAAAATGTTCTTTATTTCCACCGAATTACAGTTGAAACACGTGCCGATTACATAGAATTACTTAGCGCACACAATTACAATTCACCAGTTCGTTTGTCACAGGTCCATTGCACGCTCACAGTTACGTACAACTCCTCTGATACACGTACATCGTCTTCCAGTTTGTCCACAAAAACCGGCGCTCCTCACGGCTGCTCGCCAAGAATTCAACTGACTCCAGAGGTCCAGAGGTAGTCCTGGTCGGACGGGGCAATTTTTCTTTTTCACCGTCCGGATGTTTTCTGCCGCAGTACCTAGCCGCTTTGTGGCTTAACCTGCGAAGTGAGTCAAGTTGAGCTTTTGTTCTGCTGGCGGTAGGTTTTTTGTTTGTTTGTGGGAAAACATTTGGTGTTAACTGGTTGCCTTGAGTGTTCTCTGAAGGCAACAGCTAGGTGGGTTTGTTACTTTCTCCCGTTGGGGGAGGATCTGTTTAGAGCTTTTGCCCCGTTTTGAGTACAGGTGGCCTAACGCTAGAGTCATCAGGCATTATGTGAAATTGGATATGTTTGGGGTTTCCCTTGGGTTAACCAAGAGGCCCCAAGACGTCTCTTGGGAGTTTGTACGATGGCAAGCATCTTTGCTCCCTCTGGTCATACCTGCCCAGTGAGTTCACCAAAGGGTTGCCATGGGTGTGAATTTTGTCGTACATTGAACGAGCCCTCTCTCGAATGACGTCGACAATGTACGGGATGTTCGAATGTTCATGAAGGATATGGGCAGGAAATCTCCAGTCAGTATCGTAGATGACCCGTAGCGCCCTGTTCTGCAGCGTCTGGAGTCTGACGAAAGTGGTATTTGCCACTGTTCCCCAGACCTTACAGCTGTACAAGATCATGGGCGGGATGATCGCCCGATACAGCTGAAGTTTGAGACGGAGTGGCATGGTTGAACGGAATATTGGATATAGGTTCCTGAGCGCGACGTGCCCAAGCTGGACCTTGCCTTTGACGTGCGGAGCGTAAGTTACTCCAGCGTCACTCCGAGATACTTCGCCGCTTGAACCCATGGGATTCCACGACGCCGTAAAACGAAGTTCTGCTGCAACCGGTTGGCTCTGGTTTTCGCCAGGAGAATCGCAGAGCTCTTCTCCGGGTTATTTGCCATTCACCATTTTGTGCTCCATTCGCCAATGGCCCGGAGCTGGGTTTGGATATGTCGAAAGCTATACCTTGGGTTTCTGTTGACTGCGAAGATCATAAGATCGTCCGCGTATTGACAGGTGTGGGTGTTGTGGTGCGTGGGTATCGCCAACTGCAGGCCTTATATAGGGAAGATCGCCGTTTCTGGAAGGTTCGCGGCGCGCACAATTATCCCAATGTTTCCAGACGTCTGGTGGGAGGGGAATGAGGTAGTATAGGGCTCGTGCCACTCTCCTAATCATCCCTTTAGTTAGGGACACGAGACAAATGGGTAGGCGTGGTCTAAAATGCTTCCCGTCTGGCCCTACTGCTGGCCGGTTCTATCGGGAGTTCCGGCGTTCGGTGACAATATTAAATATATCCCTAACCACCCTCTGGAAGCTTACAGTTGCATAGAACCGTAATTGGAGTAGGATCATAAATATTGGATTGAGTGCATAATTTCTCAGGGTTTGTGTTATTAATTGTACATGTATCCTATGCTCCAATTCTTTGATTACGTGCTTTGATAGTTGAAATCTCATTTTGAATTTTTTGTCATTAAGTTCTGAGATGGGATTTCCTCTGTTGGAAAACAGGAGGAGACCTTTCAAATTGAAAATTGTAATCATCAGATATCAGAGTAAGTGTATAGGTTATGAAAACAAACAATGCATCTTTAACATATATTTGTGAAATAAAGAGGCTACTTACTTATACAAGTAACCACAAAAATGCTTTATTTACTATTTATTTAAAGCTGCAATACTAATTTCTTCTCAGAAACTATTGTGTATATTCTGCAGTTCTAAGTTTAATCAAGTTAATTGGAGAAAATTCATCAGTTAGGTTTGATCTTAGATCATGAGGCCATGAACTTAGATCAATATTTATACAACCAAAATTCTAACTTCAGCTTGACTGAAGTTCATTTTCATATGCTGGAACTTAGATTATCTTTTATGCAACCGGGCCTGAGAGATATACTCTTTTCTTGATGAAAGAAGGTTTCGGAATTTTTTCAACAATTATTTTCAAAAAAATTAACTGACCATCTTATTAACATAATATAGTTCCACGGTAACTAAACTGTTTTTATAGTCAGAAAATTTAAATAAACTAGCTAATACAGCTTCAAAGAAAGAAGGTAATTTATATTGAAAAATGTTGGAGAAAACTTGGTTCGGGGAAACGTAACAGAAAATGAATTTTCTGGTGCGCTTAGCTCAAGAACCACTGAACGGATCGATTTGAAACTTCTGCTTGTTATTTTACAATACTTTGACAATTCATTTAAAGATAATATATCTTATTTTGGAGATTTAGTAAAATATATGTGATTTTTTTAAATAGATATCTTGAATTTACCTCTAAAGGTACTCAAGATGTATTTATTTTTAATTCAAATGTTCATATGTCTTTCTACAAGTACCTTTGAAAAATCAGTTCAAGTATTGCTTTAATGCCAGAAAGAATGCAAACTTTTACCTGAAGTAGTTTTACAGATGAGCGCACCCAAAGTTAAATATAACCACACAAAAAACAGCATTAAAGTTTAGCTATTTTAGAACTGCACTCAGGATTTCCCAAAATCCATTTTCTGCAACTTTTTCTTCTGCATTCCTCTTTCGTTTTTCACTCCTATTCTTCCTAGACTCCATGATCACTCGCTCTATGGTATTATTAATTATTTTTTTAAATTTGGTGGGGGCTGGTAAATTGAGACCAGTAGCCAATGTCTTACCTGCCTCAATTCCCTTGCCAATGCTTCTCAAGCCATAAGCAAACCTTACATTTACTTCTGCATCACTTTCAATAGTACTGGATGTTTCAAATGTATATTCTGTATTACACTTTTGGCAACTTAGTGATAAATTAGCTAATAATCCATTTCGTTACTTGCTGTCCTATGACGTGAAACAAAAATTCATAAAATTTACAGTGTACAAAGCTTCTATATCTACTAAGTGATACTTGTTCATCTAATATTATTTACTTTCGTAAAATTATCATTACTGCCATTACACAATGAAGAAACCAGTTTTTTCCTAGAATAACCAACTTTAACTTCACATCCATCGCCAATGTTTAAGGTTAGGGTTGACGAAGTCAATATATTGTCATGTGTTACTACAATTTTTCATTTTAGGTGTTGTAACCCATTTATTATGCAATCGGGATTACTTAAACTGTTTATACTGGTACCAACGCTGACTACTTACAGCAAAATTATTGCTTCTTCCCATCTTAAAAACAGCACTGGTAATTTAAGCATACTCGTACTAAACAAAGCATGGAAGAATTAACAACAGATGTACAGATTAGTGTTTATAGAAAAAACAAGGACTTCCTTTCCTAATAAGGGTATGCTTTGGAATATATCTTCAGTAAAGTTACAACCAAGGAGAGAACACAGCTACAAATGACTAATAGGGGGCGTGGCACACTGTACAGCCTTTTCAAAATGAGTCTATTTAGGACTTTTAAAACTACGGTACAGGAAAATAAATATCGTTATTCGCTTCTACAAACATTAGGGAAGATTATTTTGGCAGTAACTCATTTTGTGGTAAATTACACCCCAGAATGCCGTTCTGGCTTCCTTTAAAGTAAATTTTTAGAAACTAACAACTCCCTTCTACAACAAATTCCCAGTGAATCACGCCTTCAAAATTCCACCAAACACACATTACTTTAGGACCGAACTTATTTTTTTTAACGATGACTTTGATAGGTTGGCAGGGATCAAGCTACTGTTTCGGGGCATCAGATTTTTCGTAATATACACATTTTTCATTACAAAAGACAATTATCCTCACAAATCTATCATTCATGGGATTACAGATAAGCTGACAACAGATATGCACTCTACGTTCAGCCTGTTGAGGTGTCAGTTCATGAGGAACAGATCTACAGCCTTCCTATGATTTCCCAAGTGTCTTTGTGTGGCGATATATGATATGGTATCGTATGATTCACAAAGTTCTTTTGAAAGCCTACGGGTACCTTTACTGCAGATTGTCCTGCAAACTTGGCGTACATACTCAAAGTTTACCACGTTCTGAAAGAATACATTATGGAATATTATGTTTTTGTCTCCATTATTGAAAATTGGAACAATCTTTCTGTCACACGCTCACTAACAACTTCTCCGTCCACTTCACATATTCTTTGAGCTGCGACAGCGATTTTATAATATTGTTACCAGTAATCTTTTAGAAGGACTAAGTTCAAACTATATCTACATTTTGTGATTGTTTATTAACAACTGAAGAGTGATACGTGCTCGCAATGTACGCAAGACAGCCAAGGCATTCTGTAAACAGCAGTGCCAAACCAAAGAAACTCAATTTTCCAAAACACCAATATCAAAAAACGGACATTACATATGACACTACCTAGTGTTCCACCAGTATCAAACTTTGGGAAGTCTCTACTCCAGGTACAGAAATGTATACGTCCTATATAAGCACAGGTTTCAAACACAGGACTTCTCTCTTTCGTAAGTTAAGCCCACAGGATTGCGATGAGATTGCGTAGTTAACCTCCGGAGTATATACGGTATGCCCAAGATAGTGCTGGATTTAAGGGGTGGTGGGGGCAGAGGAGAAGATGCGAGCGCTAACGCTCTTTTGTTTCTGCAGTGTGGTCAACCTCGAAAAACATAGTTCAGCAAAATAGCGTGTAAGTAAAGCGAAGAAATGCACCGCAAGTGTGAGATCTGTGGACGAACATTAAATTGAACCCAAACCTATAAGCTATATGTTTATATATGTACTATTTATGAAACACACAAAAATAGTAAACAAATATTATGACACTGAGTCTACTGCATCAGTTTCATCGCTAGTATCCTCTGATGTGTTGATAATTTCATCAAACGCATTTTCTACTACACCATCATTTCTCCAATATTTCATTTCCAGCTCTTGGACCTTCTTGCAGTACCCTTCCCAATCGCAGTTACAGAAGAGAGTGCTTCTATAGCAGGTTTCTTCAGATTTGTGGCTGACACATCACCAGTAACGTTGTGTCCTCTGAAAACGTTCTTTATTTTTGCCCAAGCCAGTTAAATTGCATTCAGTTCAGTCATACCGGTGTAGCTTTGATAATGGAGAGAAATAGAAAGCTATGTAGAAATGTACAAAGGGCTCAGAGCAAGAGAAAAAGAAAGATAAAAGAGCAAGGTATAAGGAAAAGGAGGAAGCTAGAAAGGAAAGGATTGAAGGGAAAAGAATAAACAAAGAAAACATCACTATTAGTTATTACCATACACAGATCACAGTCTTAGCTGCTTTTTCCTGGTGTTTTTGGAGATTCATTGGAATGAGATGTACAAAACGATTTAATACGCCTGACAGTGCTGACACTTTTTCCTGTGTAAGCAGCAGCTTGTTCTATGGATTTGCTGGGTGGGAACATTAACTGGTTGTTATCCATTTCTATATCGCAACTTTCTGCAACTTTCGCTATTATTTTCCGGCCATCACTATGCACGACTGCACTTGCATGCTTCCGAGTCGGAGTTCATTGCTCGGAAGGTACATATAATGATGAGTTTGGTGTGTCCTCAACCTAGTTCAGCTGTAGTAATTAACCTCAAACTTGCACAAAACGAATGCACACAGAAAACAAAGAGCGCGAGTAAAAGCTTAGCATATTAGTCACTAGATGTCAGAGTGTACTACTGTAGTTTACTAGTATAGCGCATTTCATGTTTCCAAGTTGTCATCTGTGTATACGGAGCTAGCCGAAACCTACCGAGTGAGGACTTGAGAGACGAACGCTCAAGATATCCTGCGCATACTGTATACTGCTAAGCTATATATCGCCAGCCACAAAGAAAACCATTTAAAACATATGCAGAACAGACAACAAAACTTTGTATTCATTGTTAGTTTCGTATTCAGAAACAACTACGCTATGAATACCATAAAGATATAGCATGACTATATGTGCATATTAAAGCAATATTCACGTGCTGTGCCTCACAATCGATTTGCACCACTTTTAAAGGAGATATGCTGCAACAATGACCATATAGGATGTTTACTTCGCATGTATAGTCATGTTTTGCGAGAGTACTGTTCTGCAACACGCTAGAGAGATACCTTAACACGTTCTCAGGTTCCAGTTGAGTGACAGATGCTTGGAGTTGTTTATCTATGTTTCATATGATTCATGGTTACCGGAATTATTCCATGTAATTTTAAATTGATTGTCAGTACGTGGGGATGTCGCAAGGTGTTAATTATCACCCCTTAAAACTGTCATAGATAGTTTGTTCTGATATCTGCTCGTTAGTTCTCCTCCACGTAGTCACCATTCAGAATTATACATTTTTCCCAGAATGTCTTGACCTTCCGAATACCTTGATTGTAAAAGTCTGCAGAATTCTCTTTAAACCATTCTTCCACTTCATTAATGACGTCATTTGTGTTGTCAAATCGGTGACAACGCAACGGATTCTTTACTTCCGGAAACAAGAAAGTCACTTGGTGCGAGATCGGGCGAATAAGGGGGATGCTCTAAGGTCTCAAAGCCACATTCTCTTGTTTTGTCAACTACAACTTGAGATGAATGAACTGGTGCATTGCCAGATAGAAGACGAACACCTGTGGAGAGATACCGCGTCGTCTCTCAATCAGAGCTGCTCGTAACTTGTCCAGAAGATTGCAGTAGTATCTGTTAGTGATGGTTTGACCCTTGGCAAGATTATCTGGTAAGGTTAACTCCACGACACTCCCAGAAAAATGAAAGCATGACCTTTCCAGCTGAATTTTGCACCTTTGCCTATTAGGGAGGGGGGAGTCAGCTTGTTTCCATTCCATGCTCATGGATTTTTCTCTGGATCATACTGATAGATCCAGAATTTATCCATGATTACCCAACGATAAAAAGTTCATCTTCATCCTGTTCTAACGGCATAAACATTTGTCTTGAAAGGTTACGCCGTGTTTGCTTTTGGAAAGGGGTTAGCAAACGTGGAACCCACCCTGCATGCACCTTAGACATGTGCAGTTCGTCATGAATAATTGTCCACACAGTGCTATAACTAACATATCTCATTTATGAACATTTGGATGGTTTCTCGTCTATATTCAGCCCGCCTCGGTAGCGTAGATGCTAGCATGTCTGTCTCACGTTCAAGTGGTCCCGAGTTCGAATCTCGGTCAGGGTGGGTTACCTCGATGAGGTTTTATCCGGGAGTTCCGCTTATCCTTCAAGACGAATGTCCGGTAACTCTAAGCTCCATGGATCCTGCACTGATTTGAGCATCATTTCACCCAATTCATTCACCGTCCGATATGGCTTTACGTTGGAGGACGTAAATTACACAAAGGTCTGTCTTCCAGTATTAAACACTCCACTTTCTTCACTGCGATAGCATCGTCTGTCACTGACGGTCTACCAACTCTTGGCTCATCTGTCAGGTACATGTAACCAGTTTCAAAATTCCTTTTTCACCTTACAATGGTGTCATACGATGGGCAACCATTTCCATAAACAGCCGTCATCTCATCATGGATTTCTCGGGCAGCTTTTCCCCTTCCAATACAGGAACTTGATCACACTACGAGCCTCTATTTTCTCCATCTTACACCTGTCACTTTTGGCACCCACTGTAGAAAACGAAAGCACTCTAAACACCGTAACTTCCAATATTGTGTCCCGATGGATCAATGATACTAAACGTTTTCGTCGCTCTAGCACAAAAAGTAATGGTGATTAAATCTTTACGACACACCCCCTTGTATTTGCAGATACTTTTCGTTATTTAATAGCATGAATATTAGGGTGAACTGTGCTAGAAACATACACGACAAATCACAGTAAAATAGTAAAAAGTGAAGTTACAATGCATATGCCGTGAGATATTGTTGGCGCGAATGGTGAATTCTTCTTTATATGATGTTTTAATTAATCTGATATTGTTTTTATGAAGCTCCCAATAGCTTCTGTAGACGGTGCATGAAGATTTTTTTCTCAGAGCAGGCCGCTGACCGATATTTTCAGAAGAAACTGTGACTTCGTGGGTTCGCAGAATTAAAAGTCCAATTTGCAGAAATTCAAATAGTTCATTTCCGTAGAAATACACTCTGGTCAATCGTTACAGTAGCAGAATTACGTCATATACACAATCACAACCTACTAAGGTCGCCGATCACAAATAAAAGAGTTCACTCAACTTCTAATGTTTACAACAACTCTCATTACAACTCTGTTTACGACTACTCGCTGGGGTGTCCTGATCTTATATATTACCTCCGTTGATAATTCTAGACTGTTGTAAAACAAACAAGAAACCGAGTGTTCTCTATCAATCAAAATGTCACTAGAATGTTCCATTTTTAGATACTTGTCTAGTTTAGAGTTTAGGATTTAGTGAGCGAAATTTTTAGTAGGTTTTGATTGATGTTTTTTTATGTACGTGTATATTTAAAAGGTTTTGTTACACTTGTCTAGTTTTTAGAAAGTTTTATATCTGGCTTTTGCCATGACTAATTTTTTTAAAGGGCGCTGATGACCGCCGTAAATGAGCATGTGGGTTCGTGAAATGAAAAGTCCAATTGCACCACTCAAAAATGTTCTTTATTTCCACCGACTTTCAGTTGAACACTTGCCAATTACACAGAATTACGTAATGCACACAATTACGATTCACCAGTTCTTCCGTTACAGTTCCTCTTGCACTCGTAATTACGTCAACTCCTCCGACGCACGTACGCAGTCCGTCTCCTCACTGGGCTCTCCTCACAACTCGCCAAGAACTGACTGACTTCCAACCCGACGTGTTGCTTATATAGAGTCAGCTAGCCGATCTAGAAGGTTCTGGATTAGATGAAATATCCCTTAAGTTCGAGAACTCAGGTGCAACGGAAAGAGGCGGCACAGTCATGCTTTTTCAGCCAACCCTCGTTACCGCTATAAGATAAATGAGGGGGCGTGGCGAATGCCTACCGTCTCCTGCTGCCGTCTCCCCTATAGGGAGTTCCGACGTTCCTGTGACAATATATATATATATATATATATATATATATATATATATATATATATATATATATATATATATATATATATATCATGTCATGTCATAGAATGTTCCAATTACCTCACTTTTATTTGTTTCGGCAGACCTTTATCTCCGTGTTATCTTTATCAGTTCCTTTGTGTTCACAACCCGCGCTATCGCAAAAACGGGTTCGCGACAGTATTTTACCACATCAGTTAAAGAATTTTCAATGTCTTTGTATTCAAACATATCTCTTCTAAAATGGAAACTTGTATGAAAGTAAAATAAATACCGGAACAATCACATTCCTTTTTCAGATGTTTTTACTGTAATATGAATAATAACGGAGAAGTAAGAGTAAAATGGAGTTCTTGCTTGTGCGATTGGTTATGTACCTTTAAAGAATATACGGCCGATATTTTTGCTGGGCAGCGGGACATAAAGCTCTTTAAAATGAATTAAAATTCACAATATATGGGCTTGTGAAACACACGTGTTTGGCAAGGTAATACTTCACTAAAACTGTATTCTCTACCTCCCCTGCTGAGTTTTCAATCCCTTTCTGGTCCCCCAACAAAGCCTATCCTCTCCTACAATATGGCAACACGTAAAAAAAATGTTATGGCTAATCTTGACATACACCACTTGTTTCAATAGTAATCTTCTGAAATGTCGCTTTTAATGCCTTGCATTCTGTTATAGTATTAGTACTTGTGTCGTTTAGGAACACAGTTCCATTTCTCTCTCATTCCCTCACGATCGAGGGAGGCAAATAAAAACAAAAACAAATGATGTACGATCTAACTGCACATTTATTTTATTTAATCCTATGAGATTTCTAATGTGTCACGCGTACAGCCGGCGTAGCGTTATGGGATAAAATGGATGACACTGATGACGTATACAAGGAAAGGCCGCAGGGCATAGATTTTGAAATGTTGGTTTAAATGTCCTGATAGACGTGAAACCTTTCGAAATAATGGAAAAAAAGAGCATAGTGCTGTATTAATTACCTTGAAGGAACAAATTTCATTCCATCCGCCACCAATTAAAAAAAACACATCATTACGCGATACCTTTGTTGCTTATATGTAAGCGTTTTACTGTTAGATATAAATATTCTCTGCAAAGAGCCCAATTATTTGTACTAGTCAATGTAACGGATCAAGCAGAAGAATAAACAAAACATTTGCGAGACAAAATCATTCTTCAAAGCCTACTCTAATGGTGTCAGACATTTGACTATCGATTACCTCGTAGATTCCTTAGGCCGATGTTCAGTTTTTCTTTAGTTAGGTATCTAAAAAACAAAACAAACATTCAGTGACTTTGTGGGCTCGTAGAATTTAAAAGTCGAAGTTTCAGAAGTTCAAAATGCTCTTTATTTTCGCAGAAACTCTTTAGTCAAACCCTACAGTAGCAGAATTACGTAACATACACCAATACAATCTTCCAAGGTCGTTGACCACAAACAAAAGAGCTCACTGTCAAAACACACCAGCTTCATAGAGCCAATTTTTGGTAGACGGCCATCTTGGCAAAATGGAACAGTTACTGGAGCGGAGAATTAAGGAGGCTTTGGCCATTTCCTCTGAAAGGAGCGCGCTTAATCGTTCAGCTCCTTTTGGAAACTGACCTTAAAAATGGAAATCCGTCGATTTAAGAAGCAAAGAACAATACAGCTTGATAATCCAGATAAGTAGTTAAGTTTCTTTCACCCAATTAATTTTCTATACTCACACCATTTTCTGAACTGGCATTTAATTTACTGAAAAGTCTTTTTTTTCAGTAATGCGAATTTTATAGAGCTTTGTCTTTGTTTATAGTTTTATATCCAGTGTTTCATCTGTGGTTAAAACATTTAATAAATATCCTGATGGTGGGAGAGATGCACCCTCCTGAAACGTTGGTATCAAATCGTCTTTTCACCTTGCTTGCTGCCCGAGAAGAAAGTGAGCATATTCTTAGCCAGGAAAGCTTCAGGTCTTATTTTACATCACTTTCAATTTCAACTCTAGTTACAACTTTATATACGACTACTGCCCTGGAATGTCGCTATCTCTTATATGTACCTCCACTGTTACTTCGAGATTGTTCTGTAACAAACGAGAAATCGAATGTTCTAAGACGTCACCAGACAAAATACGAACGTTCCAGACGTCTAACTTTATGTGTGTGGGCAAGTCTTTTATCTCCGGGCCATCGTTATCCGTTTTTGCAGGCTCTTTATCTCCACACTCCAAGGTACATCTGAACATCTTAAGGACACTTGGTAGTGTCAGAGTAGAAATTTCCATGAAGAATTTCAATGCAATGTTTGTTAGTGTTTCTTAAAAGCTATGCAATCTAACACAATGAAACTTCTACCACTTATATATCAGTCTCTTCTAATTCAGAAACCTTAATCAAATGATAAATAAAGTTAACAATTTTTGCTTTATTCATATTTCAATAAACACCAAATTCTCAAAAATGTTCACGCATTTTCTTTTTCAGGTGCCCATTTCTCATAAACAGTTAAAGTAGCATATTTCAAACCCTGTCATAAAATAATAGAACATTCTCTAAATCGGTCTGGAATGAACGCAGCGCACACATGAAAAGAGTCAAATCCAGCTCCGTCATGTCAGATAGAGGTTTCCCTTCGGTGTCTGCTTTTGTTTCTTTCTTCACGACAAACAACCAAAGTGGTGGAATGGTTTGACTCCCATTTCGGCAGACACTCGCTGTTCCTGTGACATTGTACCGCGTAAGTGCTAGAGATTACAACAATGGTGCACAAAAATCACTTTTAGACGTTAGTTAAATTAAGAGGATTAGGGAATTAGACGGTGCAATCTGTTTTGATTTAATATATGAGGCACGTCTTTTAAGTCAGGACCGTTTTGGAATTAAAAGAAGACATGCATAGATATCGCAATAATTTTAATTTTACATGAAAGCCTGTACCTTAATCTACTTTTCTACATAATTTCCATGAATATTGAGGCACTTGTCATAACGCGGCACAAGTTTTTGAGTACCCTCCTCATAAAATTCTGCCGCCTGACGTGTTAACCACTGTATCACAACTGTTTTGACTTCGTTATCGTCTTGAAGACGCTGACCGCCCAGATGTTCCTTCAAGTGCAGGAACAAATGGTAGTCGCTGGGCACCAGATCAGGGCTGTATGGAGGATGATCTAGAGTTTCCCATTGAAAAGATTTGATGAGATCTTTGGTCCGATTAGCCACATGTGCACGGGCATTGTCATGCAGAAAAACGACACCCTTACTCAACTTGCCACGTATTTTGTTCTGGATGCACTGCGCAGATTGTTCAATGTCTCACAATAAGACGCTGCATTAAGTGTCTCATTAGGAGGCAGAAACTCCACTAGTAATACTCCTTTTCTGTCCCAAAAAAATGTGCACATGATTTTCCGGGCAGAAATTGTTTGCTTAAACTTCACTTTTGTGGGTGATGATGAATGTCGCCATTCCATGGATTGTTGTTTCGATTCTGGTGTGACGTAGGCCACCCATGTTTCGTCACCAGTAACAATTTGGTCTAAAAATCTTCACCTTCATTGTGTTACCGCTCAAGGAAAGTCAATGCACTGCCTAAACGTTGGGTTTTGTGCATATCCGTCAACATTTTCGGAACCCAACGTGAACACAATTTCCGGTACTTCAAGTTCTCGGTCACAATGCGGTACAAAACACTACGAGAATATCGAGGAAAATAGTCGCACAATGATGAACTTGTAAAGCGTCTGTTTTCTGTCACCTTTTCGTCCACTTTCTGCACCAAATCTTCAGTAACGACCGAAGGACGCCCACTCCATTCTTCATCATACACATTTGTACGGCCCTCTTTAAATGCTCTCACCCATTTCTTTAGCATTCCATCACTCATAATGTTTTGTCCGTAAACTTCACAGATCTCACGATGAATATCGATTGGTTTTACGCCTTTGGCACTAAGAAATTGTATAACAGCCCGTACTTCACAATCGGCAGGACTCACGATTGTCGGAGGCAACTTACACTCAGTAATCAACGTATACAATGAAGAATCAGACTGTAATGGCATCAGTGCGTAGACAAGAGGCGTAGGTAAAACGCGCATGCGCGAAACGCTGACCGTAGCGCTGCGGCGGCAGAATCTCAAAACAGTACTGACTTAAAATACATGCCTCCTACCTATGCACTAAGTGGGGCGCCTCTGGAAGTGAGGATGCGGTGAGAGGAGACAAGAGGGCGGCCGTACCAAAGTGCCACGACAATGCAGGATCCCTACACTTTACCAGTTGGAAGCTGTACGGCAGGCTATTACAACCGGCATCCCGCTCCCGCGGTCCTGAAACGGTCCTAGTGACCGGAGAACAACCTACTGGAGGAGGTAGTTTTATAGTTGCGCTGCTCGAACGGTAACCATGGCTTTATTTTTGTTAATAGAACTCAGATGACGCACTGGTTATTCTTGTAAGAGTTAGCGGGGAGCTTTCGCAGTTCTCGGACCTGTGTAAGGCAGAAATGAAAGCATTACTTCAGCTAATGAAATTCGCAAATGACAGATGTTCACTCCTCGTGGAGTAATCAGGGCGTTATCTCAGAGGTACTGATTACAAAAAATAAATCCATTGTAAGTTTTGAGATGCAGGATTATACCAGGAGCCTATTATCCTGCCATGCACCGCCGAGACTCCAGCCGACACTTCTGCCCTCAGGGAGAGAGCATCAGATGAGATGATATGAAATAATGGAAATGAATTGGAGGGACAGGAGATTCGAGGATTAACCTACCCAGCATTCGCCTAGCAACTCGGAAGACCTCTCAAAAAAACCATGAGTCAGGTAGGTCGGCCACGGGAATCGAACGCGGACCTTCCGAATGCAGACCAAAGACTAAACTGCCTTAGCCAACCCGTTCAGTTAGCTAAATTAAACAAAAGGGTTATAGAATAAGACGTGTGAATATGGCACAGCTATTTAATTTAAAGAGGAATTAAATTAAAACAAATTCAGTGAAACGCAAAGTGAAAAAGGACATCAGAGGTAGCGCTACTGACAAAACCCACATTTCAGTGTCTTACACTTTTTTGTTAACCGAAGCAGAGAGTCATAAAAATGCGAACGCAAAATAGAGCGATCAATGACAGGGTAATAAAATAGAACGGTTATGGAAATGGCGAATTGGGTATAAAGATAGCTACCGAACGATAGAGCTTTAAAGCGGCTAATCATAGTCCTTATTCCTGTCGTGATACGATGTTCTATATGGCAGTTCCTGAACTCCAGGGATAAAAGGAAAACCCAGTCAGGTTAGTCGTTTGTCTTTTAGACAAGAGAATAAAGGATATAGCTCCTACGTCACTCTAAAGATGAATTACTGTACACCAGTCTCTATATAAAATTAAAATTTAGGATATTATTTGAATTGCCTTAGTAAGTACCTATGCAATACCAGGGGTGTACAAGTCACAACGCTTCCTATTTCTTTCAAGACTGGGACGAGATAGGAACTTCTGGTTTTTTCAAAATACATGTGGACTCTTTGTGAATGCGTGGCAGATGTCAGCACTGTAGAGTGTATAGAAATCTACTGGCAGCGACCAGAGTTAGGAATGTGAAAGGGTAGAGCCACAAATAGTGGTCCGAACTATAAAGCCCGGGACTTAAAGTAAGTTACAGCACTGTAAGTCGTCATTAATGTAGCTGTCTCATGTTTTTATGAGAACTCCTGGTGGTTTACCGGAAAAAAACACGAGTCAGTTGGAGAATTTAGTGTCATATCGGCACGTTGGCCATAGTAGCTCAATGGTTTAGAGCGGCTGGACGGAGACCAGAAGACTCGTGGCTCAAAACTCGGTTACGGCATTGAATTTTTGAGTCTGGTTCTACCCTTTCACAGTGCGTCCTACACACGGCTGTTGTCAAAGAACACTTAATCTCCATTAATTGTCCTAATAGTGACCCGAACTATAAAGTCCGGGGCTTAAGGTACTTACAGCATAGTAAGTCGTCATTAAGGCATTTGTCTCTTTTGTTTATGCGAACTGCTAGTGGTGTACCGGGAAAAACACGAGTCAGTTGGAGAATTTAATATCATGTCGGTACGTTGGCCATGGTTTAGAGCGGCTGAACGGAGACCTGAAGATCCGTGGTTCAAATCCCGGCTATGGCATTGAATTCTTCTGTCCGGCTCTACCCTTTCATAGTGCGTCGTACACACGGCTAGTGTGAAAGAAGAATTAATTGCCATTAATTGCACTTAATAGTGGTCTGATCTATAAAGCCCGGGCCTTAAAGTACTTACAGCATAGTAAGTCGCCATTAAGGTAGTTGTCTCATGTGTTTATGGGAACTCCTAGTGGTTTACCGAAAAAAAAAAAAAAAAACACGAGTCAGTTGGAGAATTTAATGTCATGTCGGCCCGTTGGCCATAGTAGCTTAATTGTTAGAACGGCTTTACGGAGACCAGAAGATCCGTGGTTCAAATCTCGGCTATGGCATTGAATTTTTCTGTCCGGCTCTGCCCTTTCAAAGTGCGTCGTACACACGGTTAGTGTGAAGGAACGATTTTCAGAGCTAGGACTGTTTTTGATACTTAAAATGGCGACGTTTTCATTGCAAGAACAGCGTGTGATCATCCGTTTTCTCCACTTTCGTGGTGTGACAGCTATTGCAATTCATCGCCAGTTGAGTGAGGCATGTGGTGATGGTACAATGGATGTGTTTAGTATGCGCTCCTGGGTGCAACGGTTCATTGAAGGAAGAATATCGTGTAACAACAAACCATGACATACTCAATTTCTTCTCGGGAAGCAAGCCAGGTGAAAAGACGATTAGAAATCGATGTTTCGGGAGTGTGGATCTCTCCCATCAGGATATTTCTTAAATGCTACATAACACTGGATATAACACAAATATAAAGAAAGATAAAACACTATCAGAATTCGCAATACTGAGCAAGAGACTGTATTCAGTAAACTAAATTCCAGGTCGGGATATGGCGTGAGTATAGAATATTAATTGGATCAATGAAACGTAATTACTTAACTTGATTATCAAGCTGTATTGATCTTTGCTTCTTAAGTCGACGGATTTCCATACTTGAGGCCGTTTTTCAAGAAGAGTTGAACAGAAATCCAGCATCACGACTAAGCACACTCCGTACAGAGGAAATGGCCAAAGCCTCCTTAATCGTGATGCTGGAATTGGGTTCAGCTCCTCTTGGAAACCGGAATTAAAATGGAAATTCGCCGAGTTAAGAAGCACAATACAATACAGCTTTATAGTCAAGTTAAGTAGTTATGTTTCTTTGACACAATTAATTTTCTATACTCACGCCATCTCCTGACCTGGCAGTTAATTTACTGAAAAGTCTTTTGTTCAGTAATGTAAATTTTGACAGTGTTAGTCTTTGTTTATATTTGTTATATCAGTGTTTCTTTTTCTTTTAATTTAAGTCCTCCAACGTTAAGTCATATCGGGCGATGAATGAAACGGGTGAACTGATGCTCAAATGTGTTTGGGGTCCATGGAGCTTAGAGTTACCCGACATTAGTCTTTCAGGATAAGGGAAACCCCCCGAAAAAGACCCTATCCAGGTAACTCACCCTGACCGACATTCGAACTCGGGACCTCTTGAACGTGAGGCACATCCTTCCATCTACGCTACCGAGGCGGGCAGTGTTTCATTTGTGGCTATAACATTCAGTAAATGTACTGAAGATGGTAAAGATTCACACTCCCCAAGCGTCGATTTCTAATCGTCTTTTCACATGGCTTGCTGCCCGAGAAGAGATTCAGCATATTCGTCGCCAGGATAGCTTCAGGTCTTGTTTTAAACCAAGACAGCCATGGCCTCGCAACAGCCGGTCTGACGACATGATCCAGCGAGTGGAGAACGTTGTTTTTGAGGATCGCCGATTGAGCGTTGCAGATATCGCCTCCAAATTGGCATTTCTGTGAGATCTGTGCACACAATCCTGCATGAGGAACTGAAAATGCGAAGTGTTCGCCATTTTAAGTATCAGAAACAGTCCGAACTCTCGTGGCTGCCACTAGTGTTCTATGCTCTGTACAGTGCTGCCATCTGCCACGCATTCACAATGAGTGCACGTGGTTCAAGCTCCTACCCTAGGTCCGCTTCTGTAAGGTATACGGTAGAGTATCTGCCACACGTTGAAGAAGTCTGGGCCTCGAATCTCGTGAGGACTGGGATTTCACTACAAATGGGATTCGGTACGTAGGCCAATATGCTGGAACCATTGTTCCTATGCCGCTAAGTGGGTGCACCCCCTGGAGGAAGGATGAGGTGAAGCAGACAGAGGGCGGCCAACCCAAGGAGCCACGACAGTACAGAGGGCAGCGTCCCTACAGTTTACATGGGTAGACTTCCCCGACAGGCCAGGACAACGAAGTCGCTCCCCCTCAGCGGGACGGCAACGAGCCCAGCAGCCGAGCCCTAATGGTCGCAAGGCAGTTGATCCGAGCCCCAAAAGTTCCCTGGCTGGCGGTCACGAAATAGTCCCAGCAGAGGAGCAGAGATCGGCAACTGACCTACAAAAGGATGAAGTAGTTTTCCTCTGAGCATATCATCCTGCCATGCACCGCCGAAACACCCGCCGACACTTCTACCCTGAAAGAGGCCACCAGATGAGAGATTCTTCTTCTTCTTCTTCTTCTTCTTCTTCTTCTTCTTCACTTCACGGCATGGGCAGGGTGCCCGTTCCGTCTCACAATAATTGCTCCTTCCATCTCTTTTTAGGTCTACCAACATCTCTCTTTCCTTGTGGCTGATATTGGAATGCAATCTTAGGCAGTCTTGTTTCGGTCATTCTTTGTATTAGCTGCTTCAATTCCTTTTGACATTTTTCAATTTTGCTACATATCGAGTCTACGTTGAGTTCCTTTCTTATGTCTTCATTCCTTATTCTATCCAACCTTGTGCATCTCTTTGTTTTCCTTAAAAAGTTCATCTTTGCACTTTGAATTTGGCTTTTCATTTTCTTCGTGAGTACCCATGCCTCACTTCCATAAAGTAGTGCAGGGACTGCCATTGTTTTGTACAACTTTAATCTTGTATCTCTTCTTGTTTTATTTCTCAACGTTCTATGCACTGTTCCACAAATCATTTGGAATGTTGCAAGCTTTTTGCTCACATCTCTGTCTGTTTTCATCATATAATTAAGATTACATCCTAAATAGCTGAATTCTTTTAGTTCTTCTAGTGATGAGACATATGAAATGATAATGGAGATGAAATGGAGAGACAGGAGATCTACACAACTTCCACCTAGTGACCTGGGAAATCCCCGTAAGAAATGTCAGGTAGGTCGGCCACGGGAATCGAACCCGTGCCTCCCGAATGCAGGCCACAGACGAATCCGCCTGAGCCATCCCGCTCGGTTCGAATCTCGGTCAGGGTGGTTAATCTTGGAAAGGTCTCTTCCAAGGTTTTCATTTATCGTGTCTGGTGTGTGTAAGCTCTATGGACCCTGGGCTCCCATGAGCATAATTTCACTCATTTAATTCACATCCTACACTAGTGTACGTTATTTCTAGCTAACATATTTGGGATAAAATTCATGTGCTAGAATTCTAAACACACAGTAAACACGTGATCATGTTAAAAGACCACCAAGCTGTTTGATTAAACAATGGACAGTGTTCTACTCTTCAGCGCAATGTGCACATTCGGTAATATGAAGCGATTCTCGGGCGCAATTTCCTTTGGGAAATGGCAAACTTAGGTAGTAAGGGAAGCGCTTCGATTTAAGGGACAATTTTCTAAAACAATAGACACCATTATCTTAATGAGACTTGCCTGAAAGAAAAGCTGTCAGGATTGCTTGCGTTGGAGCCACACACTTTTGTTTGGAGGATGCTGAAACCAAAAATAGCGCTTTTGTACAGCGGTCTCTTGGGTTATTGTGTGTGTACAGTGTTTTTAAACGACAAATCGGTTAAATATCAAACATGATATTCAATATATTCCAAAGATAGGCCACGACCCAACCTGCTGTTTATATGGAAAATACTGAGGGGGGTCCTTGCCCATTAAGTACCTCGTTGAGCCCTCCCGGCACTCAACACCTCATAAGATAGGATTTGTGATAGGTGGGGACTACGGATGGGAGGTTTCCAACAGGTCGGGGTTTTTCTCAGGGTATATCTGCATGAATACTCGCTTTTGAGTTCCAGGGTGTGGGTGCGTCCTGACAGTATGTGGGTATTATCACGTAGAAGACACCACAACCTTTGAATGTCAAGTTTATTGTTACAATTAGTCCTCTTCACTGGCCACTGTTGACTTGATGTTATTCGCACACTAGGCGCGAGATTTGAGATTTTCCCGTTGCTGTGTGCACGACACGACTTATATGTATCTGTGTACGCGTTGTTCCTGAACGTCGGTAATGAATTACTTCGCACGACATAGCACTTCAGGAGGATTATTAAACAAAAGCGGAGTTTGGTGAAATCTTAATGATGTTGTAATGTATGCAGTTTCTCTCATTCGCTAACACAGGGTGTTCGATAGCCACCTAATGTGAGTTACTCCGTCCATCCACGAACGCGGATTCTGAAGAATTTTCAGTACTTGTCGCCCCCTTCACTCGCCGAAACAGTGTTTTACCTAGCAAACATCGAACGTCGCCATTGCACAAATTTCTCCTTCCTTTCGCCGAATTATGGACACTTTAGGGGTCATGTGTCCTGTTCCTTGTTCCTTATAGGTTGTGTTTCATCCCTACTCTTAAATTTGATAGCAATTTCTAATGTATGGGGCATGTATTCCACGCGATTTTCTCCTGCCTACAGTCCAGCTAATTAATGCGTAAGCATGTTTGAAAATGTGTATCTTAAATTCCAGAGTCTATTCTCTCATCAGGTACCATGTGCAGGCCAAGACATGGTCTGGCGCCGAGGGACAATGCCACCTTTGTCGGCAAGAAACACAAAGGAAATACCTGTGAGGGAAAATGTTCATTTTACTCTCTCCCTTAACACGATGGGTTCATGATTTTAATAATATACACTCCTGGAAACGGAAATAAGAACACATTGACGCCGGTGTATCAGACCCACCATACTTGCTCCGGACACTGCGAGAGGGCTGTACAAGCAATGATCACACGCACGGCACAGTGGACACACCAGGAACCGCGGTGTTGGCCGTCGAATGGCGCTAGCTGCGCAGCGTTTGGGCATCGCCGCTGTCAGTGTCAGCCAGTTAGCCGTGGCATACGGAGCTCCGTCGCAGTCTTTAACACTGGTAGCATGCCGCGACAGCGTGGACGTGAACCGTCTGTGCAGTTGACGGACTTTGAGCGAGGGCGTATTGTGGGCATGCGGGAGGCCGGGTGAACGTACCGCCGAATGACTCAACACGTGGGGCGTGAGGTCTCCACAGTACATCGATGTTGTCGCCAGTGGTCGGCGGAAGGTGCACGTGCCCGTCGACCTGGTACCGGACCGCAGCGACGCACGGATGCACGCCAAGACCGTCGGATCCTACGCAGTGCCGTAGGGGACCGCACCACCACTTCCCAGAAAATTAGGGACACTGTTGCTCCTGGGGTATCGGCGAGGACCATTCGCAACCGTCTCCATGAAGCTGGGCTATGGTCCCGCGCACAGTTAGGCCGTCTTCCGCTCACGCCCCAACATCGTGCAGCCCGCCTACAGATGTGTCGCGACAGGCGTGAATGGAGGGACGAATGGAGACGTGTCGTCTTCAGCGATGAAAGTCGCTTCTGCCTTGGTGCCAATGATGGTCGTATGCGTGTTTGGCGCCGTGCAGGTGAGCACCACATTCAGGACTGCATACGACTGAGGCACACAGGGCCAACACCCGGCATCATGGTGTGGGGAGCGATCTCCTACACTGGCCGTACACCTCTGGTGATCGTCGAGGGGACACTGAATAGTGCATGGTACATCCAAACCGTCATCGAAGCCATCGTTCTACCATTCCTAGACCGGCAAGGGAACTTGCTGTTCCAACAGGACAATGCCCGTCCGCATGTATCCCGTGCCACCCATCGTGCTCTAGAAGGTGTAAGTCAACTACCCTGGCCAGCAAGATCTCCGGATCTGTCCCCCATTGAGCATGTTTGGGACTGGATGAAACGTCGTCTCACGCGGTCTGCATGTCCAGCACGAACGCTGGTCCAACGGAGGTGCCAGCTGGAAATGGCATGGCAAGCCGTTCCACAGGACTACATCCAGCATCTCTACGATCGTCTCCATGGGAGAATAGCAGCCTGCATTGCTGCGAAAGGTGGATATACACGGTGCTAGTGCCGACATTGTGCATGCTCTGTTGCCTGTGTCTATGTACCTATGGTTCTGTCAGTGTGATCATGTGATGTATCTGACCCCAGGAATGTCTCATTAAAGTTTCCCCTTCCTGGGACAATGAATTCACGGTGTTCTTATTTCAATTTCCAGGAGTGTATATCGGGATTGCCTGTTTAGTATCTGCACTTGTATATTTAATCATTATCCTCTATATTTATTATAACTTTTTTTAATTCTTATTGTGGTATCTATCCGCCCTTAATTATGCATGTAATAAGACTTTCGGGACTACTATGACAATGTTATGCCTAACAGGGACGGTATCAATACTTTGTAAATTTACTGTCTCAAAAGCGCTTCAAAAATGTTAACCATAACTTTTAGGCTCTTAAGTAACAAATGAATGCATGTATTTTTAAGGATAACTGGAATTCTTATCCAGTAGGAATTTTATGTAACTTTGTGAAACTGTTAACCATAAGAATCAGACAAAACATACTATGCCGGCCTCTGTAGCATAGCTGGTGCCATCGCGCTGCTTGGAAGTTTACCCTGGATTCATATTTCTTTAAGAAAACCTCTCAGATAACGCAGTGGTTACTCAACGTGGACATACTGTCATTTGTGATTATTGCACAATCCATTGACTGACGTGACGCGGTCATCGGCGCTTAGCACACGTCCGAGAAGTGCGCCAGTACCCTTCTCAGTCTTCAGTGCGTTGTCTGATATGTTTGTATTGACAACAAAGTTGGGGTAACCTTTTGAGCAGCAGGTGAACACCTAATCTGCCTCACATTCAACATGTTCCGAATTCAAATATGAAATAGGGGGGGGGGGGGTCTGGGGATTTCTCCTTCGCATAATTCGAGGATATCGTACAATCTCCACTGATGCAGCTCAGATTATAGCTAACATCTAACCTTTGGCTCTCACTGGTTTATCAACAGCAAATGTTATGAATTTAAGACATGAACGTGAATGTGCGTCTTATCTGTCTCACTTAAAACTACAAATCCCGGAGCATCCTACCACAGCAGGACACCCAACAAGTTTTGTAACCTGTTTAAAGGAAATGTGTAATTTTCATGATTATTACATATATACAGATGGTTCGCGTTACCAATTTGAAGATAATATATCTGCAGTAGGATGTGCTTTTGTTGTTTATGAAAACCAAACGGAGCTAGCTCACTCCATGTTTAAATTGTCACCTGAATGTTCTGTATTCCAGTTTGAGCTCTTAGCAATTAAAGAACCTATAAAATGGTGTACTGTTAATGGGAACAGTGCCCGTATTCTTAGTGATACACAATCAGCTCTACTCGCTATTAATGATAAATACAACTTAAATTCATTAGCACATGAAATCAGAACCTTGCTTCAAAACCATCCAGGACATATTTGCATGGGATGGCTTAAAGGACACAGTGGAATCTTAGGTAACGAGAGCTGATTGCTTGTCTAAGAGGCTGCAGAATCCAATCTTCCTCTCACATACTCTTTATGTCCTGTTTCTACTGTAAGGAGAATAATACATCAACATATTCTTGAAGAAGGGAACCAACAATGGCTAACAACTCCAAATGGAAGTTTAACAAAAACATTATTTTCCCCTAGTGCATATGACAGAGGAAAATGTGAAACTCTTGTACCAAATTTTGTTTTGACACAATTTTTAAGTGGACGTGGTAAATTTGGTGAATACTTATCACGCTTTCACTTAACATCCAACCCCGAGTGCATGTGTGGTGAAGAATTTCAATCTGTGGTTCATCTCCTTTTCTGTTGTCCCATTTTCTGGAGAGAAAGAAAAGAATTAATATTCAAGCTAGAGGGCGCCGGGGTAGCGCGGTGGTTTCGTTCGGGGCTCCCGTTCTAAGTGTCCCGAGTTCGATTCCCGGCTCTGGGGTTGGCGATTTTAAGTCGGCCCTATCCACGCCTTCACCTCTGTCTAGCACACGTGAAGTATCCCCTATGCCCAACGTGGTTCGGAGTCCACGGTAAAAACTGTAGGTCCTCTCACCTCACCGCCATCTTCACTATCACCCTATCATCGGAGGTAATGGACACCGCCCTCTGGGTGCCTCCACCTGAGAAATGGGTCCGGTCATCACTTGATGGGGTGAGGTTACCCCGAAGGCCAAGGTTGCCATGTGGGGAGTGTTAGTAACTAACTAACTATATTCAAGCTAGACCCTCTAGGAACTGAACTTTCTGCTCCGCTCACATCTTTGCTAATGAAGCCACAACAGTATAAGTACTTCATGATGATTATAAACTCAGTGTTGAAACGTCTGAAATAGTTTAAATTAATATGCATCAGATTATAACATATTTTCTTTCTTCCAGTATTTAAAATATTTTTGTTAAAATTGTGTATTTTTATGTATCAACTCTAACCCTAATATAACACTGTGTAAAATAGGGTTCATAAATCTGGATAAATAAAAAAAATTCAAATATCAGTAAGGGTAGTTATTCGGGTAAAGTTTTTAACTGGGTTTTCATGATCACGGAAGATGAATGTTGGGTACCACTCAATTGACTCTCTGGACCCATTAAAACGTCTTTCATCGTCCCATATGACTTAAAGTTGGAGGTTTCCCCTTATCCTGAAAAATGAATGTCAGGTAACTAAGCTCTATGTATGACGTGATAAAAGATACTGTGAATAAATCAAGGTGTTTAGTTCGAGAAAGAGCAAGCAGTTCATTTCCTGTTAGCCTGTGGAATGCTGTATGCTTATGTTTATAAATGAATACTGGATACGACGTTTTTATTTACTCTGGAGAGTTCAGATCAATATCATTCAGTTGTTCTTTACACAACAGTAGAGTAAGAGTTAAATAGTGCAATGGCTTTTTGCAGTGACAGTGGCGAGTCAAAAAAGGCAATTATTGCGAAGTCAGGCTCGAAGTATTGTTTTAAGGTGTACACGTGCTTAAAAAAATTGGACAATGAGGAATATAGAAATCAGCTCGATTTAAAAAATGCTCAACGCTTACTGCTGAAGCGTGTGGTATAGGTAAAACAAGTTTGTCCCGCATTTGGATTATAAAAGCAGGGAATTCATAATCTATAATTATAGTATTTAAAATATACATAATTTGCGAAAAGGTTTTTTCGAATTTTGATTTTGGCAACTGCATCAGTGTAAAAGTTTATAAAATATAATTCGCTTACCCTTACATCTAGCGCCAAGCAGACCTGCATGTTGTATGAGTGTGCGAGAGAGAGAGAAATATAAAATGTGTGGGGTAACAAGCTGGCAATGCTGAGTGTGATACGGTATCTGATTAGCCGGACTCCAGAACCTTTCCCATTTGAAACAAATAACAGCTACCCTCATTGTGGAATTGAGTTTGTTTAATGCTAGTAAAAATATAAGAAAAACATTTCCTACGTGTTACGCCTAAGAAAGCCTACGCAGAAGCTATGAGATGAATATTAAGAAATGAGCTCTAGTGGTGGAATCCCTTTGCAAACCGTGGCATGGACTCCTGCAGCTGATAAGGGCCTTGTCTCTGTTACTCATTAATGCAAGAGGTTTATGCCAGAGTGCACGCGAACTTTACGCATCACGAAACACGAAATGTCCTATCCCATCGTTAGTGGTTCTTGCTTCGATCTCTCGTGCCCATTCAGGGATGAGTACCTCAATCTAACATGCATGGATTTCTTGTTTGTTTCAGCATTTGTGCTTGTCGTTCCTGAGCTCAGTATTCGTGCTCTCATAATTCTTACTGTTTATAATAACTAGAGCCAGGATTTCTAAGCAAAATGCTTATAGATGCCTTTTTGCTGAAATACGGAGTTTGCTTGTTTATTTTATGCTTTTAATTTAAAAGTAAATTTTCACTCCTAGCCATCGTCTCGCTGAAATAGTCCTGAGCGATATAAAAGCGTGGATCTTCTTGACTCCAACGTAAACGAAGTGTACATTATGCGCACGATAAGAAGAGCGATCGGGTTCCAAGTCCTCATTCGGTAAATTTCGTTTAACTCCGTCAATATAGATGACAACTTTGAAATTTGAAATGCGCTATATACTGACATCTAGTGGCTAATACGCTAAGCCTTTTCATGTCCACCATATTTCGTTTTGATCAACTTCGAAGTTAATTAGCCAAACAGTTCAGAGTCTGTTTAGTGAACGCGTGTGCAGTTTGCCCCTCAAAGGGAAGTCACCCTCCCGCCCACTAATGACCGTCATAAATCTATCTCCACACTTCAGAAATGGAACACTATCGTTGAGGACCAATAGCAACCCTTATTTTCTGTAAATGACAGTCGCACGTTTACTCCAGGTGGAGTCTCAGTTGCCAAAGTTCCAAGTTCCAGTTGATCTGTTTCATTACGTGCAGAAATTCACTATGTCACGACGTGGAGACTGTGGGAGGGAAATGTAGTGGTAAATACAAATGAAGTAGTAGATAACTTTCAGTCAAGTAAAAATAATCAAAGTAATGACAATAGTGTGAATAACTGGGCCGAGTTATATTACTGGAAAAGCCTCAAAAAACAAAGTTTTAACGGGAACTGTTTCTAAGCAAATCAAGAGCTTGTTTTGAACATATATAAATATGAGCTGACAAATAACCTTGGTAAGGGGTCGTGCAATGAAGCAGGTAAATTCTGGGTATTCACAGAAATACAGTGAAAAATATTGTAACGAACGGAATATCAAAGACGTCGATCAAGTGTGAAAACAAAAGGAAACGTTTCTCTAAAGTAGATAATTTCCATGCGATTTAATTCGTCGAGAAATTTATAGATTATATGCAAAAGGGAGAGCGCCCACCTTAGACGAATTGGTTGCACATTTGCAAGAAATTTGTGATTTTCCTTATGGGCACTGCACTTTGCGCGGCCTCTTAAAGGAGCTGGGTTTCAAATACCACACATTGAATAACTTAATGGTTATTATTGAATAATTTAAGGGTTATTATGGAATCCAGTAGAATTGTAGCTTGGCGATATATATCATCAAAACTAAGGAAGTTTTGCAGTAATGGACAGAAGATAATTTATTTAGGCGAAACCTCGTACGATACCCATGACCTATCGAGAAAGATGGCAACCTTGCAGAAAGATCTGGGAGAAGGAGGGCCGGGGTTGTAAAATGATTATAAGGGTTCGTCAAAGGCAGTGGCCGACGTGCACATGAGTTAACTAAACAGACTTTAAAACAATCGTATGTTAGAATTGGAATTTTAGTTTGTCCGTGGTAACATATACATGTTATGAGACACGTCAAAATGTATAAATACAGTATATACACAAAGTCAAATTGATTCCATACAATATACCCAATAATCAGTTTTTCTATTGTTGCATGTGGTATTTTCCTAGACTAATTTACTACAAGAAATGTCATAATATAAATATTACAGTTTTGTGAATGTACTCACAAACTCCCAGTGCTCATTTACGTGGTTATAGTTCTAAAAGTTCATTAACCGTATAAAAACTGTGTACATGCAAAAATTTCTTAACCTTAAAGTGTTTTAATGATGCAGCTTGTTTAAATAAATTTGGAAGTTTATTATATAACATTATCACTTTGTAGTTAAAGCTTCCTTCATAAAGGCTCGTTTGGTGCACTCGAATTGCCACTTTATCCTTGTTACGAGTGTGGTGGTAATGTACATAAGCATTTACTTGAAAATGATTTATATTTGTACGCACATTTGTGAATATTATTGCTCTCGAAAGGGGGCACATTATTATTCGTCTACCTACGTATAACTGTGATCTGAACGCAATTGAGCTGGCGTGGGCACAACCAAGGAATGTTTCCAGAGGATGCAACGTTACTTGTACGATACAAAGTTACTAATGTGTGTGCAGGTAGAACATACTGATAAACCATTCTATGAATATCAAAAAATGAGATGACTACAACTTTCCCAGCAGAAACAACCACTTTTGCTTTTTGGGTGGTTGGTGATGAACAAGATTTCCACACTGAACTGCGCTATTTGCTCACAGGATCAAATGATGTAGCCAAGTTTCATCAGCAGTGATTACGTTTGAAAGAAACTCCGGATCTTCCTATAACATCAACTTTAACTGCATGTTACCTCCATTGCAGCGGTAGGCGATACTGAACATGTCTGAACTTGCCTGGTTCTCTTAGGCGGAAACCAGCAGTACCAACAATGAAACTACTACGGCGTGTTTGTTTCATGTTAAGCTGACATAATATAAACAAATGTGAAAAACATTATGAACATTCTTTATTGAGCAGCCCTTGTATTTATATCTGTAAATTTGGATTTGTTTCTCTATGGGCAGACGCGAACATTCACAACCACACTGACATTTGCAGAATACGAGGTGGACAAGGAACAGTCCTGGTTAAAAATTCCATTCTCCAGCCTGGAATCAAACCAATGAGCGGTCGTCTCCTAAGTTGGCATACTCACCACACAAAAACAGGATTTCCATTTTTGTTATACTGTTTTTATACAAGGAACCTTAAAACGTGAATTTTGTAGTGAACTGCAATATCTTCTCTACTATATAAATAGTAGAGTCGGGGAAGTTGTACACTTCCCAAAGTCCTCGTGGTAATGTTGTATCAAGATGACAGCTTATTTGCATCAAACTGAACGGCTTCTTCATGGGAACAAATGAGTGTTGAATCGTGAGCTGATATTTCAAGCGCAGAACTAACGTGATTATTATCAGCGCGTGTATCTCCCATACAGAATGCGCTTCATTGGCTGTAAGCCTGCATAAAGCCACATATCACCGCACAGCATCATGTGTGTATATATAATCTCAAAAACATCCTGTCATCATTAGCTAATCCTCTGCGAATCTTTAGGATACAGGTTGCATGCCATGATTTTGACTTGACAAATTTGGTTACAGATATACATTCACTGAATCGATTCTCGGCAAACAACCACAGTTCTTTTTTACGGAAGGCACCACTAACTCCTTCTCTGCATCATAGTTCACGTAACACTGACTCGGATACTTCGAACAAGGTCGTGTGTTTGCCCGCCTCGGTAGCGTGGATGGTAGCGTGCCTGCCTTACGTTCAAGAGGTGCCGAGTTCGAATCTCGGTAAGGGTGATTTACCTGGATAAGGTTTTTCCAGAGTTTTCCTTATCCTTAAAGACAAATGTCTGGTAGCTCTCAGCTCCATGGAACCTGGACAGATTTGAGCATCATTTCACCCATTTCATTCACCGACCGACATGACTTAAGGTTGGAGGACGTAAAATTTAAAGAAACAAATGTCGTGTGTACTCTTTGCTAGCCACGCGATCAGGTGACACGTAAAAATTAAGATTACATAAATAATTTGAGTTAATTGATGGAAATTGATCATTTCTCCACACTAGCCATATATAGGCTACGATCTCTGATAGTCATCATGAAAAATCCAATGCCTTGGCTGGGATTTAAACCACGGATCTCCTGGTTTCCCTCCAGTCGCTCTAATCCATTGAGCTACCACCGCCAACGTGCCGCCCTGACATAAAATTCTCCATTTGACTCGTATATTTCTCCAGTAGACCACTAAGGGCTCTCGTATTCGAGATAAACCGTTTTTTGCGACTTACTACCGTAAGTACTTGAGTCACAAGCTTCATAATTTAACTCTTACTATTTGAGTTAATTATTGGACATCATTTCTTCACACTAGCCATATATAGGCTAAGATCTCTGATAGTCAACATAAAAATCCAATGCCATGCCGGTGTATCTCGAATGCGAGGGCCCCTAATGGTCTACTGGGAAAATATGAGTCAATTGGAGAATTTAATGTCAGGACGTCACGTTGACCATGGTAGCTCAATGGGTTAGAACGACTGGACGGAAACCAGGAAATCCGTGGTTCAAATCACAGCCATGGCATTGGATTTTTTTGTTGACTTTATCTCTCTCACATAAACAAATTTAGATCTAAATGTTAACAAATTATGGATACATGTTTTCAGCAGTGCTTTACTAATATTTTCAACACTAGACAATGTACATCTTGTTCAGCTGAAATAATTTCTTACTTCGTCGATTACAAATTGCCTTTAAATATATGAACATCTTAGGGATTTATTGGGTTCTGAAATGAGTAAAATCCAAAATATTTTATATCAAAAATTCGGCGTGAAAAAATGTTCGTGCCAGGGCTTTTCAATAGAGAATGATCACAACTTTTTTCTGACAACATGTCCTTACTCATCCTCATTATTTTGATGGTCCTTCTCAAAATATCCCCCCCCCCTGAATGCGATGCACTTGTCCCAGAGTATCTGCAGTCTTCAAAGACATGCTGGAAAGCATTTTTTGAAAGATTCTTCAAAATCGCCTCCGCAGCCCCACCACTGCTTCTGATGATGGATATGCTCTCCCACGAAGGCGTTTCTTCAGGTTAGGGAATAGAAAAAAGCAACATGGGGCTAAATCCGGACTATAGGGAGGATGAGGGATACATTTCACGTTGAGTTTTGCAATATATTCAGCAATAACATTGGCAATATGCAGCCGCGCATTATCGTGGTACAGCATCCAGCTTGCTTCACGGAAATGTGATCTTTTGTGCCAAACATGGACTTGCAATGTTTTCAGGATATCCCTGTAGTATTGCCCAGTTACTGATGTGTGTACAGGTACAACATGCTGATAAATCATTCCATGAATATCAAAGAATGAGATGACCATAACTTTCCCAGCAGAAGCATCCTCTTTTGCCTATTATGGGGTTGGTGATGAAGGAGATTTCGACACTGAGCTTTGCTGTTTACTCTCAGGATTAAAATGACGTAGCCAAGTTCCATCAGGCGTGTTTACATTTGATAGAAACTCCGGATCTTCGTCTAACATCAATTTTAACTGCATGTTAACTCCATTAGAGCGGTAGGTGATACTGGACATGTCTATACTTGCCTGGTTCTCACAGGCGAGAAACAGGAGTACCAACGATGAGACTACTAGGGCATGTTTGTTTCACATTTAGCTAACAAAATATATTGAGATTGAATTTTAGTGCGAAAAATTATGTGTGTAAAAATTATGTCCATTCTTTATTGAACAGCCCTCGTAGATTCTGGATTCCATAAAATGATTACTGATCAAAACCCACAACACTCTTACTGCTGCAGAGAAATTTTGAAACAGACCAAGATGGTTCTACAAATAGTAGTAATATAATAATTTATGGTGAATCTTAAATGTTAGGATCTGGAAAGTAAGACTCCTGCATAACGATTGAAGGGCAACAGTTGCGCATCGCACCACAAATCCAGTCATACCTGAACTACAAGAAACGGAAACAACTAAGACTAAAACGAATCCTTCCGAAGGTTTACAGAATAAGAGTTGACTTTGCCGGATCAGAAGGAAAGGATCCATATGTACGGAAGGATCAAAAACTGATAGTCACTGTGGGGCAGTAGTATTTGATTTTGAAAACGAAAGTGAAGACCACATTGGTGTGATGCGACTAATCATTGACTACACCGTGATTAATACGGGTAAACCGTAGAAGATGGAGAAAATCATACTACACGGAAAATGTGAATCTCGTTTAAACACATAATTTGTCAGATACTTCTTTTAAGTGCACTATTTCAGAAATTCCTTGTTACTTTCTTAAATGTTTTAATAGTTTCAAATTCTCAAATGGGAGAATTTACTTCTGATTTTTGGCGATGTAAAGAGGACATCGCATAACAACGAGCTTTATGAAATTTAACTATCACTTACAATCTAATGTATTCCTATGCCTTACTAACATATAATAGAGGAATGTGTTTATCAGAATAGTTTGTACAAAAGTAGAGAACGGCACGTTGGAGCGACAAATTAGAGAGGCTAGCCAAGGCCAACTATTCATTTCTAGCATTTAGGAAGTTATTCAGTTCGATTAATTACATAAACAGAGGATTAAGTGTTTGTAAGAATTGTTTGTACAGGAGTAGAGAAACTATTATGGCTTTATTTTGGAAAAACTTTTCTGTTTCGCCCACGTAGCAGCGGCTGGTGTCCTCAACTGTTACAATATTGATTTGCAATTTGGGTAAGTAAAAATTAGAGGAATTTAATTAAGACAGAATTGAAAATGAGGGAATAAGATCTGTACCAGCCTTCATTATCTCCCATTGGATTATAACTTTTCATCCTTTGGAAAAGTGGTGTAATTAGGGACATTTTTTGTTATCCCATTAGGAACAAAGGACTTCCTTTCCGTGCCTCTACGGAAGGTCTGCTGGCACATGCTTCCGTACGAAAAATAGCAAGTGAAAGAAACAAAAATACAGAAGATTGAACTGTCGCCACTGGGGAGGAATCTCCGAACCTCTCCTCCACCCATTTTGTTCCATGCCTTTTCTCCCTTTCTTTATTCGTTGCTCCTACTTTTCTGTCCCATACTATATAACTGTCCGCTTGTCAAGAGAGGAAAGTTGATGGGTTAGTAAGTAGTAATCCGGTTTTGTTGCCCCAAGTGACTGCTGCGTGTCTTCTGGTCCTTTTATAACCTAATCTTCCACCCCGTACTCCGTGGTCTCCTCTCTTACTCTTCTGCTCTCCTTTTTTCAAGAACGAGGCCTCGAAATAGCTAAAAGAATAATGCGAAAATACGGTAATGCCGTTCTGTGTCACCTTTCTATTGAGAGAAGCTAGTGACGAATTTGTTTCATGGAAACCGTTGAAGATTTCTGGATATCTGACAGTCAAGTTAACTCTTAAGACACTGCCCGGTCCAAAATATTAGATCTGTTGCACTCGCACAACTTTCTAATATACTATTCAGACAAATTAAGTTTTATACTTCATGTTAAGGAAGATTGCCATTTTCAGCTTTTGTTCCAAATTCCCTGATAAAGGAATATGATCAGATACTTCTAACAGCTTGTCGCTGTGATGGTTTAGGATGTTCGTTCTCTTTTTGCGACTAAGAAATAAAGATACATGAGATTTTCAGTCAATGTTACTTTCTCCACCTTCTTATTCAACCTATTCTTTAACATAATTCTTTTGCCACTTCATGTTAATCCAGATAAACGTATGTAGAAATTATTTTCCTATGCTTATGTAGTATGTGATGGCTTTGAAATTCTTATCTCAATGTGGCGGAGAGAGATAGAGACAGAGAGGTTCATGCGAATAATCACTTCCTATGTAAGGGGTGTTAAGTATTTTAAAATGCAAACCAAATATAACTTGTGTGAATTAATGAGATCGAAATTTCAGTGTAGCAATGCTTATATCTGTTTCAGTTTACCAGTTACGCAAAAGTCGTCAATAAAGAAAATGTCACAATATCTCATTTAATTTGCCATGAAAATAGCGTAATTGTGTTTAACAGAGGTTATGACGTAATTAATGATGTGGAAAAGTGGTTTAAAGCGAATGTTTTATACTTCTACGATGGCTGTTCAATAAAGAATGAACACAACCTTTTTTTTCTTTTCGACAACGTACCTTTACGCATCCTCATAATTTTGACGGTCCTTCTCAAAATAGTCTCCCCTGAATGCGATGCACTTGTCCTAGCATTTCTGCCAGTCTTCAAAACCATGGTAGAAACCAGTTTTTCAGAGATCCTTCAAAATCGCCCCGGCAGCCTTTATCACTGCTTCTGAAGATGGATGATGCCTCCCATGAAGGCGATTCTTCAACTTAGGGAATAGAAAAATGTCACATGTGGCTAAATGCGGACTATAGGGAGGGTGAGGGATGCAGTATATTCAGCAACAACATTGACAATGTGCGGCCGCGCATTATCGTGGTGCAGCGTCCGGCCTGCTTCACGGAATTGTGATCCTTTTCCTGTAATTTTTCAGGATATCCCTGTAGTATTGTCCAGTTACTGATGTGTGTGCAGGTACAATATGCTGACAAACCATCCCATGAATATCAAAGAATGAGATGACCATATCTTTCCCAGCAGCAGCTACTACTTCAGCTTTTTTGGGGGTTGGTGATGAAGGAGATTTCCACACTGAGCTGTGATGTTTGCTCTCAGGATCAAAATGATGTATGTAGCCATGTTTCGTCAACGGTGATTACGCTTGAAAGAAGCTCCGGATCTTCCTATAATATCAACTTTAACTGTATGTTACCTCCATTGAAGCGGTAGGAGATACTGAACTTGTGTGAACTTGCCTGGATCTCACAGGCGGCAACCAGGAGTACCAACAATGAAACTACTACAGTGGATTTGTTTCACATGAAGCTAACAGAATATAAGACTGAAGTTTAGTGTGAAAAATTATGACCATAAAAATTATCGATCATTCTTCATTGAACATATAATCAAGGTATTCGGAAGATCAAGAAACACTGGGAAAAATTGTAAATCTGGTTGATGGCTACGTAGAGAAAATAAAAAAGCCTATATAAACACAAACACTCTGGCATTTTTAAAGGGTGATAATTAAATATTTGCCACACCCCTCGTACATCTAGGAGTCGAGAAGTATTCCTTAACAAAGCTACAAGACAGGGTGTACCCATACCTGAATTTCCAGATTATAGCCTCATGCCGAGCTACACCGAAGGAAACCCCAACCTATGACTAAAGTTCTTCGATCCTTAATCCCCCATCCATTAACGATTAACCATATGAAGTATTGAATGAGTGAGGGATCATACGAGGTTCCCACCGTCCAGAACTGCCTCAGTAAGAAGCCATTCGATTTTCAAGGAGTGGCAATATTTTTGCTGTGCAAGCAACAGTTTTTCGCCTTGCAAGAAATTCATCAGTTAGAAAAACTGACCTCTCTGGATTTGGATTATAAATCTTTCTCTTAGGTAAAGCGTCTTCGTCAAATGCATTTCTAAGTCCTCTTTGATTTTAATCGTTAAAGATATTCCAAGTCATAAAGAATTGTAGCTTGCTAATGTCCTTTAGACACTCAGCCGTTGATAACACTGGGCAACAAAAAAAATGTTTCGAGCATTTCATGAGGCAATTCCTACTAATTTTGGGTTGAGAAAAACCAATATAACAATGAAAACATCTTATTTGCTCTAGTTTCTATGATATACACAAGGTGGAAGTATTACTTATTAACGGATTGAGAGAGAAAAGTATACATTTTAATTGCATACATGCTAACAATGTAAGTGCATTTGATTTTTTAAACTTATAATTAATTTCTAAGAGTTCTGAATTTCTGGAAAAATACTTCGTAGATAGTCGTGTCTGAAGAGAATCATGTGGTGGCCTATAGACTTCGTCGTCTTTTAGCTTGCCTCTTGTGATGGATTTCCGCAGAATCCCTATACAAAAACCAACAGCATCACGCAAGCATTACTTCATTCCAACGGCCCTGATATCTTTGTTCCATAACAGAAATGTCCTGATGGAATCTCTCCCCATGTTCATCACTAACAGCTCCACAACTAGGAGGGGAACAAGTCTAGGTGGGAGTGGTGAAAGTGGATCTTAAGGGACATGTTACATCCAAGGTTACGATATTTTTGCAGGAGCACTGTCACCCACCAAATGCTCGTAGTTGTCATCTCTGTTGTTGCCTAAAATCTATTAACAATACCTTTGAAAGCTTCCTAAGCTTCATTCTCTTTCCCCTCCAGAATTTGGTCATATGCAGGATCCTTAACAAGTTCTCTTATTTGTGGTTTGACGAAAATGTCTTCGTTAACTTTTGTCTCCTTTAATTTCCAAAATTTCTCTCTGATTGTTTTGTTTTTTGGCAGGTGTGCCAACTCCCAAAGATAGAAATCTTCCAAATTTAAAATCTTCACTCTAAAATACGAAATGTCACTTTATCTTCAAAATAAGAGCTAATCTATCATTTTTATGGTGATTTTTGAATTCAGCAGATGAAAATACGTGTACCTTAATTATTTTTAAGCCCGAAATATTTTCATTGTCGCCCAGTGTAATTAAAACGTTATTAAATAATGACAAAGCCCATGAAACATGCAAAATTACATATCAGATGCAAACTAGCTTCATTTATTTGTGAAAATACAACATTGTAAATACGTTTACTTTCAACCTCGTATCGGCCTGTGACGTTCGCAGAGCCATATGACAATATCACACTGTTTTGTCGACGGGCAATGCTTCGGATATGTGGAAAGAGTTAATGCTTTATGCTTTGTTATGCTCCATTGTGTCTTAACCTTCTGCTCGATCGGTCTACGCTAATCACGTGCATGCAAAACGTATTCTGGTAACATGACGAAACAGCTTTGCTCTGTTGATCCACGTTCAGCTCCAAAATAATTTAAATCAATTGTACATTGTCATACTTATCTCATAGCATTTAAACAAATATCTGTCCAGACATGAGTCCTTCTATTAAACGCGGTTGTTAGAAAACTTTCAGCGAATTTTAAAACTGATTTGTATAATCCTATCCAAGTTTTCCTGACAGCGGGAATTTTGTAGCCGTTTTTACAGTTTATTTTTAATCTTTTCCTGATTACCGAGCAAATCTGTCTGTTTTACCAACCTTAGTTCTTAATAACTAATTGAAAAACTACATCAAGCCACTGGAATATAAAATTATTTATAATAGAGACTTAAATGTTTGTACTAGGGTGGTCTGAAAAATCTCCGATATCAACATGAACATGCCAACACTCGAAAGTAGAAGCTGGTGAATCACGTTGCTCATCTGTTGACGGTTACTCACCAAAGTTTCAGCCATTTTGGACGCTCAGTTGTTATGTAACAGTCATTTAAGTGAGATGATATGTGTGGTTTTTATGAATATGAACAAAATTGAGTATAGAGCTGTCTTTAAATATTTGTTTTTGAAAAACAGTACATCTACACAAGTCAAAAATGAGTTGAATTCTGTGTATGGGGAATCTGCACCATCATTTACCACAGTGACTTTTTGGGCAGCTGAATTTAAACGTGGCCGTAAGAGCTTGGGATTCGATGAACGTTCAGGACGTCTAAAAACTGTAACTACCGACGAAAACTTTGCCAAAGTTCAACAAATAGTGCTAGACGACCGCCGAATTAAAGTGAGGGAGATAGCAGAGGCTATGGATATGTCAAAAGAACGTGTTTCTCGCATATTTAGACATGACAAAGCTCTCCGCGCATTGGGTGCTTCGTTTGCTCACGTTACACCAAGAACCTGTTCGAATGACATTTCCAACGCTCTGTTGGCGCAGTTTAGGCGCAATAAATCAGTTTTGGCTCCGATTAATTATTGTAGATGTAACTTGGATACACCATTATAAACCGGAAACAAAAATACGGTCCAAACAGTGGACTGCAAAGGTGCAACAGGCTCCGAAAAAGCAAAAGATGTTTGTTTTTCGACAGGAAAAGTTTTGGCAACCGTTTTCTGGGATATTTATAGACTTATTTTAATCGATTATCTTCAAAAAGAAAAAAAAATATTACAAGAGCACTCTACGCATAATTATTTGACAAGCTGAATGCATAACTTACGGGAAGACGGCCACATTTAGCGAAAAAGGAAATCCTGCTTCACCAAGACATCGCACCATCCCACACCTCAGCGGTTACAATGGCAAAAATCCACGAATAACTGTTTGAACTGTGATACCGTCCCTTTTAGGGGTAACATTAGCATGGTAACCGTGAAAGTCATATTAAATGCACAATTACGGGAGGATATATATCACACTATGATTTAAGCTAAATTATAAAAACTAAAGGGGATAATGATCTAATATACAGGTGCAGAAGTTAAACTGGCAATACCAATACATATATTTTGTAGCAAGCATGTGAACTCAAACTGTAAGGAGAGCCGGGAAAAATGAACACCTATCCTCACAGGAATGTTCCTTGTGTTGAGCCGACAAAGGGGCATTGTACGAGTATCGCCCAAAGCTAGACCCAAGCGACAATTCGTCGCCCGTCTTAGTGTTCTTACCCGACGATTACATTAAATGTCATCGACTCACTGAATGTTGCATGACCTCACTGCAGTCACCGCCTGCCGCTTCGCTTTTCATCTGCCAATGTTGTTTGCCCTTCAGCTTCGTTACAGCGACGAACCCATCGTCTAACAGTGCTGACATCCACCGTTGCATCACCATACACATATTTCAGCCTTTCATGAATCCGAATTGGCGTTTCACTTTCCGCAGTCTAAAATTCAATCACAGAACGCTGTCTAATACGAATGACGATGTCATTAATTTTGCAGGAAGATGCAGTGCTGCCACCTGTTCCTTCCTGACTTAGGAAGTTACTACTGTAGGAGTTTGGAGAAGAAGGTTTGAGGAATTGCGCCAATTTCAAAGTTTTCACATAATTTACTTATTTAAGGGGGAAAATAGGAGGTATTACTTTTTGACCAACACTCTTAGCTCCAAGCGACTTCATTTAGTTCCCCCATCTGAAAATTGGACTCGTAGGACATATTTTCGTTAAATAAAGAGGCAAATTACCTTCGTGAACAATTATTTTGCAGCGAAAAACGCCGAACACTATTCGGACGGGTTGCAGAGATAGGAGGAATTTTATGTGGAACTCAGTGACATTTGTATCCTAAGCTGGACCAAAATTTTTCGTGTTGTATCGAAGAGGATTATTAGTGCCAAACATAGTCGAAATGGGTACAACGTTGGACAAAGATTCAGGAAGTACCAAGACATGCACTTCCGGTGTAATATTGGTAACATATTTCCCGTCCGAATACGATAGTTTCTCTGTTTACTGTAAACAAAGTAAAACTTTTATTGTTCCATTCTGTAGTATTTTCATCCTATGTCCTAGGCTGTCTGATGGACTTGTGCCTCGCTGACATGAAGGACACATGCTGCTTTGTTAAGGCGAAGTGGCAATCCCCTTTACAAATGAAACATAAACATTAAAGGGGCACATGGTCATCATGTCATTCATTATCGGCTAGCGTGCGTCTGGTCTACCATTCTCATTTACTTCTTGCCCCCCTGCGTTGGCCTTACCCGCTCAACAAAATTTATTGACCCCCGAGCTGAAGACATTGTGTACTTGCGCCGTGACAAATACGCAGTAAATACCGGAATTTCTCATTATGTTCCTTAATGGACAATAAATTAACACGATGTTCCTTGATATGAGTTCGGGAGAAGGAATGGCTTCATATTAAAGGGTCAGATAAAAACTCTAGAATTGAGCAAATTTTCTGCAACTGTTCCTATGTTTTAACTTACCAAGGGCCATATTGATGACCAATATTGAACAGCGATGTTTTATATTCTCTCTGTCATGTGCGTAAACTTACTAGAGAAAATATTATATTCGACGCTGAGCCGAACGTTCGCTTCATTATCGACCGGGTAGTGTAGCCTGGAGTTGTTTTTTAAAGCGCCTGGCAGCGCTGTGCCCGTGTGCCAATCTTTGCTCAGTAGAGGGTGGACTGTACGCTTGATTCAGTCGGTGTAAGTGGCTGACCTGGCTGGTGAAGCGGGATGTAGTGAATTTTTAATATTTAATATTTATTTGCACAGTATCCATTACAAATTTAGTACAGTAATATTTAACATACTTGAAATTGCTGTCCTCAAGATTTACTCGCTGACTCAGGTCCCCTGGATATAAGTATTTGGTTTTCCTGAGCAACTTGATGCCATTTCCTCTGGACCTTTTCTTCTTTTATCCTAATCCTATATAAGAAACCTCCTATACATCTATTTTTCTTTTCTCCCATCCCCGTTAGCATGCCTACCGCGAATATCTCTTTACTTAAACTGTCCCATTTCTTATCTCATATTTTTCTCCTGTAATTTGATAACACCTTACAGTCTATCACGTAATGAAGTGCTTTCTTTATCTCCACAAAACTCACATCTTCCTTCCTCATTACTTCTCAACCCTTTTAAGTATAATATTCCTACTCTGATCCATGCTATGCCTTGTCTTCCAGTTTTGTCACATTGATCTACGAGGGCTGTTCAATAAAGAATTATCACAAGTTTTTTGACAACGTACCTTTACTCATCCTCATAATTTTGATGATACTTCTCAAAATAGCCTCCCCTGAATGCCATGCACTTGTCCCAGCGTTTCTGCCAGTCTTCAAAGACAGGCTGGAAACCATTTTTTTTTTTTTTTAGAAATATTTCATAATCGCCTCCACAGCCTTCACCACTGCTTCTGATGATGGATAGTGCCTCCTACGAAGGCGTTTCTTCAATTTAGGGAATAGAAAAGTCACATGGGGCTAAATCCGGTCTGTAGGGAGGGTGAGGGATGCACTTCATGTTCATTTTTGCAACAATCTCAGCAACAACTTTGGCAATATGTGGCTGCGCATTATCGTGGTGCAGCATCCAGCCTGCTTCACGGAAATGTGGTCTTTTGCACCTGATATGGACTTGCAATGTTTTCAGGACATCCCTGTAGTATTGTCCAGTTACTGATGTGTGTGCAGGTACAACATGCTGATAAACCATTCCATGAATATCAAAGAATGAGATGACCATAACTTTCCAAGCAGAAGCAACCACTTTTGCTTTTTCGGGGATTGGTAATGGAGATTTCCACAGTGAGTGTTGCTATTTGCTCTCAGGATCAAAATGATGTACCCAAGTTCCATCAGCAGTGATTACGTTTGATAGAAACTCCGGATATTCCTCTAACATCAACTATAACTACATGTTACCTCCATTGCAGCGGTAGCCGATACTAAACATGTCTGAACTTACCTGGTTCTCACAGGCGGTAACCAAGAGTACCAACAATGAAATTACTGCGGCCTGTTTGTTTTGCATTAAGCTAACAGAGAATAATGAGGTTGAATTTTAGTGTGAAAAATTTTGACCGTAAAAGATTATGATCATTCTTTATTGAACAATTCTGTTATATATTTTTCCCTACCTCATTGTGTCTTTAATTGCCTATAAAATTCCAAATATTTCTTTTCTCTATACTTTCCCATATCTCTTGCCTATGTGTGTCTTGTAGTCTACTTCTCACTTGCTTCCAAAAACCGCTATAATTTGTCTCCTCTGCTCTCCATAGATTTCCCATGCCTTCTTTACTATCATTCTTACCAATTCCGACCACCAACTCTTTGTATTTTTAATGCTTTTCTGTTGCTTGTTGCACAGATTCAGTAATTCCCCTTTCTGCCCTTTAATACACTTATACCAGAATTTCAATATTCTCTCTATTATTATTCCCCACGTTTTTGTATTACCTAGCTCTAGTAATGCCACCTGTCTTGGTGCCGATTTTGGCAGCCCTAGTAGTTCTTTGCAAAACAATTCATACATCTGGTCTAATTGTGTTCCTATCTCTGATGTGTCCCATACCTCCACTGCATACATTGTTCTGGCTTCAACGACCGCTTCATACATTCTTTCTAACCATCTAACTGACATCTCCAGTTTATGTTTAATGTGTAATACGTAATAATTTGTTTCTTTCTTAAACGTGCCTTTAGTTTCTGGCCTGATGTCTGATATGAGTTCGGGAAAAGTAATGACTTGTAATTGCACAGCTTACATAAAAGCACTAGAATTTAGCAAATATCCTGCAATAGCTCCTCCTCTAAACAAGGCATGATGTGAACATCCCATATTGAAAAGTGATTTTCTTACACATTTTCCCTGCCATGTACTAATACTGACCAGAGTAAGTTTTATAATCCACGCAAAAGTAGCACCAATATATGTATTTAGAGTACCGGGATCCCTACCTGAAGAGAGCAGAAAAATCAAATTTACAAAAGTATTTGCGTGGGTACGTCGGTCTTGTTAGATGACTGTCTAGCTGCAATGTCAGTCTGGTTGGTTTAGTTGGTTAGAGCAGCCGTACTTCTATAAAGTCTCTGCAGTAAGAGAACTTACCTTAGAAATTAGCCTCAGTGGGAGTGGCAAGCGTCCAATAGTCTCACTCGGTGATACTGGTAGGTGGTGTGACGTTGCGCTGCCCTAAAGGGATTGGGGAAGCTCTGTGATGCCATCCAAATCATCTACTTCGCTCCTGTAAAGAACAATAACAAACTCGTAAGATAATATATGTTTATGCAAGCCTTACGTCATGAGCTTATCCCCCTTAATTAACTTCCCCGCATCCCGCAACCACTCAGAGCTTGGTCCCGTAAAGTACTTCGATTGTTTGTAGCAATCGTGCATACAGATGACATTTGGACGGCTCCCCTACTATGTGTTTCAGATGTTTATCCATGAGCTCTACTAGGTGAGCAACCAATCGGAGCCCTGCGCTGTTGTCGTATTCCATTCCACCTATGCGGTGTGTGACGCGTGGCAAACTAATCCTATTCTAACAAATATTATTCGCGCTGAGACAAAAATGCATATTTTGCAAGAACTGATCCATAAGAAAGGAGAGAGTAATGTATTTAGCATAACCGTAAAACCCCATAACTTTTGAACAAATAGTATTCTTAATACAAATAAAGAAGGTGCATTATAACAGTACATTGTGACGTGAGTACTGTAATGAATATCATTATTGGTTGGCATGTATGCGTGAAGTATATTTGAAATTACTCAGAACTGAAACTTAAACATTCGACATGACGGATAAAAGAAATATGTACTTTGAATAAGCCAAGGTGTTTGTTAAATGCGATGAGAGGAAAGAAAACGCTTCCTGCTAGTCTGGCAGAACGTGTCTGTCACATTATATATTTGTTTATGAATGGTTCGTAATCTTTATTTAGTCTAGAGTTCAAAGCTGTATGCACTTACTCTTCCATGAAAAGGTTAATGCCCGAGGTTATACTCTCATTAGTCCTGGACACGTAGGACCAAGGACCCGGGCCTCCTTCGACCAGGGAGGTGCCGAGGTGTCCCAGAAGGGCGCCCGACGCCTCCGTGGGGCTTTCCATAGGGCAAAACCTGGAGACTAACAAGCACCCCCCCCCCATCTGGTATTAACCACTAGATGCCAGTGTATAGCGCATTTCCAATGTCAACGTTGTCATCTATGTTTACGGAGTTAAACGAAACTTGCCGAATGAGGACTTGGAAACCGATCGCTCATCTTATCGCGCGCAGATAGTACAAAATAATTGCAGTGCAATATAATATTTTACAACATTTTCTCTGAGATGTAAGTAGTGTAATGTCTCCCAGATGTGTATTATATTCTCTCAAAGTTGCACACGTTTCCTTTTATTGCTTCAAAACTCATGGCCTGTTGAAATGGTTCAGGTTTATTTGGATCACACTGTACAATATTCGCGTATGTATTAAGTGCAGCATAATTCCTTATTTCTCTCAAATGAGAAGCTGTGTTTTACACTTTTTCACCAGTTACCAAAGCAAAGAAAACGAAATTTAAAAGTGACCACTTTTGTGACTCATGAAATATGAACTTGTCATTGTGATGAGTATTTTTTGTTAAATTAGCTAAATTTATTTCTGCATAATTCATGGACCATGCAACATGTGCCTAACTCTCTATGAGCACTTACGGCATGATACTAGTGTACTTTGAATTTTGGAGAATTCACATATCGATCCTCCTAAAGTGTACGATCATTCGCAGCATCTGGTAGTGACGTTATTAGATTGCTGTATGACGTAGGACATTCTTCTTGTTTAATTTAGGGGGGAGGGAGGTGGGTTACTCTAAATATTGACCCTCCACCGCAAGCCACAAGCTGCCGCAGTAACCATCACATTGCGTTACCTTCATATACACGCGAGGCCCAACAATCGATATATCGATCCGTCTCGTTGTTGCGCATCGACTATCATAAATGAGACATATTTTGCCATAAGATCAAATATTATCGTTTTGTATTATGTACCTAACCAGAGCTGCTTGTTTCCATGACCGTACAAGTCTGAGCAGTTTAAAATCCCATATGTGTTCCAAGTTAAAAATGTGTTAATTTCGTGGCTCCTTAAATGATTTTCGTACTGGTGGCTCATTTCTCTACTACTGCATTTTGGTCTAAAAAATGCTAAACAGAGGTTTCACCGAAAATGTTTTGAGGCTTCTCAGGGAACAAAAAACAACTGAAAAAAGAATTGGAAAAAGATCTGTCTGCATTTGTTTCGATAGCATCACTTAAAAGATATCGCTGAAACATTAAACCTAGTACCTATTCACTAACATTTTGCTTCAGAGTTCTCAAATCGAATACCTCAAAGCTTCCATTATCACCGGTGATGAGTCATGGCTGCTTCATTATGAGCCTGAAGGAAAACAATCCAGCAGAGTGTGGAAATCGCCAGGTTCTCCAACACCAAAAAAGGCAAAGGTTGCTCCATTTGCAGGGCAAGTGATGGTGATGACATTTTTATACTGTAATGGAATGATTTACAAGCATGCAGTTCCCCCTCACACTACTGTTACAGCAGCATACTACACGTCAGTATTGGCTACACTGAGGAAGCACATTGCAAAGAAACGACCAGAGTTTCTCGGATTGGTTGGCGACTTCATGACAATGCACGGCCTCACGTCGCAAATCAAGGCATGCAGTTTCTGGCTCGATTCAACATAACCTGTGTAACTCATCCACCTTATAATCTCGATCTTGCACGCTGTGAATTTTTTTTATTCCCATCACTAAGGGCAAAGCTTAGGGTTATTCGATTTAAGAACTCAAGTGCTCAAGAAAAGTGAGGCGATTCTCAAGGACCTGACAAAGAATGATCTGGAGCACGTGTTCAAGGACTTGCAGACACACTATAAAAATTCATTGAAGTAGGAAGGCAACACGGATTCAGGCAAGGCAGATCCTGTGTTGATTGCGTCTCAACAATAACACAAAAGAGAAGAGAATTTAATTTAGAGGCCCATATATTATTTGTTGACTACGTAAAAGCATTTGACTAAGCAATACGTCAAAAGCTATGAGATATAATGATTCAAAACGGATATCCTCAACATTTAATTTTAATGATAAAGAAAATGTACGAAGGGACTTTTATTAGAATGGATAATGGTTTTAAGACAGAAACTATCAACCTAGGTGTAAGACAGGGCTGCCCAATATCACCAACTCTTTTTAATATTTATATCGACGCAGCAGTTGCCGAATGGCAAGCTCAGTTGCAAGTAGATTTTAAGTTACGTCGTACAATCTTAAATACACTCCTGTTTGCAGATGATCAGGTCATTCTGGCAGATACTGAAGACAGATTACAAATAGCTTTGTACCAACACGACAAAACAATGTCGAAGTATAATTTTATCATTTCAGCAGAGAAAACGAAAGTGAAGCTTTTATTGGTAAATACCCAACACGGTCCAAAACGCTCCTCAAAGACAAAATACTAGAACAAGTTAAATATTTTAATTACTTAGGATGTGATATTTCCTATGAATGTAACAGATTTAAAACAAATGGTCTGTAAATTTCAAAACATATGTGGGTCTATAAAATGAACTTTGAAAAGCAAACCAAGAACAGATACCATATTAAAATTTTATAAAACTATGGCAGTGCCTGTTATATCTTATGCAGCCGAGAACTGGACCTTGTACAGAACTTATAAAAGAATAACTGACACAGCTGAAATCACATTTTTGAGGTACGTAGCTGGCTGTTGTCTTAAAGATAACATTAAAAGTGAAACAATAAGAGCACAACTAAAAATATTTACTTTAAATGACAAACTCAGGGAGTACATACTGAAATGGCAATATCAATTCTTTCCAATGCCAGAAGACTCACCAAACAGGTCTTGCAGTAAAAACCAGTTGCTATTAGAGATGCTGGAAGACCACAGAGATGCTTGGAAGATCCGTTCTGGGCCGAAACAGGCCTATCTGACCTATCTTGAAGGTTGATGATGAAGTAGGTGGGGACTACTTTGAAAAAGATCATGTAAAAATTGAATTGCAGTCATAAGTATCTGTGAAAGAAGTCAGTCTCAGTCTATGTTGATCAGTACTCGTAATTAACGTACCCAGCATAAGCTGTTGACCTAGGAAACCCCCCGAAAAATCCAGAGGATCAGGTAGGTCAGCCATACGAATCGAACCAGGGTCTCCCGAATCCAGGTCACAGATAAAATCGCCTGAACCATGCCGCTCTGTTAACATGATGTACGACGGCTGTTCAATAAAGAGTGATGACTTTTTTTTTTTTTTTTTTTTTTTTTTTAAATATACCTTTACTCATCCTCTTAGTTTTGATGGTCCCTCTCAAAATAGTCTCCTCTGACTGTGATGCACTTGTTCCAGCGTTTCTGCAAGCCTTCAAAGACCTGCTGGAAAGCATTTTTTGAGAGATCCTTCAAAATCGCCTCCGCAGCCTTCATCACTGCCTCTGATGACGGATGCCTCCCACGAATGCGTTTCTTCATGTTAGGAAACAGAACAAAGTCACATGGCGCTAAATTCGGACTATAGGGAGGGTGAAATGCACTTCACGTTAATTTGTACAAAATATTCGGCAACAACATTGGCAATGTGTGGCTGCGCATTATCCTGGTGCAGCATGCAGTCTGCTTCACGGAAATGTGGTCTTTTGCGTCTGATATGGACTTGCAATGTTTTCAGAACATCCCTGTATTATTGTCCATTTACTGATGTGTGTGCTGGTACATCATGCTGATAAACCATTCCATGAATATCAGACTGAGATGACCATAACTTTCCCAAAAGAAACAACCACTTTTGCCATTTTGGGGGTTGGTGATCAAGGAGATTTCCACACTGAGCTCTGCTGTTTATTCTCAGGATCAAAATAATGTAGGTAAATTTCATCAGCAGTGATTACGTTTGAAAGACGCTCCGGATCTTCCTCTAACACCAACTTTAACTGCCTGTTACCTCCATTGCAGCGGTAGGCGATACTGAACATGTCTGAATTCGCCTGGTTCTCACAGGTAGGAACCAGGAGTACCAACAGTGAAACGACTACGGCGTGTATATCTCGCATTAAACTAACAGAATATGTGATGATTGAATTTCAGTGTGAAAAATAATGACCGTAAAAAAGTTATGATCATTCTTATTGAGCAGCCGTCGTAAATATAGCAGTAAGCTCTTTTAGGAACAGTTTGTGCAGGAGTAGAGAAAAAGATTCGGGTACATCGCATAAATGTTCACCTCTTTGCAAGAGTCTTTTTAGCCAATTTATAGGTCTTACCTCTGAACCGTAGTAATAAATTTCATGTAGATCTACAAGTCGCTGCGAAATCAGGCTCTTACAATATTTTGCACTTAAAGCAATTGAAAATTCAGCTTTCTTGAAGTTCCTTTTGGTGTTTCAGCTTTTACTTAAGATCATTCATTCTGAATGTTGGATTTCGTTCAAAACTCGGCCGAAGCGAGCCCCCATTACTTTATTCAGCAAGGGAAACAGAGGTACAAAAGTGGCTTTAGCAACTGCAATGCTCTTAGCTTTCGAACTGATGTCTTGACAGTTTCTGTCTTTTCAACTTGTTTCGTCTCATTCCTTAGAATTCAAGAGTTTCTTCTTCAAAGGAAGCTTAAGTATCTCCTTTTGCCTTTGTGGACCTAGTTCCTTAAATTCTCAAGTGGAAGAAGAGAAATCCCTCAGAATATTACGTTTTATATGTCCTTCCTTCCGTTTGCTAACTTTCCGTACAGTTTTCTCCTATCTTGATTTGAGATGCGGTCCATTTGAAATCCTCCGAGGACTTTCTAAAGCAGACCTATGCTTGGACGTTATTAAGTCTTGCACTGGTTACTAATTCTCAAGCAACAATAAGTCCTTAGCTTAACGTCTTTCTCATGTACATGCATCCTTTAAAAGAAGAAGAAATAACTACAGAATTTGCAGGCAATTACACTAGTCGACAAGGTGTTCTTCACAAGAAATCTAATTAGTGAATCTAGAGTATCTTTTTATACTGAATTCAGATATGTAGTCAGAATTTATCCAGCAGGCACAGTTTTTTTGTTACCTCTACTTTTTAAAATAGGATTTTAGCGTTTTCTTTGACCTGTTATAGGAAACTTTACCTCATATTTAGTGATTTTATCCAAGCTTTATATAAGGGAATGATTTGTAATATACTGAAGAACCCTAAATAAAGGTTGTGCAGGTTCATTCATGTTTGGATCTGTACCGACCTGTTCATCTGGCTGTGTGATGTGTCAATATTGAGCTGACTGTGAGTTTGTTCAGCAGTGAAATATTTCCTTCCTTTCTTTTCGAAAGTGTATTGTGTATGCAGTGTTTTAGTGCTTTGTTTTTTCATCATGCCAAGAAAGTGTGTGCTATATTTGTGATGAGCTGATCCTCAAGTCTCAGAGGCAAAATTTGACCGCACTTGTAAAGAAGTGTTGTCAAATTACATTTTAAGGGAGTCGATTAATGATACTAAACAACACTTACTTTTAAATTTTCCGGGACATGTTTGAGACTTTGCCTCCATCCTCGACCGGCCATCGACTGCTTCTCATTGGTGTAGTTGACAATATTTTGTCATAGGTCTTCTCTGTCAACTACACCAATGAGACCAGTCGATGGCCGGTTGAGGATGGAGGCAAAGTCTCTGAAGCATGTTCCGGAAAAATTTAAAAGTAAGTTTTGTTTAGTGTCATTAATCGACTCCCTTTAAATTTAATTTATTATAACAACACTTCCAAGAAAGGAAGTGTTTTCAACTTTACTTGGCTGTCAGGCTGGTGATTTTGATAAGAGCTGGGCACCAAATACATGCTTTGTTTCGTGTGTTGGATTGCTGGCTGGGTGGAAAAATGGTACACATCGTATGCCATTTGCAATTCCTATGATTTGGAGGGAATCGAAGGATCATTTAAGTGATTGTTACTTCTGTTTGACAAATATAAAAGGAATCACATGTAAAACAAAACATACAATTAAGTATCCGAATTTGCAATCTGCAATAAGACCTGTTTTACAAAATGAACAGTGCCCTGTACGAGTATATGGAGATACGACCTTAGGTGATAACTGATTCTGACCTAGCTGGAACTGAAAATGCTTCAGATAAAAATAAAAATGATCCTACATGTGAAGCCAATACCTGATCATCAGAACATACTTTCCCAATCAGAAAGACCTTAATGACCTGATTCGGGATTTAAATCTGTCTAAAGAGCAAGCTGAAGGTTTAACTTCCAGACTTAAAGGGTGGAATCTACTCCAATAAGAAGTAAGAATATGTAGTTATATTGGTCGTCATAGTGATTTCAAGAACTGCTTCTCTGAAGAAAATGGTATAAAGCTATGGTATTGAACACGTCTTTAAGAATTCACCTCTTGGACTCTCACTTAAGACTTCTTCCCCGAAAATCTTGGAGCTGTCAGCGATGAGCAAGGTGAGCGTTTTCATCAGCAAATTTCTACTACGGAAAAGAGTTACTAAGGCAAGTGGAGTTCCAATATGCTGGCTGACTACCGTTGGACCAAGAAGAGGGACGTTCTACATACAAAATGTGCCCGAAAATCACTACCTATCACTTTTTAGGTAAGACAGAATGAGTAGTTATAATTTTGAGTTAGATAGCTAGTTACAGATTTTTTTTTAAATATTATAAAAATTCAAATCAATATCACACAAAACTTCTACCTGATGGTGAAAAACTAAAATTATATTTGAATTCAGCACAAGAAATACTTCTATAAAATGTTATTTTAATCCTTGTGAAAGAAAAAAGGTTTATTTTTGTCAACTAGTGTTATTTTTCTAACTGCATTGTATCCGCGGCAAGTCCCTATGTTCATCGTCTTCATATATATGCATCCTTTAGTAACAGTACCTTTGGTTTATGTTTGAAGTATGAAAAGTTTATAAATTTATAAAAGCTGATTATGTAAATATATTTAATAACTTAAATATGTAAAAATGTATGTAATTGTGTGATTGGCCGAGAATAATTGTATGACGTAATATGACGTAATGTTGCGACGTGGTATTAAATCGGCCAATCACAAAATTAAGAGAGAAGTAGCGATAGTTACGAAAAATCAATAATCTAGGAAATAGAGAGAGCTTTTGTTGTAATGGTGAGGTGTGATGAATAGTGGCGCAAGATCAAGAACATTTAAGTAATAGTTTGAATCTGTATAAATATAACAAAGTAAGAATTTATCGACATGTTGGAAGTGACTGGGAAAGGAAGTTCAAGCAAAATGTAATCTAAATAATACAATTAAATAGTTACAGAATTTGACTTCTCCGAGACTTTATTCCGAACCACGCCTGAAAAACAGATGTCTCATGACTCTTATTTAGAATAAGATGATACAATTGGTGACCAGAGGAAATAGATAGCCGCAAAAACTCACACGAGAAGAGAAAGAATTGTGCGTCCAACATAGAAATCCTGTCCCAAATTGCCACCGAACGCGTGGCTGCCGTACTACTTATATTTTTGGTACTCCTGGTTCCTGCCTGTGAAAACCAGGCAAGTTCAGGCATGTTCAGTATCGCCTACCGCTACAATGGAAGTAACACACGAGGAACAATGTGGCACCGAAATTCTGCTTCCGTCTCAACAAATCATCAGCTGAAGCCTATACAATGTTACAGGAGGCCTATGGTGAGTCTGTTCTTCCCTACAGCACAGATTGAAGGTGGTTTAAAATTTTTAAAGAGGGGAGACAATTTCAAAGGAAGGTGGACCCGGTGCACCACTTACTGCTCTTACAGAAGAAAACATCAACACAGCTGCAGCCATTGTGAGAGAGGATCGACGAATTACCATAAGTCCACTTTCTGAAATACTGAACATTTCATCGAGCGCCACCCACACGTTGGGTTTTTGTGTAATTTAAGTCCTCCAAAGTTTAGTCATAAGGGACGATGAACGGAATGAGTGAAATGATGCTCAAATGAGCACGTGATCCAAGGAGCTTAGTTACCCGACATTAGTCTTTTAGGATAAGGAAAAACGACGGCAAAACCTTATCTAGGTAACTCTAATTTATTAATTTTTTTTATTTTGTTGTTTTAGTGTGCTAAGCTATTACAATTGTTGAGCTGCTCGCCAGTATTTGGCCCAGGCCATTAATTGGTGGGCAGCCCATTGAATTACAAAATGTGGAATACACTACTTACATTTCTATTACTACTAACATTACTACCATTACTACTATTGCTTACACACTATTGTTCATTTCCTTTTTCCACAGTCCGCTTCCATTTATTTTTCACTTTATCTAAGAACTGTCCTACATTCATGAGATTTTTATCTATAATTCTACATATATCAGGACTTCGCTTAATATTTCTCCAGATGTATTCTTTTCGCCAAATCTCTGTTTCCCTGCATTAAAAAAGTATATGTTCCACATCTTCCTTATTCCCACACAATGGGCACTTGCACAAACCCATTCCGCTGCCCTTTTAGCCTCAACACTCCTGCTCTCAGCCATGCTATTCCCTTCCTTTCTTCATTAATGAAAAAAAAATTAGGTAACTCACCCTGACCGCGATTCGAACTCGGGACCTCTTGAACGTGAGGCAGACATTCTGCCGCCACGCTACCGAGCCGTGCCCACACATTGGTGACAGGAACATTGCACATGAGACGTATTTGTGCGCGATGGGTTCCAAGACCACTATTTCCCGAACAAAAGGACATTCGCATGCAGCTCTGCATGCAGTTAAAGTTGATGTTACAGGAAGATCCGGAGTTTCTTTCAAACTTAATCACTGCTGAAGAAACTTGGCTACATCATTTTGATCTTGAGAGCAAACAGCAAAGCTCTGTGTCAAAATCTCCTTCATCACCAACCCCCAAAAAAAACAAAAGTGGTTACTTCTGCTGGGAAAGCTATAGTCATCTTATTCCATGATATTCATGGAACGATTTATCAGCTTTTTTGTACCTGCACACACATCAGTAACGGGCAATACTACAGGGATGTGCTGGAAACATTGCAAGTCCTTATCAGGCGCAAAAGACCACATTTCCCTGAATCAGCCTGGATGCTGCGCCAGCATAATGCGCGGCCTATCATCGCCAATGTTGTTGCTGAATGTCTTGCAAAAATCTACGTGAAGTGTATTCCTCACCCTCCCTATAGTCCGGATTTAGCCCCATGTGACTTTTTTCTATTCCCTATCTTGAAGAAACGACTTCGTGGGAGGCATTATCTATCATCTGAAGCAGTGGTGAAGGCTGCGGAATTGATTTTGAAGGACATCTGAAGAAATGGTTTCCAGTATGTCTTTGAAGACTGACAGAAACGCTGGGAAATGTGCATCTCATTCAGGGGAGACTATTTTGAGGACCATCAATATTGTGGGGGTGAGTAAAGGTACGTTGTCAAAAAAACGGTTCATTCTTTATTGAACAGCCATCGTATGATAATAATGAGAATCTTCAAACATTGTGTATTGTTTCACGCTTCATGCATAATCACCTAGGAATCCTTGCTCTAGTGTGTGCGAAATATTTGGGTATCATAATTGACTCCTAATTGAGTCTGGAATACTAAACGTGCATATAATATAACCGACATAGCCGAGTGGTTATGTCAGTTATATTATAAACCCAAGTGCAACGTTTTAAAGCATATGTACCTAATAGGCGAGAAATTTTAATCAACTAGAAGGCGACAAATATATGGCACTCTCTCCTCATAAGTGTTCAGTCTGTTATGGTAGTTACAGCACTGGATGTACTTCAACTTCCTGTTCTCCCCTCCTCTATACTCATAAAACTCGATTTGTTCACAAACCTTTTATTTTATTTTAGGCGGTACCAACGGCAAAGCCCTACAAACCGATAGGAATGCGGTACCCGCACAGTAATATTATGCACGAAAATAATTGTCAAAATCACTGGCAGTTAACACCTCCCAAGATGAAGTCACTACATATACATATCCACGATATTCGTTGAATTTTCAAATACACTTCTTCCAAATGGGAAGTCGTTAATAATTTATCTCTTGGTCATGCAAGTACTCATAGAACGGCCTTGAAATAGTTGAGTATCACTGAAGGCCTAATGCATTGGAAGCACAATTCTTCCTCTTCTCGTGCGAGTTTTTGCGGCTATCAGTTTCCTCTGGTCACCAGTTATATCATTTTATTATAAATAAGAGTCGTGAGATCTCTGGTTTTCAGATGTGGTACGGATTGAAATAAATAAAGTTTTGGAGAAGTCCAATTTTGTAACTAATTTAATTATATTATCTGGATTACATTTTACTTGAACCTTCTTTACTTGTCAATTGCAGGTTACTTCCAGTTTGTCGATAGGTTCTTACTTTTTTCTTAATAAAAACATTTCCAATTATTACATAAAACTCCTTACTCCTGCATGTCTATTCATCATTCACAAGATTACACAACACATCTACGATGATTATTGATTTTCTGTTACTATAGTTACTCCTATATTAATTTTGTGATTGGCCAATCACCACATTACGTTATTCAATTATTACTAAGGCTAATCACAAACTTACACATATTTTTACACATTTTTTATGAATTTATAAATGTTTCACACCTTCTCTAAATATAAATCGAAACTACTGTTACAAGTTTATCTCGAATGACATTTAGTATATAAGGAGTAAGTGCAAGAATAGACCGTACTGGAGAAGGGTACGTCAGGCTGGACAGACAAACTAGCGGCTAGTCAAGGCTAACTATTCATGTCTAGCCTTTAGGGAGTTATTCAGTTCGATTAATTACATAGATAGATGAATAAGTGTTTGTAAGAATAGTTTGTACAAGAGTAGAGAACGGCTGGTTGGACCGACAAATTAGAGAGGCTAGTCAAGGCCAACTATTCGTGTCTAGCCTTTAGGAAGTTATTCAGTTCGATTAATTACATAGATAGAGGAATAAGTGTTTGTAAGAATAGTTTGTACAAGGGTAGAAAAGTAACCAAAGTGCGACAGAAGGCAATTTACGTTATGACCCAATGTACTTTCATAACAATGCATGTTTGGTAGTTTTCGGGGCCGCTAGTTTACATATTATACCTCACAGATGCGTACTAGTGTTGTAATTCCAGCTTTGTTTCGTTGCTGAAGAGAAATGAGGTCGCCGATGAGCCTCCGGCAGAATACAGTTGCAATGTCGTAATCGGGCTCCCTTGGAGCTGTAGATGATTGCAAGTACAATCGATTCGAGTGAAATATTTGCCAAGCCACTGGGTGACAAATGTGAAACGCTTGTTTTGCTTCAAGTTCTCTTTAGCGTGTGTACCCACTAGAGTGAAACATTACTTTGTTAATGGAACTCAGCTCGTATTTCGCAAATTTTCTTGATATTTGATTAGAAAGTAATGGGCAAATATTGGCAAAGCCTCACGTATGTTAAGACACGCTTCATTAATTATAATTATAGGCATTCATGTAGTCGGCACTTGAAAAACTACATCTGGGTTACTTGAATGGATGTGGGTAAAGCCCTAGAGATTTTACATGACTTAAAGGAATTGATTTTCGTTTTTAGTGTCCCTAGTAGGTAGCAGAGTTATTGAATTTTACCAAAATATTCGATATCAAAGTGTCACCGAGAAGAAACTTTGGCCCCCATGAATCCTAGAAAGAGCCCTTTATGGAAAACTTCCTTTATTTTTGCATTTAAGACAGGGCTACACTGAAAATTCCTCGAAAATTTGGAAAATCCTGGAATTTCTTCTTTTGGCATGTTTGGTAGCTTAGAGTTTGTAGTAATAGATGGCATGCTGTTTTTTTGCACTTGTACCATTGTGTGCCATCACGTGACAATTTAAAGAGATCTTCAACAAACGTTAAAACTAACAATCAGCACTTTAAATTAAATTTTCTGAGAAACTTTTTTTCTAACTCTTTTCAGTATACAAATTGCTTCACGTGTCTAAGTTTTTCATTTAACTTGGCGAAACCTACAGGATAGGTTGATACCGTAATAACGGGATGCAATTAGTGGAGAATCATAATGGATTTCAAAGAAATGGTGTATCATTGTTACAACACATGCAGGCAGGTGGTTGGGTCGTGTAACAATAGACACGGGAGAAACAGAATCTTAAATGGGTAACACTTGACTCCGTTTCAAAAGAATTGTTCGGACCCTTAATGACATGACAGAGACTAACAATCACAATGTAAAAATAGTTACAAAGGAGTTTTGGGTGAATAAAGAGCGCTTTCAAGAGGTGAAAGTGACACACACGCAGCTGTGCCCAGTGAGCACACGCAGTTCCGTGGCTGGCAGCCAATTAAGACGGGCATCTGTCTCTGTCTTGGTTGAACGCTGACCAGAACCGTTGAGAAAAGATATCTGTCAGTTCATACGCGAATAAAGAATTAAGTGTTATCGCATACCAAGGATTCTACATACGGTCACTCTGAACAGTGAAATATTGATAATCTTGGTCGGCAACATCGAGTTACATGTGATGATAAAAAGCAGCAGTCATTAAGTCAGTTTGAAACTTGCATTCCATTAGAACCATCCTTACTCCCATACATATCCACACATTCCCTGAGAGTATCTCTTTGCTCTACCCTGTGCCACCATCCTTTTTGTTTCAAGATCCATAATATGTAAATAAGCATGTTCACATTCCCCTTTTTTGTTAATGCTTATGTTTTGACAATTGTATGGTGTTAAGGAGTAAAACAGTTAATATTTTAAAAAGTTTGAGAGCTAGCATATGGAAAATATTTAAGAAAAAATGCTACAAGTATATTCCATAAATAAGAATGTGATCCTTTTATAATTGCTCTGTACTATCCAACAACAAAAAATCAACTTAAAAGCTCAAATTTTTTACGTGCAGAACAATTTTAAGTTTTACAGTATTGTCAGGAAAAAATAATTAATTAATGAACTATTGGGTGCAGCAACATGAAAATTTGCATGCAAATTTAAAATGCTACTCTAATTATGTGGCTAAATTTTCATAATGACAGGTTTATTATTACAGAATTTGGAATTTTTAAATGTAGCCTTGCCTTAACATCCAACAACATTCAGTCATATCGGACGATAAATGGAATGTTCATCTGAGTGCAGGCTACATAGAGCTTAGTTAAATGCATACATGCATTTCTCAGGATATGTGAAAACCGCGGAAAAAGCATCATCCAGACAACTCGCCCTGACTTAGGTTCAACCTCAGGAACTCTTGTGGCAGTAACCCTATCACCCACGCTCCAGATGCGGGCCAGCTTCGTGTGTGTATCTGAGTAAACTTCGTTTTTGTGTATGTTTAAGACATAGCATTTCTGAGTCCTTAGCAGCCATTAGTGTGAATTTTGCCGTTCTTACATGCAAAGAGAATGGAATGTTAAAGCCATTGTGAAGCGACCACCTCCCAAAAGGTATAACTCTTGCTTCTATATTTTATTCCCCTTGTACCTATCAGGAAATATGAAAACAAGTCATTTCTGCAAACGTCTGTCAACATGCAGAAGCTGGCAGAAAAATAAGATTGTTTAAAGAATATTTTGCTAAGGGTGGAGTTAGACTCAAATTTGTATGCTCTCCTTGTTGCTAAATGCGTCGAGATTTACGGAAATGAAAAATTGATTTCAACATCCAAATTGACTTCTGTTCCCATTGATGGGAAACTACACACGTTGAAGCTAATCCGCTATAAATGTACACTCACTGAATGTGTTCTCGTGGAGACAGACAGTTTAAAAAAGTTTTTTTACTGTGTAACTCATGGACGAAGATTAAAGTCTTTTCGCTGCGTCTCCACAAATAAGAAACGTTTAGTGTATGAATGTCTGCTCATAGAAACCATTGCAATAGGTGAGATATAGACTTGATTTTCATCTCTTGAAGACAAATGACATTCGAGTTAGATACAAAGCTACCAAACACTTCCAACTTGTTCCGGCATAGTTTAATGAATTTCATGTTTTACACTTTAATTTAAAACAATAATTCCATGTATAAGTTCGCTTATTACCTTGTAATCTTAATTCTCTTCTCTCCGACGTAATATTTTTGTTAAATGTATCAAAACCTCTGCCTTCTACAAAGTGCCACATGATATAAATATTTCCACAGCTTTAGAGCTTTCTCGTTTATTTGCAATGGTATTTAGTAATCAAATTGTGTACTTCTAGGAGTTCAAATAATAGAAAACCGTTTTCCGTAGTATTCCTATGTACAATGGTGTGGCGTCATGTTTTAATGATCACCCGGTATTTTTATGCTAGACTGTTGAGAATTTTTGAGTGTCATCATTGTTTCCTCGGGACATAGTGTTGGTAGTTTCAGTGATTTGAGTCCTTTAGTTTTTTTACGGTGAGTGCCAGAAGTGACGAGGTTGAAAATGGAGAAAGTTGAGGCTCATAGCAATACTGAAGTCCAGCTTGGTATTACTTAAAGCTTACTGTACTCCTGTGCACCTATTCCAGTTACAAACATAGATACAATTTTATTTTGGAAAGGTTTCACTAACACAATCCATATTAAAATGGTTTAATTATGCTCAGAGGCCTCTTTCTCCGATTTACCTTACATTTACAGATCCTAAATTTAACGCACGGGACCAAATTCCATTAGCAAGCAAAACACTCTAAGGACTTTAAGGCCCGAAAACTTCGATCACACTCGCCAGGCTTGAACCAATCTTTCATGCTTCTCTGACGTTGGTGGTCGCAAATTGGAGTCCTGTTTGAGATGTGGGACTCCGTGTGTTTCTAAACGTAAGGAGCACAAAAACAACGGAGGGAGATGAGAGTTGTCCAAGAATGTGAAGAGAAATTAATGCGAATTTAAGATATAATGCATTCCTATTTTGTGCATAATATTTTCATATCCAATATAAAATATTGAGACGTACTGACAAGTGAGAATACGCCTGGGTAGCGTGGTGTTAGCATGTCTGCCTCACGTTCAAGAGGTCCCGAGTTCAAATCTCGGTCAGGATGAGCTACCTGGATAGGGTATTTCCGGTGTTTTCCGTTATCCTCAAAGACGAATGTCGGGTAACTCTAAGCTCTATGGGCGCCGGACTCATTTGAGCATCATTTCACCCATTCCATTCATCGTGCAATATGACTTAACTTTGGAGGACGTAAATTGGATGGAGAGAGGGAGGGAGGGAGGGATGGATGGAGGGAGGGGTGCATGGAGTGATGGAGAGATGGGGAGATGGATGGATGGAGGGTTGGAGAGATGGAGAGATAGATGGATGGAGGGTTGGAGAGATGGAGAGATAGATGGATGGAGGGTTGGAGAGATGGAGAGATAGATGGATGGAGGGTTGGAGAGATGGAGAGATGGATGGAGGTTTGGAGAGATGGAGGGATGGAGAGATGGATGCAGGGATGGAGAGATGGATGGATCGAGGGATGGAGAGACGGACAGGTGGATGGATTGAGGGATGGAGAGACGGAGGAATGGAGGGATGGAGAGATGGAGGGATGGAGAGATGGAGGGATGGAGGGAGGGAGGGAGGGAGGGAGGGAGGAAGGGAGGGAGGGAGGGAGGTAGGGATGGATAAAGTCAAGTGAAGATTAAAAGAAGATAAATATGTGCTAGTGTTCTAACTGCAGGGAGCTCTTTAATTTTGGTCAGATACAATTATCCGTCTTGTTTCTCATATTGCCTTCAATATTCTAGTATATGCGGTATTAAACTGTACACTTCTCTGGCATGTTAATTTTTCACAGACCTTTGGGGCCACTCGTGGACCCGCTAAATCTAAATGCATCTGTATTGTGAACCAATAGTTGATTTGTTGATCACCAAGTGCGTTTAAGACCTACCAGGAGAACTGTTGTTATTTTTGGTACTAGGCACGTCGGTTTCCCAGGGTTTTATCTCACGGTTGTACGTGTTTCGGACTTTGGGCGGAGTTGGGGGCGATGAGGCTGAAATCGTTAAAACCAAACGGAACATTAACAGCGACCTCTATTATCGAACGTGAATTTGTGTGTGCGTGCACGCGCCATAGTGTAACAACCCCATCAGCTTATTTTGTGTTTCCCATAGTGAGAACCATAAACCCGTGAACTGACGCCTTGCTACTGATGGTATCCGGGTCAAAGGGCACGGACTTCTATCACAGCACACAGTCAAAGCTATAAAACCTTTCCCCTCCCCTTTCAGAACGGACTTTTAATGTGATGCTCATTTGTTGCGTACAGACTCCGGTGATCAAAGCCTTTCGTTTGAATTTAAAGTTTCCCCTGAAACTGGTTTCGTGGTTACAGTCAATGTTATATTCCGAATTTCTGGTAAGTGATGAAGGATTCATAGGTAAATGGTAGAATAAGGTGGAGGACATGAGGGAACGCAGGAGGCTCGGAGTCGTAGGTATACAGGCCACAGACACGCGGAAGTCCCTAAGAAGTGCTAGCGTTCATCCAGGATCCAGAAGACACGCTACCAACACAGACTCCGGGGTTGTCAAGGGGATAGCGCAACACGACGACGAGAAAGCAGTGCTAGTATCCGCCTCATCTGTCCTTACATTAAGATCTTGAAAATTCACCTGAAGTAATATGAGAAAATGAGGTGACGGAAAATTTTGGTATGAAATGAACCACCCAGCATTCGTCAAAGAGGCAAGGGGAAATTTCAAAAAAGTTAGACAGCATAGTTCATGCGGATCAAGCCCCTGATATCTTGAGTGTCATCCCGCTCATTTTATGCTAGAACAATGTAGAAATGCAACGCCTTCACTCACACGACTTCCCCTATAAACTGTTCTAGAAAGTATTACAAAAATGTATTTTATACTTCATATTAAGCAACATAAACATTTATAAGATGGTACTATATCTCCTTGTAAATACACTAAAAGAAGAATAGAGTAGGCTTTTTATAAGTAACTTTTTTGGTTGTAATTTGTATCCATTAATTTAAGTCATATCGGACGATGAATGTAATGGGTGAAATGATGCTCAAATGGGCCCAGCGTCCATGAATCTTAGATTTTTTCATTTTTCTTTATTTTTTTTCCCCCCTTTAGTTTTGTTTTAAAGGGCGGTCCCACACCCGCCGCTCCCGGTGGCGATTGTCGGGCATGCAGATTCGTGTACTACATCGCCTCCCTTATGCAGTTAGAGTACTAAAGGCCGGGAGAATTAGTATGTTATTTGCGTGTGTTATTCGGGTCCCATATTAGCACCCCGGTTAGTCCCGTAATGTATGTTGCTGACATGCATTGCATGCGAGCGCGTTAAAGGATGAGATCCCGGGCTGTAGCCATGAGCGAGTCCTGAGTACAGCCAGGGGTAGTTGGGTGTCCATGCACATGTTAGTGCGTGCAGTAGTTAAGTTACGTGATTTCACTAATATTAACGTGGTTTTATCATGCAAGTGGTGGGAGTGGTAATAAGCTTAGCTGTGCGTGGTCCCCATCAAGCGGGCCGTGTCCTTTCGTGTAATTTCTGTCGTCTTTTAGGATAACGGAAAAACCCGGAGAACACTTATCCAGGTAGGTCACCCTGAGCGAGATTTGAACTAGGGACCTCTTAAAAGTGAAGCAGACATGCTACCTACCATCTACGCTACAGAGGCGGGCTCTTCTATTATTAATTTGAAAGAAATTATGCTGTAATGTACCCACGATACATTGTTTTAGAGTTACTAGACATTCATCTTCCAGGATAAGGGTAATCTTCCAAAGTTGCCATATCGGACGAAGAATGAAACCTTGCTTAAATGAGCTCTGGATCCATAGAGCTTACAAGGTAATATTTTTATGCTTACACGTACGCGATTTAGAGTTCGGTGGCATAACTTCTGCTCTATGTGGGGCCCCTATGTCAAATATGGTGCAGAGTATTGCTCGAAGTACCCCAAAATGAGTTCAGAATACGTAGAAACATACTGGCATAACACCGCATTGTACGAGAGGGGGAGATCGTTCACCTCTGATCGGCAGCGGTCTACACATGGCTTATGTAAGCAGCGTCGTCCCCCATACCAAGTTAGAGCTGATGAGAGATGCCCTGTAGGTACTCGCAAGCGGCATTTTCCAGGCCTCAGTTTGGGCGTTGTTGTTCTATTCCGCAACGGATATTTAGATCACCTGGTTTACATATATAGCGAGCGAGCGCGCGCGCGCACACACACACACACACACACACACACACACTGTAGTTTGCAGGTTGAGGAACAGCCCGACATGGGTTAAGTCCTGTACCTGATCTGGAAAGAGCTTAACCACGTAGTGACGGGTTGTGGATGTTACAGGATGTCCTGTGATAATTAAGTAGCGGGAGGAAAGGAGGCAGCATGTTGGTCCTCAACGACTGAGGACTCCGTGCACGTGGATTACTTAATCTACTACGAAAAATAGGAATTTAAGTATCCAGACAAAAAATCTTGGGTGATTGTAATTTTGTTTAGGCTAAAATGGGTGCCCTATGACTACCGGTAGTGCCCGCAATCCATGCGGGGATGGTCCAACTGTCGTTTTACAACGGTTCAAAATATCAGTAAATCATCTATATATACAGCAGGCATTATACTATCAGATTTTCAGGTGCGCGCAGTATTAATTCCCTTGATAGTTACTCCACGTTAATCTTTCAGCACAATTAGAAATCCTGAGGGAAATAATCCTCCAGATAGCTCCCCTGACCAAGATTCGAACTTGGGAGCTCCTAAATGTGAAGACACGCAAACACCACGATGCAGAGGCCCACTTCAAGTAGGATTAAGCGATAGATAACTACTACAGAATTGGAGTCCATGGTGGCAGTACGTACCACGGGATCCTGCTCCCATTGAGAAACTCAGGAGCCATAAGCCTCCCTGGTCTGGGGTTTGAGGATCTAAAACGCCAGAACTACCGCCAGCACATGAAATGTGTAAATCCTTTGAGCGCAAAGGCCTCCTGCAGAGGAAGTAGCAATTAGGCAGCTCATTAAGGTTGCAACTCCTAAGAGCCTTGCACAGTTACTGTCCTACAGTTTAAGAGGGATAAACACACAGTATTGGTTTATAACATCAGGGTAGCTACTTCTTCCAGTGTTCTCAATTTAGCCTGTTTTTAGTTTGTGTTGACCACTGTATCCCTGCTATCTTTTTGAAGCTATCTCTCCATTCTCACCTTTGGCCACCCTGCCATCCTATTCTGGATTCCCACATTGTTATTCGTTGCGTCAATCCGAAGTTATGCATTCTGGCGACGTGTCGCTTCAGATATTGCGCCCGTGAAGCCACGTCGAACATTCCTGTCTTCCTTCTGATTTCCTTGTTCGTCATCGTCTCCTCCCTTGTACATCGTTATATATTTTCCGTTCCATTTTGCGATGATTTTCGTGTGTGGGACCTATCTTCTAGGATGAATGTGAGACTCCAATATCTTCCATGCCTGCTTGATGCACCTTTTTATTTCTATGTTTGGCCTCTTTAAGTACCTTTAAATAACTATAAGGTGAAGTAAAAATTATAGAGGGAAGATTGTCAATCATACTATCTAGCGACACGTTGAAGCCGCGGAAATAAAGTATATTGGCTGCTGCGAAAAGAGAGAGAGAGAGAGAGAGAGAGAGAGAGAGAGAGAGAGAGAGAGGAGCGGGGAGGAAAACAGACAGATATTGCCCAAGCCACGCCCAAGTGAGCGCTAATCACTTTCCGAGAGAGCAACAGAGCGAGAAAGAGCCAGTCAGGTTCATGGTGTTCTCACTACATCACGAAAGATCGTGTGGCTTCACCAATCTTCGAGAAACAGCGGCTCGTGTATAAATGTAGCTGCACTGGGGCTGAGTGAGTTACTCGTGCAGCGAAGCTGCGGCTATCTATGGACGTGTGGCAGACGGCCTTGAAGATTGCGTTTTTCCCCGCCTTGGTAGAGTGGATGTAGCGTGTCTGCCTCACGTTCAAGAAGTCCCAAGTTTGAATCTCGGTCAGGGTGAGTTACCTGGATACGGATTTTTTCGGGGTTTTCGCTTATCCTGATAGAAGAATGTTGGGTGACTCTAGGCTCTGTGGGCCGCGCCGTGGCTCAGTGGTTAGACCGCTTGGCTCTCGCACAGGCGGCCCGGGTTCGATCCCAGGCGACCGCAAAGTGAGATTTGTAGTGGACAACACGGCGCTGGGGCGGGTTTTCTCCGGGATCTCCGGTTTCCCCCGCCATCTTATTCCATCCATTCCATCTTCATCTCATGTATCATCAGTGTCATCGCCTGCGGTGCCGTATGTAATAAAAGCGGGCGTTAAACACTACACATTCATTCATTCTAGGCTCTGTGGATCTTGGACTCATTTGAGCATCATTTCACCCATTTCATTCATTGTCCGATGTGACTTAACGTTGGAGAATATAAACTAAAAAAAAATTAACACACATACACACCGACCATTGTTGCACGTATTTAGCTATAATGCACACACACACATACACACACACACACACACTTATAGTTTATACCAACTGGCTAGCTACTTATTTCAGTGTTTCCATGTAGTCTGTTCTTTGCTTGTTTTCACCACGGTGCCCCAGCTATTTTTTTGAAGCTATCTGTCCATTCTCATCTTTGGTCTCCCTGCCTTTCGAAATCCTATTCTGGGGTCCCACATTATTATTCGTTGCGTCCATCGGAAGTGCTGCAATATGACCCGCCTTCTTATTTCCGTTTCAGCTGTTGCGCCCGTGAAGCCACGTCGATCACGCCTGTCTCCTTCCTGGCTTCCTCCATTGTACTGCTCTCCTTCCTTGTCACGTGTAATATTTTTGTATTTGGCCGGTCTTCCAGGATCAAGTTGACACACCAGTATTTCCTCCATGACTAATTGATACGCCTTTTTATTTATATTGTGGATCTGTTTGAAAGATATTTTGGCCTCTTTTTAAGGACCCTAAAACAACCAAGGTGAAGTGAAATTTAGAGAGAGAAAATTCGGAGCTTGTCAGTCATACCACCTAGCGACACGTTTAGACCCGGAAATAAAGTCGATATATAGTCGACGAACGGAATCGAACCGAATGCCAGCCGCAGACGCCACTATCCCGCTCAGTAGAAACTGTGTAAAAATCACATACAATAAAATCTCGTGCAATCATAATCTTTTGGTGTAACAATCCTCATTTCTCTTCCTCCCTCCCTCTCACCCTTTGTTTGGTTTTCTCTGTGTTCCATTGTGCATAGAGACAAAGGCCAGTAAACCGGAAAACGATGCAATTTGAGTTTCAGCAATTGAAAACCAGAATCGTTTCGGTTCAAAACATGACAGGGCAGGCAATCGCGAGGAGATGATGTGGAAAGGAAATTAAATTGAGTGTTCATCCAAACATTTGACAAACAAGGAACACTTTATTCAGGTTTCTCATTGCGTTCGTTTTGTTGACTGGAGTGCTTATTAAAGGTGCACGTTACCAATATGCCCGTGGGATAGCTGCACTGTGCCCTGGATGAGGTGCATTGCCCCTAGTGCAAACCTTAATTTAGTAGTGTTTACCGAACTAGATGACATCGTGGCAATGTGACAGAAGGTCGCTGGTTCGATCCCCATCGACAGTGTTCTGACTTTGGCGAATGCTGCGTAGTTAGTTACATTCATACAAAGGGGGTTGTTCAATAAAGGATGATCACTTTTTATGACAGCAAACCTTTAGTCATCCTCAGAATTTTGATGGCCCTTCTCAAAATAGTCTCCCCTGAAAGCGATGTACTTCTCCCAGCATTTTTTCCAGGCTTCAAAGACATACTGGAAACCATTTTTGAGAGATCCTTCAAAATAACCTCCGCAGCCTTCGCCACTGTTTCTCGTAGTGGATATTACCTCACACGGAGGTGTTTCCTCAAGTTAGGTAATAGAAAAAAGTCACATGGGGTAAAATACGGACTATAGGGAGGGTGAGGGATGCACTTCACGTTGATTTTTGCAAGATATTCAGCAACAACGTTGGCAATTTGCGGCCGCGCATTATCGTGGAGCAGCATCCAGCCTGCGCCACGGAAATGTGGTCTTTTGCGCCTGATATGGACCTGCAATGTATTCAGGACATCCCTGTAGTATTGACCAGTTACTGATGTGTGTACAGGTACTACAAACCTGATAAACCATTCCATGAACATCAAGGAATGAGATGACGACAACTTTCCCAGCAGAAGCAACCACTTTTGCTTTGGGGGGAGGGTAAGTGATGAAAGAGATTTCCACACTGAGCTTTGCCGTTTGTTCTCTGGATCAAAATGAGGTAGCCAAGTTTCATCACCAGTGATTACGTTTGAAAGAAGCTCTGGATCTTCCTCTAACGTCAACTTTAACTGCATGCAGACTTGCAAGCGAATGTCCTTTCCTTCGGGAATTAAGTCTTGGAGCCCATCGCGCACAAACACGTCTAATGTGTAATGTTTCTGTTACCAACGTGTAGGTGGCACCCAATGACACGTTTAGTATTTCAGAAAGTGAACTTAAGTTAATTCGTCGTTCCTCTCACACTGGCAGCAGAAGTGTGTGTAGTGTGTAGTGTTTAACGCCCGCTTTTACTACATACGGCACCGCAGGCGAGGACACTGATTATACATGAGATGAAGATGGAGCACCTGTGGAATGAGATGGCAGGGGAAACTGGAGATCCCGGAGAAAACCTGCCCCAGCGCCAGTTGCCTGGGATTGAACCCGGGCCGCCTTGGTGAGAGCCAAGCGGTCTAACCACTGAGCCATGGCGCGGCTTGGCAGCAGAAGTGTTGACGCTTTCTTCCGTAGGAGCAGTAACAGTAGCACCGGTTCCACAATTCTTTGAAATTGATTATCTCCCTTCTTCAAACATTTTAAACCACTTTGGAGCTGTGCTGTAGGGAATGATATTCTCCATAGGCCTCCTTTAGTAATGTATAGGCCTCAAATGAAGATTTCAGAAGAAAGCGCCATATTGTTCCTCGCGCGTTACCTCCATTGCAGCGGTAGGCAATACTGAACATGTCTGAACTTGCCCGGTTCTCACTGGCGGGAACTAGGAGTACCAACAATGAAACTACTACGGCGTGTTTGATTCACATTAAGCTAACAGAATATAATAAGATTGAATTTTAGTGCGAAAAAATATGCCCGTAAAAATTTATGATCATTCTTTATGAAACAGCCCTCGTAGAATTTCCTTTACATAATTTCTGTTCATTCTATTTTCTTATCGTCCTTCAGGTGTGTGCTGTCATTTGATTCCTCTCTCTAGTGTATTAGATGCTGTGTGTAAGTCGCAATTTGCGGGAAGTCCACCTCTTTTGTGTCTTCTGTAGACTTTGATGCTCTTAACTTGAGTTAAATCATGGACACCTCATGTCGTTCACCGTAGTCTAGGGCAGTGTTTCTCAAACTCTTCTGCGTCAAGGACGCCTTTATCATCCAACAACTTTTTCGCGGATCCCCATAGTTGATATAAAGGTGTCGACTTTTGGTTGAACGTTATAATTGGATTTTAAATAATTACTGTATGTATAATTTAAGATATTTTATTGTATTAGTTTTAAACTTAATAACTAATAAATTAAAAAATTAAACTAAATAAAATAAACTTGGTATAAAATTTATTTAAAATAAAAAAAAATTAAATTACTATATTGAAATAACTTTTTTCATTTTGAGGTAAATTGTATACAAGTTTTCCCAACTAGATTTTTATTTAACTTCAGCCTTCCATCAGTAAAAATTTGAAATACCACACTCTTTGGATTACCCAAGGGTTAATAAAATTACGCACGTGTTACAAAAACGAATGTATTTTCCATGTAAGGAAACTATTTTTACACATATATAAAAGTTATTCGTAGTGTTATGAATCCAGCATTTCAACAAAGTTAGTGTTGGGTTATTAAAAAAAAAAACTTGGTTTACGTGGCAAAAGCTTGAAACTTTGTTCTTTGGAATGTATGAATGTGAACAATGCAACTTCTTTTTTATTGAATAAGCTCAGTTAAGCTGGGCTTATGTTGGTGATTTTTTCTCTCAAGTCCGTTGACAAGTCTGTTTCTCTTTAGTAGCTTGAAGTTGCAAAACTCTAAACATGTTTGCCCGGACATATAGGTGATTGCGTCCTTTGGTGCCAAGTTCAACAGTCTTCCGTCGCTATTATAACGCTGCACTACACGCTCCTAGCTGTGACGTTGATTGCACCTCTCAGCTGTGTGACATCATTACGACATAGATGTATAAAAATGTTAAATGAAACAAATGTAATTCGGCACCAAACAGATAAGTGACTCAGTAAATACAATTCTACTTTTTCTATGGTTTTAATTCATCATTATAACTTGAATTAAGGGACCCCTCGCGGACCCCCAGGGGTCCGCGGATCACAATTTGAGAAACACTGGTCTAGGGTAACATGCAAGCCTCTCATTTGCAACATCACGGGTTTAAATCCGCGAAGGGATGAGCTTTTTCAGGCGTAAAAGTCCTTAGCATTGGCACAGGCCCACATTCAGGTAAGCCGGTTCGATTCCAGCAGCCAGCCTACCTGATCTAGGAGTTTTACGAGGGTTTTCCCGGGTTAGTAAACCAATGCAGTGTAGGTTAATTACATTCCTCAAATCTCCTGTACATCCATTTCATTTCCTTTATCATTTCACATCTTTCATCTGGTGGTCTCTTTCAGAGCTGTAGTGTCTGCGGGTGTATCGGCGCGGTATAGCAGGATGATATGCTCTGAGTTTAACTTCTTCCTTCGTCAGGATGGTCTCTGGTCTCCGACCTCGGTTGGTGGGGCCGTTTCTGGAACACGGTAGGGTTGGTGTGGCCTGCCAGGGAGAGTGCAGGTGGTAAACTATAGGGATACTACCTTCTTCGCTGTCGCAGAAAGTCTGTTTAGTTAACACGTGTGCAGCTCGGCCGCTTCTTTTGACGAACCCTTATAATCGTTTTAAAACACCGGCCCTCCTTCTCCCAGTCCTTTCTGCAAGGTTGCCACCTTTCTCGATACGTCATGGGTATCGTACAAGGTTTCGTCTAAATAAATTATCTTATGTCCATTACTGCGAAACTTCCTTAGTTTAGACACACACATACATACATACATACATACATACATACATACATACATACATACATACATACATACATACATACATACATACATACATACATACATACATACATACATACATACATACATACATACATACATACATACATACATACATACATACATACATACATACATACATACATACATACATACATACATACATACATACATACATACATACATACATACATACATACATACATACATACATACATACATACATACATACATACATACATACATACATACATACATACATACATACATACATACATACATACATACATACATACATACATACATACATACATACATACATACATACATACATACATACATACATACATACATACATACATACATACATACATACATACATACATACATACATACATACATACATACATACATACATACATACATACATACATACATACATACATACATACATACATACATACATACATACATACATACATACATACATACATACATACATACATACATACATACATACATACATACATACATACATACATACATACATACATACATATATACATACATACATATATGGAAATCCGTCGATTTAAGAAGCAAAGACCAATACAGCTTGATAATAAAGTTAAGTAGTTACTTCTCTTTGACACAATTAATTTTCTATACTCACGCCATCTCCTAACCTGGCATTTAATTTACTAAAATGTCTTTTGTTCAGTACTGCAAATTTTGATAGTGTTTTGGCTTGCTGCCCGAGAAGAAATTGTGCACGCCAGTTTTTGCTAAACACATCTTAATCACAGACTCCGTTGAATTCACTCAGAAGAAAACACAAATGATCCGCAGAATCGAGTTACAGCTCAGACTGAACTGCACTTGGAACTATCCATTACACTCAGCTGAACACTTCTCAACTCAGCTGTTAACTGTCCACATCAACAGATAGCTTCTTCCTTAATACAGGCTCGAAGTACAAATGGAAACGTTCCAGAGAATCAGCCTACTGGAAACGACCAAAACGACTCCTTTGGAGTGGGAGAGATGCGTATTTTCCTGCGTCGGCTATTGTGCTCCACCTGCGGTCAGGTAGAGGATTCCCTCGTTGAGGGTCACAACACACTCTCTCTCATTATGTGCGACATTATCGCCATCTTCAATGTCTTTGTTAAATCTTCTATACAAGTTATAGCTACTGAAGTATTATACCTTCCAACTTCTCATCAGAATATTAATAGCCTTAACTTATAAACTAAATGTTGAAGTTTTCGTGCAGATTCCAAAGTTTAGCAATTTACAAATTTAGGGTACATTTATTTTTCTTTTACCTTCTATAAGAACTCACCAATACTTCTTACCTTCTTTTCCTCCTTTCCCTTTAACATTTTTATAGCTATTATCCTCTTCTCTACTTTCTCCTATTTTTCTTCCCAAAACTTTTTTCTCCACAATGCAGCCTCCTCGCATTCTGTTACATAGTGTTCTATGCTTTCTTTTCCCATACAAAGTTCACAAATTCCCTTTTCCCTAACTCTTATCCCTCTTAGAAATATTGATCCTGTTCTCATCCAAGCTAACCCTTCTCTCTCTTGCCTATTGCAGTAATCTACATATGCTTATCGTCCCCAATTTCTTTTCATTTGTTTGTAAAATTGTAATAATTTCATATTTTCTAGACTTCCCCATATTTCCTGTCTTTCTATAATCTTCTATTCTGCATTTTACTAATTTACCCATATCGCTTGTATTCCTTTCCTCTAATCTCCAAATATCTCCCATTCCTATTGTTTTCCATAATTCCTCCTATCTCTGCCCACCAACTGTTTGAATTGATACCGAAATTAAGGTTTGCCATAGGTAAAGAATCATGATGGATGTCAAAGGAATGTTGGTTCTTTGTGACAATACGGACAAGGCCAGTTGAGTCCAGCGGTTGTGGGGGAAAGTTGTTACAACAAAAGCAATATAAGAAACAGTGTCCTTAGAAGATTTCTAAAGGGGCTCACTTGACTTGTATGAATAGGGTATTCTTTGAACCATTCATAATGGTGACAAAACAGCTACAAAGGGATCTTTGGTTGAAAAGGAGTTTTCAGAGTGAAAGTGATACACCCACGCGCATCTGTGGTCATTCTGAAGAGTCTTCGGCGTCAGGCCGATGAGAGCACTCTGAGGCGTGAGGGCGATTAGGGGCAGTCCTCTTGTTCTGTCTTGGATATTTTTCGGTTCATATGTGAGGAACGAATAAAGTTTATCGAGTAATAAACATTCTTCCGTCAGTAACTGTAAACAGGGATATTGGTAACCCTTGGTCGGCAACTTCAATTTCGATGTTCTAAAAAAAGAAGCAGTAAATAAATAAGTTGGAAACGGGCATTCCAGTGTCATTAAATATCCTTCTCACATACATCCACGCATACCCTGTGAGAAACCTCATTGTTTTACCCTGAGCCACACTTTATAATAGCTTCAAAGTAGCATCAACGTAGAACTCCTTGCTCGCCAACTTCATTGCTCGCCATTAAAATATATTGCTTCAAATTGGCGTCCCAACGAGGAATTGTGTGACACCCATAAACATTTTTGTATCAGAGTTCTCCAATCGTTTTTGCTGTCTCATGCATTACTTCATAATTTCCCACTCTTCTTTCTCCAGACACGTATACCAAAATTATATTATTCGTTCCATTATTATTCCATTACTTATTGTCTTTCCTAATACTACAATAGCGGCTTCCCTAGGTAAGATCTTGGTAAGCCTAGTAGCTCTTTAGTTATCGTAACAATGGGAAGCATGAGTCGCCGAAAATTAACAGGACAGTTCATTTGCAACCATCGCTAAATAGTGTGACTCTGTGCGTTCGTGAAATTAAAATTCCAATTGCACAAACTCAAAATGTTCTTTATTTCCACTGAACTACAGTTGGAACACATGCCTATTACATAGAATTACGTAGCTCACACAATTACAATCCACCAGTTCGCCTGTCACAGGTCCGCTCCACACTCACAATTACGTACAACTCCTCTGATACACGTACTGTCTTCCAGTCCGTTCGCTAGCACTGCGCTCTAACACGGCTGCCCGCCAGGAACTGAACTGCCTCGTCCACTGCAGCCCTTATATAGCAAGATCGTTGATTCTGAAAGCTTCGTGGCTCGGAAAATCATACCGAATGTTTCAGACGTCAGGGGGAGGTTAAAGAGTCAGCACAGTGACCCGCGATATCCTCCCAACCATCCCTTCAGTTAGCGCTACAAGATAAATGGGTAGGCGTGGCCTAAATGCCTCCTGTCCCCTACTCAGCTGTCAGTTGGTCGTGCCTTCGATAATTGGGTGATACTTCTCCCTCCTCAAATCTGGTCGTCCCGAACAGCACAATTGTAGTGGAACAGGCGATCCAGTTGTACCACCAACATCTTTCCTTGGGGCACCTTGTGGATGCGGTAGACCACGTCGTTAATCCTCTCCACCACCCAGTAGGGCCCTTGCCATGGCTGCTGAAGCTTCGGGCAGCGTCCTTTGGTCCGGATAGGGCGGTACAACCAGACCAGGTCACCTTGCTGGAAACCTTGGCTGTTGGCTTGCCTGTCGTATCGGTTCTTCATGCAGTCGCTCGCCTTCTGGATGTTCTAGCGAGCCATCTCGTGCATGTCATGGAGGTGGTCCACCAGGTTCACCACATGCTCGGTCGCTGGCTGTTTCGCTTACGGAGGGCTTCCAAAAGCCAGGTCACAGGGGAGACTTAACTCTCGGCCGAACATTAACCTGGCTGGCGTCATCCCCGTGGTGTCGGGTGTTGACGAGTGGTAGGCCAGCAGGAACAGTGGCACCTTGACGTCCCAGTCTCGCTGATGGCTGGCCACGACCTTCCTCAGGTGTTCTTCTAAGGTCTTGATGTATCTTTCGACCATGCCATTCGACTGGGGATTTAGAGGCGTCGTGCGGATCTTGTTCACCCCAAGGCTTTGTAGTGCCTCCTTCCTTAGGCTGGACTCAAAATTGGTAACCTGGTCACTGTGCAGCTCTAACGGCACTCCAAATCGGCAGAACACTTGCTCCAAAAGGCAGTCTGTGATTGTCTTTGCCTCTTGGTTCGGGATGACATAAATAAGTATAAACCAATGATATAGACGCTCTTTTGTCATCCTAAGTCCTGCTTTTTCAGCACCACGCACCGAGGTTCTTAGTTATGAGTATAATTCCAACTTTTAAATTCTTAACAGCATCTATAAAACAATTTTTACTCTAGCCTGCTAAAGTGTAGTTTTCTAATTTTTAGAGCAGAAAATACGAGAAGTGAGAGTTTTAATTAATTATTTGTGTCTTGTATACAGTTTTAAATAACTCCAAAACATGCAAAGGCTATTAGACAAGTGTAAACCAAGGCTAAATTTTGCAGGCATAAACTGTCAAATCATTTACAAGGTTAGTTTCTTCATAAAAGAATTAAATTTGCCAGTCAATTACAGTATCAACCCCTAGTCGACGATGACGGCCCATTGGGAGGATGAGGACAGCCTGAAGATATATTGAATGTGTACCCTTGATAGGGTTTCACCACTTTTCTGATGGGGTGAGGGGTTTATAGGATGCCGGGTATAATTGAGGCAGAGGGGCTGAATGGAAGTAGCAAAATGTGCTCCTCGGCGTGGTGGGGTGCACAATTGACGTGATATATTTCCTAAATGTAGTTTACTTAGAGGAAAAATTGAGGTATTATCCTTTCAAAACCGAACATTAAAGTATGCGTTAAGGTTTGACTTGAATGAATCTGCTAATAACAAAGCAGATAAAGCTATATCCAGGAAAAAGTATAAAAATGTTGAGTTATATTTATGTTGAGTTCTATCTATAAAAATTTCATATTGCACTCTGGACTTGCTCTACTCATACGCAGTATTCTGGCAGGTACAAAGGGAATCTGAGATGGCAGTAGCTTTATGGCATAGTCTAATACGAGGGCTGTTCAATAAATAATGGTCACAACTTTTTTACAACGTACTTTTACTCATCCTCATAATTTTGATGATTCTTAACAAAATAGTCTCCCCTGAATGCGTGGTACTTGTCCCAGCGTTTTTGCCAGTCCTCAAAGACATGCTGGAAAGCATTTATGAGAGATCCTTCAAAATCGCTTCCGCAGCCCTCACCACTGCTTCTGATAACGGATAATGCCTCCCACGAAGGCGTTTCTTCAAGTTAGGGAATAGAAAAACGTCACATGGGCCTAAATCAGGAATATAGGGAGCTTCAGAGGGACGCACAGCACGTTGATTTTTGCAATATATTCGGCAACAATATTTGCAAACTGCGGCCGCGCATTATCGTGTTGCAGTATCCAGCCTGTTTCACGGAAATGTGGTCTTCTGCGCCCGATTTGGACTTGCAATGTTTTCAGGACATCCCTGTAGTATTGTCTAGTTACTGATGCGTGTGCAGGTACAACATGCTGATAAACCATTCAAAGAATTAGATGACCATAGCTTTCCCAGCAGAAGCAGCCAATTTTGCTTTTTAGGGCGTTGGTGTTGAAGGAGATTTCTACACTGAGTTTTGCTGTTTGCTCTCAAGATCAAAATAATGTAGCCAAGTTTCATCAGCAGTTATTACGTTTGAAAAAATCTCCAGATCTTCCTCTAACATCAACTTTAACTGCATGCACATCCGCATGCGAATGTACTTTTGTTCGGGAATTAAGTCTTGGAACCCATCGTGCACAAACACGTCTCATGTGTAATGTTTCTCTCACCAACGTGTGGGTGGCACCCAATGAAATGTTCAGTATTTCAGAAAGTGATCTTAAGGTAATTCGTCGATCCTCTCTCACAATGGCAGCAGCAGTGTTGGTGTTTTCTTCCGTAAGAGCAGTATGGGGAGAACCGGGTCCACCTGCCTTTGAAATTCATTTTCTCCCCTCTTTAAACATTTAAAACACCTTCGAGCTGTACTGTTGGGAATAACAGACTCTCCATAGGCCTCCTGTGACATTGTATAAACCTCAGGTGAACATTTGTTGAGACGAAAGCAGAATTACAAATCCACGTATTGTTCCTCGCATGTTACCTCCATTGCAGCAGTAGGCGGTACTGAACATATCTGAACTTGCCTGGTTTTCAGAAGCGGGAACCAGGAGTACCAACAATGAGAGTATTACGGCGTGTTTGTTTTAATTAAGCAAACAGAATATACTAGGACTGAATTTTAGTGCGAAAAATTATGACCGTAAAAATTATGGTCATTGTTTATTGAACAGCCTTTGTATTTTATGAACAGGTCACTATATGACGACTTGGAATTTCCTTTCTTTTGCATTGGCGAAGAAAATAAAAATTTGAATGGCGACTTCTCAATTGAGAACAGCTCTTCTTTCTGAACACCTCTAGATGTGCAAAGTCCAAGGACACAAGATATTTATAGTTAAATTTGCAATTATTTCAAATACATATTTTTGTAAAATTACTGCTTTGAATGTTATAATAATAATACCTCTTACCCTAGCCATGTAGGGAGAACATAATATGTCGTAACATAGCAGCAAACTCTTAAAGTATGATGTATTCCATTCTCATTCTACGTATACGGGAATAAGCAATTTCTTTAAAATTTTATCGCAGTTAGCATGAAGTACACAGAAGAGTAAACGTTCGTAAAAATAGTTTGTGCAGAGAGTGTAGAAAGACATGCCAGTGCACAAATAAGATTTTTGTGTAGCCTCGATGTTGTAGTATCGTAAATTCAAAGCTTATCATATTAAATATAGCTCCAGAATCGCACAAATAGGATTTAGGTTTTTCGAGCGGCGTAACACCAAATACTCTTTTTCAAAGTAATTCTGCAGCTTGAGTAAACAAACAGAACTTGGTTGTGGCTTTGGGAAGCCTTTAATGCCGGCTTTGATTTCCATCCGTCCATGATCCCCTTTAAAGTGCAGGTGTTTCCGCATTGCGGCGCGAATTTCACACTACTGGGGGAGTTTTTAACATTTCATACTACCAGTTGCTTTATTCATTTCTCGAGGCAAACTTCACATATGGATGCTGCGTCTTCAAAACATTTTAATTTTAAGAATTGAGAACGCTTCCGTATCCGCGTGACGTCAGAGTTACACGATGAATAATTCTGTCAAGGCGTGCCACAAACCATCCCTCACAAATACGACAGTACTCTACCTTCTCCTAGCCAACGTAAACAAGACTCAAAAGTCTCCTTAAAAGGGTTTTATTAACTTTCTTTCTTGCATATCTATTTTGTACAATTCTTTCAATTAATCTTGAAGAAAGAGCTACAGCTTTGAAACTTTAAATTTCGTTAGAACTGGATGACAAGACAATACTAGCTCGCTTTCCAGAAATTCCTCCTATTGCAGCAGAAAAAATATTAATCTTGCTTCCCGAAGAGACCAGAAACTGGAAATTATAAATACAGCTCAGAACTCTTCACAATACAATATTAAATCTCTTTCAGGTAATTCCCCCACACCAGACTACCAATTCCAGGGAAACAAAGCTACTGTTTCACAATGAGTAAGATTAAGTGTAAGAATAAGAATCCTGATGGCTAACACTGAGTGTATGATAAGCACCTGATTAGTGTTGCTCCGTCCATTCGCGACACGGACTTTGATGAACTTTCAGTACGTGTTGCGCCTTTCACTCACTCACTCACTAGCAAATATCAAACGTCGCCATTGCATCAATTTCCCCTTCCTTTCGCCGAAGTTTGGACAGGTTTGGGGTCATATGACCCGTTACACGTTTCTCATAGGTTGTTTCATCCCTACTCTTAAATTTCATCACAATTTTGAGTTTCTGGGGTATGAATTTCATGCAACTTTCTGTTACCCACGGTCTAGGTAATTAATGCGGCATCACGCGTGCAAAAGCGTCTCTTTTATCCCGATGTCGTTTCTCTACATTAAGTATCATGTGCAAGCCAAAGCATCGATGGGCGACCAGTTGTCGCTTGGGTCTAGCCTTGGGCGATACTCGTACCATGCCCCTTTGTCGACTCAACACAAGGAAGGTTCCTGTGAGGGTAAGTGTTCGTTTTCCCGGCTCTTCACTCGTTGGGTTCACGTGCTTGCAATAAAATATATGTATTGGTATTGCCTGTTTAATTTCTGCACTTGTATATTAGACAATTCCCCCTATATTTGTTATAATTTAACTTAAGTCATAGGGTGATATCTATCCGGCCGTAATTATGCATTTAATGACTTCCACTGTTATTATGCTTAAGTTATGCCTAATAGGGACGGTATCACGGCTCAGGTTAATCCACCACCCACAAAAAGTGCTAAGTGTGCCTAAAGAAGTTTTTACTTCAAAATACCAAACATAGAATCCAAATTCTCGAAGCCTGATTAACAGAGCTACTACTACGCTATGAAGGCGGTCATATTTCTTTATAAAATCATTAACGGTATCAGCCAATTATTCCAGTTTCAACCTAACAGCCTACTTTACGCACCTTCTTAATAATTGTTCATTAAGCATTAATTTGCACATAGCTAATGCCTCCAGACATGTTATGCACGCACGCCTCACTAGGGAATTTGATTAATGCCTTACTGTTTAGCAAGAGAACGCTACATACGTAACAAGGAGAGGGGACCGTAAATAATTGGGATAGCAAATAACGAAGTTAATTAAGTAATAATGGCAGGGAACCATATCTGCGAGGTTGAAAACGAGAGTCAGGAATTTTAGGAATGTTGATCAAAGATTCTGGACTCCGCGGTTGTTGAACAGTGTAAATTTCATTGCTCCCTCTTTGCGGCGGGGTTGCACGTCCTGTTGTATGGCTTTACGTGAATGTGGGAAGGTTCAAATAATTGATATTACCTTAAGAGCCTTTTAATGTCTAACCAGTGAATGACAATTTTAAACTTCTACAGCGCGAGCCATATACACCTGAAAAACTTCAATAGGCCATAACCTTTGAAAAAATGAGACACGTGCAACTGTAGGAGAATATAAATACACAATTGGGAGATTACATTGCACTATTTATATATCATCTTGTCAAATGCAATGAAATATTTATACAGAATCACTAACTTGGAAGATGGCAATATAATTAAAGAATGTTTTCATATTCAAAAGAGAAGTAACTGGGGTGGGTCTTGGGCACATAAAATGTATGACTTGTTGAAGCAGAAAGGTATGGGTCATTCTTGGATAAATGCAGAGTATGGGTATAGAGGCTTCTGGAAATAAGTTAAGCTAAGACTAGAAGATATTGACAGACAAGACATTTTCGCCAATACAAGTGACAAAAGCTCACTGAGATGATATAGAGAAATAAAATCAACCTGGTGGAGGGAATGTCATATAGATATATGTAATAAGTTAGGACGAGAAGGTTTTGCTTTGGCGAGAACAGGAGTGAGAAACTTGAAAGGTATAAGTCAAGAGAGGGAGCTAGATAAATGTCCATTGTGTGGAGAAGAGAATGTAGACTTTATTGTATATTAAATTGTAGTCAAACAAAGATATGGAGAGAGCAGGCTTAGCTACGTAAATGGGACAGTTTGGGGGGTGCAGTAGTAATTAGAAAATTGTCAGTAAAAGGGGTAAAGAACAGTAGAAATATAGGGAATTATTTAGGGAAAGTTGAGAGATGGTTAAGAACAATTAACAGAAAAATGTAGAGTGGGATAAGTGAAATAGCAGAAAGTGTAAAAAGGAGTAGAGGGCCTCCAATACACAAAAACCTAGGGTTAGGTGTATGGGGACCGAATTACAATTCAATGATGGGCAACATGATAGGATTTTCAGGATTTAGGAATACATGGCACATTTCAGTATGGATTTTATAACTGTAATCTTGATTTTGTATTTTCATTTGTTGATGTAAAAGGAAAGATGAGAAAAATAAAATAAATTACTTTACTTTACTTCAAAAAATTTACATCTCAGAGAAAGTGTTGGAAGTGTCCTCCACCAGCATCTATACACGTTTGTACTCGTCTCACCATATTCTCTGAAGTTTTACGGAGATTATCCTCGCCAATGTTACTTATTTCGGTTTGAATGGATTCCTTGAGAACATCAATTGTCCGTGGCCTAGCCTTGTACACTATTTTTAGATACCCCAGAAGAAAATATCCGGTGAGGTTAAATTATGGGATCTGGGGGGCCACAGACTTTTTGAGATTATTCGATTATCAAAGAAACTGGTTAAAAGTTCCATGGTGTCATTGGACGTATGGCACGTTGCTCCATCTTGCTGGAAATATCCTTCTCTCAATTCGATAACATCTCCGTAAAACTTGAGAGAATATGGTGACACGAGTGCAAACATGTATGGAGGCTGATGGAGAACACTTCCAACATTGCAAATTAATTGTTCTTTCACATCAGTCGTGTGTAGGACGCACTATAAAGGGGTTAAGCAGACTGGAAAATTCAATGCATAACCGCGATTTGAACCATGGATCTTCTGGTATCCGTCCAGCCGCTCTAACCCTTGAGCTACTATGGCCAACGTGCCAACATGTCATTAAATTCTCCAAATGACTCGTGTTTTTCCCGGTTAACCATTAGGAGTTCTCGTAAACACATGAGACTACTACCTTAATGGCGACTTACTATGCTGTAAGTACTTTAAGGCTCGGACTTTATAGTTCCGACCATTATTAGGTAAAATTAATGGAAATTGTTGTCTCACACTAGAATGCCATTGGCTATGGCACTGAATTTTTCAGTCTGGCTCTACCCTTTCATAATGTGTCCTATACACGGCTAGAGTGAAAGAACAATCAATTTCTATAAATTGTACCTAATAGTGGTCCGAAGTATAAAGCCCGGGCCTTAAAGTACTTACAGAATAGTAAGTGGCCATTAAGGTAGTTGTCTCATGTGTTTATGAGAACTCCTAGTGGTTTACCGGGAAAAACACGAGTCAGTTGAAGAATTTAATGTCATGTAGGCACGTTGGCCATAGTAGCTCAAGGGTTAGAGCGGCTGGACGGAGATCAGAAGATTCGTGGTTCAAATCCCGGATAGGGCATTGAATTCTTTGTCTCGCTCTACCCTTTCACTTCCAACATTTTCTCTGAGATGTAAATAGTGTAATGTAATCGCCCACTTGTGTATTACATTCTCCCATAGTTCTTAATTTCCTGGAACACTAAAAAGTTCACTTGGTGCGAGATTGGGGAATAAGGCGGATGCTGTCGGGTATCAAAGCCACATTCCCTTCTTTTGCCAACTGCAACTTCAGGTGAATGAGCTGGTGCACTGTCAGCCAAAAGGCGAACAACTTTGGAGAGCGTACCGCGTCGTTTCTTAATCAGAGCTGCTCGTAGCTTGTCCAGAATATTGCAGTAGTATCTGTCAGTGATGCTTTGACCCTTGGCAAGATAATCTGTAAGGAGGACTTCACGACAGTGCCACATAATTGAAAGCATCACCTTCCCAGCTGATTTTCGTAGCTTTGCCTTTTTGGGAGGGGGGAATCGGTATGTCTCCATTCCATGCTCATGGTTGTTTGTCTTTGGATCATAATGATAGATCCAGGATTCATCCATCTTTACCAGACGATCTAAACATCATCTTCATATTGTTCCAACAGCATCAACATCTATCTTGAAAGGTCACGCTGTCTTTACTTTAGGAAAGGGGTTAGCAAATGTAGAACCCACCGCGCAGACACCTTAGGCATGTGCAGCTGAACATGAATAATTTTCCATACTCTACCATAACTAAGATGTGCCTCATTCTTGATTATATGGTGGTTGCTCGTCTGTCTTCCAGCACCAAACACCCCATTTTCTTCACTGTAACAGCACCGTCTGGTATTGACAGTCCACTAGATCTTGGCTGATCTTTCAGGAACATGTGGCGAGTTTGAAAATTCCTTGTTCACCTTACAATAGCGTCATACGATGGGCAATAATTTATATAAACAGCCGGCATCTCATCTTGGGTTTCCTGGACAGCTTTCTCCGTCAAATGCAGGAACTTGATCACACGATGAGACTCAATTTTCTCCATCTTACACCTTATTCACTTCTGGCACTTGCTGTATAATGCTAATTGACTCATATCACTGAAGCTACCAAACGTATGTCCAGAGGGATCAATGATGACACTGAAACATTTGCATAACTCTAGCATAAAAAGTATCCTGACACACCCTCGTATAACCCCTTCCAAAATTTCCAGAAGTTCTATTCCATTTACCGGATTTAAATGTTTGTTTATTATTGAGGTTAATGTACACATACACGTCTTTGACACTAAATAAGATCCATCCATACGTCCACCATTCCGTCCAATAAAGCAAGGCCTCAATCCAAGACATCGGGTTAGTAATTATGCCCAGAACACGAAGGATAACTCCCCGGTTATTGTATACTGTTTGCTATGACCACATCTTGTTACCCAGGATGCTTTCAAATCCGCTATTACGAACCAAATACGTTACCGAGGGACGCGAGAGCTCCATGTTTAAAATCGGCTCAACTGATTTAATTCCTTTTGCCGTGGGAGCCTACACCAAACATCCGTCATGTAACCCATATAAATCCCACATTGCTACGTGGATGGTAATTTTTCTACGCATTTGTGTATCTGGATATGAATGGTAGACGGGGAGATCCGATGTTACAAAATACAGGGACGCGTATTGGCCTATTTACGGCTTGTACGCCATTAACGGTAAAGCCAAATTGCGGTTCGTGTTAGGTTTGCTAGCGTATAACCGATGTCTAATGGTATTACGGATGTATGTTTATAGTTCATTTGGAACAAACTTCAGATCGGTTGTACTTTCACCGAATAAACGTGTATGAGTTTTAGATTTAGGTTCTGGAAGCGTGCTTTATGGACCAACGATTTTGGGTTAAAAAATCCCACGCCTACTGTCTACCAGTGTACAAAATATCCTTACACTTATTGCCCTATCTATGTAATTAATCGAACTGAATGACTTCCTAAAGGCTAGACATGAATAGTTAGCCTTGGCTAGTCTCTCTAATTTGTCTCTAGTCTGCGTTTCTCTACTCTTGTACAAACTATTCTTACAAACACTTATTCCTCTATCTATGTAATTAATCGAACAGAATAACTTCCTAAAGGCTAGACATGGATAGTTAGCCTTGACTAGTCTCTCTAATTTGTCGGTTCAACCTGCCGTTCTCTACTCTTGTACAAACTATTCTTACAAACACTTATTCCTCTATCTATGTAATTAATCGAACAGAATAACTTCCTAAAGGCTAGACATGGATAGTTAGCCTTGACTAGTCTCTCTAATTTGTCGGTTCAACCTGCCGTTCTCTACTCTTGTACAAACTGTTCTTACAAACACTTATTTCTCCATCTACTTCATACTAATCAAAACAAACATTATATTATTGTTAATTTTCTTGAAGCTACAAGGGAATATGTGAATACAGTAGACTGTAAGTTATAGCTTAATCTTTTATAGCATCTTGCCCTAAACAGAAACTGCATTCCTTTGGTCACTTGTAAGAGACAAAACATGAATAATGATTTCCCTTTTGAGAGATGTATGATCATTGGAAGCTATTGAAGGAATAACAAGGAATATCTCGGAGGTGCTTCACTACACAGAAAAAGAGGAACATAAATTTTGCTTTAGTTGAGCTCTAAGGCATCATTAACCCTTATGGAGTGCCAGTTATTGGAGGACTTTTAATGCGTCCAGTGCGTGAGTGAGTACTTTAGGGCCCGTCGACAACGAGGTGATTTGGGCCTTAATGTGGCCAGAAACTTAATGGAAACGAATAATTCAAGTTAATTTCCCAGCATTATACTATCCTCTTCATGGGCCATTCTTTATCGAACACTTATTTTCCCAAAAATAGTTGCAGTAATTGTTATTTAAATGCGGTATACTACAGATACTTTCGTAAAACGGAAACTAATCTTGCACTTTCTGGAAATATATTTAGAATTCCTCTTCCTTCTGGAGGACGTTTAAATACCTTGTAATCCATAAGATAGATAATATCGTATTGCACAATAACGTCCAACTGCTTAAAACAGAAGTTTAAAAAAAAAAAATTAAAGCATTTTTGTGTGGTGGATCTTTTAGAGAATATTCGTGGTCATGAGTGTGCATTTTGCAATAGGTACTTATACCTTTCTCAACTAAGTCGCTATTCATTTATCATTGATCTCCTGTGCATGGAAAAAACTCAATATCTAAGCCTTCGTATGGCAACCAAATATTTAAAATATTTGATTCTCATTGTATTCCTCTATTCCCATGCAACTTAATTACCAATAAGATAATGTTTAGTTCGATTAATATTAATTTGATAAAAGAATCAACGTTTTTAAATATATTCTGTACAAGAACAGACAAAAGCAGGTTGGCGCGACAAATTAGAAAGGTTAGCCTTGGTCAACTATTCATGTCTAGCCTTAAGGAAGTTATTCAGTTCGATTAATTACACAGATAGGGCAATAAGTGTTTGTTAGATTTGTCTGTACAGGAGTAGACAACGGCAGGTTGAACCGACAAATTAGAGAGGCTAGCCAAGGCCAACTATTCATGCCAAGGCTTTAGAAAGTTATTCAGTTCAATTAATTAGATAGATAGAGGAATATGTGTTTGTAAGATTACTTTGTACAAGTGTAGAGAACGGCAGGTTGGGCCGACAAATTAGAGAGTCTAGCCAAGGCCGCTTATTCATATCCAGCCTTTAGGAAGTTATTCAGTTCGATTAATTACATACATAGAGAAATAAGTGCTTGTAAGAATAGTTTGCACAAGAATAGAAAACGGCGGGTTGGACCGACAATTTAGAGAGGCTAGCCAAGGCCAACTATTCAATTCTAGCCTTCAGGAAGTTATTCGCTTCAATTAATTACATAGATAGACTAATAAATGTTTGCAAGTATAGTGTGTGCTAGAGTAAAAAGGTCATTTGGGTGTACCTGATGAAATATTTGTTTACATCTACTGTAAAACTTCGGCAAATTGTATTAAATATCTAATTCTGTGCATCTGTCGCAGCTGTAGAGATATGCAGCTTTACGTGTTCTATTGGCGACTCGGACTCATGTGTGCTTTCAAACTGTGCCGGACACATATCGCAGTTGTCTGCTCTTCTAGGCCCTCGGTAGTGTTGCTGTTTGCTGCCTCATGTGGAGAACAATGCCTGTCGGTGCTGTAGTATTGGTGAATAATGATACCAGAATCAGAACTTCTTAGGACTTCTTAGGGCTGTCTCTGACCATCTAGGCTCCTGCTTCCCTTTCTCCTCGTGAAGATCAACCGCAAATCTGTGTGTAGGTGTTCTGCGGAGTCCACACTTAAAGCAGTGCCAGCTCCCATGGCTCCAAGGCACTAACCCAGAACGTGTTTGCGACTAACTTTTATAAATTTATCAGATTAGCATTGGTGGCATAGGACTTTAAATCCCCGCTTATATGCGCGTTAAGACTAATGAAACATCCAAAGGGTTGGAAGCCTTAGTTAAAAAGCCAGATACGGAGGTAGGCAGTCAATATTCACATGATGCTAGGATCCGGTCTAACTGATTGGATTCCCACACTCTCTCCCCTCTTGGCTGCGAGAAAAAAAAGGAAAAAAAAAAAAATCCGTCCACCGGAAATGTGAAATAGCGGGGACATTACGTTTTAAAGCGTACAGCGAATGAATAAAAAATAAAGTGGGGGTATGAGGGTGGCAGAGGAAAGATGGACGCAGGTGTAGGGCTCCGGGAACGTGTCTGCGTATTAACGGCATCAAGATGGATGAACGCTGCGGCCTGTGCACAACTTTTCCTAAGGGGAAACCCCGCTATACCATACTTTTTAACAATCGACGGATTTCGCTAAACCAATTTATCACCAGTAGCCACTGCATGCAATCTCACGGACTGATTGCGCAACCAGAATCATCAGCCGCGTCATTTTTTACATTCCTTTTCTTTACTCTACTTGCACATGATCGTGGTTCAAGGTAGAAAGCAAAGTAAGGCCATAAAGAGAAGTTACGAACTGCATTCAAACTGATTTCTCTATCCTGTACAAAATATTCTTACAAAAGCATATTCCTGTATATAATTCATAATAATATAGAAAAACATTCACCGTTATGCATGATTCTGGAGTTTCCTCCAAAATAGCTCTACTTTACTAAGTTGGATATGCTCACTCCTAAACTATAATCAGTTTTTTTCTACTGCGTACCACTTTTGCACAATTAAGAGTTACACATAGAATGTCTTAATGTAGTTCTGTGCAAAAGTATATTGTCATTATGTCATTGTTGAAATTAAAGTGCTTCACAACAATGCAACAATGTAAGAGTGTAACAGACAATATATGCCTTATTTTAGTCGAATCCTTGCAAATTTAGCTCAGGCTATAACTGTTTTTCTATGTTTTTTTTTTTTTCAAATAGTAAGGATCTGTTATTGTGATAGGCAGTTGTATGTCATACATATTTTGATAATTTGAAGCATTATGTCTTCCAGAAAGTGATAACCCTGATGTGCTAGGGCTGTTCAATAAAGAATGATCACAATTTTTTTTGACAAAGTACCTTTACTCATCTTCATGATTTTGATGGTCCTTCTCAAAATAGTCTCCCCTGAATGCGATACACTTGTCCCACCGTTTCTGCCAGTCTTCTAAGACATGGTAGAAACCAGTTTTTGAGAGATCCTTCGAAATCCCCTTCGCAGCCTACACCACTGCTTCTGATGATGGATAATGCCTCACACGAAGACGTTTCTTCAAGTTAGGGAATAGACAAAAGCCACATGGGGCTAAAGCTGGACTATATGATGGGTGAGGGATACACTCTACGTTGATTTTTGCAAGATATTCAGCAACAACATTGGCAATATGTGGCCGCGTATTATCGTAGTGCAGCATCGAGCCTGCTTCATGGAAATGTGGTCTTTTGCGCCTGATATCGACTTGCAATGTTTTAAGGACATCCTTGTAGTATTGTCCAGTTACTGATGTGTGTGCAGGTAAAACATGCTGATAAACCTTTCCATGAAGATTACCGAATTAGATTCCCATAAATATCCCAGCAGAAGCAAACACATTTACTTTTTTGGGCGGGGGGGGGGGGTGTTGGTGATGGACATTTCCCTATTGGGCTTTGCTGTTTACTCTCAGGATCAAAATAATATAGCTAAGTTTCATCAGCAGTGATAACGTTTGAAAGAAACTCCGGATCTTCCTCTAACATCAACTTTAACTGCATGTTACCTCCATTGCAGCAGTAGACGATACTGAACATGTCTGAACTTTCCTGGTTCTCACAGGTGGTAGCCACGAGTACAAACAGTGAAACTACTACGGCGTGTTTGATTCACATTAAGCTAACAGGATATAATAATATTGAATTTTAGTGCCAAAAATTATGACCGTAAAAATTATGATCATTCCTTTTTTAACAGCCCTTGTACCATTCGCGCTATGACAGAAATTCAGATTTTGCTGAAACTGATCCATATGCAACTTAGAGAGTAATGTATTTAACATAATCGTAAAAACCCCATATTGTTATCTCAAATGGTTCTCCTAATACAAACAAAGAAACTAAATAGCATTATATTATAACAATGCATTGCGACGTAACCACTATAGTGAATATCATTATTGGTTGGCATGTATGCGTGAACATATATTTGAAATTACTCAGACCTGAAACGTAAACATTTGACATGACGTGGTGAAAGAAATATGCCATATTTTTTCTTGTGGGGGTATCTACAAAAATAGCGTACAAGAATAAGCCAGGGATAGCTGATGCTCTCAAGGAAACCATTCGCAGCGAAATAAGTAACGTTGGCTAGGATACTCTCCGTACAACTTGAGAGAATAAGATGAGACGAGTGCAAACATGTATAGATGCTTATGGAGGACACTTCCAACAGGTGTTCTGAGATGAAAATAGTGTAATGTTATCTGCCAATTGTGCATTATACTTTCTCAAAGTTGCACGTGTGTCCTATTATTGATTCAAAAGTTATGACCTATTGAAATGGTTCAGGTTTACACGGATCGCACTCTATTACGTAATACGAGGCATGTTTTTTAAGTAAGTACCGTTTTGCAATTCCGCCGCCGCAGCGCTATGGTCGGCGTTCCGCGCATGGGCGCTGGTTGCCTACATTTGTCTACGCACTGACGCCATTAGTCTGATTCTTCATTGTATACGTTTGTTACTGAGTGTTTAAGATGCCTCCGACAATCGTGAGCCCTACCGATTGTTAAGTACGGGCTATTATACCATTTATTAGTGCTGAAGGCGTAAAACCGATCGATATTCATCGTGAGATCTGTGAACTTTACGGAAAAAACATTATGAGTGATGGAATGGTAAGGAAATGGGTGAGTGCATTTAAAGATGGCCCCGCAAATGTGCATGATGAAGAACGAAGTGAGCGTCCTTCGGTCGTTACTGAAGATTTGGTTAGGAAGTGGAGCAAAAGGTGAGAGAAAACAGGCGCTTTACAATTTCATCATTTTGTGACTAATTTTCTCAATATTCTCGTAGCATTTTGTATGGCATTGTGACCGAGAACTTGAAGTAACGGAAATTGTGTTCAGGCTGGGTTCCGAAAATGTTGAGGGATTTGCACAAAACCCAACGTTTAGGCAGTGAACTGACTTACCTTGAGCGGTACCACAATGAAGGTGAAGATTTTCTAGACGAAATTGTTACTGGTGACGAAATATGGGTGGCCTATGGGCACACCAGAATGGAAACAATCCATGGAATGGCGACGTTTATCATCACCCACAAAAGTGAAGTTCAAGCAAACAATTTCTGCCCGGAAAATCCGTTGCACAGTTTTTTGGGACATAAAAGGAGTATTGCTAGTGGAGTTTCTGCCTCGTAATGAGACAATCAATGCAGCGTCTTATTGTGAGACACTGAACAATCTGCACCGTGCAATCTATAACAAAAGACGTGGCAAGTTGAGTAAGGGTAACGTTTTGCTGCATAACAATGCCCGTCCACATGTGGCTAATCGGACCAAAGATCTCATCAAATCTTTTCAATGGGAAACTTTAGATCATTCTCCATACAGCCCTGATCTGGCGCCCAGCGACTACCATTTGTTCCTGCACTTTAAGAAGCATCTGGGCGGTCAGCGTCTTCAAGACGATAACGAAGTCAAAACAGTTGTGATACAGTGGTTAACACGTCAGGCGGCAGAATTTTATGAGGAGGGAATTCAAAAATATGACAAGTGCCTCAATATTCGCGGAGATTATGTAGAAAAGTAGATTAAGGTACAGGCTTTCATGTAAAAATAAAATTGTTGCGACATCTATGCACGTCTTTTTTTAATTCCAAAACAGTACTGACTTAAAAAAACATGCTTCGTAAAGTCATTTATGCAAATTCATATCTTAATTAATATGAAGTGGATAGAAGAATAAACATTTTAATGAAACATTATGTTGAAAAATGGACAAGTTTCTGAGTGTGGCACTAGATATTAATTTTATCTTTCGTAAGAATACAAATTATTCCTTAGCCATTTTGGAATTTTTCTTATAGTATTTCCGGGAAAATTTTACACAATAATTCCACTCACGTATTTTACAGCTGGCCGGCATATAGAACGATATCGAGAAAGATATATAAACCTATAATGGAATAGGGGATGATGTATGCTTAACCGTACCTCATAGCTGTTACGTTACAGAAATGCACTCAGTATGTGAAATCCATTTGGGAACCTGATTCAGTTATAAGCCATATGTAACTGAAACGTGATGCAATTCTTATTGTCTCTACTGGAAGCTCATCTCAGGTTGGGTTCTCATTCCCTGTACGAAGCCAACAAAATTATTAGTCGAGTATCACGTTGCTTATTCTAAACTAGCTTGCTTTATTACAGAGGCAGTTGGTGGTGGTGGTGGTGGAACTTTGGGGCTAGAAATGGGTCAACCTTAGGATGTGATGTTTCAAGTACATAATTTCTTTTGCATGTGGTTAACCACTTCTGATGTATTAATTGTCTTGGTTTGAATTTCCAAATATATAAAAGTTTTTCAAGTTTGGTCATCTTCTTTTTTCAACTGCTCATGCAAACAGAACGGAATTTCAAGCTATTACAAAGCCACATTCTCGTAAAATATTTTACTAAGCTCCGTGTTGCCACATTTCCATTATCAGAAATATCTACTGAACTAATAGAATCCACAAGAAAAATTCAATGCCATGGCCGGGATTTGAACCACGGATCTCCTGGTTTCCGCCCAGTCGCTCTCACCCATTGAGCTACCATGGCCAACGTGCGTCCTGACATTAAATTCTCCATGTGACTTGCATATTTCCCCGGTAAACCACTAGGAGCTCTCGCATCCGAGATACACCGCCTGTGGCGACTTACTGTCCTTAGTACTTGAGTCCCAGGCTTCATCATTTAACTCCCATTATTTTAGTTAACTGAAAACAGAACGGAATTTCAAGCTATTACAAAGGCACAATCTCCTGAAATATTTTACTAAGCTCTGTATCGCCTGAACTGATAGTCCACAAGAAAAATTCAAAGCAATGGCCGGGATTTGAACCACGGATCTCCTGGTTTCCACCCAGTCGCTCTAACCCATTGAGCTACCATGGCCAACGTGCCTCCTGACATTAATTTCTCCATGTGACTCGTAATTTCCCCGGTAAACCACTAGAGACTCTCGCATCCGAGATACACCGCTTGTGGCGACTTACCATCCTTAGTACTTGAGTCTCAGGCTTCATCATTTAACTCTTATTATTTTAGTTATTTGATGGAAATTAATAATTTCTTCTAAGGTTTTTGATAGATAGTCGACAGGAAAATTTCAATGCCATGGCCGGGATTTGAACCACGGACCTCCTGGTTTCCGTCCAGTCTCTCTAACCCATTGAGGAATTAATGTCAGGCCGGCACGTTGGCCATGGTAGCTGGTCGGTGGTACAAATCCTGGTCATGGCGTTTCCCACCACCTCCGTCAAATATCTTGGAGTAATGCTGGACACCAAACTTATTTGCCGAGCCCATATTGATCGACTTATTTCGTTGGCATCAGGGCGACTTTCAAAACTCGGTCCGCTACTTCATAGACACACGCCTCTGCACCTCCCAAAATCACTTGTCCGGCCACTTGTCACATATGCTTCCCAGGTATGGGGTACTGCAAGCAACACTCATCTCCAAAGGCTACAGGTACTGCAAAAATGATTTCTGCGCATCGGATGCCACGGATTGGTACGTAGTACAACTGCATAAAAAAATTGGTCTCCATCCTCTTCACCAGTACATACGTCAGATCGCCTCTCGCTTCTTCTCAAACCTGTCAGATGTTCCAGGAGCTGTGATGTACGACATCGGTGTACAAACTCGCCAGCCTACACGCCTGAAGAGACGACTCCCACAGGATCTCCTCCTTAGTGACTCTGACTGAAAAACTATGAATATTGTTTCACAATGAATATTGTTCTTGTTATCTCTTTGATTATTTGTTTTGTATATCAGCTTTTTTTTTTCTCTCTTGGGTGTTGTCTTCGTTTCAGTGATCAGTAGATACTAGGAGCCAACTTGATTTTCCATACGTGTTCTTATATAGCTCATAAAGATATAATTAGTTCACAAGGATCTGTAAGGCAAGTAATGCTGATCGATGATTAAATAAAATAAAAACATGGAATGTAGCCCCATCGCCAAATGTGGAGGTTGGAAGTCCACGTTGCACGTCTTAATACATCAGCGCACGGATATTTTCACGAGCTAATTCTGTTTTTGTTGAGACACAGTTATCAAGTTAATGTAAACAAAACAAATGAAGCTCTATTGGCAAAATGTTTGAAGTAGATTATGGTCAGCAATGTAAAACTTTCCATTGGAAACGTAAGATGGCACCTACAACATATAGGTTTGCCAAGGCTCAAAATATAAGTAGTACCCCTCGTAAAGTACTTCACACTTCGAGTGCCTATCCTGCTGGCCTAAGCCATTCCCCAATAAGAGGCGCAAAAAGACACTTAACAACTCCATCCTGAGTCTTGTCAGTTGTCTAAACATCAAACCAAATCACCCATATGCAGTTGCCCCGCATAGGGATACAATACTGCAGCTGCATCCTGATGCATACGAAATGTTTCAATGATTTATTACTTTTTCTCTTTTGATATATGCATTGTGATTGATCACATTGCCGTTGCACAGTATGCCTTTTATGTGCAATAAATAAATAAACAGCAGTCATAGTTTATGGCTATCCGCACTGACAAATCACACAAGATAGATCATTTTAAAGATTTATTCATTTAGTTCTCTGATCGCAATGAAATATTTACCAAATGCATTGAAGTATATTGGTAAAAAAATTAACTATAAACTTTTGAGGTTCATATGTTGATTTTAAGAATCAGTTTATACATTTTCCTTGTTGGTATTGTAATCAAACGATGGCTTCCTGGTAATGTACGAGTCTTGCATTTTGAGGTTCAGGTCCGATCGTCATTTTTTCCCTATTCTTGTAGCAAGTGAATACTACAATGTGTGCTTTCTTCCAGGTGCCTTCCCCCTCCGATTTTCTCTTATTTAGCCTTCCTCTTTCACATTACAGAACGCTCCTAGGCTCTTTGTCGGTAAATGACAAACATTTGCGATTAGGAACGTATTCTAGGCTCCGTCAGAGCGTTGCCATTCGAGCCTCTGTTGGGACAAGCTTTCCTGTGGGTCACCGCCCTGCGATTAGGGCAGCTTTCTGCCAGCGGTTCCCAACCAAACTGTTAGGTCAGAATATTTTACGTTACGTAATCTGTTCTTATTGCCTAAAATTCTAAGTGATCCCTTCACTCCATCTGTTCCTACCGATGTTATGAATAAAGGTTCCAGTTTCAGGTCGATAATCTGCCTGTCTCCTACTTTAGTGACTCCACCTCTGTTTACCTATACTTCAAACGAATTTATCCTCCCAGGGGACTACTGCGGTAGATACGGGAGTTGGCGATCCCGGGGTCCCGAGTCAAGTCCCTCTATTTGGTGCCTCTGAGTAGTGAGAGAGCTAATGCCAAACATCCAAACAAGGTCCACATCCATGTTTCACCCTGATCTAAGTTAAATAAAGTAAACTAAACTAAATTCCAAGCAAAGCTAGAGCAAAGCTAGAGCAAAGCTAGAGCAAAGCTAGAGCAAAGCTAGAGCAAAGCTAGAGCAAAGCTAGAGCAAAGCTAGAGCAAAGCTAGAGCAAAGCTAGAGCAAAGCTAGAGCAAAGCTAGAGCAAAGCTAGAGCAAAGCTAGAGCAAAGCTAGAGCAAAGCTAGAGCAAAGCTAGAGCAAAGCTAGAGCAAAGCTAGAGCAGAGCTAGAGCAGAGCTAGAGCAGAGCTAGAGCAAAGCGAGAGCAAAGCGAGAGCAAAGCGAGAGCAAAGCGAGAGCAAAGCGAGAGCAAAGTGAGAGCAAAGCGAGAGCAAATCCAGAATGGAGCCAGAGAAAAGCCGCAGGAAAGCCAGAGCGGAGCCAGTGCGGAGTCAGAGCCAAGAGAGAGCGGGACCGGAATTGTAACCGGAGCCTGAGCGAAGCCAGAGCCAAGCCAGTGTTAAGTTACAGTATGAAGTTAGTGTGAGGCCAGAGCGAAGCCAGAGTGGGACTGGAGGCGGGTGGGTCTCTAGCCAGGGCCAAGCCAGAGTTAGGTTAAAGAATGAAGATAGAGTGAGGCCAGAGCGAAGCCAGAGCGGGACTGAAGGTAGGCTGGAGCCTAGCTGGAGTGAGGTTAGAGCGAGGTTTGCGTGTAGCTGGAGCGAAGCCAGAGCAGGATATGGGTTGTGTCCGAATCCTAGACAGAGCGAGGCCAGAGTGGGATCGGGGTTGTGGCCGAATCCTAGCAAGAGCGGGATCGGGGTTGCAGCCAAATCCTAGCCAGAGCGGGATCGGGGTTGTGGCCGAATTCTAGCCAGAGCGGGATCGGAGTTGCGGCCGAATCCTAGCCAGAGCGGGATCAGGGTTGTGGCCGAATTCTAGCCAGAGCGGGATCGGGGTTGTGGCCGAATTCTAGCCAGAGAGGGATCGAGGTTGCGGCCGAGTCCTAGCCAGAGCGAAGCCAGAGTGGGATCGAGGTTGTGGCCGAATTCTAGCCACAGCGAAGCCAGAGTGGGATCGAGGTTGTGGCCGAATTCTAGCCACAGCGAAGCCAGAGTGGGATCGGGGTTGTGGCCGAATCCTAGCCAGAGCGAAGCCAGAGCGGGATCGGGCTTGCGGCCGAATCCGAGCCAGAGCGGGATCGGGGTTGTGGCCGAATTCTAGCCAGAACGAAGCCAGAGTGGGATCGAGGTTGTGGCCGAATCCTAGCCAGAGCGAATCCAGTGCGGTATTGGGGTTTTGGCCGAATTCTAGCCAGAACGAAGCCAGAGTGGGATCGGGGTTGTGGCCGAATCCTATCCGAGCAAAGCCAGAGTGAGATCGGGGTTGTGGCCGAATCCCAGCCAGAGCGGGATCGGGGTTGTGGCCGAATTCTAGCCAGAGCGAAGCCAGAGTGGGATCGAGGTTGTGGCAGAATCCTAGCCAGAGCCAACCAGAGTCAAGCCAGAGTTAAGTCACAGAATCAAGTTAGAGTGAGGCCAGAGCGAAGCTAGAGTGGGACCGGAGCGGGGCCAGAACCTAGCTAGAGCCAAGCCAGAACGAAGACATAGCCAAGTCAGTGTTAAGTTAAAGAATGTTAGAATGAATCCAGAGCGAAACCAGAGAAAACCCAGAGCGGGACCGTAGCGGTGACAAGAATCTAGCCAGAGCAAAGCTAGAGCGGGACCGGAGTGTTGACTGGGGCCTAGCCAGAGCGAAGGCAGAGTTAATTTACAGAATTGAGTTAGTGTGAGGACAGAGCGAAGCCTGAGCGAAGCTAGAGGCAACTTAGAGTGATTTTAGAGTGGAGTTAGAGTGAGGTTAGGGTGAACCTGGAGAGAAGCCAGTGCCGAACCTGAGTAAAGCCAAAACAAAGCCAAAGCAAAGCCAAAGTGGAGGTAGACGAGAGAAAGATTGAAGTCAGATTAAAGCTAAAGCCAAGCCAAAGCGGAGCTACAGGAAAGCCAGAGCGAAGCTAATGTAAAGCCAAAGCAAAGTTGAAGATAAGGTAAAGTCAAAGGAAAGATAGCAAAGTAAAACTAGTTTTTGATTGGCCGCTGATGACCTTTGAGTTGAGCGCCCTTAAACGCAAATCATCCTTACACTAATTTAATGTAATTTTGTCCCTAATAACGTCCTTAAGCTGGTCAGATCATATCGGATGGTGAATGAAATGATGTTCAAATGACTCCAGGTCCATAGAGATTAGATTTAAGGGAAAACCTCTAGGGAAATAAAAAGTAAAATGCTTTATTCAGATAAATCACCTGGCCGAGATTCAGTTCAGGAACCTCTTGACATTAGGCAGACACGCTACCACCTACGCTATACAACAAAGAACTTCTACAGATAACCTACCCTGATCGAGATCTGCACTCGGGACATCTTGAACGTGAAGCAGGCACGCCAACATCTACACTATACATGAAGGCTGGCCGAGAGCTTAGAGTTATCCTAGATTAATGTATAGGGAAACAAAAAGAACTCCGGATAACTCAACCTGATCGAGATTGAAACACGGGAGCTCTTGAATGTGAGGCAAACACGCTGACACTTAAGCTACAAAGAACCGAGATGTCTCAGACTGTTTCTTCTGTGGCCCACATTCGGGAGGCTCGGGTTCCATTCCCGTGGCAGAACTACCTGGTCCAGGGTTTTTTTCTGGGTTTTCAATGCCTTTAGGTAGCTTAGTTACATCCCCCTAATTTTCTGTCCCTCCATTTCATCTTCTTTATTTCACACCATCTCTCATTTGGTGGCCCCTTTCAGGGTAGAAGTGTCGGCGGGTGTCTCGGCGGTGCATGGCGGGATGATATGATCTGAGGTAAACTACTTCCTCCTCCGGTAGGCTAGTTACCGGTCTCCGCGCCTCTGCTGGGACCATTTCGGGACCGCCTATTAGGGACCTTTGGGGCTCGGCTACTGCGCTCGTTGCTGTCCCGCAGTAGGGGAGCCTGTCCGTTGTCCTGGCCTGTCAGCGGAAGTCTCTAAGTAAACTGTAGGGACCATGTAGGGCCAGGAGATCATCCGTTGCATTTGCAGTATGGGGACGAGCGTTGTCGTGATGGAAAAATAACTCCCTTCGTCAGCATTCCCTCCTTAGATTTTGAATGGCACGTCGCAATTTTTTAACGTCTCACAGTAGTTAGCGACGTTTATTGTTGGGCCCGTAGGCATAAACTCGCACAACAATACACCTTTTCTGTCCCAGAACACACTGGCCATCATTCTGCCGGCAGAAAATGACTGAACCTTGGCGGCTTCGGAGAATTCGAATGCCGCCACTGACGAGAACGTTCTCTACAGTCTGGCCGTTGTATGTCCGGCTCTGACGTTTTGTGACTGCAAGAGATGGAGGGGGAAGGTTAATAGCACCAACATACAGTAACGAGCAATTGAAAACATATCCTCAAAATTACTTTTAGAATGAAAATACAGGACTATATTAGCTTTAAAACAATGAAATACAACTTTCAATTTCATTATCATGCAAGATATTTATTACAACACCACTCTATTCGAAAATTTCGTTCACTTCTTTCACACACACTAACTGTATCTGTTGTTAGTACTGGGAGCCTCGACATCCAGTGTCGTGGTCAGGAAGTTAAAATTGTCTGCTAGCGCCAATCAGCATTGTCAGTGGTAGGCGTGGCTTCGGAACCCAACCCTGTGTTGCCAGGTTAAATTTGTTTGAGTCACGTGGCCTTTTAGCTGCTTGCGCTGGTGAACTTTCTCTGCTATATTTTTCGTGCGTGAATTTCGGATTTTTAGCGTTCGTAAGTTCTATTATATCCGATATTATAATGATATGCCTACTGGTTCGTGAAATGTGCAAATACGTGAAATATTTAAAATGCGCATTGTTTCTCTGCTTGAAATTCCCGCTAAAGAACTGGCAACAGCCTGTTTCCCCTCTCGAGAAATGTCAGAGCCGGAGATAGAACGGCCGAACTGTAGTTTCTGGTGTTGTGTAGTGCACCCAGGTTTCATCGTCAGTGACAACTGAATCCAACGATTCCTCGCACTGTTCTGCACAGCGCTCCAGGAATTGGTGGACGACTTCAACACGTTGCCGTTTATGGTCTTCGGTGAGCATTTTGTGGACCCACCTGGCACACACCTTGCGATAATGCAAAGTTTCGGTCAACATCTTGTCAACTGAGTCTTACTGACTTCAGGGATAAGTTCGCACAGCTCGCGACTGTCACACGCCGATGTCTAAGCATTTCTTGCTCCACTTTTGCAATTGTTTCGGCTAAAACCGAAGGCCGACCAGAACGCTGTTCGTCATTGACGTCTGTACGTCCGTCTTTGAACTCTCTGACCAACTTTCGCACGTTTTTGACATCTATGCACTGTGGCCCATAGATTTCGCATAACTGACGATTAATTACAGTGAAGGTAGTGCTCTTGGCACTAAAAAAAACGGATCACTGCACACAGCTGGCACTTGGCGGCGGAAGTGATAGGAAGCTCCATCGCAAATGGCTGCCCAGCTAAGACTAATGGTTGATAAAGGTTTGCTGTGGTGGGGATTTAAAGGGGTGAAACCAAGATACACGCGAGTGTTGCCGGATCTCGCGTAATAGCGTTCCTCACGACTCCAGCGCTTTGGAGACCTTATTTTACGGACACGTTTCGCATCATGCCATTGCCCTAATTTCTAATTGAAGCAGCCAATCAGCAGAGCTCATTTGCATCATTCCAGAACATACCGTATGACGTGAGTAGGAGCAAAGCTCAATGTTGCTCTGGGCAACTCTGCACGTACACAGACCGCACCGTGGCTCAGTGGTTAGACCGCTTGGCTCTCACCGAGGCGGCCAGGGGTTCGATCCCAGGCGACCGCAAAGTGAGATTTGTAGTGGAAAACACGGCAATGGGGCGGGTTTTCTCCGGGATCTCCGGTTTCCCCTGTCATCTCATTCCACCGGTGCTCCATCTTTATCTCATGTATCATTAGTGTCATCACCTGCGGTGTCGTATGTAGTAAAAGCGGGCGTTAAACACTACGCACACACTGCACGTACACCAGAGGAAGCTGATGTCCTAGTAATTTCCTCAGGATTTGCCATAGGAAATAGGAAACCACAGTATTCCTATTATTTGCGCAGTTTTAACAAAGCTTTTGTACTTTTAAAGGCTGTAAAATTAAATTTCTACTAAATCTCAAAAGTCCTTAAATTAATAGAAATGTCAGCACTCGCCAGTCACGCATATGACAGTATGGTCATAGTGGCTTTCGTTTACTAGGGAGCCGCTATATTTTAATGTCTCTGAAATCATTAAGAGTTGCACTAATTTTTAGTTAATGTGAATTATTGGTAGAGAATACAAAAATAATAAAACTAGATCACTGTTGATGCTAGCGTAGCTTTAATCCAAAATATGTAAGGTCCACTGTTTGAACAACGTAAGCAAAATGGAGGCGTGTATGCTTTAGAATACACAGGGGGATTCCCCACAACAGAGAGGGAGCCATTGTCATCGTTCATTCGTCCAACATCATTAGAGGCCAGGGCCCACCTCTATCATCTGTCAACACCAAAGGAATTTTAATTACAAGGAGATTACGTTAGTACATTGGGACGCCACCCTGTTTATAAAAATGTAGTCCACGTTTCGCACAAGGAAATAAAGAGGCTACACGTATAGATAGGGGTGCGAAAATTTATGGCATCACCTCCCACTTTCGGCGCGCTTCTTTTTTTTTCGTTTTTGTTTCCTCACTCTACTAACACTTGATAATCTCTGCATCTCGGCATTTCTCTTTCTATACCCACTATTCTTCGTTATCGCTCTGACGTGTACCGTTTAAGATGTCAGAGGTGAGCTACTAAATTCCCAGGCATATCTGAAACATAAAGATGTTGGGATAAGGCACGTTTGGACCATTTATTCATAACTTTTAATTTCCTCACTTTTGCAAAATTGAAATTTGAAGTTATTCAATTATCGTGTTAACAGGAATTGGTAAATGGTAAGCAAAACCATAGATTCAGGAGCAAATAAAGATAGCTAGGATTGAAACTCGTTTCGGGAGCTCCTGGGTTCCTTCCTTGGTAGCCATGGGCTTTTCTGCGGGAGTTTCCTTGGCTAGGTGAATGCGGGAGTGGTATCGTTACAACGTTTCTTCGTCTTTCATATTAGACATCTTCGCCTGGGATTTAGAACCTCCTGGCTCCATCAGAGAGAGGCTGTTTAGAGCCTCCACTATCGAATCGAACATTCTTCGGTTCCTACTGAAGGGAACATTGTTTGGCGCCTTGCAGTTCAAGCCAGTAACAGGAAACTCTGTCGCTTACATCGGCCGTTTCTGCAGAAGATACTGTCCACCCAACACAAGGAGGCAGGGTAGAGAAATGTGTAATGTAGTCACATTTGCTGTCCGGATATAATCAGGATGCTAGGTTCATGTAAAATACAATGTTGTCACGTAACTCGCTCATACGATTATAGATAGATAGTAAGCTTCTCCCCCTGTAATTCTCTGGCCCTGTCACACTCTCCTTTCCTTTAAATATTGGTACAATCATACTTGTTTTCCAGCAGTCAGGTAACTTTCTACTATCTTTCATCTTATTAAATACAAGGGGCGTCCAGAAAGTAAGTTCTGTTTCAATTTATCCCCGCTGCAGCGCTGTGACCGTAGTTCCGCACATGTACAATAGGCACTCAGTATCAAGCAGAAGAAACGTGTACCATTGTGAGATCGCTGTCAGCCATATACGCTTTGTTGTCCTTTTATTAAAATTTCGGTGTTGATTGAAAATCCCTCCGCTTGTGAAATCAGATCTGTGATTCGTTTTCTGAATGCTAGGAAAGTGAAACCAATTGAAATTTATAGGCTGTCAAAAGGTGTTGTGTTTCTTCATGACAACGCACGACCACACACTGCAAATGCGACGAAAAACATCCCACAGAGATTTGGCTGGAACGTGTTTGACCACCGCCCCTGCAGCCCTGACCTCGCTACTAGCAACTTTCATCTGTTTTTGCATCACAAATCTTTCCTCAACAATGACGAAGGGCTGAAAGAAAATGTTTCCAACTGGTTGAAGACACAGGCGGCAAGAAGGTATACAAAAACTTGTACCTCGCTATGACAAATGCCTGCAAAATTTCGGCAGTTATGTAGGAAAGTAGTTTATGACTTGTAGAATTTTGTGCTATGAATGATTTTTCTGTATCTGTAGACAATTTAATTTTATTACCAAACAGAGCCTACTTTCTGGCGGTAACTCGTAATTTATAGTCTTTAATCCACTTGGTGTTTCCCCATATCTCTTCCAAAACTCCCCCGGTATTCCATCCCTGCCCACTGCCTTACCGCCATTTAAGCTTCTTAGTTGTCTAAAAACTTTCGTTTGACTAATTTCACTGTAGTATCTCATCGTCTATCCTCATGTTGCCCAACTGTATCTTATCTCTATTTATCCACTTCCTTTTTGTAACTTGGTCTCTTAAGTACTTCAGCCATTCCTGTGATGTTATTTCATTTTTCACCCCCTTCTGTTTATTCATTTCACTCACCATACCCTATATTTTATTATCGTTTAGTTGTAAGTCATCCTTCGTTTTCTTTCGAATACTATCCTGCCACTTGTTACTTTTTTGTTCTAATAAGTGCTTGGACAGCTGAATTTAAACGTGGCCGTAAGAGCTTGAGAGACGATGAACGTTCGGTACATCCAAAAACTGCAACTACCGACGGAAGCATTGCCAAGGTTCACCAAATTGTGCTAGACGACCACCGTATTAAAGTGACAGAGATAGCAGAGGCTATGAACACGTCAAAAGAATGTGTTTGTCGCATATTAAATCAACATTTAGACGTGAGAAAGCTGTCCGTTCGGTGCCACGTTTGCTCCGTTAGACCAAAAACGTGTTCGAATGAACATTTCCAACGCTCTGTTGGCGTAGTTTAGGCGCAATAAATCCTAGCTTTGACGCCGATTAATTACTGTAGATGAAATTTGGATACACCATTATATGCCCGAAACAAAAGTACAGTCCAAACAGCGGACTGCAGGGGGGAACCGGCTCAAAAAGAATGTATTTTTCGGCTGGAAGAGTGATGGCGACTGTTTTTTGGGGTAGTCATGGAGTAATTTTAATCAATTATCTTCAAAATGGAAAAACCATTACAGGAGCATACTACGCATCATTACTGGACATGCTTAAAGCAGAAGTTGTGAAAAAATGCCACATTTGCAGAAAAATACAATCCTGTTACAGCAAGACAATGAATTGTCTCACACCTCAGCGGTTACAATGGCGAAAATCCAAGAATTGCGGTTTGAACTGCTTGACCATCCGCCTTACTCACTAGATCTAGCCCCAAGGGAGTTGTTTTTGTTCCCAAATCTGAAAATTGGTTCGGAGGACAGATTTTCGTCAAATGAAGAGGCAATCACCTTCGTAAACATTTATTTTGCAGAGAAAAACGCCGAATACTATTTGAACTGGTTACAGAGATGGGAGCATCGTTGTGTAGAGTTACAAGGAAACTATGTTGAAAAATGAACAAAGCATTTCTGAAACGATGTTTTGTATCTGTATTAGGTCGGGAACTGTTCGGACCAACTATGCAGCTCTTGTGTGCAGGGAAATAGGAAATAGTTAATGAGATACTATACACGCAGATTGAAATAAACAGTATAAGAAGATGAAATGGACTTTTTCGACAGTTACACCTTGAGATATACACCTTCCTTCCCAGAACCTGTTTAGGAATATATCCGAAACTGATTCCCATAAGCCTCTCGAACCAAGTAAACACCCGGCCTACTAAATTTAGCTACGCTTCTGGTAGATTGTAACCTTTAAGTAAGCAAAATATTCATAATTAACATTTGGCTGAGGTACCACTGTTACAATTTGCTCATCGTAACCTTATTACCTTAAAAGTTTCGACTATTGCTTAAGCCTACATCATTCTTTTTCTCATTGTACCTACAACAGCTTTAGCAATATGTTTATCTTAATTAAGATGAACTAGATGGCGCAATAAGCATTTGTAAAAATGATTTATACAAGAGATTAGATTAGATTATTTACTGTGCATATTCAAAAATTTTACAATTTAGAACTTTAGGCTACATTTGCCTTTACCCTGTTGCTACCTTGGCTTACATGACACCCTGGTCTGCTGCTCTGTCAGGTAGCTCTTAACCTCCATGCATAATTGTTACTTAATCAGTCCCATTCTTCCCCCTCATCTTCCTTTCTTATATTATTTACCTTTCTTGCCCAGTTTTGTTTTGCTTTCTGTAAGAACTCACCAATACTTCTTACCTCCTTTTCCTCCTTTCCCGTTAACATTTTTATAGCTATCCACTTCTCTACTTTACTTTGGCCACGACGTAGCTCAGTGGTTAGACCGCTTGTTTCTCACCACGGCGGCCCGGGTTCGATCCAAGGCGACCGCAAAGTCAGATTTGTGATGGACAACATGGCGTTGGGGCGGGTTTTCTCCGGGACCTCCGATTTCCCCGCCATCTCATTCCACCAGTGCTCCATCTTCATCTCATGCATCATCAGTGTCACCGCCTGCGTTGCCGTATGTAGTAAAAGCGGGCGTTAAACACTACACATATCATTTCATTTCTCTTCTCTACTTTCTCCCATTTTTCCTCGCAAACCTCCTTTGTCTAGATTAAAACCTCCTAGTATTCTGTTGCATAGTGTTCTATGCTTTCTTTTCCTCCACACAATTCACAAATACCCTTTCCCCTTCCCTCTTAGAAACATTGTTCCTGTTCTCATCCAAGCTAACCCTTCTCTCTCTTGTCTATTGCAGTAATCCACATATGCTTCTCGTCCCCAATTTCTTTTTATTTGCTTGTAAAATTGTAATGGGTTCATATTTTCTAAACTTTTCCATATTTGCAGTCTTTCTATATCCTCTATTCTGCAGCTTACAAATTTACCCACATCGCTTGTATTCCTTTCCTCTAATTTCCATGTATCTCTCATTCCTATTTTACCATAATTTCTCCTATCTCTGCCCACCAACTATTTGAGTTCTCTAATCATTTTGCTGTCTCTGTATAATTTGATAATTTCCGCTTATATGGCCAAACTTCTGTACCAAAACTTTATTTATCTTTCCATTATTATTTCATTTCTTCTTGTCTTTCCTAGCTCTCCTAAAGCTACTTCCCTAGGTGCTGATCTTGGTAAGCCTAGTAGCTCTTTACAAAACCTTCTGTAGCTTTGGTCCACTGATTTCTTTACCTCTGTGCCCCCCCCCCCCAGATCTCTTATCCCATTCATTGGCGCTCTTACTTTTGCTTTAATTTTTCTCCTGTGTGCTCCCCACTTTCCATTGTTACTCCACCTCACTCCTAAGTATTCAAATCATTGACCACTTCTACCCTTTTGCAGTTTAGTACACACTTTTCATCTTTTTTAGTTTAACTCCCTTCTTGAAGACCATAACTTTCGACTTATTTCTGTTTATTTTTATTCCACACCCTTCACAGAATTTCTGGATTTCATTTATTGCCTTCTGCAATCCTACTACCGTTACAGATCCTACCATTAAGTCATCCGCATATAGCAGTCCAGGATTTCCTTGTTTGCTATTATTGGACCGTGCTGATTTCCTTCTTTAACCTTGTCTATTACCTCGTCTATAAATAAGTTAAATAAAATTGGACTCATTTTGCATCCTTGTCATAGACCTAGCTACATATTCATGGAGTCTAAGAATGTATTTGTGATGAAATGTGGTTATTGAATATTTGGATGGAATACAGCACTTGTACGTACTAGAGAAGTAATAAAATAAGATCGGAAAGGACCGTGATTTAGGCCCTGTTTTCTTGGCAAGAGAACGGCCGGATCCGGTTAGAATACAAACTAAGAAGAGATACACCGACAGATGAAGTTTGTTGTGTTTTCTTCCTGTTATAAAGAAAAGAATGGGTTTGAGCAAGAGCATAAAATACGATTTCTTTCTCTAACAGCCACAGACGTTTTTTCTGTTACTGCGAAGCGACTAACCGCACAAAATTGGATTGGACTTTCTATCACTTCGTGTTTTTTTCCTTGGCTCATGATACACTACCTGAACCATCTTTACTCTTCTCTGAGAATGGGAACCATTGAATTACACCCAAAACTTCAATATCGAGATTTCACCGGAAATACATCTTTTACGAACCTCCGAATGCAGAAAAAAATTATAAAACAGTCCTTGTGTATGGATATATCCTATGTACATCTATATACAGCCCAAAATGAATAGCTAGTTAAATAACAGGAAACAGTTTTAAAAAATCCTCCACAACTTATATATATTTACACTGAAGATCTGTAACCACATTAATTAAGACATATGTTTAAGACACTTTAATGACAAAATTTTATCCCAAGCTTTCCAAGAATGTTCTCAGAAATCCTCTTTACTGTAAAATGCTTTTGAATAACTGGTAAATCCTTAAAGAAGTCAATTCGTGTATTATGCCATGGATATGCAATGAGAATACTTTTTCCTACGTCAGTAGCTTGCTGGTAACGTGTCTACTACACCCTCAAGTGGTCCATAGTTCAAATTTCGGTCAGTGTTGTTTACTTGGATGAAACATTTATTTGGGACTTTCACTTAACCTGAAACATAAACCTCATACTCTGTTCTATGGAGCATAGACTCGTTTCAACAAATTCGATAGAACTTATGTTGGAGGATGTTAAAAAATTGCAGAAACTTCCATTATTTAAAGACTACGATTTTCCCAAATTTCCTTGCACCATAGAGAAAAATAACAATAAAATAATGTTAATCTCCATTAACAGGAGGTACTTGTAGGGATACAATAGTTTGTGCAAGAGTAGAGAAGCTTTGGACAGGCAAATTACAGGTTAGCCAAGATCAAATACTCATGTATAGCATTTCGAAAGTTATTCAGTTCGATTAATTACATAGATAGAGGAATAAGTGTTTGTAAGAATAGTTTGTACAAGAGTAGAGAACGGCAGGTTGGACCGACAAATTAGAGGCTAGCCAAGGCCAACTGTTACTGCCTAGTCTTTAGGAAGTTGTTCAGTTCGATTAATTACATAGATAGAGAAGTATGTGTTTGTAAGAATAGTTTGTTCAAGAGTAGAGAACGGCAGGTTGTACTGACAGACTAGAGAGGCTAGCCAAGGTCAACTATTCATGTCTAGCTTTTAGTAAGTTATTCAGTTCGATTAATTACATAGATAGAGGAATAAGTGTTTGTAAGAATAGCTTGTACAAGAGTAGAGAACGGCAGGTCGGCAGGTTGGACCGACAAATTAGAGAGGCTAGCCTAGGCCAACTATTCATGTCTAGCCTTTAGGAATTTATTCAGTTCGATTAATTACATAGAGAAATATGTGTTTGAAAGGAGTTTGTAAAAGAGTAAAGAACGTCATATAAAACGCTAACTGTTATAAAAACTAGTATGTATATGTGAAAAGGACAACTCAAAATAAAAATTGGTAATTATACATCCCAAACTACGGCTTACATGTAATATTTTTTTCAAAACTGTCTACTTTTTCAAAAAGTGTCCAGTAATTTTGTTTAAAATGTCATTTTTAAGATAGTTGCATGGGGAATGAAATCTATATCTTGAATTTTTTAGAAAGTCCTCAGTTTTCCTCTTTATTTTCCACGATATTTTCCTAAGTCGTTAATGTAAGAGGTACACCAAACCTTACTTCACAGAAAATGCTGTTTGCGACACAAATTATAGGGAATACATTTCTTTATGGAAGGAATCTTCTCTAAGAGGTTCCTTGTTATGTCTGAATATTCCAATGCTTTTATTTTCGCAGTTGGGAGTTATTGGCTCCCTTTTTCTCTGCTGGTGATGCTTAGGGAACAGAACTTCAAAGATACCAGAAAGTAACAAGCTTTAAAACATTTGACTATCACTTCAAGTGTACTGAAATTATATATTCCCTTGCCTCTATAAGAAAATTAGCAATGAGATAAGGTTTATCTTGATTAACGTTACATAGATAGAGAAATAGGTGGTTCTAAGGATACTTCGTACAAATATTTCGGTTTGTTTATTCACCGAATGACCAAAATTCTACTCCTAACAAATTATACTAACGTTACACCATAATATCCGCAGTAATTTATTTAGGGGGCCCCACCAGCCGCAGCTCGTGCTATTTATTAGTCTTTATCATGCAGAAAGTTCCCCGGTACTTTTTATGTATTCTGTTATGTGAACGAAGAGAGACCCTTTTGCGGTGTTACGGCACGCAACGCTTAAGTCATACTCCTTAGTTAATGCGTGTGAACTACGAATGTGCGTGCTAAGAAAATATGTAGCTTAATCTCTGAAAACTGGTCTTTTGGGATGCGCGCGCCGTAACGGTGTACCAGACCAGCTAACGTTGTCGAGGATTGTATGTTATATGTGTACACAGGGTACATTATGAGCGTTTGATATATAACGCAATATGATTCTAAAAAAAATCTGATTACACTTACACGGCATTCGTAACCCATTCTTCTACAAAAGTTAAACCATATTATAAATAGAAATTAATTGTTCTTTCACACTGGCCGTGTGTAGGCTAAAGTATGGAAAGATACAGCCAGACTGAAAAATTCAATGCAATAGCCGGAATTTGAACCACAGATCTTCTGGTTGACGTCCAGCCGCTCTAAACATTGTTACTATTGCCAATGTGCCGACACGACCTTAAATTCCCCAACTGACTCGTGTGTTTTCCCGGTAAACCACTAGGAGTTCTCATACACCTGAGATAACTACTTTAATGTCGACTTACTATGCTGTAAGTACTTTAAGGCCCGGGCTTTATAGTTAACTACTATTACGTCAATTAATGGACATTAATTGTTCTTTCACATAGGCCTTGTGTAGGCTAAAGTATGGAAAGATAGTCAGACTGAAACTACAGGTTAACTATAAAGCCCGGGCCTTAAAGTACTTACAGCATAGTAAGTCCGCATTAAGGCAGTTGTCTCACGTGTTTATGAGAACGCCTAGGGGGTTTACTGAAAAAAAAAAAAAAACACACAAATCATTTGGAGAATTTAATGTCATGTCGGCACGTTGGCTATAGTAGCTCAAGGGTTACAGCGGCTGGACGGCAACCAGAAGATCCGTGGTTTAAATCCCGGCTATGGCATTGAATTTTTCAGTATGGCACCATCTTTGATATCAGAAATAATTATCACAGCGGGTAAACTAGGAAGCAGACGAAAGCTTTAAGAGCTGGTCTCGATGTGATGGTTTGAAATTCTATTGTATTTGCATGCATAGAAGGAGGGAAAAATTACTTCCCATTTGAGGCAAGTTCTGTTTAAAAACAGAAAAACAACATTTTAATTTAATCAGCATCTTACGACGTGTTTTCTAAGGTTATTAAAGGAAAAAACGACAATTGGAATTTTAAACAAACTAAATACTACGGTGTGTCGTGAGGTTTTAATTATCATCCTTTAAAAATGTGATAGTTTTTTGTTGGGTCAGAATAAGGTTCGAACTGAATCGTGAAGTAAGAAAAACTTATTTAAAAGGTGATACTACGACAGGAAGGCCGTGTTCATGCGCATTAACAAGAGAAGCAAAGATTTATAAGTCTGAAATGTGGGGAAGTTAAGAATAGCGCAACCAGCGTAAGTGGAAGCAGCATTAGAAGTTTGTTAGAGCAAAGTAGTCGCCGTATAAAGAAGAAATAGAAACCGCGCGGAAGTAACTTTAAACAAGTAATCCAGGGTTTCAAGTAAATTTGAATTTATGTTAAGAATTTTACTAACAGGTGGTCACCGATCCAAGTCGATAAGCAAACTTAGTAGGGATTGAACCAAATAATTCTGCAACAAACAAATACGACTGAGTAGCCAACAACCACCAAAATCCATTTCCTACAACCATTCAACTGAGGATAAGAGAACTCATAGCTCCAATTTGAACCCACTGGTATGTGGGTTTGCCGCATATTATAGCAGTCCATGATGGAAAATGAACTGGTGGACATATGAAAGTTATACCTTTTGGAGAGAAGTTAATGTTAGTGAGGTTTAGGATGGAAGCATTAAATAATAAACAGAATAGAAATCGTCAAAAAAATTGTAGATAAAATAGCCAAAACTAAATGGCTTATATAATTAGACCAGAATTTTATTTCACGTGTTTGATAATACTAAATAAAGCATTTGTAACTGAAAAGGAAGCTGTTGATATTTAAAGTAAGTGCTTGAAGGTATTGTACAATTAAGATCATTACAAAATGCTCTGAAGTTAAACAAATAAATATTATGATTAAAGTAACTACTTTTACAATTCATATTTTTAATAAAAGTAAATGAATCGTGCGATTGTTGAACTCCCTTCAGCTCTTCATGCATCAAAACCATATCCGTCATTTCGTCGTTCGTATAGCGCTCCATATTGCTTGGATTTGCCATCTAAGTGCGCGCAAAATCCTCCCTGTTAGGACGAAATGTGTAGTTTTACATTGAAGAGCAGCCTTGCAACTATCCGAGTTATTAGTCGACCTTTTCACAAGTAGCTGTCCTTTGTCCCATTCCTGTAAGGTAGGCTAGGGTCCCTGATAAAGAGCAAGGAGTAATGTTTTTGTTTTCGTGGCCGGTACGTCCCAATAACAACTTTTGAGGTTCGGATACCGGTGGTTCCAGCGCTGCCTAATCACACCTCGGTAGCTGCCTCGGTAGCGTGGTGGTAGCATGACTGTCTCGCGTTCAAAAGGTCCCGAGTTCGAATCTCGGTAAGGTTTTTCCGGGGTTTTCCCTTATCATGATTGACGAATGTCGGGTAACTCTAAGCTCCATGGACCCCGGACTCATTTGAGCATCATTTCATCCATTTCCCACATCGTCCGATATGACTTAATGTTGGAGGACGTAAATTACAAAAAAAAAAAAAAAAAAAAAAAAAAAACAGAATTTGGACGCTGCGACACCGAAATTAAATTCGGACTGTTTCAGTTAAAAGCTACGCAACGGATATAATCGTCCAGTGTAGTTTTTAAACAACCTGTAGATGCTTCCGAAAAGAACTTCATTTCTGGCTGATGCCTTTTTTATATAAAGTATGTATCTTTATCTCGATTAACAAAATGTAGATAAAATAAGTAGATGTGACATAGATATGTGCATGCAATATATCAAGTCTTTTTTTCGGTAGATATGCTGTTGTTTAGTAGTCGAGATATTCTACGCTGGGAAGTCGTTCGTTCGCCTCTCCAGCAGCGGGGCAGAAAGGTTCGGCCAACCATGACACAGACTCCAATACAATGCCTGTTTATAATGGTTGAACGTCAGCGGAAAGGGTACATCGGGCTGTTTTGACAAATGATACACTTACCAGGCGGATGACCGCCATCTTGTTAGTGCAGGGCTCAATTTACCCCTTCGCTCCACCCTGTCATCGACCAGCATATGTACTGCAGAATACAGTACGCGGAAATGTCCTTTCTCAGACACGAGCGACTTCAGCTGTTTTAATAAAATACAAGTGAAAGAAAAAACAGTGCGCTTAAGTTTTTATGTCACATGCTTATAATAAATAAGGGAAGTACTGTTTCACACAATAATGTACATTGAAACTTCACTAGAAATACAGGTGTATCCAAAAATATGCAGTATTACTGTCAGCTAGTGGAATACGAAAATAGGTAGCTTTTTTAAAATAAATCTATCAAAATCTACCCCTTACACGGAATGGGTTTGATTGGTTTAGGCTGCGGAGCGGATTCGGCACGGATGTACAAACTTGGTGTATTTCACCTTAGCTCCAAGTGGGGCATCCCCGGGATGATGATGATGATGATGATGATGATGATGATGATGATGATGATGATGATGATGATGATGATTATATATAAGGGCCTTCAACTACGGTGGTCATCAGCGCCCTTTAAAAAACTAGTCATGGCAAAAGCCAGATATAACATTTTCTAAAAACTATACAAGTGTAACAAAACCTATTAAAAATACACGTACATAAAAAACCAATCAAAACCTACTAAAGATTTCGTTCACTAAATCCTAAACTCTAAACTAGACAAGAATCTAAAATCCTTCTCCAGGTGTATCCACGCACGGCCTACACGTGGGTGGGCCTGTTGATCGTCTCCCTCAACCACGAAGAGGAGCCCACACGAGGGAGACTGTTGGCTCGGGACCCCGGATGCGCCAAACCCGTACCTACCGAAGTAGGCCCCAGAAGAATGAGCCTAGATGAGACAAAAGGCGGCCGTTACAAGAAGTTACGGCAGTGTAGAGCACAGGTTCCTTACACTTTAACAATTGGAAACTCCCCGGCAGGCCAGTACAACCGGCATCCCACCCTCCTGTAGTCCTGAAGAAGCCCTACCAGCACAGTTACAATGACGTCTACCCGAAAGTCCTAAGACCCCGGCCTCTATCAACCCGGAAGCAAAGGAAATCTCCGGGGCTCTTTCCTTGTGGCAATACCTTGTAACAGTGCTTTTGGGTTATGTTTGGAGGAGGTATGAAAAATTTTTATAAATTTATAAAAAATGATTATGTAAATCTATGTAGTAATTTAAATAAATAAAAATATATGTAATTTTGTAATTGGCCGTAGTAATAATTGTATGACGTAATGTTGTGACGTGGAATTAAATCGGCCAATCACAAGATAGGAGTAACGATAGTACGAAAAATCAATTATCTGGATAGAGATGTTTTGTAATGGTGAGTGTGATGAATAGTGGTGCTGGATCAAGAACATTTAGGTAATAATTTGAAACTGTTTAAATATAACAAAGTAAGAATTTATCGATTTGTAGGAAGTGACTGGGAAAGGAAGTTCAAGTAAAATGTGATATCGAAATTAAGGTTTGCCACAAGTAAAGAATCATGATGGATGTCAAAGGAATGTTGGCTCTTTGTTAGAAATCGTGCAAGGCCAGCTAAGTCGAATATCATTTTGGGGGAAAGTTGTTATAACAAAAGCAATGTAAGAAACAGTGTCCTTAGCAGATTTCTAAAGGGGCTCACTTGACTTGTATGAATAGGGTATTCTTTGAACCATTCATAATGGCGACAAAATAGCTACAAAGAGATTTATGGTTGAATGAAGAGGGCTTTCAAAAATGAAAGTGACATATACACTCACACGTGCAGCTGTGGACAGGAGTCTTCGGCGTCAGGCCGATTAGAACAGTTTGAGGCGTGAGGGCGATTAGGGCAGTCCTCTTGTTCTGTCTTGGATATTTGTCGGTTCATATATACGTGAGGAACGAATAAAGTTTATCGAGTAATAAACATTCTGCCGTCAGTAACTCTAAACAGGGATATTGGTAACCCTTGCTCGCCAAACATTATTGTATCAAATGTAATCTAAATAATACAATTAAATAGTTACAAAATTTGACTTCTCCGAAACTTTATTCCGAACCACGCCTTGAAACCAAGATTCTTATGACTCTTATTTAATCAAGCACAATCATCAAGAAACAAATCAAAATACAACGAATTTGTTATTTCTCGCCCCTCGACGTGGGTCTTCGAAAACTTAACGTGCATCCCATCTCAAACATAGAAATACCATACCAATTTGCACCCGACGGGTGGCTGCTTCAGATGGAGACAAATTAACGACGAATAGTCTCTAATTCCTGTCCCAACCTTAAGTGTAAAAGGTCCCCCCCCCCCCCCATCATCAAGGCGTGTGGAAGTGGATACACCAGTTACACGCGTCAGCCCTGCAGGAAAGACTACCGATTTAACCTGTGTGGGGCCTGGCCTGGTGATCTAGCACACCTTCTAGCTATGCAGGATAGTACCCGGGGCACTTTAGGCAACCTTGTGCCCCCTCCGGGTAGCCGAGGCCTGGCTGGAGGTACATAATCTCCCGCAGGTATCGGGAACACACTGTCCCCTCGTTTCTAACCAAATCCGAACAACTCCAATTTAGGGAGGGACCCGAATGTCCGGCCCGAGGTTCCTGTAGTATGGGAGAGGTATCACGAGTGCTGAGGGTCCGCAGCGCCCGCACGACTCCACCAGCTTCGAAACCGGAGACAGTCTTACCGGAGAAGGAAGTTTTACCAAAAACATATCATTCTGTCATGCAGCGCCGAGACATAGGCAGAGTTTTTACCCTGAAAGAGACTGCCAGATGATAGACGTGAAATAATGAAAAAGAACAGAAGGGACAGGAAGTTCAGGGGATGTAATTAACCTACCCAGCATTCGCCTAGCGACCCCGGAAAACCCAGGAGAAGCTCCATGAATCAGTAGGCCAGCCAAGGGAATCAAACCCGGACCTCCCAAATGCGGGCCAAAGACGAAATAGCCTGTGCCATGCCACTCGGTGCACCTTACATGGCACATTTTTTAAAGCTTATATTTTATATAAAGATGTGTATCCAAATAACATATGTTTAGCACAGCTCATGACAAGAGTTGTTGATCCTGAAACGGCCGCGCCGTGGCTCAGTGGTTAGACTGCTTGGCTCTCACCAAGGCGGACCGGGTTCGATCCCAGGCGACCGCAAAATGAGATTTGTGATGGACAACACGGCGCTGGGGCGGGTTTTCTCCGGGATCTCCGGTTTCCCCCGCCATCTCATTTCACCGGTGCTCCATCTTCATCTAATGAATCATCAGTGTCATCGTCTACGGTGCCGTATGTAGTAAAAGTGGGCGTTAAACACTACACATTCATTCATACATTCATTTGATCCTGAATTTTCTGGGAATCTCCTGAGAAGTTCTCTCCATTCTGGTGACTTTTGCATAACTGGTAAACCATATAAGATAGATCTTGTGAAAACACAGACATTATTTCGAATGCATTTTTTGTAAAGTGAGCCGTTTCAAGTGTTTATTTGTTTGAATTTTCCAATACTTATTCTTTACTCAAACTATAAATCCTCAATCTCTTTTTACGCCCTAAACATCGATGGAATGGAATTTCAAAACCTGTATACATCGAAAAGACTTTAAGGTCTAAGAGCATTACTTTGAAAAATGATTAAGCTTATTGTATTTTTCTCGAATTATACTTACAGTAGAGTAGATAATTAAAGTGCCTCTAAAATATTGTCGCGAGCATTGTTGCTGCCGGGCGCACAAAGGGACAGATACTGTAGCGCGGAGATAAAAGCTTGCAGAAACAGATGGACAAGATAGCTGACTGGAGGTTTTGATTTCTTGTTTGTTACAGAACATTCCAGAAATGTCTAGAAATATCAATGGACGTATGAAAGGAAGCCGCGGTTAGCTGAGTAGACAGTTGTAAGGGCAGAGTCTAAATGGAACTTGATAATCGTGTGCGTACAGCTGTGTCTTGAAAGTGAACTCTTGTTTGTGGGTGTGGCACACGACCTTGCAGAATGTATTGGTGTAACTTGTGTAATTCTGCCACTGTAACGGTAGATCAAAGTGTATTTCTACGCACCCACGAAGTACAATATTTATCTTGATTTACATGAAGGAGATTTTTTTTGCAAGAATAGCTTGCACAAGAAAGAGTTGGAAAAGTCATGTGAGCACTTTACGCCAGACTTCTAGATATTTTTGTCTTCACCCAGAGAATCTCAAAACAGTTTTCAGGGAAATTTCACTGTCAAATTTTAGTACATAACAGAAAAATAAATTATATCGAATATGCAATTAATTAGAGAATGCTCATTCGCGGTGGTCACTTGCGATGTTTTCAAAACAAATGAACCTTGTACAATAGAATCAAGTTCAAGAGTAATTAAGATGAAAGTAGTGATTATGCGAACCTTCATAATTAGTGTTAATGGAGACTCGTAGCCAGGTAATGACAATGATGGATGTGACCATACAGTTTACCCTGGTGTATGTCAAAAGTGATGAGTTTGAAATAGTTAATTACGCTTGTTGGGAAAAACAGTTATCAATTACTTCACTATTTCATTTTCTTTTATGATATAAAAATTAACATCGACTAACAATACGAGAGCGTGTCGTAGTTTTTATACTAGTGTGTAGAAAATTCCCAGTGTCATTGATCTCTCGGGATATAATGTTGATAGTTTTAGTGATTTCAGTCCTTTTGTCTTCTACAGTGAGGCCAGAAGTGACTGAGGTGTAAGATAGAGAAAATTTAGGCTCGTAGTGTGATCTAGTTGCTGTATTTGAAGGACAAAACTGCCCGCGAAATCCATGATGAGATGAAGGCTGTTTATGGAAATGATTGCCCTTCATATGACACTACTGCGAGGTGGAAAATGAATTTTCAGACTGGTAACCTGTCCCTGACAGTTGAGCCAAGAGCTGGTAGACCGTCAATGAGAGACGATGCTGTCACAGTGAAGAAACTGGAGTGTTTAATACTGGGGACCGACGAGCAACCATCCTAATGATCATGAATAAGACACTAATTAGTTATGGTAGTGTGTGGAAAATTATTCATGACGAACTGCACATGTCTAAGGTGTCTGCACGGTGGGGACCACGTTTGCTAACCCCTTTCCGAAAGCAAACACGGCGTGACCTTTCAAGACAGATGTTGATGCTTTTGGAACAGAATGAAGATGATTTTTTGACGGTCTGGTAACCATGGTTGAACTCTGGATCTACCAGTATGATCCAGAGACAAAAGCCATAAGCATGGAATTGTAACATGCCGATTCCCCCCGCCCAAAATGCAAAGGTGCCAAAAGTCAGCTGCGAAGCTCATGCTTTAAGTTTTCTGGGACTGTCGTGGAGTCATCCTTACAGATTATCTTGCCAAGGGTCAAACCATCACTGGCAGATACTACTGCAATCTTCTGGACAAGTTACGAGCAGCTCTGATTAAGAAACGACGCGGTATGCTCTCCAAAGCTGTTCGTCTTCTGGCTGACAATGCACCAGCTCATTCATCTCAAGTTGCAGTTGGCAAAACAAGAGATTGTAGCTTTGAGACTTTACAGCTTCCGCCTTATTCGCCCGATCTTGTACCAAGTGACTTTTTCTTGTTCCCAGAAATGAGGAATCCATTGCGTGGTCGCCGATCTGACAACACAAATTATGTCATTAATGAAGTTGAAGACTGGTTTAAAGCGAATTCTGCAGACTTCTACAATCAAGGTATTCAGAAGGTCAAACGCTGAGAAAATGTGTAGATCTGGATGATGACTACGTAGAGAAGAACTAACAAGCACATATCAACACAAACCCTCTATCACATTTGTAAAGGGTGATAATTAAAACTTACGACACCCCGTCGTAAATAAGGCTCATTTGAGATATATTCAGTTTGAAGGAAAATAGCTGTCTGTTGATATTTCAGAGCGTTTATCTACAAAACAATATGTACAATGCATAGGAATATCTGTAGAAAACTAAGAGATGGGTTAAAATTGTGACACAACTGCAAGTGGACCTAACCACACCGGATTTTTCTGGGGGCATTTATAAATAGAAGGTGCAAGAATAGGTCTCGGACAATGGATGTTCTCAAGGAATCCATTCGAACAGAAATAAGCAACATTGGCGAGGATACTCTCCGTAAAAATTCAGAGAATTTGGTGAGACAAGTGCAAACATATATAGATGCTGGTAGAGGACACTTCCAACATTTTCTGAGATGTAAATAGTGTATAATCACCCAATGGTGTATTATACTCTCCCAATGCTGCACATGTGTGCTATTATTGATTCAGAAGTTATGGCTTATTGAAATGGTTCAGGTTCACATGGAGCACACTATAAATCGCTCTGGAAACATCTCACATGCAATTATGGAAGTATAAAAGGCAAATTAATTAAAACTGCGTTTAAAGAACTGCACGCATTTAATTGAAGAAGGAAAACAATTGAATATTGCATTTGTTTTTCCCCTTTTTAACGTACCCCTGTGTAACTAATACAACCAATATTAATCACTTAGGTAGGTTTTTAAACACAAAATAATTCTCCATGCACTATTTAAATATCATTATTTATGTATGACTAATTAACTTTTAGAATTCTGCAAAATTGCCTGTGTAATTCCAAGTCATACAGGTGACTTATGAAATATTATTTTAAAATTGTTTTTAAGCTGTTGACATGTATATAGCCCATAAAAACTAAAGTGGTATTTCTTGTTTTTACCATTTAGAACTCCAACGTAGGGCTCTGTATAGAGGTTTGCCGAAAATAAAATCACTTAAGTGAAAGTGAAAAAGATAAGGTTTTCACATTGGGGACATGCTAATTAACATGGTTAAGTCAACCGCTGCAGTTTAATTACATTATCTATTCTACCATTATATACCTTTTTTAAAGAAATTTAGTTCACTGGATTGAATTTAGGTATATTAAAACCAGATAAAAGAATTTATTGAGAGTATAATATAATAGTATTGTTATTTTTTAATGTGTTTAAGCTCTCATCGAGAAGGATTTATTTACAATATACGTGTAAATTAATACGAGGGATGTTCAATAAACAAAGATCATAATTTTTACGGCCATAATTTCTCTCACAAATATTCAATATTATTATATTCTGTTAGCTTAATGTGAAAAAAAAAAACACGCCATACTAGTTTCATTGTTGGTACTCCTGGTTCCCGCTTGTGAGAACCAGCAAAGTTAAGACTTGTTCAGTATCGCCTACCACTGCAAAGGAGGTAACATGCGAGGAACTATATCCCGGTTTTGAAATTTTGCTTTGGTCCCAACAAATCTTCAATTGAGGCCTATACAATGTTGAAGGGGTCTATGGAGAGTCTGTTCTTCCCTACAGCACAGCTCGAAGGTGGTTTAAAATGTTTAAAGAGGAGAGACAGTGAATTTCAAAGGAAGGTGGACCCGGTGTTCCAGTTACTGCTCTTACGGAAGAAAACAACAACACTGCTGCTGCCATTGTGAGAAAGGATCGACGAATTACCTTAAGGTCACTTTCTGAAATACTGAACATTTCATTGGGTGCCACCCACACGTTGGTGACAGAAACATTACATATGAGACGTGTTTGTGCGCGGTGGGTTCCAAGACTGTTGGTTCCCGAACAAAAGGACATTTGCATGAAGGCCTGCATGCAGTTAAAGTTGATGTTAGTGTAACATCCGGAGTTTCTTTCAAACGTAGTCACTTCTGATGAAATTTGGATACATCATTTTGATAGCTCAGTGTGGAAATTTCCATTACCAACCCTCAAAAAGCAAAAGTGGTTGCTTCTGCTGGGAAAGTTATGCTCATCTTATTCTTTGATATTAATGGATTGGTTTATCAGCAATTTGTAACTGCACATACATCAGTAACTGGACAATACTACAGGGATGTCCTGAATACATTGCAAGTTGATATCAGGCGTAAAAGTCCACATTTCCGTGAAGCAGGCTGGATGCTCCACCGCGATAATGCGTGGCCACATATTGCCATATGTTGTTGCTGAATATCCTGCAAAAATCAACACATCCTCCCGATATTCCGGATTGTAACAGTATTTTTGGGTTATGTTCGGAGGAATTATGAAGTGATTATGAATTTATACAAATATATGTAGTTGTGTGATTGGCCGAAGTAGTAATAGTATGACGTAATATGACGTAATGTGGTGACGAGCCACTGGATCGGCCAATCACAAAATTAAATAGAAGTAGCGATTGTTACGATAAATCAATAATCTGGCTTCATGGTGGAAAAATGACGCGGAGAAGATAAAAGTTTTGAATAGTAAGAAATAAATCAATAATCTCGTTTTAAATAGAGAGATTTTTGTTGTAATGGTGGAGTGTGATGAATACTGGTACTAGATCAGGAACATTTAAGTTATAATTTGAATCTGTATAAATATAACGAATTAAAGAATTTGACTTCTTTACTCCGAACCACACCTTGAAACGCAGATGTTTCATGACTCTTATTTAGAATAAGATGATACAATTGGTGACCAGAGGAAATAGATAGCCGCAAAAACCCACACGAGAAGAGAGAGAATTGTGCGTCCAACATAGAAATCCTGCCCCAAATTGCACCCGAACGGCTGATGAAGACGAAGATAAATTAACGACGAATAGACTCAAATTCCTGTTCCAGGATTTAACCCCATGTGACTTTTCTCTATTCTCTAACTTGAAGAAACGCCTTTATGGGAGGCTTATCCATCACCAGAAGCAGTGGTGAATGCTGCAGAGGCAATTTTTAAGGATCTATCAAAAATGGTTTCCAGCATGTCTTTGAAAACTGGGAGAAACGCTGGGACAAGTGCATCGCAATCAGGAGAGACTATTTTCAAAATTATGAGGATGAGTAAAGATACGTTGCAAAAAAAAAAAAAAATGTGATGTTTCTTTATTGAACAGCACTCGTATTTTTATTTAAATTGTGACTTTGTGTGTTCGTAGAAATAAAATTCCAGTTTGCAGACATTTAAAATGCTCTTTATTGCATTATACAGTAACTTTGTGCATCCCTTGCACAATAAAAAGTGACACACACAACAGCAGTCTTCAAGGTCGTCTCGCTCCACTGCCACACGTAAACAAAAGATTTTACTGTGGTACAGTTCAACGCACGATTACAACACAACTCAACTCACTACTTGCAACTGACTACGCTCTAACATTCTGCTGGGTTTTTATACCTGTAACCATTGTTCTCGAATGCAGTCAGTCGGTCGGTCTATTGCTCGATAATAAACACCGCGCAGCGAGAGAAAGACGGAAATACCAGACACCTCTGTGTATCTTTCTCTCTGTTACTTTTCTCTTTCTCGGCAAGCGCCCGATTCGCGCGCCACTCTCTCTTTCTTTCCTACGCACGCGCCGACACTAGCTTGTCGCGGCTCCAACAAATAACTGCGATTGATGACAATGGCTATGATGAAAACATAAGGAAAACTGTCCCGAATGATTCGAAAATTTAAAACAGATAAATAAGGTGGTTACAAATTGGTTTTGTTTAATTATAATCTTTGTATTGCTTCACTGTCAGAAGTTTCATTTTCTTACAAAATACTGTTCAATTAATTATTTAAAAAACAATATCTCTTATAAAACCCAGGTATCTCAGTAAAATTACAGAACGCGCAAGATAAGTTGAACGCTTGAATTGGGGTGTGGTGCGGTCAGAGGGGAAGAAGCGAGAGCTAACGCACTTTTGTTTCTGCAGTGTAATAAATCTTGAAAAACGCACTTCAGCAGAATACGTGTAAGATAAGCGATGATATCACAAGTAACGCTGCATCTTCTGAAAAGTCCTCAGATTTGCCTACGTCAGCTCAATTGCTTTCAGATCACAGTTATACGGAGATAGACGAATAATAATGTGTCCCCTTTCAGGAGCCATAACATCCACAAATGTTTATACAAATATAAATCATTTTCACGTAAATGCTGATGTATATTACCACCACACTCGTAACAAGGATAAACTGACAATTCGAGCACACCAAACAAGCCTTTATGATGGAAGCTTTAACTACAAAGGGATAATGTTATATAATAAACTTCCAAATTCATTTAAACAAGCTGCATCATTAAAACACTTTGAGAATAAGGTTAAGAAATGTTTGCATGCACACTGTTTTTATACGGTTAATGAACTTTTAGAACTATAACCATGTAAATGAGCACTGGGACCATAGTACATTCACAAATCTGTAATATTGATATTATGACATTTCTTGTAGTAAATTAGTCTATGGAAATACCACATGAAGCCATAGAAAAGCTGCTTACTGTGTGTATTGTATGTAATCAATTTGACTTTATGTATGGCACTGTATTTATACATTTTGACGTGTCTCATAACATGTATATGTTGAAAAGGACGAACTAAAATTCTAATTCTAACATATGATTGTTGTAAACTGGTTAGCTGTTTAACGTCGAAATATATCGAAATGAAATATGGCGGACATGATAAAGCTTAGCGTATTCGCCACTAGATGTTAGTGTATAGCGCATTTCAAATTTCAGAGTTGTCGTCTATGTTTACGGAGTTAGACGAAACTTACCGAATGAGCACTTGGAACCCGATCGCTCTTCTTATCGCGGGCATAGAGTACGTAGTAATCCTATGTTAGCATATTGTGATTACAGGCTTCTACGTGACGGCGAAGTTTAGGTGTTGCATGGGTGGACGACTTTATATAAATCATTCTCCGGATCGGAAAGGGCCCTGAGTACCTTGCGGATGTGTAAGCTCGCCGAGGTACTGCCACTGCGGAACTATATCTACCGTCCTCTGCAGTTAGGCCACACCTGTCAAGTCACCCCTCCCTACCTCCCTCCCTCCCTCCCTCCCTCCCTCCCAGGAGTTTGTCTCGTTATGGCAAACATTGTGTAAATATGAGATCGATCAAACGTGTATTCTAAAATTTTAGGCCTTGAGAGGTGTTAAAATGCACACTGTATGACGATTTCATTTTTCAACGCTATAAAGAGCAACTTTAAAGCAACAGATGAAAGAGTGAAAGATGAAGAAACATCTAAGCCGACATCCCTCGACGTATTTTGTGACATTAACAGGCATATGTTATTGACAGCAGAAAATCAGGCGTAACTAACGAATGCTGACCACATGTCACTTACGCATCTCTGTGATCCATCAATACCACGTGACTCTTGTCAGTATACATTCACATCGAATAGGATCTGTGGTGTCATATACGAGAATCCTTATGTGTAACAGAATTTAGAAATTTTAATGAGTAAAATATTCCTGTTTCACATCAATAAATACTTAAAAACATAACGTGGAGCACAAAAGCCTGTGTAAACCGAATATATGGGTCATTTTAGCCTTTGGTGTAATTCACTGTCTTTAAAGACAGTATTTTAGCTTTTCTTTAGGAATAAATAATACCAACACTAATAATGTTACGCATACGTTAAGTATTTTCTATTCTTATTTTAACTGAATATATGTATAAACGTAATCGAAGAGTATAGCCCAACAATGGCACCATAAAGCATAGTGTATTTTAATTTATTTTAATGCTAACATCCCTTAAATGGATCTACCACATCGATGAATGAAATGAGTGAACCGTCGTTGAAATTCACACGGAGATCACTGACTTCAAACTTAACTGAAATTTATCTTCATGAATAAGAACTCCAGAAAAAAAAAGCACATCCAAGGAACCTGCCTTAAACCAGATTCGAATTCAGTACCTTTTGAATGTGAGGCAGAAGAGGTAGGGAAAAGGGAATTTGTGAATTGTATGGGGGTTAAAAGAAAGCATAGAACACTATGTAACAGAATGCGAGGAGGCTGCCATGTAGAAAAAAAAGTTTTGGAGGGAAAATGGGAGAAATTAGAGAAGAGAATTGTAGCTATAAAAATGTTAACTGGAAAGTATGAGAATGAAATGAAATGTGTAGTGTTTAACGCCCGCTTTTACTACATACGGCACCGCAGGCGGTGACACTGATGATACATGAGATGAAGATAGAGCACCGGTGGAATGAGATGGCGGGGGAAACCGGAGGTCCCGGAGAAAACCCGCCCAGCGCCGTGTTGTCCACCACAATCTCACTTTGCGGTCGCCTGGGATCGAACCCAGGCCGCCTTGGGGAGAGCTAAGCGGTCTAACCACTGAGCCACGGCGCGGCCGGGAAAGTAGGAAAGGAAGCTATGAAGTTTTGGCGCATTCTTGCAGAAAGTAAACGAAAAATGGACACGAAATGTAAAGAAAATAAGAAAGGAAGATGAGGGGGAGGAAAGGGGCTAATTAAGTAACAAGGAGGCATGGAGGTTAAGAACTACCTGGCAGCGCAGAAGACCAGGATGTCATGTAAGCCAAGGTAGCAACAAGGTAAACAAAAATAAATGTAGCCTGAAGTTGTAAATTGTAAAATTTTAGAACATGCAGAGTAAATAATTCATTCATTCCTTATACGGAGCTTTCATATCAACACCAACTTAATATTTTTGGAGTTTTCCAAAAATGAAATACACAAATTATCAGGAAAATATATCACCTCGTTTTGAATATGTTTTAAACGTTTTAAATGACAAATGAAATATGTACCAGCTAGACCAACTCCTTTGTCTTTCATGTAAGCAGATATAGTACGCTAAAACAGTTGCAGAACGAAACGAGTCAATTCCAAATAAACGCATGACTATATCTTAAGCTGATTTGGTTGTGCTCTGAACAAGAGGCAGTTAGTTCCCGGTATTGAACTATTATGTGTTTAAAATGAGAAGAGTTCTTGTGTGTAGCGAATCAGGTATGTTAGAGCCTTCAGCGTTGCCACCTCGTTACCTCTACTTTTTTGATATCTCCCCTCTCTCTCACTTGCGAGTCTTTTTGGCACTAAACGTAAGGGAACGCAAACTTAAGTTTTCCAAAGTTTTATAATAATTCGTCATTTTTGTTGTCTCCGTCTGAGTATTGCAAATTTGATTTTAGATTCCAAAATCCCATCACGTGTTATTTCTTTCCGAAAGTCGTGTTCTTGTAGTTTATCTGATGTTTCACGCAGTTTTCCCACAATTTTTTCGTGAGTAAGTCGTTCATCTTATTGTTCTTTCTCGTTTAAGTCGTTAAACTCAGTGTTCAATCAGTTTAAAACGTATTATTTCTGTTTGCAACATAATTTGAGCCCACATTTAACTCAATTGGATTGTTCTAGCAGTCGTAAGGGGCAAGGTGGCTCATAGTACCTCGTGTGTAATTTCAATTGCAAGCTGATCCAGTTGATAGGCTTTCTCTGTTTAACTTCTTTTTTTTTTTTTTTTTTTTTTTTTTTTTTTTTTTTTTTTTAATTCCATCTTTTAGATTTACGTACTTCAACTTTAGAAGTCATATCGGACGATGAATGGAATGGGTGAAATGATGCTCAAATGGGCCCAGAGTCCATGAAGCTTAGAGTTACCCTAAAATTGTATTTTAGGATAATAGAAAACCCCGGAAATAACCTACTCAGGTAACTCACCCTCACCTAGATTCGAACTCGGGACCTGTTGAACGTGAGGCGCACATGCTACTATCTACGCTACCGCGGCGGGCTTTCCCTGGTTTTCAAACGGAAGAACAACTGAATAATTTTTTTTATTGTTATCTGAAAAGGTTCCCAGAGCCATAGCTCATTCTAGGGAACAGTACAAAAATATATAAATAATGGCAAACAGCCCTTAACAATAGTTGTATTACGTTTTCATAGTATGAATGAATTACCTTACAAGAATAACATACATGAAATATAAAAAGGTACAAACATTCACTATAACTCAAGAAATAATAGTAACAAAGAACTTTACAGAAATAAAAGAGCTACATATTCTATGGGACATTAATCCATATTATTTTTTCACCAGTTCAGCTCTCAAACCAGCTATAAATGTGTGACACTTTATCAGCTATCAAAATATGCCTTCAGTAAATTTTCAGCAACTTTCCTTTTAAAACCTTTTATGTTCCTGCAGCCTTTCAGTTGCAGTGGCAGCGCATTATATAAGTTGATAACGTGTGAGGTTAAGCTGTTCAGGCCATAAGTAGAAGTGTTCACTGTTGGTTTTGTTAAGTGTCCTTTATTTCTTGTATTATATATATGCGAGGAGCTTTCAGATGTTAGATTAGACTTTAGAATATTATTTTTTATTTTGTGGAGATATATTATCAAGGACAACTTTATGTTTACTTGTAATGGTAAAATGTTAGTTACATGGTAGAGTGATTTTGTGTTTGTTCTAAAGGGTAGATTGTAGATTATTTTCAAGGCACGATTTTGATGTACTTCGAGGTCATGAATTAAATATTTAACAGAGTTACCCCATAAGATGTTTAAGTAATCCAAATGAGATTGAATTAAAGCATGGTAGATACTTCGTAAATGATTTACAGTGAATCCTTTGAATTTCAGCCTGTGAATTACAGCTAACACAGGAAGAATCTTATTTTTTACATGCATGATATGGTCCTTCCATGTAAGGGTACTATCTAGAATCAAACCTCGATATGTGATTTTTGCAATACCACTTTGAACTCTCTAGAGTAAATAGAGATTACGAAGCAGTCATAAAGAAAGATAAAATGTAACCAGACATGTTCTGCTAGGCCAGTAACAGGTGTATTGTTTCCTCTCGTTCGAATTTATCAAACACGTTGGCTTATTCAAAGTAATTCTTTTATCACGTCATGTCAAACGTTTATGTCTCAGTTTTGAGTAATTACAAATATACGTACACACATACGTACGTGTCCACCAATAACGCCATACATTACAGTGCTTACGATGCGATGCATTGTTATAATATAATAGTAATTGATTTGTATTAGTAAAACATATTTGAGCTAAAAATATGTGGGTATGTTAAATACATTACTCTCTACCTTCCTCATGGGATAGTTTTTGCAAAATCTGAATTTTTGTCTTAGTATTTCTTAGAAATTGATTAGGTTGGCGCTCGTCACACACCACTCAGGGCGAATGCAACAACACTGCAGGACTCCAATTGGTTGTTCACCCAGTAATGCTCAAGGACATTTGAAACATATAGTACCCTGAGTAGTCCCTTCACGCTACTGTCGTGCATTTAACAGGAATTTCCCCGTTGCATTCAACTTAATTTTCTGGGAATAACCTCCACAGTCCTCTTTATTCACGACTTTTGTATTAACTTTATGCATTAAGTGATGAACGAAGGTTTTCAGTGTCAGAAAATAAAAGTAAATTTTTAAAACACCAAAATTATTAAGCAGATGTGTTCATAACAATGTCATTTCAGATAATTCAGTAGCAGTGGTTCAGACTCCTCAATAGTCGGTCATTCTTTTCAAATCCCTTTGTTATTCAGGTGATTACCCCGTTTGCATAGGAAAACACTTTTGTGAAACCTTGCATGCACAGGCAAGATTACAAGACGCGAATTATGTAAAAAAAATGTTTTTGTAAATAAATACAAAGTTTAGAATTCATCCATTTTTATTACGGAAACTCAAAATATGATTTTACGTTGAAATTAGAACAAGCATTACACCATTCCTTATCTACCATAGAGTGCAAATGGCTGAAAATACTATTGAGCTTTTTAGAACAGACAATAAAAATTTTTGCATTAGTTTTATGTATCAAAAGTAAGTTTCCAAATTATAACACGTACCGTTTATGCTACTGGTAGGATTTCCTGCCAGATTTAACCGCTTTATATTTATCTCTTCACTTGGCAGCTGAATACAAACAGTTGAAAGCTTGTGCAATTAGTATGCCCGCTACACAGTAGTAAATAAACTAAACCAGCTATAATTCATTGTCAGGAGCGGTGTACAAAGTCAGATCTTCATAAATAAGCCACATATTACGCAAACTAACCATTGGACACTGAAACTTAACATAATGTTAAATGTAATACAGGCAACGTAATAAGAAATATGTTAATATCTGATTTAGAAGTAATTTTTAGTAAGGACTTATCATTTACGAAACGCGTCAACATAGAAATCTGGGATTTATGCGTCGAAATTCATCTTATTTCACGATATGAGACTTCTGACTACAGTATCTCATTTACGAGGGCTGTTCAATAAAGAATGACCATAATTCTTTTACGGATTTAATTTATTGTACTAAAATTCAACTTATTATGTTCTGTTAGCCTAATGCGAAACAAACATGCCGTAGTAGTTTCATTGTTAGTACTCCTGGTTCCCGCCTGTGAGAACATGGCAAGTTAAGACAAGTTCAGTATCGCCTACCGCTGCAAAGGAGGTAACACGCAAGGAACTATATACGGCTTTGAAATTCTGCTTTCGTCTCAACAAATCTTCCGCTGAGGTTTATACAATGTTACAGGAGGCCTATGGAGAGTCTGCTCATTCCTACAGCTCAGCTCGAAGGTGGTTTAAAATGTCTAAAGAGGAGAGACAACCAATTTCAGAGGAAGGTGGACCCGGTGCTCCAGTTACTGCTCTTACGGAAGACAACATCAACACTGCTGCTGCCATTGTGAGAAAGGATCCACCAATTACCTTAAGATTAGTTTCTGGAATAATGAACATTTCATTGGGTGCCACCCACAAATTGGTGATTGAAACATTACATATGAGACGTGTTTGTGCGCGATGGGTTCCAAGACTGTTGATTTCCGAACAAAGGGACATTCGCATGCAGGTCTGCATGCAGTTAGAGTTGATGTTAGAGGAAGATCCGGAGTTTCTTTCAAACTTAATCACTGCTGATGAAACTTGGCTACATCATTTTGATCCTGAGAGGAAAAAACAAAGCTCACTGTAGAAATCTCCTACACCACTAACACCCAAAAAGCAAAAGTCGCTGTGGTGGGAAAGTTATGGTCCTCTCATTTTTTCATATTCATGGAATGGTTTATCAGCATGTTGTACCTGCACACACATCAGTAACTGGACAATACTATAGGGATGTCGTGAAAACATTGCAACTCCATATCAGGCACAAAATACCACATTTCCGTGAAGCAGGCTGGATGCTGCACCACGATAATGCGCGGCCGTATGTTGCCAATGTTGTTTCTGAACATCTTGCAAAAATCAACGTGAGGTGCATCACTCACCCTCCCTATAGTCCGGTTTAGTCCCATGTGACATTTTTCTATTCCTTAACTTGAAGAAACGCCTTCGTGGGAGGCATTATCCATCATCAGAAGCAGTGGTGAAGGCTGCGGAGGTGATTTTGAAGGATCTCTCAAAAATAGTTTCCAGCATTTCCCTGAAGACTGGCAGAAACGCTGGGACAAGGGCATCGCATTCAGGGGAGACCATTTTGAGAACGACCATCAAAATTAGGAGGGTGAGTGACCTAGCGTAGTTTTTCAATTTTCTCATGATGCTGAATGGGCACCGGTTCGATACCCGTGAAAGAGGTGCGTCCAATCCTGCAGCAATTCTATGGCCGGTTACCAGGGCAAACCACTGTAGCCCACTACACCACAGTGCAGGACAGTACTTACTGTGCCAAGTATATTAAATTCATTGAAGCTACTTACAGTCTGATTTTGAAAAGAAGATTCGTGAAAGTCATCAAGCAGGCCGCGAAGTGTAAGAAGGGAGGGTCGTTGCTATGGTACCGTAAACAAAGATTGACCGATTTCATGCCCTGGTGAATCACATACTCCTCAGCTCAGTTATCGCTAGTTGTATGCGGGAAAAAGTTTGCTTGAGTATTCAGTTGCGCTGTGTGTTGTTAGTCTACTTTGTTATAACACAATTAACATACTTTTTATGGAAGCAAGACGTAGTGGCGGTAGGATTAGAAGTAGGCCGAGGAATCATGGCCCATCAACTGACGGTCGGATTGTTACATTGCATAGCCAAGCTAGAGAATTTGTCTGTTCTCTTATGGAATTCTTCCAACAGGAAGACGAGAGTTTGCTCCTTATCAATAAACAGCTTATTCCTTTTATCCAAAAGCGACAGTCCCATGTCAGTAGATATGTTTTTACCTAAAAGAATTCCTGAGGGTAAAAATTCCAGCATATCAGCGGCGTTGATATGAACATGTCAATTAACCAACCCGTTCATAATAGTATATTGCGATATTAATGTACATGGAACGAGGAAAGGTTTGAAAAAACGAGTCGCTTGCACCGAGGGGAACCGTTTTCCTGTTACGCAGCGAGTGAGCAATACAGTAAACATTCAGCAATCACCTGCAGAAAGTCACGTAGGCTACTTGCGTAGCAAGATGCAGAACTAGTTCAGTGCAGTAAAATATACTAGTCTTCTAGTACGCTGCATATTGTCTTCCCCGCGTTTGTATCTATGCACGACTCGTATATCATTACGTCATCTTTTCCATACGTGTGTATGTCTGAAGTGGACGCATACCTTTCAGAGTTCATAAGGCCAAAACATAACAATAATACAGATTAACTGTGCATGTTTTTGTTGGGGTGAGATAACTCGAACACCTGTTTATGTTTCGAGTGTTGAGAGGATAAAGGAAGAGGATCTGGTGGGCAACATTGTACTACCACGTGGAGAAACAGATGACCTTCACCTATCTTCTTTTAAAAATCAGACTGTGAGGCATGTGTTTTTCTAAGTTGTTAATTATTTTTCAAGTTTATATCCTATGATTCGTGTTTCGCTTATTTGAGTTTAAGTTTATCATATAGAAGGAATTGCCAGTTGTTACCTTTCCTTTACAAATTACTGCCAATACAATGATACAGCCCACTCTGTTACCTCTACACGGCCTCGAAGCAAAATAAAGACGTATAGGCACTACTGTTTATAGGGAGAAACTAACCTCAAAACGTACTACTCTTACGCCCGATTTCACCAACAAATGTTAAGACTTAACGCGAGTTTAGCAATAGTTAAAACAAAAATTGCATTTCACCAACAAGTGTTAGCGTAACACTGGTGTTAAATCTTACGTTAAACAAGCTGAATTTCTAATGTTTAGTCCTTAACAATTGTAAATAGTCAAGATGGCGAGCATGAACTCAGCTGTTGATGTCGATTTGTTATATTTAAGACTGTCTAAATGGCATTCGTAATAGAGTACGGCCTATGAGGAGAAATGATTTTGAGGAACTATCCGAAGAAAATTTTTTACGGAAGTATAGACTGTCGAAACAAGTTGCTATGAAGGTTACTGCGGAAGTACAAGAGAGGTTAGAACATGCATCGAAAGGAATATGCCGATCTCGCCATTGCTTCAAGTATTAATAACTTTGCGGTTCTATTATTCACTGAATTATGTGGAAAATACATTGTTCACCTCCCGTCTTGAAACGTTCAAGTCACTTGTTCTTCGCACCTCGTTTTAAATTTACGTAATACTGACAAGTTGTTTGGTGCTTGTAGTAATGACACATGCATTTGAATTAAATTCGTTTCCAATATTTTCCCCGCGACATCTTTCTCTTTTACATTCACCACATCCGTCCTCTTATTTTCCACGATATCCTTACACTTCGTCACCATTTGAATTAACAATTTTTCTCCGTCGATGAGAAATTTGTCTCACGGCTTTATTTATGATTTTGTTTATCCGCCATTTGTGCAGATGAAAATTAAAACAAAAGCGCATCGCAGTACGTTCCGAAAATCATCCATAGACTTCTATAGCTGTGATATTTACGAGTTTCTTGGCGTTTACACAGGTTTGTTAACATTTTCAGAAACAGGTTGGTGAAATGCAGGAAATTTAACATTAGCTTAAGCGCTGTGACAATTGTTACGTTACATTTATTAACGTCGATGTTAACATCTGTTGGGCATTAATAAGTAAAATGAATACTAATGAAGGAATTTGAAACAATTAACTCCAGAATAAAATACTTTAGTAAGGCACATGTCACTGCAGAGCATGACAAAGGAGATGCTGCAGAAGGAGGTTCTGCAGTAGAAATCCGAAACGAAGGAGATGGTATTCAGTTCGGGTTGGTCCGCTACTTGAACACCAAACTCTGCAGAATAACAAGAGGAAATCTACTTCCTTCTCGTGGTGCACGTGGGACAGCATCTCATTCTACTTCAAAAGCAGCAACGTGCTCACTCTGAAATGGGAGAAGATTTGGGTGATGAAGTAAATACTTGTGGCCGAACGTTGTTCAAATAAACAACCGTAGTTGCGGTATCAGAGCCGCCCCGGATTATGCAGTCTGTTACGTGCTGTCTCTGACACACGTTAACTACTTCATGCAACACTGCCTTAAGTTGGCACTATTCAGTGTCGTGCATTGTCTTGGGTCAGTATGGATAACATCTCAGTTATTGGTTGGTAGGATTAATACATTTATAAAAGAAAATTACACGACTATATAGAAATAAGTACCGAGAGGAAAGACTTAGGCATTTGCAGACCACAGGTTCTGGGTTCAAATCCCTTGGCCGATTGACCTGCCTATTTGCAGGCGTAGGGTAAGTTATTTATGAGGCTTGCGAGATAGGTTGGTATTATTCCCATATGTAATTTTTGCGATACCTAAGAACAATTTACCAGAATTATGAATTATAAAAATATTTAAAATATCCATATAAAAGATACAAATGAAATGAAATGTGTAGTGTTTAACGCCCGCCTTTACTACATACGACATCGCAGGCGGTGACACTGATGTTACATGAGATGAACATGGAGCATCGGTGGAATGAGATGGCGGGGGAAACCGGAGGTCCCGGGGAAAACCCACCCCAGCGCCATGTTGTCCACTACTAATCTCACTTTGCGGTTACCTGGGATAAAACCATGGTTATAGTGAAAGTTTATCCATCCTTAATATGAAACTTGTACTTTAGAAGATTTATTTCTATTAATGAACTAAAAGTTTATAAGTATGTTTTGGATAAAGATAATTACATACCACAAATTTTCTATTCCCTACATTTAAACAGCGCGGGTGACACCGTAGCTACGAGAAGCCCCGGGTTCTATCCTACTCGTTTGGTTCCCCTTGGCTACTAGGCGAATGCTTGGTTAATTTCCTCTTGGCGACTTCATTTCATTTCAATCTGGTCTCTTCCTGGTAGGAAGTGCAGGCGATGAGGCAGTGTGGTGCTGCCACGTGGGGACATAACGCACTGTCACTGCTGTTCTCGGCATCTGGGTGGCGGCGCAGTTGTCTGCGCTGCTGGGGCGGGCCAGTGTTTGACCCCGTACGACTGGCAGCTGCGTGGCGAACCGTGGCACCGAGATGAAAAATCTCCAGCTCGTGTTACGGACCCTCACGCCGGCTCGTGCCCCTGGCTCGAGTTCCGGCACACCCCCAGGGTGCTGCAATCTGATCCCGTCCTGCAGTTATTTTTTTTTAATTTCATGTTCTCCAACGTTAAGTCATATCGGACAATGAATGAAATGCTGAAATGATGCACAAATGTGTCCAGGGTCTATGGAGCTCAGAGTTACCCGACATTCGTCTGGAAGGATAAGGGAAAACCAGGGAAAAAACTTTTCCAGGTAACTCACCTTGTCCGAGATACGAACTCGGGATCTCTTGAACGCGAGACAGACATGCTACCATCTACGCTACCAAGGCGGGCCCTCCCAGGGGTGTGACATACAGGTAGTTCCTTGTAGGATCACAATGGAATCTCCTCTGGTTATAATCCAATCTAGTCTCTCCATTTCATTCTACTCGTCACTTTACTTCACCGTTTATGCTAGTTCATATTCTAAGGGTTGGAAATTTACTCACCTCCGACTCGGAGAACTCCGTGTACTCGTATTCATAGTTATTACTTTGGTCTAGACTATCTTCCGCTAACTTGGTTCGGACCAAAGGCGGTCTAACCTTTTGGTATAGACAATGAAAGCCGTGGACCACCACGGAACAAATGTAACACGTTGTAGAAAGGTTCTTCTGCGCATGCACGAATCCCGTTGAGTGCTAAACAAACCACAATGTACCTACAAGTTTATAAATCTCTTTGGTAGTTTCACAGCTGTTTCGTAAATACGTTTTATGGTTGCTACTGCTGTTTGAGGTTCGGTAACAAAGTTTGGTGTACGTGAATATGGATAATATGAAGAAGCGTGGCATCAATTGATCAGAGGAAAACCAACGTTTTCTCTAGTCCAAAAAAAGAATGAACATTATAGAAAATAAATCCGTGTCGACAAATACAAATATGAGAAAGGAGGAGGCATGGAGGGAAATTTATAACGAGTTTGCTGATAATGCGGCTTATTGATACAGGTCAGCAGTGTTGTCTTGATATCCTCCACTTGCATAATACCGAAGTGCTGTTAGTGTCATTTGAGATCCTCAGGCCTCAGTTATCGTCCCTGACGTACAGGTTAGGACGAATAATTCCTATCAGCTTTCTGGCGTTCGCTTTACTAAACCTGTATCTACTTTTGAAGTTTAGGTCGTCGTACTTCGCAATAATTTCTATTCTTGGTAGATACGTTTTCCCCTCTCTTTTATTTCACGAATTCTACGCGCTACAGCTACATTCACTGTTTCGTTGTCCTCCATGTTTCAAAGATAGTCCGCCTTTAATCTACCCCTCGGAGGCGAACCAAATTTTTGAGCCGGACCAACGTGTTTGGTCCCCGGACTATCCTTAATCCCTGTTTATGAATAAGAAAATCGATGGTCTACTGTTAGTCTACCGGAAGTAGCAAATAGCTCCGGTCAAGTCTGACTATGTGGAGCATAGGCAAAAAATAATTCACATATCGAAGTGCTAAGTGAAGCTTACGATTCTAAGCGATTTGGTTTATTTATCAATAAATATCATGTCTTCAATCAAACACGGTATTCAAAGAAGAAGAGAAAGAAAGCAAAGCAAGATACTTAAGTAGGTCGCTAGTAAGGTGAACAAGCAAACAGAAGAAAAAGGAATGGCCTCTTGAATCCTCCGTAGTGCAATATAGCCGGCACTGGAAAAATGGTTATTAGCGTAGAAGGGGCAACACAATAGATGGCAGAGGAAAGAAAAGGAAGGGGTGTAATTGAAATCTTGAGGAATAGGAAGGAGAAGGCGCAGCTGTGGCAGTCCGGTACAGCAGCTATAGAACTTCTGATCACGAAGTCAGCCCCCTTTTGACCTTTCTCTCTCCACACTCGTCACACCACGCCAACTCCTTACCTTATTTCGAACATCATCTAAGGCGAACATATCCACGTCCACTTTGCTGTGTTTTTAAGCAAAATTTTACCACATATAAACTGTACATCACATTACGTAGAAAATCAAGCTACCTACAGTGAAGCAATAAATGTTGCACACGTATAACTATTTGTAACAAAAGCTTCACTTATATTAATAAATTAATGTTAATTTTTATCTTTAATTTAGATCGATTTCACAAACAAATTGCTTGCATCGCCAGCCCAACACAATTCGTCGTCAAGGACTCCGGTTACCATGTTATTATGTTTTAGTATTACTAAAATCTCAAAATGAAACAAACCTAAAAACTAAACCGAAATTAAAGGACTGAAATAAGTAAAAAATTATGATGGATTTCAAAGGAATGTTGGTTTTTTGTTACAAAACGTGCAGGGGCAGTTGAGTCGAATAGCAGTTGTGGGTGAACAACTTGTTTTAACAAAAGAAACGTAAGAAACAGTGTCCTTAGCAGAGTTCTAAAGGGTAGTTCTAAGTGACAGATTAGTGTCAGCATCTGCAGGCTTAGGAGTTTTGATGCTGCAACATTTTAGCCAGATGCTTCAAATTCCAAGTCAAAAAAGAGGAAAGGAAAGCATTTCGTAGATAGAGGGCGATAGCTGCAGCAGATGTTAGTCACGTACGCATCCACTTTAATATGGCGCGGCTTGCCTGGTTGGAATCAGTTATTAGCCCTCTCTTGCAGTTACCAATAAATTTCTTTATTGTTATTAACCAGGAACATCTGTATTGTAATGTGGGGGAGGGAGAGTAACGAGGCAAAGCTGAGGAGGCTTTACTCCCCGCTCTTTTGGCTCTTCCCTGGTTAGGACGTAGCATCGAGTCAAAGACTTCTGCTCAAATAACAAGCCTGAGAGAAAAAAGGATTGTCTACACAAACACGACCTTCTGTTGTAAAGTTTTTCTCTCTGTATTCTCTAAGCGAGGTAACTTGTTTAGCAGTTTTTCCTTCTATAACAGACGTTCATTAGCTTTTGTACCACTACTAATAATTTATTTATTATCCAATTTTTAATTCCTATTTTACCCAAAGGTATATTAGGAATATAGTTTACAAATTTATGAACACAATATAATTTACAAAAACATAACAAATTCAATATCAAGCTGACAAGCAGTAAACATCAAGATGAATCATTTAGCTTAAGAAATATATTATTTAAGAAAGCCATGAAATAATGATAAGTTTCGTAATTCATCAGAATATGTGTAAGCGGTTTCGAGAAAGTGTAACCTAAGGATTGAAGCAGTAATTCAAGTTCGTATCTTACAAAACATAAAAACGGGCAATCAAATAAAATGTGAGGGACATCTTGAACATTATTTTCACAAATACAATCACATGTCGATTTGATTTTTAATCGAAATAAGTAAGCTGAAAATTTGCCATGTCCAGTTAAGAATTGAGTGAGAACATAGTTAGGATTAACGAATTTACATTTATGTCTGTCAGAAACTGTTGGAAAATATAAATCTTTAGTCAAAGCACCACAATCACTTTTTAACCAATATTCATTCCAGTCGTTGATGATAATCTCCTTTAATGTTTGTCTCACATAAGAAATAGGGCATACAGTAGAAATTTATGGAAGATTTGAAGTCGCAGCTCTCTTTGCTAGCTCATCTGCACGTTCATTTCCGGCAATCCCTACGTGTCCTCTGACCCATTTAATACACAGATGAGAACTACATAATAATTGACTTCTTATTTCAGCTGCAATAGGACTGCTGTTTTTCGTATCTTTCAAAGCTGCAATTGCTGCTTGTGAGTCACTGTAAAGGCGAGCGGTACATTGTAAGTTGTTGCACCACTTCACTGCTTCACGGATTGCTAATAATTCAGCTTGAAAAACTGAACACTCCTTGGCAAGTCTGAACATGGAAGAATGGCATTCTACAGAGCGAGAGAATACCACAAACGCACATCCTACCTTAGGATTTTTACTAAGCCCTTCAGCTATCCGAGAGCCATCTGTGTAAATGGAGTACTGGTGATATTCTGCTGCACAATTTTCAAGGAGTCTAGAGACACTACTAATAATTGGAAGAATTTTTTACTTCATATAAACATTCGATGTCCTTATCCAGACCATATCCATGACCTTATTCGATCCTTATCCAGAAAACTCGCTCCGACCGAATTTTGAACTCAGAAACTTTTGAACGCGAGGCAAGTGAACTAGCAACTTTGCTACAGAGGCGGACGTTGGATACTGTGACTTTGTGGGTTCGTGAAATTAAAAGTCCAATTACACAAACTCAAAATGTTCTTTATTTCACCGAATTACAGTTGGAACACTTGCCCATTACATAGAATTACTTAGCGCACACAATTCTCCAATTCGTCTGTCACAGGTCCATTGCACGCTCACAGTTACGTACAACTCCTCTGATACACGTACACCGTCTTCCAGTCCGTTCACTCACACGGCGCTCCTCACGGCTGCTCACCAAGAACTGAATTGAGTCGCCAACTACAGGCCTTATATAGGGAAGATCGCCGTTTCTGGAAGGTTCGCGGTGCGCACAATTATCCCGAGGTTTCCGGACGTCTGGTGGAAGGGGAAAGAGATGGTACAGGTCTCGTGCCACTCTCCTAATCATCCCTTCAGTTAGTGACACGAGATAAATGGGTAGGCGTGTGCTCAATGCTTCCCCTCTGACCCTACTGCCGGCCGGTTCTATTGAGAGTTCCGACGTTCGGGTGACAATACAATGCAATAGTTGCCATACAAGGTGTTCATTTTAATTCGTTATTTCCAGCCTTTCCATTGAGCAAGAATGACGTCATAGTTTATTGGTGAGTATCTTGAAATCATAATTCCCTCAACGGAGAAGAAGCGGCAATGTTTGCGTAACAGTAACTATTGTGTGTTTCAAATGGGAAGGGTTCTGGAGTCCAGCTAATCAGATGCCGTATCACACTCAGCGTTGCCAGCTTGTTAGCCCACTCCTCTTATATTTGCTTCTCTCTCGCACACTCATACAACATACTAGTCGGCGACGATATGAATGCACTCGGCGAGAAGCGTTACTAAACAGTTACGTCACAAGTGGGCGGAGTACCTCAGGTAGAGTGCGGATAACGCAAACATCAACAATACCGAGAGCCCGGGTTCGATCCCAGGTGACCGCAAAGTGAGATTTGTGATGGACAATACGTCGCTGGGGCGGGTTTTCTCCGGAACCTCCGGTTTCCCCCGCCATCTAATTCCACCGGTGCTCCATCTTCATCTCATGTATCATCAGTGTCACCGCCTGCGGTGCCGTATGTAGTAAATGCGGCCGTTAAACACTACACACACACACACACACACACACACACACACACACACACACACACACACACACACACACACACTTCCAATGTGACATGCAGATGTAGTGCAGTTCAACACGGTGTTTCTTTGAACATTCTCTTGTGCAGTTAAAATTCTAATAGTATAGTGGCAGTTGCAGTGCTCGCTCTGACGTGTGCTTGTAAAGTGTTTAATTACGGGGTTAGGGCAGCAAAAATAGTGGGAACATCTGGGAGAGCCATCATGAATAGAAAATGCTTCAGCAACTGGGGTTAACGTAACAAATTCGAGGAAAATCGAAAATAAGGCACAATCATATCTCTTGATGAGTTTAATAAGTGCGTTGTGCGTAGAAAATTTTTGGAGTACTATGAACAGAAAAAGGAAGTTCCTACTTTAAGGAAACTTCTGAGCTTCGCTAAAGAATAAATATTCAGGGTTGCAAAGAAACATTTAGTAAAATATTAAGAAAAATGGGATTTCAATTTAAGAAATGCAAAAGCAAAGGATCTGTGCTAATGGAGAAACCACAAATTGTTGCAAAAATTGCAAAGTACTTAAGGGCTACTTGTGAAAATGTAAAAGGCACACGTAAACCCGGAGTTTATACGGACGAGTCTTGGATCCATACTCACTAAGCCGTCAAGAGGTGCTGGCAATATTGCGAAGTACCAGGTGTGTTGACTAATACTAGTGCTGGTCAAAGAGCAAATGTTGTATAGTCTGTTTAGTTAATGCATGTGCACTTCGGAGTCAAAGTAACCTGCGCCTCCCGCCCACTAACGACCGTAATAAATCTCTCCACACTTCAGAAATGGAACACTGTCGTTGAGGACCAATAGCAACCCTGATTTTCTCGAAGTGACAGCCGCATGTCTACTCCACGTGTAGTCTCAGTTGTCAAAGTTCCAACTTCCAGTTGATCTGTTTCATTACGTGCAGAAATTCGTTGTGTGTCACAATGTGGAGACCGTAGGAGGGACATGCAGTGGTAAATGCAAATCAAGTAGTAGATAACTTTCAGTCCTGTGAAAATAATCAAAGTGAACACAGTGTGAATAACCGGGCCGAGTTATATCACTGGAAAAGCCTCAAAAAACAAAGTTATAACGGGAACTGTTTCTAAGCAAATTCAAGCCTTGTTTTGAACATATATAAATATGTGAAAAATAATCTTGGTAAGGGGTTATGCAATGAACCTGATGATAAATTCTGGGTATTCACAGAAATACAGTAAGAAATATTGTGACGAAAGGAATACCAAAGACGCCGATCAAGTGTGAAGACAAAGGGAAACGTTTCTCTAAAGTAGATAATTTCACATACGATTTAATCCGTCGAGAAATTTATAGATTCTATGCAAAAGGTAGAGCGCCCACCTTAGACGAATTGGTTGCACATTTGCAAGAAATATGCGATTTTCCTTTAAGGAAGTTTCGCAGTACGGTGTGTGTGTGTGTGTGTGTGTGTGTGTGTGTGTGTGTGTGTGTGTGTCAGTGTGTGTCAGTGTGTGTCAGTGTGTGTCAGTGTGTCAGTGTGTGTGTCAAAACTAAGGAAGTTTCGCAGCAATGGACCTAAGATAATTTATTTAGACGAAACCTCGTACGACACCCAGGACGTATCGAGAAATGTGGGTGCACACGCGTTAACTAGACAGACTTTACATGCTGGGGGGTTCATGAGATTTTATTGACGGAACTGAATTGACTTACGATTCAAAATCCAAATCAACGAATTATCATGATGCAATGAACAGTCAAAATTATAAAAAGTGGGTAAAAGAGAAATTGATATAAAATATTCTACCTGAAAGCATTGTTGTGTCATACCGTACATGAAAATAAAGTCCGTAACGCTTCATCTGGAAAAGCACATTGGCTAAGACAAAAGAAAATTAAACATGATCCGCAAATGACAAAAAATGAGGTACATATAGTGAAAATGAATTTAAAAAAAGCCTGTTTATTGAATTGATAGAATAATGGACCAAAGGGATTTTACAGTCTTACGCCTTCCTCGGTATCACTGTGACCTTAGCCCTACAGAACTATCTGGAATTAAAGACTGCAGCAAAGAATTATCTTCGATTACTTTGAGTGATCTGAAAGCTATGACAACAAGATGCATAGCTCAAATTACACAAAATGATTGGATAGCAGCATGCAGACGAGTGAAAACAATTGAGCAAGATTTTTAGCGCCGAGATGGGTTAATGGAGAAAACAATTGAAGATTTAATTATAAACGTCAGTCTAGAGAGCAACGGTGATGACGATGAAGATTGCAATCGTCATGAATGTTATTTCGAGAATATGAATATTAAAGCAAAAGAACGCAGTGACACTGATACAGCTGATGGAAGGGAAGAGTAACAGAGATATAGCAGATGACGGACCTGAAACAAACATTCTCGGATTTGCTGCTTCCCTGAAATAACGTGAAGACATCAGCAGGCGTGTACTGTTTTAATTGTGCGACTATACACTCCCAGTATCGTCTTTCCCCTCGTTCCGCGCGGTTCCCAAAGCTTCATGTAGTAAACAGAAACAGTGCTGCCCTCCTTCAAGTGCATTCATATCTTGGCCGACTAGTACAGTATTATTTCTGTATTAAAGTATAATATAATATAATAATATAATAAAATTATTATTTCTGTTTGCAATCCCCCTTTTTATTTGAGCCCACATTAACTCAATTGAATTAAGTGGTAAGGTGGGAGGCATATTACCTCGTGTCCCGTTGCAATTGCAAGTTGATCCAGCTGATACACTTTTTCCGTATTTTTAAACGGAAGTACTCTTTGCAATAACTCATTTTTAGTTTCTGTTTCCGAAAATATTTTGAAGAACGTGTACACGAACAGTATGTTAATGAAATTAAACAGAATGTCTCAAAGAAACAGTCGTTTTGTATAAAAAGTACAACATATACGTGGAAAATGAACTATCTATATGTAAATTACTAGTAATACAGTTAAAACACGGTTATCCTGCATTCAACACCTGAACTTGGCATAGAATAGTAACATCTGGATTTAAAATCTGTAACTTGAAACTTTCTAAAGTTGTTATTAAGGGAATGTAGCACTGAAATTGGCTAAAATATGGGATCTTTTTGAGCTAATAAAATACTTTGAACCTTATAGTGTCATAATGCAACTAAATTTAGGAGTTTCAGGCATTTAAATATCCTCACATGACAATTTAAATGCACGTGCGCACGTGCATGCCAGCCCTTGGATTTACTTCTGTCATTTGAGTTCGATTGAATGTACTAAATTAATACATTTGAAATTAGCGGACAAAGTTTCTGGTGGAATTTTGTGTGTTGGTGTGATGGTTATTTCTTACAATATGTGGCACCATGAAAACAAAACACTGGATACAAACATTGAAAGCAAATAATAATGTCTATTTTGCTTTTGAGTGAGTTTCTAACGGTCGGGATTTTCTTATGTTTCTCGTTAAACTACATACTGTTGGTATACAATTGATGAGTTTTAGTGTGCCATTTAACATTTATAAAGCTATTTTATACATCAAAACGTGCATATAACTGTTATATAGGTTATATGTAAAACATCATTTGAAACAACTGACCTTCATTTGACTGTGTACATAGAATCACGATACATGGCGAGAAACACCTAAACATAATACAACAATGGGAACATACTTGAGGCCTGATGTGGTAAGAAAACTAATGTTTGTGTACCAAAGGCTGGCATCACATGAAGTCCTAAGGAGATGTACATTGGGTAAGACACAAAATGCAAATGAAAGTTTATATAACATGATATGACACAATTGCCCCAGAGAAATATTTGTTTCAAAGAAGAGACTTCAGGTTTCTGTGACATCAACCATCAGTGAATTCAATTTTGGTTGTTCTTCCTCACTCAAGCTGAAGTCAGACATAATGGACACAGATTTCAACAGCATCTCTAAAAATTAGCCAAGGAAAGGACCAATTACGCTTACTTCATTCAGCAATTTCTGCAAAGGTAACTTCTAAAACATCCAGAAGGAATTGGAATTGAAGAACACTGCTGCAGAAGAGAGAAGGAAGAGGCAGGTGGGTCCAACGTATCTAACTGGGGCGTTTTATTCTACTTCAAGGTATGTAGCTGAGAAGGAAAATATTTTGGATTTTAAAATTTGATTTTCACAGTTATATTTTTTTTTTTCAACACTTTTTGTCCTTCAAAACGTTTACACGATGCAGTTTTGATTCAGTTCCTCTAAAATTTTCAACACATGTTCTTAAAAAGCAACCAAACGTTTTTATCATATTAATTTTTAATATTCATTATATTTTTAAATTTATTGATATAAAAAGTCAAAGGTTTAATCATATTTTGGCTTTTTTTTGTTTGCTCCATACCTATTTTTTCCCCTCTGTAACTAAAGGCAGTATAAGAAATTCACATGATAGATCTTTTCTTCATAATTATCTGAATATTTTTAGAAATAGAAAAATTAAAATTTTGAATATTTTCATCACGTGGAGTGGTTTGAATATTGCCCAAATTTTGAATTTCACAAATTACTCAAAAACTATTGAAGATATAAAAACCAAATTTTGAACTCTCTGTCCACTATGCATCGGAATTAAGTGATAAAAATTTCAGCAAGATTGGTTGAAAATTGCTGGATTTGGGGTTTTCACCGCAGCATCCCCTTAAGACAACATATAAAATACATTTTCATCTAAACTGGACTGAAAAGTTCAAAAACTCACCTTTACTGTGGTGCGTTGCTAGAAGCGATGCCGTAACTCTACCTATAGTACACTGGCTTCCTTTTATACAATCACCACAAGCTCCGGAGGCATTATACTGGCCTTCAGTCGTGCAGTGTATGCGCCAAGGAAGACGTGTGTGCATGTGTTTACACTTTCGGACATGCAGTGGCGTTGTACACAGTTCTGGCTTATTCACATATGAACAATGTCTTCAGATGCCAAACTGGCTTCTCATTTACCCAGTGTGTTATTCCTCTCTGATTCCTTCTTCTTCACTCCAAGAGCTAGGCAATGCTGCCTGTTCAGGCTTAAAACATGTCTGACCATCGTTTTCGTGGTCTTCCCGGATGTCTCTTTCCTCTAGGTTTATAGTTTATAACTCTTCTTGGGATCCTACCTCTCGGCATTCTCTCAATATGCTCTCTCCATTCATTTCTATAATTTATTATTTTTTCTTCTAAAGAACTTATTTCTAAATCTTGTCTTATTTTTTCATTTGGAATTTTATCTAAAGAGTACATCCCTTTACTGCTCTTAAAAATCTCATTTCGGCAGCCTGTACCTTGTCTTTGTCTGCTTTTGTTAATGTCCATATTTCAGAACCAAAAAGAAAAGCAGGCACAGCCATTACTTTATTAAATTTCATCCGTGTTTCTTTACTGGTTTTAGTTTTAGGCTTCTATTTATTATGCCACATATTTGTTGAAACATTGGTAATTTATTTTTAAAATCATTTTCATATTTATAACTGACATATGTTCCCAAATATTTAAAACCCGTAACTTGCTCTAAGATAATATCATCAATTACTATTTTGGTTCTAACAGTGTCTTTACCACGAAACGCCATTGTTTTTGTTTTATTTGTAGAAATTTTGAAATTATAATTCTTACATAACTTCTGTAAAATATATACTGCTCTTTGCAGCTCGCCTTCAGTTTTACTTGTAATTATTTGGTCATCCGCAAATAGCATCGTCTTAAGAGTAAACTTTGGTGCAAGATGAATGCCTTGAAGTACTTACACGTTGTAAGTCGCCTTTAAGGTAGTTGTCTCATGTGATTATGAGAACTCCTAAGTGGTTTAAGATACGAGTCAGTTGGAGAATTTAAGGTCATATCTGCACGTTGGCCAGAGTAGCTCAATGTTAGAGCGGCTGGACGGAAACCAGAAGAACCTTGGTTCAAATCCCGGCTATGGCATTGAATTTTTCAGTCTGACTCTACGTTTCCACAATTTAGCCTACACACGGCCAGTGTGAAAGAACAATTAGTTTCCATTAGTGTAATGTTGCGTATTCAAATGGTTCAGGTTGCAATTACTAATAAAACATAACCTCATGTTAGTTCAGAAAACGGCGAATCTGAATGAAAATATAAATAAAGATGATATATTCATAGTTCTAGTTTACATCATATTATAAAAAATAACTACCCACCCGACGTAGTTACTTAATGATACTCTTGTTCAAACCATGCCACAGAAATGAAAGATAAGCATCGTCCTACTGAATTTCATTTAACGTACCTGTTATCTAGTAATGAATTACAAAGGGAATTTGATTACCTCTTCTTTCTTATCAGATTATTGAACCACGTCATGTGCATGTATCTCACGCCTAGCGATGTATCACACGTTGCTATGGTTACATCTGAACAGAGTGTACATATACTGTACTGACCGTGAATGTCCGATAAGCACACGTAAACATCTGTTGTTGGCATATTTTACGGTACGCCTCCTCGCTTTGCCACGTGTGCCTGCTGAGATGGTTTGTAAACTGCATATGAAGTTTTATGGAACCAGGTGTACCATATCAGCACGAACCTGTTAGAACTCTTCATTTAGCTGAAGACAACAAATAGCTTGTTTACAGGTTGAACTGCAGTCGTGCGGACGGATTTTGTTTGGATTTAAGGATATCTTGTTTACAAACCGAGAATATCGTACACGTGTATAATGCGATACTGCGGTGAAGCCCATTAAAATTTGGAAGAAGAACGGACTCTGTGTCTGTTCTTAACTAATTAAATTACATGACAGAAGTAGTTTACCGAGGAGAATGGCTTTCAATTATGGGTACTTTTCTTCGTGTATTCTACCCAAAAACTTTATAACGAGCTCTCATCCAAAATATATTTTGAAACTATCTGAATCCAAAAAGAAAAACGTCCCAGGATGTGTCTCTGTTTGTCTGCGTAAAATAACCCAAACCGAAAAGCCTTTCAAATAGTAAACTCGATATTTAAATTCGCCATCATCCAAAGAATGCACACGCAGACCTTTAAGAAAATCCCTCTACACCAATTTACTCCATACTGGGGCTTCTTTTTTCCTTCAAAATTCTGATTTTCTTAAAAAAAAAAAAAAAAAAAAAAAAAAAAAAAAAAAAAAAAAAGCTCTAACGAGTTCAGTAAAAATAAGTACATATGTTTAAGATATTTTCCTAGCCATTAAATGTTTATTTTGAATTTTCTGGGAATGTCCTCAGAGGTCTTCTTCCTTTTATATGACTTTCCTGTAACTGATGAACCTTAACAGATAAAAAGAAAAAAATACGTAAATCTAAATAAAAGCAAAATTCATGTCAGATTCTTTTTAGCTGGAAGCATTTCGGAGATATTCGTTATTTGTATATATTTTCCAGTGCCTACACTTTTCTCAAATAGGAAGGTTTGTTCAATTTCATCACTCGGCAACGTTAACAGAAAAGAATGTCAATGCCATCGCAGAGCGACCAGCTACTTACTAACTTACAGATGCATTTTTTTATCTTAAAAGTGCAGAGCGATGCGCAGTGGTATCTGGACGAGTCCACTTCAGACCGGTTACAACTGGAGGGGAGGGCAGGTCAGTTGCGTACCAGTTGCCAGCAACTAAACACGTGCAGAGCTATTCGGTAACACTACAGCTTGTTTCAAAATGTGCTTGTCTCCTGGTTCCAAGAGAGCATTTATAAATGACGCCTCCTAGCGGCACATTAGGAAATAAAGTGTTACATTTAAAACCACGAGAAGTAATAACAATATCCATAGATTTATAAAAAAGGAACAATGGTCTGGGTCAGCTATGAAAATATGGGGAGGGGTATCTGAGGCAACAGTTGTCTGAAAGCAGTTTAGGGGAGTTATTAAGGAAAGAAAAGCCATTAGTGCTAGTGCAACAACGTCCTTCTCTATGCCCAGTAAGCAAAGATTAAGAACATGCACAAAATCTAATTTGGATGTTTTAAATCAGAAGTAGTTAGGCGAACAAAGACCAACTTTGAAGAAAGTGCTTATGAAGCTAAAAATTTTACTGACTTCCAAGGCAGTGTCTGAACATTAAGAAGAGTTCTTTTGAAGCTAGGATTATTTGACAAAAAAAAAAAAAAAAAAAAAACACTAAGCGTGACAGACAAATTTTAATCGAACATCGCACCATACGTGCAAAAAGTATTTTACGAAATATTCGGAGATATCGAAGTGAAGTTTATATAGTTTATATGGATGAAACTTATATATATGTATGTATATATACAGCACATACTGGACCATATACCTGGAGCGAAATACGTTACAGGGACTCTGCAGCGATGTCGAAAGGCCGACAGTTAGTTATAATGCCTGCTGGAGGAGAACAGGATTTTGTTCCAAATGCCTATGTACTATTTAAGATCCAAAAAAGCATGGAGATTACTACCATAGTAAGAATTATGACTTAGTTTATAAGAGCTGCAAAACTGGCATCGAGAATGAAATTTGTTTTTAGACACCTTATACACCGCCCTCCCCTCTCTTATTCTTACGCGTGTGACGCATTGTGGCGATATGTGCACTGTCCCCACCACAGTTGCTACTCATCCCTACCGCGCAGGATTCCTGTCAACATAAAATAATACAACTGTACTTGATGCCACTTAAGGCCCACCAGCAGCAGGGAAGCGGTGCATGAAGAGAGAGACACGCTTGAACTGCTTATTTGCTCTGGTAGTTGATCTGTTAACTACAAAATAGGTGTATGAGAGAGCATATGAGTCACCCATGCTGCCAGCTCTGACACTCGTTTCAGTAACTGCAGTGATAAGCATTGTGCATGGATGAGTTATGTGAAAACACCGCATTTTACATAAACCTAGCATCCGTAACATATCCAGAAGGCGAACATAAAGATGTGGACAGCAAAAGTGATAACGTTATACATTTCTCTGCCGTGCCATATTGTGGTGGGCACACAGTACTGTATTCCCATATTTCCTCGTAGCTACAATAAAGTTAACAATATAATGTTTATCTATATTAACATGAAGTAGATAGAGGAATAAGTGTTTGTAAGTATAGTTACTACAAGACTAGAGAACGACAGGTTGGACCGACAAATTAGAGAGGCTAGCCAAGGCTAACTATTCATGTCTAGCCTTTAGGAAGTTACTCAGTTTGATTAATTATATAGATAGAGGAATAAGTATTTGTAAGAGTAGTTTGTACAAGAGTAGAGAACATGTTGGACCGACAAATTAGAGATACTAGCCAAGGTGATCTATTCATGTCTAGCCTTTAGGAAGTTACTCAGTTCGATTAATTAAACAGATAGTGGAATAAGTGTTTGTAAGAATAGTTTGTACAGGAGTAGAGAAATAACGTGAATATAAAAACACTTGTGCGGGGATAGGTACAAAATAGTTGCCCATTCCCCTACAGACGGTAGCAGGTTGGTTAAGTGTGCGCTAAGTGCAGCTTTTGGAACAAGTAACACCAAAGCGAGTGGGTGGAGGGTGGCAGATGGACGTGTGTGAAGTAATCAGGCTATGTCCCTCGGTTGCCCATAAAAAGGGGAGGAAAAATAATGAACAGAACGGCAGGTCCGCAGCACCCTGTGATATGCATGTCTGTATATGGATATTGGACACGCACAAAAGATAAATTGCCTTGGTCAGAATCAATCACTGACGGGGATGGGCGGAGAGAGCTCAAATGGTTGTTGTTTTTTCTTTTTTCCTCTGAAGAGAGCAAAGCTCCTTCTCATCCCTATTCCTCTCGCGAATCCTCATTTTTTTTAGAACCGTTTTACATAACCAATCCGTTGTTTCAACTGTGCTATGGAATGGTTGATTTTTGTAACTCTGGTAACGTTCATCGTGTTGCATCAGCTATAACTAACCATATGAGAATATGCCCTTAGTCACCACACCCTTCATCGACAACTTAACGGTAAAGGGAGACAACGGAGGCGCTAGCAGTAGCACTGTGACATATAGAGCTATCTGAAGGAACCGTAGGAGGCCACAGTCACTCGCATATAGGTCGCAGTAGTGCGCGGAGGTCCCTAAAGGGCAAGAGTTCTTCAGTCCAGCGCCAGGACTCAACACACTGGCTCCGATGTCAATGATAGTAAAATGGAATCAAAGGAAATGATCGAAGGGTACGTAATCGATGTACGAGGTCTGTTCAGTAAAGAATGATCATAATTTCTTTACGGTCAAAATTTTTTGCACCAACATTCAATCTTGTTATACTCTGTTGGCTTAATGTGAAACAAACACGCCGTAATAGATTCATTGCTGGTACTGCTGATTCCCGCCTGTGAGAAGCAGGCAAGTTCAGACATAAACAGCAAAGCTCACTGTGGAAATATCCTTCATCACCAACCCCCCAAAAAAGCAAAGTGGTTGATTCTGCTGGGAAAGTTATGGCCATATCATTCTCTGATATTCATGGAATGGTTTATCAGCATGTTGTACCTGCACACACATCAGTAACTAGACAATACTACAGGGATGTCCTGAAAATATTGCAGGTCCATATCAGGCGCAAAAGACCACATTTCCGTGAAGCAGGCTGGACAGTGCACCACGATAGTGCGTGGTCGCATATTGCCAATGTTGTTGCTGAATATCTTGCAAAAATCATCATGAAGTGCATCCCTAACCCTCCCTATAGTCCGAGTTTAGCCCCATGTGACTTTTTTATATTACCGAACTTGAAGATACGCCTTCGTAGGAGGCATTATCCATCATCAGAAGCATCTATCAAAAATGGCTTCCAGCATGTCTTTGAAGACTTGCAGATACACTGGGACAAGTGCATCGCATTCAGGGGAGACTTATTCTGAGAATGACTATCAAAATTAAGGATGAGTAAAGGTACATTGTTAAAAATAATTGTGATCATTCATTATTGAACAGTCCTCGTATGACAGTCGTGAAACGCGAATTTACGATTCTAGCCTTGTTTAGAAAAACAACGCCAGTGACACTGCCAATAAGAAGAAATGTATTCTTTATGATTTTATTATTTTATAATTGTAATTTTGGAGTAATTCTTGGAATACTGCTATAAAATGTGTTTATTTCCAAATCCTCCACATAAATCACTTCGTGACACGAGAATACATCGATGGTTTGGAAAGCACACGTAGCATTATACAGGGTGTAACAGAAAAACTACGTGTAAATTTTGAATAAAAAAATACGTTTGTTGGGGATAGAGGATAGAACAATGTTATATGATGAACTTGGATCCAGAATTTATTTCCTTTGTAGGGCATTATTTCTACAGCTAAATCCCATACAGCAGCACTCAATGAAAGACAGAGGGGGGCGAACAAGAAATCAGATTATGAAAGGTTAGACCAGACTGAAAATTTCAATGCCATAGCCGGGATTTTTACTACGGATCTGCAGGTCCCCGTCCAGTCACTCCAAACCATTGAGCTACTATGGCCAACGTGCGAACATGACATTAAATTCTCCAACTGACTCGTGTTTTTTCCAGGAAACCACTAGGAGTTCTCTTAAACACATGAGAGAACTATCTTAATGGCGACTTACTATGCTGTAAGTACTTTAAGTACCGGGCTTTATAGTTCGGACCATTATTAGGTACAATTAATGGACAGTTTTAATGTTTTTTAAATGTTCAGTCTGGCTCTACCCTTTCATAGTGCGTGCTATACACGGCTAGTTTGAAAGAACAATTAATTTTAATCACAGATTATGTTTTTTTTTTTCTTTTTGTAATTTATGTCCTCCAATGTTAAGTCATATCGGACGGTGAATGAATGGGGTGAAATGATGCTTAAATTGAGCCCAGATTCCATGGAGATTAGAGTTATCCGACATTCATCTTGAAGGGTAAGGGAAAACCCGGAGAGAACCTTATCCACGTAACTCGCCCTTACCCAGATTCGAACTCGGGACCTCTTGAACGTGAGGCAGATATGCTACCATCTACGCTAGCAAGGCGGTCACAGATTATATTCAAAGTGACCTCCATTAACTCCAATGCATCCGTAAACCTGCCGACACATGACTCCTTAATGAACTGAGTTAGCCTGGAGAATTTCATATTGTCTGGAAGCCTTCAACAATACGAGCACGAAGAGTCTCTACATTTGGAATTGGAGTTACATAAACAAGAGATTTGAAATATCCCCACAAATAAAAATCTAGTGGATTTTGATCAGGTGAGCATGGAGGCCACGAAATTGGTTCACTTCTTCCTATCCACCTAGCAGGAAACCTGCTACTCAGGGATCTATGGACAAATGCTGAAATGAGGAGGAACTACATCGTGCATGAACCGAGTACCAGTGCCTTAACAAGCGAACGTCGTACTGTACTAGAGCACTGACAACAATGGTGAATTGCATCACATCTATTCAACTTAGCCAGATGTACAATTAAACCGCTGTTCTGTTGTAGGGTTATAGCCATAGGATAGCTGCGTATTACAAATCTCACCATGTAAGTAGAGCTCTAAAATGGGAGCTCTGTCATGAGAATAAACTACTTCAAGATCAATGTTCATATATCCAAGAAATATCTTCCCAGATTTTGACATACCTTTTTGTTACATCGTGTAGAGACATTGAAAACATGATGCAATAAAGTTATAACAGCTGGCCGTTATGTTATTGTTTTGTAATTACATTCCCTTAGCATAGCCAATGCACAAACGAAACTACTTGACGTTTTAGACAAGTAAAGGAATGAAGGTCTTGGACAAATAACACCGAATATCTCGGGAGTAGTTAATTCCAAACACAAATAAAAAAGCATTCGATATCAATGTGTTTTTGTAATGAAATCTATCGTGTATTTGTATGCTAAGATCTTGTCTTATCTCTTACAGTTTATCAGTTACACAAGGGTTCAGAATGAAGGCACCTTACTGCCAGAAAATTCAAGATATACATTTCATTGAAACAGTATTTTAAAACTGATTACTTGTTATAAATTTAAGACTCAATAAAGGTAATTAATTTTGTAAGATTTTTCACGTGATTTGTTTATTGAACATCATGATCTAATTGTGAAAGTGTTAACATTTGTGTGATGAATAAGTGAGAACTTTTAAACAGTTATGAAAAAGGAAAGAAGATATATATAGTGGCCAATGCAGACTTTACATGCAATGAAATTGTTGCTTGTCAAGGGCAACGGTCAGCAAAATCTTTAGTCCCAGAGGTGATGAGATAAATAGAAGCATGGATATTTACATAGATAATTGAAAAGAGCCTTGAAATCATTCTGCAAAGGAACGTTCTCATATTAAGACGTGTTGTTTGGTGTCGCTCTGTACGTAAGCTGAAACCTAAAGCTCAACGTTGCAACAATCATAATTTTGTGAAAGGACTGAATCTATGGCATCTAAAATGGTAACATAATCTATTAGTGGTTTCGTGGAATAAATTCACCATACTTAAAGGAGAAAAATTGTTATTTTCCGTCCATTACAACATAGAATACTCAAAATAGAGCCGTGGCATGTATGAAGTGGTGTGGAACGGTGAATTTTATTGAAAATTTTCGTGTCATTTCTCTGGAAGATGTTAGGCTTACTAAGTTTTATATTTAGCACAATTTTTGTTCGTATAGACAGATCCCCGCAGGGGAGGGGATCTGTCCCTCTCAGATGCCGTGTTCCAGGGCGCTGCGGACCCCTAGCACTCGTGATACCTCTGACGTTACTAGAGGGACCTCGGGCCGAACATTCGAGCCCGTCCTGAAGTGGAGTTGTTCGGATTGGGTTGGTCTCGAGGGGGCAGATGTTTCCGATACCCGTGGGAGATCTGGAAGTCTTCAAATGGGGTTGAGGGAAGCCGTTGATATTACCAGGTACTAGCCTGCAGAGTTAGTAGGTGTGCTAGATCGCCAAGCGGCCCCACCCAGGTCATATCGGTAGCCTTCCCATAATGCTGTTGGCACGCGTAAGTGGCGTATCTACTTACATCCCGTCTTGTGTCCTCAGGACAAGATGGGGGGCTTGTTAGTACCTTGGGTCTTGCCCTATGGAAAGCTCCACGAAGGCGCCGGGCGCCCTTTTGGGAGCTCGGTAACTCCTTGGTTGAAGGAGGCCAGGGTCCTCTTGGATCTACGTGCCCTGGACTATTTGGTGTAAAACATTTGCACTCTCAATGTGTAGACAGATGTATATTGACACTTTTTCTGAAAATACTTTGGGGAAGGAGGTGTTAAAATATGCATTTCCTGTGAAATATTTCGATCTAACTTTTGGATAGAATAAAGTAGGTACTTCCTCTGTATATAGTAGACAAAGGCTAAAAATTCTTCTCTGTTTGCTTTAAAGAGAAAAAGTCCGCTCATTAGACTAGACTCCTAAAATCTGTTTTTCGGTCATATGCATCTTTCCTAAGTTACGTTATCGCGAGTTCCGCCTCTTCGCACAGACAGATTCTGATGTAGGACGTGCTCTCGTGTTCCTGGATCTTGTAAGGGGAAAGGTTGAAGCAAAGAGAAATGATAAACATCTTCCCCTTGTGTCACTGTCTCCCGGATGTTGACGGTCATGTTAACAATGCTTCATTGAATGCCTTTTGAAGAAAGAAGCTTTATGCAGCGGTGGATTGGAGCATTGTCGGCCTACATACATCGTGCTTGGGCTGGAAGATGTGTGTACATATGTCAAGACAGAATACTTGGCTTGCATCTTAAAGACAACCCTAAAATGAAATATACTAAAGTATACATTCCTTTAACATTTTTATGGCATGTTTAAACTGTATCTTAATGCAAAACAGATATTTTAAAGCTAAAATTATTTTATATAATTTAATTTTCTTGTGTAACCTATATAAACTATAAACTTAACTTTTCTCAGAACTTTTCGCTTTTAAAATTCCACTTAGCACCACAGTTCTTAATTTAATAGCTTGAAAGTTCCAGATTTGCTCCAGGAAATATAAGTTTAACATTTTTGTACACTATTTAAAATAATATATATCTTGCACCCACATTACTTTCTCTAGTGCAAAATATTGCTACAAAAGGTTATCCCTCTATAGTTTAGTAGAAAATGGCAAAAGAACTTAAGGTGTCCGGTGAGTTTCAAAAACGCCAGCTTGTAGATCTCGATGAGATGAATCCAAACAGTCGCCACTCGACCCTGTAGCTTTAATAGCTTAGCATAAAATGGCGAAAAGCACTTCACCTGCCAGAGAACACCATGAAAAGCGAGTCAAAATAGCACATTCCAATTATCTCCTAAATGGTAGGTCCTATCGAAAAGGTCAAAATAACCAAAGTGATAGATTTTGAGACGGCAGATCGAATCGTGCAAAACTGCTGGCCTGTAGCTGTACTATTTGAGGAGAAAATGGCGAAAAGGTCTTGGCCAGAAAGAGCATTGTCTGGATGGGAAACCGACTTCGGCATGTCAATGGCGAGTTAGTGAGCGAGGAGAGATGACCTTAAAAGGTAAACGTGCGTCAAAAAGTATACCTCGACGAGGTGATTCCAAAGAGCCGTCGCACGTCTCTGTAACTCTTAATAGTTTGGGAGATAGGAGGAAAAAAACTGTTTGGCCGTTCCCGCGAGAGGGGAGCGTCAACTTCTAAACATTGCGTCCTATAGCAAAAGTGAACATAACCAATCTTGTAGATCTGCACTAGAAAAATCTAAAGAACCGCTAGGTGCAATAGTGCAGGAGAAATTGGCGAAAGGACTAGAGTTAATATGCAGGACTTCGATTCCTAAGGGCGTAAAAATTATTTTATACCTTTCTGCGGAACAAAGGGTGGGTATTTTAAATCCCGCTTATTGGACCAGTGCCCACTCTGCAAATTGAGGAAATTAAGGAGCTACGCTTGGTAGCGAACCCAGGTCTAGGAAGTTAACTTTTGGCTGGGGATGCCGTGACGCTGACCACATCTCCACGAATCGGTTAGATGATCGCGCACCTCTGCCTTGTGTATGTGGACGTGAGGCAGTTGGGTTGACTGGCTGAGGTCCACTTTTGGATGTTGTGCCATGGGTTACCTGACATGTGAAAGTTTAAATGTTTGTACAGCGCTATCCATGTAAACCTGAACCATTTCAATAGCCCATAATTTCTCTTTGAATGCTCGTAGAATGTAGAAACTTGTTTTAGTGATCTCAGTGGCTTTGGGAGAATTGCGAGGTGTCAGCTTCCAGGATCGTTGGTTCCATTTTCTTTGATATGACTGTAGACACTGAAGTTTATATGGGTATCTTCAAAACATTTGTGGAGTAGCTGGATGATACCCAATTGAGAGGTTATTTCCAGCAAGATGTAGCAACGTGCCATATATCTAATGACACCATGGAACTTGTAACCAGTTTCTTTGATAATCGAATAATCTCAAAAGGTCTGTGTCCTCCCAGAATCACTGATCTAACCTCATCAGATTTTCTCTTGTGGGGTATATCTAAAAGTCGTGTACAAGAGCAGGCCACGGGCAATTGATGTTCCCAAGGAATCCATTCGAACCGAAATAAGTAACATTGGCGAAGATATTCTCCGTAAAACTTCAGAGAATATGGTGAGACTAGTGCAAACATGTATAGATGCCGGTGGAGAACACTTCCAACATGTTCTCTGAGATGTAAATAGTATAATGCAATCCCCCAATTGTGTATTATTCTCCGAAAGCTGCACTTATGTCCTATTATTGGTTCAGGTTTATATGGATCGCCCTGTATCTCTCAATTTAAACGATACAATTGTCGCTAGACATATCCACCCTGAATGGCTACAATTAGCAATGCCTATTAGCAGAGAAACGAATCTCAGGGTATGTGTGTGTGTGTGTGTGTGTGTGTGTGTGTGTGTGTGTGTGTGTGTGTGTGTGTTATTCAATGAAAGAACGATGCAGGAATCTGACTTTGAAACTTTCAATGAACAGTGTATATTTAAGCGGAGAAGTTGCCGACAGTAGAAACTACAAGGGGCGTCCAGAATGTAAGTTCTGTTTCAATTTATCTCCGCTGCAGCGCTGCGATCGCAGTTCCGCACATGCGCGTTAGACGTTCCCTATCAAGGAGAAGAAACGTGCGCCATTGTGAGATCACTGTCAGCCACGTACGCTTTGTTGTGCTTGTTTAGAATGTCGGTGTTGATTGAAAATCCCGCCGCTTGTGAAATCAGATCTGTGATTCGTTTTCTGAATGCTAGGAAAGTGAAAACAATTGAAATTGATCTGCAAATTTACGATGTCAAAAAGTGTTGTTATTCACGACCACACATTGCAAATGCTACGAAAAGCATCCTACAGGGATTTGGCTGCGACGTATTTGACCAACAGCACCCTCCACTCCGCCCCATAAAGCCCTAACCTCACTCCTCGCGACTTTCATCTGTTTTCGCATCTCAAATCTTTCCTTGGCGGTCAACACTTCAACAATGACGAAGAGCTGAAAGAAAATGTTTCCAACTGGATGAAGACACGGCGGCAAACTTTTATGAAGAAGGTATACAAAAACTTGTGCCTCGCTATGACAAATGACTGCAAAATTTCGGCAGTTATGTGGAAAAGTAGTTTAAGAGTTGTAAAATTTTGTGCAATAAATAATTTTTCTGTATTTGTAAACAATTTAATTTTATTACCAAACAGAACTTACTTTCTGGACGTACCTCGAACAATATGAATGTCCGGTATTAATTATTTGATTCCTCTACCAGGTTTTTTTTTTTTTAATTTATGTCCTCCAACGTTAAGTCATATCGGACGGTGAATGAAGTGGGTGAAATGATGCTCAAATGAGTCCAGGGTCAATGGAGATTAGTGATACTGAAATTATGGTTTGCCAGAAGCAAAGAATTATGATAGATGTCAAAGGAATGTTGGTTCTTGGTTATGACCAGGGCAAGGCCAGTTGAGTTGGGGAAAGTGTATAACAAAGCCGTGTAAGAAACAGTATCCTTAGAAGATTTGGGGAAAGTGTATAACAAAGCCGTGTAAGAAACAGTGTCCTTAGAAGATTTCTAAAGGAATTGTCACTTGACGTGTATGAACAGGGAATTCTTTGGATCGTTTACAATGGCGACCAAAACAGCCACAAAGGGATTTTGCCTGAAAAGGAATTTTGAGAGGGAAAGTTAGAGATATACACGCGTGAAACCGATGAAAGGTGGTGAAGAGAGGAGTCTGAGACGTGAAGCCTATTAGAGCGGTCAACTTGTTCTGTCTTGAATATTTGTCGGGTCATCAAAATTTATCGAGTATTAAACAATTAGCATTCAGTCACTCTAAACCGAGATTGGTAACCCTCGGTCGGCAACTTCCATTTTGATGTGTGAAAAGAAGAAGCAGTGAATAAATAATTTGGAGACGGGCATTCCAGTGTTGTGAAAATCTCCTTCTCACACCCATCCACGCATACCCTGAGAGAAACCTCATTGCTCGCCAATCTTATTTGCTTCAAATTGGCGTTCCAACGTGGAACTTGATCGCCACCATCTTCATATTTGTATCAAACTGGCGCACAACGTGGAACTTGTGTACACCAATTATATTTGTATCAAATTGGCGCACAACGTGGAGCTGTGGTAAACTTTGCTCACCATTATATTTGCTACATTAGTCACCCGACATTCGAAATGAAGAATAAGGGAAAACCCCGTAAAAAACCTTACCCAGATAACTCACCCTCACCGAGGTTCGAACTCGGAACCCCTTGAACGTGAGTAAGGCACGCTACCATCTGCGCTGCTGAGGCAATAATGACGTATAATCCTTCATGTCCCACTGATCAGAACAGAAGTTATTTGTATTATGTGCAGGATGTGCTATTAAGCTTCAAAATTCTGCAAAATAACCTCTCCTTTTGTTAGTGACCCTTAAGACCCCCAATACTGGTTTCAAATTCGGTGTTGTCACCTGATTACCATATTTCTGACGTTTTGGGTTTTCCATTCTAAAGTACCTTTATAAATTTTTAGGAAATACTATCTCACATTCAATGAATCCCAAGCTAGCTTGGCATACCTGATCTAGCAACATTGGATACTTTCACCTCTCACTGGTGTATCCGTCCGAACTACTTATATGTCTGCCTCACGTTCAAGAGGTCCCGAGTTCAAATCTCGGTCAGGGTGAGTTACCTAAATAAGATTTTTTCGGGGTTTTATCTTATCCTGAAAGACGAATGTCGGGTAGCTCTAAGCTCCTTGGACCCTGGACACATTTCAGCATCGTTTAACTCATTTCATTCACCGTCCGATATGACTTAACGTTGCAGGACGTAAAATTACAACAAAAAGGCTACTTCTACGAATTAGCCTGAAAACCAGCTGTCGCTAATTATCATTCTTAATGTCATCTTACCGCAAGCCAAACTGTGCTCACAAATTTACAGAATACTCAAATAGTTAAATTCACAGAGTATTCATTTAATTTTATTAAATGTTCTGATTTATACAATGGGTCCATAATTTGTGTATCAATCTGTTATGCAGACGTAATCCAGAATGAAGAGGACCTCTGGCGACATTCCCAAAAGTATCATACTTTATTTAAAAATAAGAACTAAAGCTTTCCTTACGAGGAATATGATAAAAGTTTTTCTCAAGAAACAAGCCAGGTGAAAGACGATCAGAATTCGACGTTTTGGGAGCGAACATCTCTTACATCATCAGGATTTGTATTAAATGTTATAACCACAAATGAAACACTGGATATAACACAAGTATAAACAAAGACAAAACGTAATTAATATTCACATAAATTAAATGCCAGGTCAGGAGTTAACGTGAGTTAATTGATTACTAAGCTGTATAGATCTGTGCTCCTTAAGTCGACGGATTTCCATTTTAATACCAGGTTCCAAGAAGAGCTGAAGTGAAATCCAGTATCACGATTAAGCGTACTCCTCTCGGAGGAAATGGTCAAAGCTTCCTTTACCCTCCGCTCCCAGTAACTGTTTCATTTTGCCAAGATGGTCATCTCCCGAAAATTGGCATTATGGTCGTTACCAAAACAATGCTCTGCCAGCCCAGACCTCTCAGGTTGCATTAAACGAATGCTCCATTCATGTTCGATTATTCTGGTAGCGATGGTCCTTCCGGTTTGTCCTATATACGGTGTCCCACATTCACAGGGAATGCGGTACACTCGCGGAACTTGGAAGTCCAGTTTGTCTTTCACTGGTCTCAACAGATGTTTAATCTTCGGAAGTGGCTTGTGGATGGTCCTGATGTTGTATATGGCGAGAGTTCTGCTGATTCTGCCGAATAGATTGCCGGTAAATGGGATGCTGGCTGTAGCGGTAGGCTTATCTGACGCTTGCTGTATTGCTAATATTGATAACGTTTTTGTCTTTATATATATTGTAATTTACGTCCTTCAACGTTAAGTCATATTGGTCGATGAATGTAAAGGTTGAAATGATGCTCAAATGAGTCCATGGTCCACAGAGCTTAGAGTTGCCCGACATTCGTCTTTCAGGATAAGGGAAAACCCCGTAAAGAGCCTTATCCAGGTAACTCACTCTGTCCGAGATTCGAACTCGGGACCTCTTGAACGTGAGGCAGACACGCTACCACCACGCTACCGAGGCGGGCATTGTTTATATATGTGTTATATGTATTTTAATAGAAATATTTAGGCAAAATGAAATGTCCAGAAAATATTCCTTCAAGAGCCTATTCTGTGGTCCATTTTCTTGAAAATGGTGAGGCCCTTGTACAGATTTTTCTTTAATTCAGAGAAAACATTTGCAGTGTAATCTTTCCATTGAATTTTTTCTAGTGAAACACTTACTGCACGTGTAGACAAAGTAAAAAAGAAGTGAGAATTTACAGAACTAAACAACCAGGGTAGGTGTTTATTTGCTCAAATCTTGGAAGAAGAAGCAATTTACCAGCAGAATTTGTTTAACAAGTGGAAGCACAGGCAAAGAAGATGAGCCGGGAGAAGTGTTACTAGTTTATTCCCATGCAACAGAATTGCAATGCATAATGTATGACTAGAGGTGTACAGGCTGCCGGCTTGTTATGCGATATCTCCATTATCCTATCCAGGTATCCTCACTGCGTGTCCATACTTGCCAGCCGTTTATTGCAAATGATACATCTAATATTCCATTGTACCTTCGTTACTGTTTCATTTCATTTCCAAGTAACTTGCCTCTTCTATTTAGTTACATATTAATAGTCAAATAGTATATTACATACTAAGAACTTAATTGATACTCACCAGATCAGGAATGCATATTGGAAATGCAAGGACGAGATCTGATAAGTAACTACAGTTCGTGGTTAGCGAACTATCTTTTTTCGATACTTGAAAAAACCGTAAAAATCAATAATAAATCATAGTTGTCATGGATGTCTGAAACTTGGTATGCAGCTAATTGTAGTGGCTTCAATTTTTTAAAACTTAATGAATTGAAATGTGAACTCTTAGGCGTCTGAAATTTCCAGCTTCTTTACAATACGAGCTGTTGTGCTATAATTTTGCATCCAATACAAATAAGCTACAATTCCAAATACTAGTCATACACGCAAAATAAATTAATTTTTACTGTTACCTTCAAAGATATGTTATAAAAAGTAATGATTGCAATTTTTATAACATAACTTTACTCATTATCATAATTTTGACGGTCCTTCTCAAAATAGTCTCCCCTGAATGCGATGACTTCTACCAGCGTTTCTGCCAGTCTTCAAGGACATCCTGGAAACAGTTTTGAGAGATCCTTCAAAATCACCTCCGCAGCCTTCACCACTGCTTTTGATGATGCAAAATGCCTCCCACGATGGCGTTTCTTTAAATACGCAAATTTACCCAACCACAGAAGCGCCCTTGACAGATCCTTGGGAGATTATGACCCCACTAGACGCCGTTCTAGACAGCACCGGTTACCACGCATGGCTTGCCGGCATCCGAGATAACCCAGGAGCTAATCTGAACAGCAGCTAAAGTTGAGCTCCACATAATCCTTCCAAGCTGCTTGGCATCAAAATTATTCCCCAAAGTAAAAACAACTAAAAACACTAGGGTGCAAGGCATTGCATCCTGTTCTTCAACCCCCAGGTACAACTTGTAACCTCATAAATAACACCAATCCAAAAACCAACATTTCACTCTACAATATCCCGAAATCTACCTTACCTGCGGTAAAACCCTTAACGGGTGGGCACGCAGCAAAAACCTTCTGGCTATATACAGCCAGCCAGCACCACATGGCATGGCATGGTTTCTTCAAGTTAGGGAATAGAAAACAGTCACATGGGCCTAAATCCGGAGTATAGGGAGGGTGAGGGATGTACTTCATGTTGATTATTGCAAAATATTCAGCAACAACATTGGCAATATGCAGCCGCGCATTATCGTGGTGCAGCATCCAGCCTGCTTCACGGAACTGTGGTCTTTTGCGCCTGGTATGGACTTGCAATGTTTTCAGGACATCCAGTTACTGATGTGTATGCAGGTACAACATACTAATAAACCATTCTATGAATATCAAAGAATGAGAAGACCATAACTTTCCCAGCAGAAACAACCACTTTTGCTTTTTTGGAGGTTGGTGATGAAGGAGATTTCCACACTGAGCTTTGCTGTTTGCTCTCAGGATCAAAATGATGTAGCCAAGGTTCATCAGCAGTGATTACGTTTGAAGAAAACTCCGAATCTTCCTCTAATATCAGCTTTAACTGCATCTTACCTGCATTGAAGCGGTAGGTGATACCGAACAAGTCTGAACGTGCCTGGTTCTCACAGGCGGGAACCAGGAGTACCAACAATGAAACTACTACGGCGTGTTTGTTTCACATTAAGCTAACAGAATATAATCAGGTTGAATTATAACCGTAAAAAAATTATGATCTTTCTTTATTGACAGCCCTCGTACTATAGTGAGTATTCTTTCACACCAGCCGTATGTAGGACAAAGTTTGGTTCTCTGGGGAGTTTCGTGGTTCAAATCTTGGCTGTGACGCTGAACTTTTCATTCTTGCCCTACACACGGCTGTAGTGGAAGAATATTTAATTGATCTAAGAGTATTTGAACTACAAAAGCCGGGACATAAGGTACTTAGGAGTTGTAAGTCGATATTAAGGTAGTTGTCCCATATGTATACGAGAATTTCCACCTGGAATACCAGGAAAAATAAGTCAGTTGGAGAATTTAACATTATGCTGGCACGTTGCCATGGTAGTTGAGTGCTTAACAGATACGGGATGGAGACCGTGGCAACTGCGGAACAAATTCCCTCTCTGGCATTGAATTTTTCAGTCTGGCTCGACTCTTCCAGCAAATAAAAAGGCTACCTTTTCGATGGAAGTTTGCAGGGAGATTGGGCAGTGCATGAAAACCTCGCCTGCTGTTGGTAACAAAGGTCAGGCAGATAGCTAAGAGAAATTACATTGGGCTTTTGTAAGTCTGGGGGTATCTCTACTGGACACGGACTGTATTAAGTGGGGGTCCAGTAGTCCACGTCATATATCTGCTGCAGGGTCACGTGGCTGTACAAACACGTACACACGTATATCTCCTAAAGCACGCTTAAGCATAAGCCCTTCTCATTGTCCCTCGTAAAGCTCTTTATCCTTTTTAAACACTCGTATTAGAATAAGGAAATAGGGCACATGTACAGTTTTTAACTTGCATCTTGCTGCTCCCCTCATTTGTTTCCCTACGTTCGGGAATGAAATAAACAAAATGCAGCTGTATTCACATGACCTACGTCCACCGTCCACCATCCAACATTACCTTATCTATATTCTAACGGTAGATTAATTTTTTCTGACACAAATTCTACTTATTCTTTTACTTATAAATAAGAAAAACACTTACTGCAATCCAACCAATAATTCGATACCGAGATTTCAGTGTAAATGTACCTGTCAACGTCTCCTGAACCCTAAAATGCACTTTTATAAAGAGAAGTTTGTGTATGAACTCGTAATTCAAAAACGAAAACTCTCTAAATACCAAACTGGAGCCGTTGTTTTCGTTCGGCCCCGAATCAAATAGGGTTTATAGATTAGAGGATTTCAAAACATAGGAGGAAGTTACTATGTAGTTGACGATGAGAGATCAATGTGTAGAAAAAGTGAACGGTTACCAAAGGAAGGGATTCAACTTCCGAGAGACGTTACTGAACAGAAGTTTGAATATCTGCCAGAGGGCGACATGTTAAGAAGTTATTGTAACTAATTGTGTTTTTTCGATTTAAAATTTCTGTTGACTAACAAAATATTCCGTATCTCTCCGAATTTTGCAATATTTACAAGGTTTCCAATTTCTCTGACAGAAGCTGTATCATTTTTTAGTTAGGGGCCATTCAAAATGAATTCCTAAATGTTAAAGGAATGTCATTTCGCAGATGCAAACGCCAATTCTTGAAAATTTCAAGCCTCTACATTTGGGTTTATGAAGAGCTATCCGAAGAAAATTCTCTACGGAGGTATAGACTGTCCAAACAAGTTGCTAAGAAGGTTACTGCGGAAGTACAAGAGAGGTTAGAACATGCATCTAACGGAATATGTCGATCTCGCCTTTGCTTCAAGTATTAATAACTTCGCGATTTTATAATTCATTGAATTATGTGGATAATATACCGTCCTCCTGCCATCTTGAAACGTTCAAGACACTTGTCCTTCTTCGCTCCTCGTTTTAAATTTACGTAATACTGAGTTACAACATGCATCGAAAGGAATATGCCAATCTCGCCTTTACTTCAAGTATTAAAAACCTTGAGATTTTATAACTCACTGAATTATGTGGATAATACATTGTTCACCTCCCGTCTTGAAACGTTTAAGTCACTTGTCCTGCACAATTCGTTTTAAATTTACGTAATACTGACAAGTTATTTGGTGCTTGTAGTAGTCACACATGCATTTGAATTAAATTCGTTTCCAATATTTTCCCGGTGACTTCTTTCTGTTTTATGTTCACCGCATGCGTTCTCTTATTTTCCACGATATCCTTACACTTCGTCACCAATTCAATTGCCCGCCTCGGTAGCGTGTCTGCCTCACGTTCAAGAGGTCCCAAGTTCGAATCCCGGTCAGGGTGAGTTACCTGGTTAAGATTTTTCCGGGGTTTTCCCTTATCCTGGAAGACGAATGTTGGGTAACTCTGAGCTCCATGGAGTCCTATATGACTTATCGTTGGACATAAATTTAAAAAAAAAATTCAATTAACAATTCTTTCTCCATTGATGAGAAATTTGTCTCACGGCTTTATTTATGATTTCGTTCATCCGCCATTTTTCAGCTTGTGCAGACGAAAATGAAAACAAAAGCGCATTGCAGTACGTTCAGAATATAATACGATTCATCGATAGCTGTGATATTTACAAGTTTATTGGCGTTAACACACGTTTGTCAACATTTTCAGAAAACAAGTTGGTGAAATGTAAGAAATTTAATATTAGTGTTAGCGCTGTGACAATTGTTACGTTACATTTGTTAACGTCGATTTTAACATCTGCAGGTTAAATCGGGTATAAAAGTACAAAGATACGATGCAGAGAACGCATTTTAAACAGACTTTTCCTGGGAGAAAGGTTCTTAATGAGAAAGCCAATCCTCGATTGCACGCTATCTTTCATGTCTGTTTCTCTCACCTGTAATTGCTCTAAGTGGTACAAATGCCCTTAACCACAGGGTCGGAGGTGCTAATGCTCATATTTCTTTTGTGAGTTAAAATGGTGCTCGTTACACTAAACAGAATATCAAATGTAGCAAACGCAAAGTTCTCTTTAGGAATTTGATTGATGTTTTGTCTATAAGGAGTAGAGAGTCAATGTTTTAATCAGATATCCCTGGTCATGATGACGATAGTAACAATATCCTGAAAATATAATATTGATAAAAAGTTGTAAACGATTTTTAAGGGGAGAACATGCCAAGCGTGATGGCTATGGCCCGCATTAAGGAGTTCCGGTTTCAGTTCCCGTGGCCGGGCTTCCTGAGCCAGGGGTTCTCCTGGTTTGCCAGGCGAATGCTGAGTAGGTTAGTTAAATACCAAGAATTTCATGTCCCTCCATTATCATTTCACGTCATCTCTCATCTGTCTCTCATATATAACACATTGTCACCTACTTTTCGGAAGGACCGATCAGCTAGCGGCTGGGAGGGCGGGAGGAGGACTTAAGCCCACGCCTACCCATTTATCTTGTAGTGGTAACGCGGGGATGGTTGGAAGAACCTCACTAGTCTTCTCTTTCCCCTCCCCCGGACGTCTGGAACAGTCGGGATGATTCATTGAACCGCGAGACTTCTAGAAACAGCGATCTTCCCATAAAAAGGGGCTGCAGTTGGCGAGTCAGTTCAGTACTTGGCGAACAGCTGTGAGGAGCACCGTGCTAGTGAACGGACTGGAAGACTGTGTACGTGTATCAGAGGAGTTGTACGTAATTGTAAGTGTAGAGTGGACCTGTGACAGACGAACTGGCGAATTGTAATTCTGTGCACTACGTAATTCTCTGTAATCGGAAAGTGTTCCAACTGTAATTCGGTGGAAATAAAAAAATTTTGAGTTTGTGCAACTGGACTTTTAATTTCACGAATTCACAAAGCCCAATATTAAAGGTCTTCGAACATTAACACTAGAAGGACAGTGCGGCAAACCCGCATACCATCGTTAGATTAATTGGAGCTATGATATATGTTATTCTCAGGTGAATTGGTGTAGGAAATGGATTTTTGTGGTTGTTGGCTACTCAGTCGTATTAATAATACTTTGTTTTTTGTAGAATTATTTGATTTAATTCTTGAATCTATGTTTGTTTATCGACTTGGATCGGTGACCACCTTTCAGACTTCGAAATCTTCGCTTCTCTTCTTAATACACATGAACACGTTCTTCCTGTCGTAGTATCAACTTGTAAGTAAGGTATTTCTTACTTCAACATTCAGTTCGAACCTTATTCTAACGCCCTCTAAGTTTATCACGTGACCAAGCTAGCTCACCCTTCTCAAATGTTACATTATTATTGGTTTTTCATTTTATTCCGAATTTTCGCATTGAGTTGCAAAACTCATATGACTCACTGACGTTCCGCCTACCCTGAGTTGTTTGTAACGGTGTGCATCGTTACCAAATCAGCGAAGTAAATCTCTTTAGCATTCATGCTCAACTGTATTTTGAAAGTCCTTTGTGCCCAAACATTCCTGGCTGAAAGAATACAATAGTCTTCAGACATTGAACTTTTACTAACACAAAGAAGGTAACGGCCCTTCTGTCCTGTCTCTGCGACGTGTACAGATTTTTACAAGAATATTTTCTCTTTCTTGCCCGGATGCTTGTATATATATTATATTAAATTATATTCTTCCCTTATTATTCTTTAAGCCAACTGCTATTTTAATCATTCTAATTTCATACTATTATAACAAATTGTTATATTAGTTTAGCAAAGCAGTATGGCGAGTAATGTGTACCGAGAACGACCAACCTGTCATTTTTACGGGTGCAGTTTTATTTGCCCTTTTTAAAGTGGTAAACAAATTTTAATGCATACCAGTTTATGTAATAATATTTATACAGTTTACCAGTATATAATTTTGCTTTTGTCTGAGGAATTACATGGTAAATTGAACATTTTAAGCCTAAAAACTAATTAATAAATATATGCGATAACCAAATGTAAAATGGACAACTTCCCTTAGCAAACACACGTGTTTCAACAAAACATTTTGAATACTATAACATATAGAAGGAAAGAACCTTCATAAATCTGATATCGCTCATTCTAAGCCAGCTGCAGCGTCGTATTCAGCGTTGCCTAAACATGGTGCACCAACATACTTGCTAAGTTGTATATGCACTGCCGTCTGCTCCCTTATTCAACTGTTACTTCCTTATAGAGTACCCATGCATTAATAGCTGCCAACGCCAACACATCGAAGGAAAAAAAAATGCACAGGCCACCTTCTGCATCTATATTTCAGTGTAGAGTGGAGTCTTTTGATCGACGACGTCGTAGTACGCCACTAGTTCTGGTAGCTTATTAGGATGTAACTTATAGTAACTGCGTCATGCATTTAACTCAAAAGAAGCATATTTGTGTTCTTTTTTTCCCCGATAGGATGTCAGAGCTATGTCACCTAACTTATAAAGTACAGCTGTGTGCAAAACTGCTGTAGCACATTTTGCTGATTGAGGAATTCCTCTTCTACGTTTCTTTACCATGCCCACAATACTTGTACTTTTACGCTTCAAACTTTCTGCAAGGCATTTGGTTGTGGAAAAATTGTCACATGTAATATTTCTTCCTGCAAAAACAAAGCGTTGTATAACACGCATTACAACATGCTACGCAAGAGGAACACTTGTAGAGCGCTGCCTGTCTTTGCCCAGGTAAGGGAAACCATTCACCAGCTGCTTTGAATTTGGATCAACTACAAGCCAAAACCTTATTCCAAATTTGTCCGGTTTATTGCTCATATATTGAATAAAAGAGCATCTAGCCTTGCAAGGAAACATTTGCTCATCCAAGGATATTTGCAATTGGAATGTAACACTGCAAGGAATTGGCAATAAAATAATTCCAGACAGCAGTAGCAGCTTAAAAGTGATCTGTACTTAGCCTTTAGGAACGTGTGGGTATGTCATCAAATCGCATAAACTACAAAATTTCAGCGAAATTGTTTCTTTTCATTGTGTTCCTGGAAAGTAGTGGTCTCTCCAGGTATTCGACCATAACTTCAACGAAAGGTTTTTTGCTTCAACACCTCGTAAATACAGAAATGGCAGCACAAATTGCGCCACTTGGGCAATAAAGTTTTCTTACTCATCGACAAAGGGTCTGCAGGGTGTTATAAACCAATCAGGAAGGAAAACCACAACAGATGTGGACAGATCCGAAGGCTATTGTTCAAACTTCCGTACCCGTCAAAATGACGGGTGTTTCAGGAGTATTTATTAAAATTTGTAGAACATAGGAGGTGTATTAAAAACATAAGCAAGACATTAGTCTTCTAGTCTTCTATAAAATGACGGATGCGCTCCTTCTAGTGTTAAGACATATCGGATGATATATGAAATGATCAAATGAGCTCAAAGTCCACAAAGCTTAGTTACCCGACATTCATCTTTCAGGAGATTGAAAGACCTGGATTAAAACTCTATAATGTGTTTTCAATGAGAAGAGTTCTCGCCTGTAGCGAATCAGATGCGTTAGAGCCTTCAGCGTTGCCACCTCACTGCCCCCACTCTTTATATATTTCCCTCTCTCTCGCACATTTGCGACTGTTCGTGGCGCTACACGTAAGGGAACACAAACTGCATTTTCCAAAGTTTTATAATAATGCAGTTGTTCAAATCACAATCACAACATGAATATTCATATATTACGCAAATAATTTAAGTATTTAGTTTAAAGTTAGTTATAGTTTATGAATTACTTATTTTTCTAATCCAACGAAAATGCCAGTGTTGCATCCATATAGCCGTGAATGTTACTTATGTTAAGACATAATTCGTCATTGTCATTGTCTTCATCGTCTGAGTACTGCAAATTAATGATGATAGGTTCCAAAATCTCGTTACGGGCTATTTCTTTCCAAAAGTCGGCTTTTTGAAATGTATCTGATGACTCACGCAGTTTTCCTAGTCTTGTTGTGTTCCTTATCAATTTCTTCGTGAATAAGTCGTTAAACGTCGGTTAGTTTAAAAATATTATTTCTGTTTGCAACATAATTTGAGCCCACATTAACTCTATTGAAATGTTCTGGCAATAGTGAGGGCGAAGGTGGATCGCAACTCATTGATCCAGCTGATACACTTTTTCATGGTAGAGTAATTTTATTGTACTGCTTTGAACTCTAGAGTATGTAGATTAGAAACTATTCATAAACAAAGATATAATGTGACCAGACACGTTCTGCCAGACTAGCAAGAAGTGTATCGTTTCCTCTCATCGAATTTAACAAACACCTTGGCTTATTCAAAGTACATATTTCTTTTACCACGTCATGTCAAATGTTTACGTTTCAGTTTTGAGTAATTTCAAATATACGTTCACGCATACATGCCAACCAATAATGATATTCATTACAGTGCTTACGTCGCAATGCATTGTTATAATATAATGGTATCTACTTTATTTGTATTAGGAAAACTATTTGAGCTAGACATATAGGATTTTCACGGTTATGTCAAATACAATACTGTTTCCTTTCTCATGGATCAGTTTTTGCAAAATCTTAGTTTTTGTCTTAGCACGAATAGTATTTATTAGAGATTGATTAGTTTGGTGCCCGTCACACACCACATAGGGGAATGCAGTAGGACAACACCGCAGGGCTCCGATTGGTTGCCCCTCTAGTAGCGGTCAAGGACAAACACCTTCCCGTTTGAAACACATAGTAACCAGAAAACTCGCGTTGACCAAAACTCGAACTCAGGACCTCTTGAACATGTGGCGGACACGCTACCATCTACGCTACAGATGTGGACAACAACGTTCAAGAGGTCCCGAGTTCGAATCTCGGTCAGGGTGAGTTATCTGGATAAGGTTTTTTCCGTGGTTTTCCCTCATCCTTCAAGCGAATGTCGGGTATCTCTAAGCGCCATGGACCCTGGACACATTTGAGCATCATTTCATCCATTTCATTCACCGTCCGATATGAGTTTAACGTTTGGGGACGTAAATTACAAAAAAAAAGGAAGATATGGAAGAATTGGTGAAATAAATGGAGAAGACCCTCCGCAACAGTCCGTCCAGTCGCCGTTTTGCCCACCACTATTCCCATTTACAGTCCATTGGGATTGAACTCCGGTTACTTTGTTGAGAGACGAGTGAGCAACCACTTGGCCACGGCATATAGACTTCCTTTTTTTCGGTAAACACACAAAGGGATATTCACGTGGTTGAAAAATCAGGTGAAGTTTATTTTAATCCACTCTAAAGAAACTCTTGCAAATATTTGGTGGTTATGTAGCAAAACGCTACACTATTAAACACTTCTGATAAAACAACAGCCAACCGTTAAACAGAGTACGAAGTACAACGCTGACCAGAGTGTACTAGAGAAGCCCCGAGGTACAACGTTATGGCTACAAAAAGAAGCAGTCGCCATTAAAATTAACGACGTTCTGCATAGAGCACCCACTAACGTTCCTGCTTCTCTTTCACTTTTGTCTTTTCTTTTCTGGCGTAGCACAGAGGAAAAGTGGCCTTGCCTCTAGGCTCCCACTGGCACGTCCTGCGTAAGAACTGATACTATGTTCAGCAAACTGATATTTAATACTGGGTTTAGAAAGGACAATTTAACTCACTTTCTCTGTTGTACCTTGTCTGTTAGTATTTTAATAGTTAGGGGAAGTTTATTCCTACCTAACCCATATACCACCTCGGTAGCGTAGATGGTAGCATGTCTGCCTCAACTTCAAGAGGTCCCGTGTTCGAATCACGGTCAGGGTGGGTTACCTGGATAAGGTTTTTCCGGGGTTTTCCCTTATCCTTTAGGAGGAATGTCGGGTAACTGTAAACTCTATGTATCCTGGAATCATTTGAGCATCATTTCACCCAATTCATTCACCGTCCGATATGACTTTACGTTGGAGGACGTAAATTAAAAAAAAAAAGGAAAGAAAAATATTTTCGTTGGTGTTCCCGGGTCGCTAGGCGAATGCTGGATAAGTTAACATCCCCCAAATTTCCTGTTCCTCAATTTCATCTCCATAATCATATCACATCATTTCTTATCTGGTAGTCTCTTTCAGGGTAGAAAGTATCGGCTTGTTTCTCGGCGTGGCATGGCAGGATGATACACTCCTGGTAAAACTTACTCCCGGTAGAGGGCTATCCGGTCCCCGAGACAGGTCTAGTTGGCGTTTCCGGATTATAGTAGTGTGGGATAAATGAACATGCAACTGATTTCTTAAGGCACTTTATAAATATATCAAACTTCTACATTTAAATTTTTAAAATTTTTATAAAACATTTCTACAGCTAATACTATAAAGCAATACAAGTTAGATAAATATACAATAATACTACAGTCTTATTTTTAAAAGAAGATATGTGAAGGTCATCAAGCAAGGGACGCGAAGGGTACGAACTGAAGGTCGTTGTAATGGTAACGTAAACAAAGTTTGCCAGATTGGATACACTGAAGAACCACGTACTCCTCAGGTCAGTTATCGGTAGTTGTATGTGGGAAACAGAGTTTGCCCAGTTGAGCTGTGTATTTTTAGCCTACTTTGTTAAACACTATTAAAATACGTTTTTATGGAAGCAAGACGTAGTGGCGGTAGGATTAGAGGTGGACCAAGGAATCATGGTCCAAGACAAAGATTAGCTTACGGTCGGGGTGTTACATTGCATAGCCAAGTTAGAGAATTTGTCTGTTCTCTTAGAGAATTCTTCCAACAGGAAGACGAGAGTTTGCTCCTTATCAGTGAACAGATTATCCCTTTTATCCAAAAGCGACTGTCCCATATGAGTCGATTGCACGTAAAACAATTCCTGTGGGTTGAAATTCCGGTATATCGGCGGCGTTGATATGAACATGTCAATTAACAAAGTCATTAACAATAGTACCGGGTGTCCATAAATGAATATCGGGGTTTTAACGCTTTATAACATTATTAATTAATTATTTATTAATTAATTAATTAATTAATTAATTTATTAATTAATTTATTTATTAATTATTTATTAATTATTATTAATTATTTATTTATTAATTTTATTAAACTAAAATTAATGTTATAAAGCGTTAAAACCCCGATATTCATTTATGGACACCCTGTATATTGGGATATTAATGTATACGCAACGAGGAGAGGTGCAAGCGCCTCGTTTTTTCAATTCTCGAGATTCCATTATGTGCTTACCATATGTGTATTGCACATTATTTTTTGCACTGTGTATTTATATCAATCTGAACTTTAGTAGTGAAGATATTAGCTGAAACATTAATACATATATTTGAAGATAAATGTTACATTTTAGAACGTGCATCGCGTATATGCTTTTCTATGGAGAAATACTTACCGCACTAGTGAGGGGATGTCAACTTATGATGCACAGTAACAATAACGGTATGTATGGAATATTAGTTACATAGTACAAAAATTATTTAAAAGAATTCACACATGTGAAGAGTGTACAACTCAGTGAATATGTGAACAACTTACTTCTGTTTTAAAGTAGGCTAATACAGATTAACTTGTGCATATTTTTGTTGAGGTGAGATAACTCGAAACCTTGTTTAGGTTTCGAGTGTTGAGAGGATAAAGAAAGGTGATCTGGTGGGCGACATTGCACTACCACGTGGAGAAACAGATGATCTTCACGTATCTTCTGTTATAAATCAGTGTATACCTTATGAGCAAAACTTACCTTTACCCACATTTTAAATTCCTTCCCCATTTTTAATTATAAAACAACATATATTAATTTACAAAAATATTTGTAGCTAGCCACGTAACTTAGTCTGTAGAGCACCTGCCTGCCGTGCTAGGGGTCCCGGGTTCGATTTCCGACGGTGGGGATGGGGATTTTTTTCCGACCAATATAAATCTTCATCTTCCTCAGTCTGGAAGTCATGCCAAATTTTTGTACTCCACTCATACCTTACTGAAGTACTGCCTACTTACGAGCATACTGGAGCTTTACTTTCCAATGAATTTAAATAGCTTTATACATTTTGCGGCAAACCCGCACACCACTGTTAAATTTATTGGGTTCTAATTGGAGCTATAATTTCTCTTATCCTCAGATGAATGGTTGTAGGAAATGGATTTTGGTGGTTGTTGGCTACACAGTCGTATTTTTTTGTTGCAGAGTTATTTGGTTTAATTCCTACTAAGTTTGCTTATCGACTTGGATCGGTGACCACGTGTTAGTAAAATTCCTAACATAATTAAATTTTACTTGAAACCCTGAATTACTTGTTTAAAGTTACTTGCGCGCGGTTTCTATTTCTTCTTTATACGGTGACTACTTTGCTCTAATAAGCTTCTAATGCTGCTTCTAATTAAACTGGTTGCGCTATTAACTTACCTACATTTCAGACTTATAAATCTTCGCTTTTCTACTTAACGCTTATGAACGCATCATTCCTGTCGTTGTATCACCTTTTAAGTAAGTTTTTCTTACTTCATGATTCAGTTTGATCCCCTCTCTATCTTTAACACATGACCAAACTAGCTCACCCTTTTCAAATTTACATTATTATTGGTTTCTCATTTATTTCGAAATTTCGCATTGGTTTGTACAACTCATTGACGTACAGTCCACCCTGAGTGGGGAACGCCTACCCTGAGTTGTTTGTAACGGTATACATCGTTATCAAATCAGTGAAGTAAATTACTTCAGCGTTCATGCTCAGCTGCACTTTGAAAGTCCTTTGTCCCAAAACATTCCTGGCTGAAAGTATACTATAGTTCTCAGACATTGAACTTTTACTAGCACAAAGAAGATAGTGGTCCTTCCCTCCTGTCTCTGCGACGTGTACAGATTTTTTAAAGAATGTTTTCTTTGCTTGGATGCTAGTATGTATGCTATATTAAATTATATTCTTCCCTTCCTATTCCTTTAGTCAACTGCTACTTTAATCATTACTCTATCCACTATAATTTCATGTTATTATAACAAGACTTTTATATTAGTTTAGCAAAGCTCTCTTATTAAAATATCTTCTGTTTTTAATTATCTGATTTCAATTAATTCGCCACCTCCAAATCGCTGCCTGATACTGCAGTTACACTTTACTGCTTAAGAAATTTATTTTATTAATCGGTGCATGTCGCCAGCGATCTGTCATTTTTAAGAGATTTTGTGGCTATGCTAACTGACAGTACTCCGACACCTGTTGGACATTCCTTAACTTCGGTAGCAGTACGTCAACTTACAGCACAAGGCAGAAATGTCAATTTTTAATAATATTTTAAAACGTTTATTTGATTCTCCCTGGTAATTTCAACAGAACCTCAGCTATCATTAATATTCGGCACATGTCAAGCTTTGAGCTCATGATTTTCGTTCCTAACATGTCTTGAGCACGCTCAAATGACTTTAATTGCATATTAAAACGACAGGTTAGTCGTATAAACTAGCTGAATAGTGGTGAGCATTTTCGGAGTTTTATGAGAGTTCTTAACTGTAATCTTAAAAAAGATTAGGAGGGAAAGACGTGTGGTTTATGGACAGAGTACCTGTAGACGAAATGTGAACTAATAAAGAAGCTAATGGCCATAAACTTTGGTTGTATGTGCAATAATACGCACACTTTCTCTAGCAATACTCAGGAAGCAGAGGAAATAATTCCTTCCGCCCGGACTTCGTTACCGATGATTTTATTGTAAATACTTTTTGGGTCCTCTGAATAAACAAAACAGTTTCTTAATTTTACATGACCTTCCCTACTAAATTAAAAGAACAGTTATTTAAAAGCATTTTTTTTTTTTATTTTACGTTACTTCAGAAGAATATTTGTTACAAGTGGTTTTGTTTTCTGTAGATAAAATGTAACGTGTGTGTGTGTGTGTGTGTGTGTGTGTGTGTGTGTGTGTGTGTGTGTGTGTGTGTGTGTGTGTGTGTGTGTGTGTGTGTGTGTATGTGTCTGTGTCTGTGTATGTGTCTGTGTCTGTGTGTGTTCAAAGAAAGATCGAATGAAGGTTACCTGTTTCAAATTAGTATTACAAATAAGAATTGAATAGCAAGTTGTTAATCATAAACAAAATATTTTCACTTAAATGTTGTTCCTTATGTATATATCGAAGGGCTGTTCAATAAAGAATGATCCCAATTTTTCGACAACGTACCTTTACTCATCCTCATAATTTTGATGGTCCTTCTCAAAATAGCCTCCCTTGAATGCGATGCACTTGTCCCAGCGTTTCTGCCGGCCTTCAAAGACATGCTGGAAACCATTTTTGAGAGATCCTTCAAAATCGCCTCCGCAGCCTTCACCACTGCTTCTGATGATGGATAATGCCTCCCACGAAGGAGTTTCTTCAAGTTAGGGAATATAAAAATGTCACATAGGGCTAAATCCGGGCTATAAGGAGGGTGACAGATGCACTTCACGTTGATTTTTGCAAGATATTCAGCAACAACATTGGCAATATGCGACTGCACATTGTCGTGGTGCAGCATTCAGCTTGCCTCACGGAAATGTGGTCTTTTGTGTCTGATATGGACTTGCAATGTTTTCAGGACATCCCTGTAGTATTGTCTAGTTACTAATGAGTGTGCAGGTACAACATGCTGATAAAGCAATCAATATCAAAGAATGAAATGACCATAACTTTCCCAACAGAAGCAACCACTTTTGCTATTTTGGGAGTCGGTGATGAAGGAGATTTCCACACTGAGCTTTGCTGTTTGCTCTCAGGATCAAAATGATGTAGCCAAGTTTCATCAGCAGTGATTACGTTTGAATGAAACTTCGGATCTTTCTCTAACATCAACTTTAACTGCATGCAGACCTGCTTTGAGTACTTTTGTTCGGGAACCAACGGTCTTGGAAACCATCACGCACAAACACGTCTCGTGTGTAATGTTTCTGTCACCAACGTGTGGGTGGCACCCAATGAAGTGTTCAGTATTTCAAAAGTGATCTTAAGGTAATTTGTCGATCCTCTCTCACAATGGCAGCAACAGTGTTGATGTTTTCTTCCGTAAGAGCAGTAACTGGAGCACCCGGTTCACCTTCCTCTGAAATTGATTGTCTCCCCTCTTTGAACATTTTAAACCACCTTCGAGCTGTACTGTAGGGAAGAACAGACTCTCCATATGCCTTCTGTAACATTGTATAGGCCTCAACTGAAGATTTGTTGAGACGAAAGCAGAATTTCAAAGCCACATATTGTTCCTCGAGTGTTACCTCCATTGCAGCGGTAGACGATACTGAACATGTCTGAGCTTACCTGGTTCTCATAGGCAATGATACTATTACGGCGTGTTTGTTTCACATTAAGCTAACAGAATATAAGATTGAATTTTAGTGCGACAAATTATGACCGTAAAAAATTATGATCATTATTTATTGAACAGCCCTTGTATTTGCAATAAGATTTGCCGCATTCTGTAGAAGGTCTCTCGCTCCGTCGGGCTTCGAAGCGACGATCTGTTGCCCTGTTGCCTTTCGCCGTACTAGCCGATGTGCCTTAAGAGGCGCTATGATCATATATATTAAACTTAAAAAAAAAGTTAACCACTAGCGCGACAGCCCTAAGAGCGCCAAGGCCTACTAAACCGAATGCCGGCCTCACGCCCACTTACGCACGGCAGAGGTGCGCGATCTTCCAATCGATACGGGGAGGAGATGTGGTCAGCATATCGGCATCCCCCAGCCTGATCGTTTGTTTCCCTGACCAGGGCCGCTTACTTATCGTGAGCTCCTCACTTTCCTCACGATGCTGAGTGGACACCGGTCCTATACCCGGGACCTAAAATCCGCACCCCATGGGTGGAATCGAACCCGGGCCGCTGCCTTAGCCCGCTACGCCACGGCTCAGGACTCTTATAAACTTAAACTTATAAACTTACGAGGGCTGTTCAATAAAGAATGATCATATTTTTTTTACGGTCATAATTTTTCGCAATAAAATTCAATCTTATTATATTCTCTTAGCTTAATGTGAAACAAACACGTCGTAGAAGTTTCATTGTTGGTACTCCTGATTCCCGCATGTGAGAACCAGTCAGCAATTTCAGACATGTTCAGTATCGCCTACCGCTGCAATGGAGGTAACACGCGAGGAACAACATGAGGCTTTCCTCTCAACAAAACTTCAGTTGAGACCTATACAATTTTACATGAGGCCTATGGGGACTCTGTTCTTCCCTACAGCTCAGCCCGAAAGTGGTTTAAAATGTTTAAACGGCGAGACAATCAATTTTTGAAGAAGGTGGACCCGGTGGTCCAGATACTGCTCTTAGGTAGAAAAAATCAACACTGCTGCTGTCATTGTGAGAGAGGATCGACAAATTACCTTAAGATCACTTTCTGAAACACTGAACATTTCATTGGGTGCCACATTTCTGTGAAGCAGGCTGGATGCTGCACCACGATAATTAGCGGCCGCATCTTGCCAATATGTTTGCTGAATATCTTGCAAAAATCAACGTCAAGTGTATCCCTCATCCTCCCCATAGTACGGATTTAGCCCCATGTGACTCTTTTCCATTCCCTGACTTGAAGATATGCCTTCGTGGGAGGCATTATCCATCATCAGAAGCAGTGGTGAAGGCTGCGGAGACGATTTTGAAGGATCTCTGAAAAATGGTTTCTAGCATGATTTTGAAGACGTACAGAAACGCTGTGACAACTGCATCGTATTCAGGGCACACTATTTTGAGAAGGACCATTAAAATTATTAGTATGAGTAAAGGTACGTTGTCAATAAAAATTGTGATCATTCTTTATTGAGCAGCTCTCGTATTATAATGAAGATAATACAAAATGGCATTTTAGTAGCACAAAACAAGGAAGAGTGTGAGAATATCGCATCAAAATTATATACGAATTCTTACATACAATAATTGTACAATACCAATAAGATAGGCCCATAACTTGAGGATGATCTCAGCATCCATACGAGTGCGACCGAATCCATATGTGCATCTATCGGATGCAACAAGAAGGTATGTAAAACATTTGATAAAACATTTCTTGCGGATAGAGGATAAAACATGTTACATGAACATACAAACACTGGAAACATAAACAAGGTTAGGAGTTATCTGAACAAAAATATGTACAGTTAATCTGCATTAGCCTACTTTAAAAACAGAAATAAGTTGTCCATACAATTCACTGAGTTGTAGCGTCTTCACATGTGTGAGGTCTTTTAAATAATGTTTGTTCTATGTAACTAATATTCCATACATATCATTATTATTGCTATGCATCGTAAGTTGACATTCCCGCACTAGCGCTGTAAGTATTTCTCCATAGAAACACATATAGGCAATGTACGTTCTAAAATCTAACATTTGTATTCAATTATATTTATTAATATTTCAGCTAATATCTTAATTACTAAAATTCAGATTCATATAAATACACATAGTGCCAAAAAATTTGCAACACACATGTGGTAAGCACATAACGGATTCTCGAGAACTGAAAACACTGGGTGCAAGCGCCTCGTTTTCTCAAACCTTTTCTCGTTACGGGCCGCGCCGTGGCTTAGTGGTTAGACAGCTTGGCTCTCACCAAGGCGGCCCGGGTTCGATCCCAGGCGACCGCAAAGTGAGATTTGTGGTGGACAACACGGACCTGGGGCGGGTTTTCTCCGGGACCTCCGGTTTCCCCCGCCATCTCATTCCACCGGTGCTCCATCTTCATCTCATGTAATCAGTGTCACCGCCTGCGGTGCCGTATGTAGTAAAAGCGGGCGTTAAACACTACACATTTCCTCGTTGCGTATACATTAGTATGGCAATATACTATTAATCAATGAATTTGTTGATTGATATGTCCATATAAACGTCGCCGATATGCTGGAATTTTGACCCACAGAAGTTATTCTACGTGCAAGCATATCTACTGACATGTGACTTTCGCTTTTTGGATGAAAGGAATAAGCTGTTCATTGATAAGAAGCAAACTCTCGTCTTCATGTTGGAAGAATTCTCTGCAGACAAATTCTCTAGCTTGGCTGTTCAATGTAACACTCCAACCGTAAGCTGACCTGTCTTGGGCCATGATTCCTCTGCCCAGCTCTAATCTTACCACCATTACGTGTTGCTTCTATAACAACATAATTTTAATTGTGTTTCAACAAAGTACGGCTAAAAATATACAGCACAACTGAATTCTCAACCAAATACTATTTCCCTGATACAACTAGTGACGACTGACCTGGGGAGTATGTGATCCTTCAGTGTATCCAATCTGGCAACCTTTGTTTACGTTACCAGAGCAACGACCTCCTTCGCGTCCCTTGCTTGATGACCTTCACGTATCTTCTCTGATAAGACTGTAGGTCCAGAAATTGTCCATCTGCTTTCTAGACCATCTCTTCTACAGTCCAATATGACCATAATGACCATAAATAAAAGTAAACGAAGCTGAATAGAGAAAAGCATTTAAAGTAATACATCAGTTCACCGAACGGTTTCGTCTGTGGCCAGCATTCGGGAGGCATGGGTTCGATTCCCTTGGCGACCTACCTGACACATGGGATTTTGCGTAGGATTTCCCGGGTCGCTAGGCAAATGCTGGGTAACTTAGCTACATCCATCGAATTTCTTGTCACTCCGTTTCATCTCAATTATTATTTCATACCATCTCTCATATGCTGGTCTGTTTCAGTGTTGAAGTGTCGGTGGCTGTCTCGGCGGTGCATGGCAGGATGATATGATCCGAGGAAAACTACTTCCTCCTCCGGTAGGTCTGTTGCCGGCCTCCGCTCCTCTGCTGCGACCATTTCGAAACCGCCAGCTAGGGACCTTTGGGTTCGGATCGCCTGCCTGGGACCATTAGGGCTCGGATGCTGGGCTTGTTACCATCCTGCTGTAGGGGAGCGAGTACTTTGTCCTGGCCTGACGGGGGAAGTATCCATCCAAGTAAACTGTAGGGACCCTGCCCTCTGTATTGTCGTTGCTCCTTGAGACGGCCGTCCTCTGTATCCTTCGTCCCGGGGGTGCCCCCACTTGGGGGCATAGGTAAAATGGGCCAAGCATGTTGGCCTACGTACCTAAACCCCTCCGTAATTGAATCCTAATACAGATGTATTATGTTATCTTGACAGGAATCTTGCGCGGTAGGGATGAGTATCAAATGTGGCAGGGATAGGCACCTCTCACCACAATGCGTCACGCGCGTAAGATTACGAGAGGGGAGTACGCAGCACAGGTTGACTAAAAACTAAAAACTAAGCTTACCTTTTACAAGTCAAGGCTAATTCTCGAAGATCTGCGTAGCCAGTATTTCAGCTCTTCTAAATTAAGGCAGCAACTCCGCTGATACCAAATGGCGATTCGTCTTCTTCATTCTCTTCCTGTTGGTGGTGCTCTGGCCCATCTTCATCCTCTTCATACTGATCTTCTGCTTCACCATCATTTTCCTCCTGTTCACTGTCACTATCACCACTGTCACCATTTAAGTGAATAACTAACTCCTCTCCTGCACCTAGAAGTCCCTCGGTTCTCATATATTCCACTTCGACTTTCCTTACATGTTTGCATGCTTTTTGCTGTTCTTCTACTATTATTGATTTCACTTTTTCATCTGTAAGTTTAATTGTATCATCCATTTCAAAAGAAACAATGTTTAGAAACCCAGTTTTTTAGTGTGGCCCACATTAGTTCTATGGGGTTTAATTCCGGATGGTAGGGACGTAGTCATAGGACAGTATGATTGTGCCTCTCGAGTATTTTATATATTTTATAAGAAGGTGCTTGTTTTACGGGTAGAATAATGTCACCAGAAAGTCGGAACTCCCTATAGAATCAGCCGGCAGCAGCAGCAGCAGGAGACAGAGGCGTTCGTGCACGCCCACTCATTTGTCTTATAGCGGTAACGAGGGGTGGCTGGAAAACATCACTGTGCCGTCTCTTTCCGCTCCCCCTGAGTTCTAGAACTTACGGGATATTTCATCTAATCCGGAACCTTCTATATTGGCCAGTTGGTCCTATATAAGCAACGCGTCGGGCTGGAGGAAAGTCAGTGCTTGGCGAGCAGCGTAGCAGCGCCGTGCTAATGTACGGACGAGAAGACTGTGTACGTGCATCGGAAAAGTGTATGTAACTGAGCGTGCAGTGGAACTGCAACGGACCAACTGGTGAATTGTAATTGTGCGCATTACGTAATTCTGTGTAATCGGTGTTCAACTGTAATTCGGTGGAAATAAAGAACATTTTTGAGTGGTGCAATCGGACTTTTAATTTCACGAACCCACAGTCACAATAAGCTAATAAATTTCAGGGTTTCTTAGGTTCGAAAAAATAGTGTTTTTGAACTCATCTTCAGTCATGTGTCTCTGTAGCCAGGATATCATTTGATCTCTTCTAGAGCGTGAATTTGGATGTTTTTAAATTTGCACGTTGTGATATTGGGCGTTATCTATAACTAGCACAGATCTAGGAGCCAGGTTAGGAATAAGCCTTTCTTGAATCCATTTTTGGTGATTGTTACAACTCATATTGTTGTGGTAATCTCCGCGCTTTTGTTGGGCCTTAAATCGTACATAGGCATTCGGAACAAAACCCAGTTCTCCTCCAGCATGCACGATTACCAACTGCTGGCCTTTCGACATTGGTGCAAAGAGTCCTTGTAGCGAGTTATCACTCCAGGCATATGGCGTTGTATGTGCTGTAGTGATGTAAGTCTCATCCATATAAATTATATTGCGATCTTCATTGCGGTATCTTTGAATATCTCGTAGATATTTAAGTCTTTTTGCCCGTATGTTATGATGTTCCATTAAACTTAGTCTGTTGCGTTTGCTTTTATTCCATCTAAGTCCTAGCTTCAAAAGAACTTTTCTTAATGTTGAGACACTGCCTTGGAAGTCAATGGAATTTTGAAGCTTCATAATGTAGCGGCGCTGGGCATAAACGTTTTGGCACAAATAGATAATAGACGGCGGGTAATATTTCACGAGCTTGCATGAGCAGTTAACGATTACGCGGCGAGTGATCACAAAAGCGGCAAACAATGTTATCTCAGATAAAGGACTCGCCGCCACAGGTAGGATTTCACGTTTCGAAGTTTCTAGAGATATCTCGATTGACGGAGAATGGTTGTTTTTCTCGTTTGTTCGTGAATGTTCTTGACTTATGAATGGACATATAAAAAGGATTGTAACACGCCAGCAGGACAGTTGTGAGACAGTTGTTGTGTAACAAGGGTGTAGTTGTTATACAATGTGTCACGGTTTGTTATTGTCATCGAACTTGGTAGACTGATGGTGTATGCAACGTAATGCTGCTGTAATCTATAAGAGTATTTCTAAGAAAACAAATTAGATTTTTAATTTCTGCAACTCGGCCTTTTATTTCTACGAACTCACAGAGTTACAATAAGTACTTTATTCAGAGTCGGTCGTTATTTTTCTGCGATGTGAAAGTTATTGACAGTTCGCCTAATTTCTTCTTCATTAAAGTCATCCAAATTAGATTTTGTGCATTTTCTAGATTTTTGTTTACCTGGGGTAGAAAACGACGCCGTTGCACCAGAATCAATGGTTTTTGTTTCCCTAATAATTCTCCTAACTACTTACAGACACACCTGTTGCCTCTGATACCCTTTTCCAGATTTTCCGAGCAGACTCAGACCCTTGTTCCTTTTTCATAAATGTATACACATTGCTTATTACTTCTCGTGTTTGAGAATATAGCACTTTATTTCCTAATTTGCTGCTAGGAGGCGCCATTTCTAAGTGATCCCTTGGAACTAGGAAACACGCACTTTTTTTAAGCAATGTGTAGTATCACTCAGTAGCTCTGCACTTGTTTACTTGCTCGCAACTGATACCAAACTGACCTGCCCTCCCCTCCAGTTGCAACCCTTCTGAAGTGGACTCGTCCAGATACCACTGCGCATCGCTCTGCACTTTTCAAGATAAAAAAATACATCTGCACATCACTACAGTAATATAAGAACTAAGCAGAGCAAAATAGGGTGAGATTAATTTGTTAATGTTCTCTACCCAACCTTCACTCTCGGTTTACCAAACAACACACTGAAATATTAATGTGTTTTACTTTGGATACAAAAAAGTCGATCTTTCTGACACTCTCCTTGTGGTGTGTGACCTTCAAAGAATACGGGGTAAATTCATTTCACCAAGCGCTGAGTGGATCCATTTGATAACGTCTCTCGCCCCTTTTGGTAGCATCTCCCATCTCAGTTTTTTACGACCATACAGCGAAACTTGGTAACTATAACCTCGGCGGTGTAGAGGAAAGAGGGGAACGGCATGTCAAAACAAACAGATTTGGATGTTTTGCGTCACTCAAGTACAACCTCACTGTTCACATTTCAAAATGTTTCAAAAAGTGAAGTACGTAATTTTCATTTCACGTTTATTTTGGTTGGATATTTGGTTTTTTTTTTCAGATAATTTAAATGCTCCTTTTAGCCTTAAAATTATATTTTTAAATTACATAACTAATAAATAAAATATAATATTGTAACGTTCCATAGTTACATTTGGGAATAATTGTGAAAGGTTAAAACAATTTACTAAATGAAATACTGGGAAGCGCTACGCCAGAGGAACCTGGAGCTTTGGTACACAACATGCATAAACAAAAAAATAACTTGCTGCTTACTCACACAAATGAATCAACCTTTATTAAATCACTGCGTGTAATTCGTTCCTTTTGAGCTTTCAGCCCACATTACAAAAAAGTTACTTTAAGAGTACATTCTATAATTGATTCTTTACCAAGAGAGCATCAACTTAGATACAGAGACACCTAGAAAAAATCGGACAAAGCAGAGTACTAAGTTTTGAAAGTGAAAATCGCCATTTGAGTGCTATTTTATTGAAATTAATCATAATCGACAGGTATATGGGTTCATTCTTGTAAGAAAATAAATGTTATTTCACATAAACATTATATAATGCGTGCTTTTTTGAGAATTAAAAAGAAATATGGCATTTTTTTGGCTCTCAAAAGTAATCGGACATAACTTGAGTGTAATACAAAATATGGCTTACTACTTTGTGGCTCTTCCTCTTCTTTTCACTACTTCTCACAACCTATTTGGCATGCTGTGTACCAGGTTTTTCAGGTCGGCTGTAGAAAGTTTGCTCCATTCCATGAGCCAATGAGCCATGAGCGAGAACAAGTCGTCCGGGTGCTCCCGGAAGGTGGACGGAGCGCCACGGTACCTTCCGCTAAGCGGATTTACACGTGCGGTCTTATAGAACTGGTCTTATCTCCAAAGCTTGGATGTCCGTGTAAAGTGATGGACCTGTTTCGACCTCTGCTAGTGCTCCTGGTTGCGGGGTGAGTTTTCAGGCAGGAGGCTAGTGCCCTATGCCGCCACGCTAGGAGCGGCCTGCGTTGCAGATTCTATCCAGTATGGCGGGGCCAGGAACGAGAGGTCGGGTAGCTGGAAAACATTTAGGTTGGGCTTCGCATTTGGGTCACACATGGGAACTGGACTGCTAGGAGTCAGCCGACAGGTCAAATCCAGCCCTGGTGTGGCCGGGACAGAATTTAGTACTGAAGGGATGACAGGCTGGTCTCACCACTCAAGGGCGTCCTTGGGGAGGCGGTAGCTCTTTCTCCTTCTGGGTACACGGTGGTCATATTGTCCTAGTGTGTTATCTAGGTGGTTGGGATGAGGTGTAATTCTGGCATACAATGTGTGCAAGCGTTCACGCACAACGTCCTTAACGTAAGGTACGCCAGAATGGGTATGTAGCATGTGTGATGGAAACGTACGTTCGGTACCGTAGATCACCCTAAGAGCCCTGTTACGCACGGCTTGCAGTCTGCGGATGGTGGTACGAGCCACCGATCCCAAGACCTCGCATCTATACAGGATCAGTGGCGGGATGATCGCACGATACACCCGTAGTTTCAGGCGACTGGGCATGGTTGATCGGAATATGCGGTACAACTGCCTGAGCGCTGCATGGCCGAGGCTGATTTTTTCACGGACATGTGGGGTGAAGGTGAGGCCGCGGTCCAGTCTGACACCTAGGTATTTGGCAGATCGGACCCAAGGGATCCTTCTCCGCCTGAACCTCAGGTCTCCTTCCGGGCGCCAGCGGAGGACCTTCCCCAGCAGAAGGGCAGAGCTCTTCTGTGGGCTAATGGCCATCCTCTTGCAACCTCTCCTTCAAGTGCTGCTTGGATGTGATGGGGTCTTCCGCACGGCCTTCTCCAATTTATCCCATACTGCTTTAATGGGATTAAGATCCGGGGACTAAGGGGATGGATGCAGTGCATGAGGACAGTTGTAAAGTAACCATAGCTGCACAATTTGGGTTCGGATCATTATCCTGATAAAATGAGAAGCTGTCCAAAACACCCATCATTTCTGCACTTTGTTTTAAATTTTGCTGTAATAGTCTTCAGATAGATTTCCTTGTTCATGATTGTGTCTATAAATACCAGCTCTCCCACTCCCGTAGAGGAAATACAGCCCTACACGTTTACACTCCCTCCGCCGTGTTTGGCTGTGCCTTGTAAATTGTACTCTTCCAGCTCCTTGTTTGGTTACCTCCACATAATCACCCTGACATCGGAACCAGGGAGGTAGTATTTACTTTCGTCACAAAAAATAACTTGGTCCCACCAATTGGTTGCCTTGTTAACAAAGTCTTTGGCAAATTGTAAATATCTTCCTTTTATTCTTGCTGGAGATATGTGGCTTTTTTTTTCTGGCTACGCGAGCATTAAAATCTTGTTTTCGCCTTTGGCCCTTCTGACTGTTTCAGGGCTGTCAGTGCCAGTTCTTCCAGAATCTCAGCACAAATCACGGATAACGTATACGCGGATTCCGTTTTACCTTCCGCATAATATAAGATTCCTGCCTATCGGTAAGAAATTTTGGTCGCCATGGCTTTGCTCGAGAATCAATTCTGTCTTCATACTTATACCGGTGAATTGTGTCACTAACTGTACTTTTGCTAAGATTTACAATCTCTGCTACTTCCCGGTATGTTTTGTTCTTTTCATAGTGATAGATCACTGTTTATGTTCAGAGGTACTCTGCTTGCCTCTGGGCCCCATGCTATGCTCTCGCCTTCTTCTTGGTGCACAATTGGCGTACTTCTACGCTGCTAATTTTTCTACTGACGGGCTTCACCTATTCATTTGAATTTCATTCCATTTGTGCTGTCCGATTCCTTTTGTGTCGTAAACTCATGATGTAAACAAGGTTGAATTAGAAAGCTCTTAGCTGAGCCACATTTTCAATATCCGAAGTGGATATTCATAGCATATGATTTTGCTTAACACAAGGAGCACCTTGAGATTGATACACATAATCTATCCTGCTTTATAGAGCACTTCATATTGAAATACAAAGTCTGTCCGATTATTTATGGGAGTCAGTGTACATCCGTCTGCCATGCTTGCAACTTCAGAAAGACTTGATTTGCCCTTCTGCTAATAGAAGCCAAGTAATTTTAGTTAACTGATGGAAATAAATCTTTTCTTCACACTAGCCGTATATAGGCCAAGGTCTTTGATAGATTCAAAATGATAAACTCAATGCCATGGCCGGGATTTGAACCACGGAACTCCTGGTTTCCGTCCAGTCGCTCTAACCTATTGAGCTACGATGGCCAACTTGCCGTCACGACATTAAATTCCCCATTTGATTCGTATATTTCCCCGGTAGACCACTAGGGGCCCTCGCATCCGAGATACACCGTTTGTGACGACTTAGTATCGTAAGTACTTGAGTCCAGGAATCATCATTTAATTCTTATTATTTTAGTTAATTGATGGACATTAATCATTTCTTCACACTAGATATCAATTAACTAAAATAATAAGAATTAAATGATGATTGCTGGACTCAAGTACTTACAATAGTAACTCTCCGTAACCCATCCAAATGGTACTCGGCGTTTCTCTCTGCAAAATAGTTGTTCACTAATGTGATTGCCTCTTCATTTGATGAAAACCTCCGTACTGCGACCGTAATTTTCAGACGAGGAAACAAAAAGAAGTCGCTTGAGGCTAGAACTGGTGAGTAAGGCAGATGGTCAAGCAGTTCAAACCGTAATTCATGGATTTTTGTCATTGCAACTAGTGAGGTGTGAGACGGTGCGTTGTCTTCGTGAAACACGATTTTATTTTTTTGCAAATGTGGCCGTTCTTCCCCAAGTTCTGCCTTCAGCTTGTCAAGTAATGATGCGTAGTATGCTCCTGTAATGCTTTTTACTTTCTGAAATAATCGATTTAAATAACTCCATAATTACCCCCCAAAACAGTCATCAGTATCCAGCCAAAAAATACAGTTTTTGCTTCTTTTTGGAGCCGGTTTCCCCCTTGCAGACCACTGATTTGACGTATTTTTGTTTCGGGCGTATCCCAATTTCATGTATAGTAATTAATCGGCGCCAAACTCGGATTTATTGCGCCTAAACTGCGCTAACAGAGTTGCAAACGTTCATTCGAACACGTTTTTGGTCTAACGTGAGCAAACGCGGCACCCAACGCGCGGACAGCCTGCTCATGTCTAAATATTGATTTAATATGTGACAAACACGTTCTTTTGTCATGTGCATAGCCTCTGCTATCTGTATCACTTTAAATTGGCGTTCGTCTAGCACCATTTGGCGATGTTTTCGTTGGTAGTTGCAGTTTTTGGACGTCCCAAACCTTCATCGTCTCCCAAGATCTTACGGCCACGTTTAAATTCAGCTGCCCAAAGGTGACTGTGGTAAATGATGGTGTAGGGTCCTCATACACAGAATCCAACTCATGTTTGATTTGCGTAGGCGTATTTAATTTCAAAAACAGATGTGTAGTGTTTAACGCCCGCTTTTACTACATACGGCACCGCAGGCGATGATACATGAGATGAAGATGGAGCACCGTGGAATGAGATGGCGGGGGAAACCGGAGATCCCGGAGAAAATCCACCCCAGCGCCGTGTTGTCCACAATAAATCTCACTTTACGGTCGCCTGGGATCGAACCCGGGTCGCCTTGGTGAGAGCCAAGCGGTCCAACCACTGAGCCACGGCGCGGCCTCAAAAACATATTTAATAACAGCTCGATACTCGAATTTCTCTATTTTCATTCAAACACTCGCATCGACTCATTCAAATGACTTACATAACTTCTAAGTGTGTCCAAAATAGGTGATACTTTGGTGAGTAACTGTCAACAGATATACAATGAAATTACTAGCTTTTATTTACGAGTGCTGCCATCTTCATGTTGAGGTTGGAAGCTTTTCAGACCACACTTGTACGTCGCCTGTTCGCGCGTTCAAAGACCATCATATTTATATATTTACGCACCCCCAAAAAGACAATTTTGTTTATCAAAACTTTATATTGATTACCTTAATTATAACTGTTCTATTTACATTTCATTCCCAATGGCAGAATAACGAACTAACTCGAATTTGATATATTTGTAATGATAATTCAGAAGTTCGCCGGGTCAGGTAGTGACAGTAGACTTGAATAGAATTGACTTAAACCCGCCACACCAGAGTCGGGAACCGAACCATGGACCGTGAATGAAATTCAACTACCCCAGCATCGCCCAAGGGGACCGGTAAACTGTGTTAATTCGTCATACAATGTTTGAGATGTCAAACCACTTTGAACGGCGCTGCACAACGTCACAAAGGTTGTCACCGTGACCTTTTCCCTTTATGTATACGGGTTTTAGCTACGTGTTTATTAAAATACCAGGGTGTATATTTGTAATTTTGTTTGCATGCCTCATTAGGCATGCAGTGGTTGCTTCCCAGGCAGTTAAGTAAATGTTAGTAGTGAATGAGACTATACCTCAAGGATGCTATATTTTGAAAACGGATTATAGCAGCAGAGAAACCGAGAACCCAAGTGAGAACATAAAAACACAAGTTAACTAACAGCACACGAATAAAAACATGGAGGATGAGGGAAGGAGGAGAGGCAAGAACTGCAGGGGTGTAATAACGCGACTAATGAGCGGTTTTTATGAGGTGATGAAAAGAGTGACGTCACTGCAGGAATTCCCTCCTTGCGGTGCTGGTGTATGGTAATGAGCGGGCGCTCCGTGTTGCTAAGACGTCCGCAGCCCTCCCTTCTACTTCCGCAAGAAACAAAGAGATTTTGGCATGTTCTTCTCCTGGAATGCCATAAAGATTTCCGAGGTGTAATACCCGGCAGGCCTCTGTTACTTTTTCATCTTCGCCATCCATTTTCCCCAGCTGACCCAGATCCAAAGACGCAAACAGTCGTTAAGTTTTCACTGTCTCAGGCTTTACAAAGCAGGAAGCGGCGTCTTAATCTATATAGCACAAATGTGTGAAAATTATTAAACACAAATACATTGGTACCTCAAAGTAAATGTAACTTTAAATATCTTTACAAATGTACAAACTATTCCTATAAACACGTATTCCTGTTTCGGTTAATTAATGGCAATTAAACATTTATTCACACTAGCCGTATATAGGCTAAGATTTTGTATAGAGTCAACATGAAAAATTCAAGGCCATGACCGCGATTTGAACCACGCATCTCCTGGTTTCCGTCTAGTCGCTCTAACCCATTGAGCTACCATGCCCAACGTGCTGTTCTGACATTAAATTCTCCATTTGACTCGTATACTTCCCGGTAAAACACTAGCAGCTCTCGTATTCGAGATACTCCGTTTGTGACGACTTACTATTGTAAGTACTTGAGTCCCAGGCTTCATCATTTAACTTTTAATATTTTGGCAAGTGTGAAGAAATGAATAATTTCCACCAATTAACCAAAATATTAAACAATTGAACAATTAATTTCCATTTATTGTATCTAATAGTGCTTAAATATAAAGCCCGGGCCTTAAATTACTTACAGCATAGTAAATCGTCATTAAGGCAGTTGTCTCATGTGTTTATGAGAACTCCTAAGTGGTTTACCGGGAAAAACACGAGTCAGTTGGAGAATTTAATGTCATGTCTGCACGTTGGCTATAGTAGCTCAAGGGTTAGAACGGCTAGAAGGCAACCAGAAGATACGTGGTTCAAATCCCGGCTACGGCATTAAATTTTTCCGTATGACTCTACGTTTCCACAATTTAGCCTACACACCAATAGTGTGAAAGGACAATTAATTTCCATTAATTGACCTAATAGTGTTTCGAACTATAAAGCCCGGGCCTTAAAGTACTTACAGCATAGTAAGTTGCCATTAAGGTAGCTGTATCAAGTGTTTATGAGAACTCCTAGTGGTTTACCAGGAAAAACACGAGTCAGTTAAAGAATTTAATGTCATGTCGGTACGTTGGCTATAGTAGCTCAAGGGTTAGAGCGGCTAGAAGGCAACCAGAAGATCCGTGATTCAAATCCCGGCTATGGCATTAAATTTTTCCGTATGACTCTACGTTTCCACAATTTAGCCTACACACGGCCAGTGTGAAGGAACAATTAATTTCCATTAACTGACCTAATAGTGCTTAACTATAAAGCCCGGGACTTATCGTACTTACAGCATAGTAAGTCGCCATTAAGGTAGTTGTATTATTTGTTTATGAGAACTCCTAATGGTTTACCGAGAAAAAGACGAGTCAGTTGGAGAATTTAATGTCATGTCGGCACGTTGGCCATAGTAGGTTAAGGGTTAGAGCGTCTAGACGGCAACCAGAAAATCCGTGGTTCAAATCCCAGCTATGACATTGAATTTTTCAGTCTGACTATCTTTCCAGATTTTTTTTATTTTATTTTAGTGAAGAGAGACTAGCGATTGGAGAACTGATAATCGTGTAGTGATTTGAAGGACAATTCGTTTGTTTGTTTAAGTGTAGTGAAGCCACGAGAGACTGTGTTGGTGTATATTATGTCATTCTGCTGCAAAGGGCTGTACAAACTGTCTTTCCACGGAAATAAAAAGCATTTTGGATTTATGCAAACCACCCTTTAATTTTACGAAACCACAAAGTCGCAATATGAATATACAACTGTCGAAATATGTTCTTTTGTTCTCGTGATTACGTTATGTACTGAAATGTAATATTTCACCGTTTTTCTTTCCATCCTATTCATCCTACAATTGCGTTCGATTAAGATTAGTTTTTGCTCGGAATAAAAATGAAAATGGAAGTATGCAGAAAATTTTCATTGAAAAAATTAGCAATTAACATAATTTAGAATATTAAGGGTTGAATATGAGGTAAAAGCTTTCATATTTACATAGATCTTTTGCGAAAGGTTTCCAAAATATTGATTCCATTCACCCTCTAATTCAGAAAATCTCGAAACTTACGAGTATATTTGTGGTGTATTTTGGTTTGTATACAGTACTCTCCCTAAAGGTAAGTAAGGAAGCAGGCAGAGAAAGTAATGCTTTCTCTAGAAAACATTATATGAGTATAACCCCACCACGTTTTTAATGGTTACTGAATAGAAGAAAGATCCGAACGTTGCTGCGATAGCATTTGTTTTCCGTGGTTGTAGAACTGCGAGGTAAATATTTTTCCGAGCAGCAGCGGAAAAACGTTGCAGAGAAAGAAGCAACGTAAATTGGGAATCCCTGGCTATCAACATCCGCAACATGGCGACTGTGGTTGTTGAATTACTGCAGGGGGCGTGACCTTAGTCGTACATCAACATTACATACCACACCCGTCCTGCGTGCCATTGAACCACGCGCTATCTCTACTCCACATAAACCTTAAGATTTTTAATTTTTATGTTCGTGCATCTACACAAAATAATGCAATATTACAGTGCTAAATAATAATTATTTAGAAATTATTTTTGCATCGAAAAATTGCAACATCCTTACTGGCTTTTCACAAAGGATAATTCTTCTATCCACTTATTTCTAATTGACATAACCGTCTGTGAAATTTGTTTTAATATAGGTTTCCTTGCAGGTACAATGTGAACATGAATACTAAACAATAGTCAGATCATTAGAGAGTTAGATATGTGAAGGCTTCGAACTTCTGTTTATAGCACCAAGAATAAAGGAGAACTCTTAAAATGATTTTTTCACATTTTCTATGTAGTAGATTCTGTCTCTTGCGGTTTACAACTTAGGTAAATATCGTTCAGAATTAATAGGATATGGAAGACCCTCTAGAAAAATTTTGAGTATATAGATAGAGCCAACATGAAAAATTCAATGCCATGGCCGGGATTTGAACCACGGATCTCCTGCTTTCCGTCCAGTCGCTCTTAACCTTTGAGCTACCATGACCAACGTGCCGTCCTGACATTAAACTCTCCATTTGAATCATATATTTCCCCGGTAAACCACTAGGAGCTCTCGCATTCGAGATACACCGTTTGTATCGACTTACTATTATAAGTACTTGAGTCCCAGGTTTCATTATTTAACTCTTATTATTTTAGTTAATTGATGGAAATTAATTATTTCTCCACACTAGCCGTATATAGGCTATGGTTTTTGATAGATAGAGCCAACATGGAAAATTCAATTCCATGGCTGGGATTTGAACCACGGATCTCCTGGTTTCCGTCCAGTCACTCATAACCTTTGAGCTACCATGGCCAACGTGCCGTCCTGTGCTCTACCGGGAAAATATATGGGTCAAATGGAGAATTTAATGTCAGGACGGCACGTTGGATGATGATATATATAAGGACGCTCAACTACGGCGGTCATCAGCACCCTTTAAAAAGCTAGTCATGGCAAAAGCCAGATATAAAACTTTCTAAAAACTATACAAGTGTAACAAAACCTATTAAAAACACACGTACATAAAAAAATTAATCAAAACCTACTAAAAATTTCCTTCATCTTTTTCACCTATTTTTTCACCTTCCCACCGACAGGGGTCTCCACGCACGGCCTACACGTTGGTGGGCCTGTTGACCGTCTCCCTCAACCACGAAGAGGAGCCCACACGAGGGAGACTTGGCTCGGGACCCCGGGTGCGCCAAACCCGTACCTACCGAAGTAGGCCCCTGGGTGGACGGCACGTTGGCCATGGTAGCTCAAAGATTAAGAGCGACTGGACGGAAACCAAGAGATCTGTGGTTCAAATCCCGGCCATGGCATTAAATTTTTCATGTTGGCTCTATCAAAAACTTTAGCCTATATACGGCTAGTGTGGAGAAATGATTAATTTCCATCAATTAACTAAAATTCTGAGTATATATTTAATTTTTCATAAACATTTCCTAATATAGAAATAATATCTTTCACACTAGTCGTGTGCAGGCTAAGGTTTGAATGAGTAGAGGCAGACTGAAAAATTCAATGTCATAGCCGGGATTTGAACTACAGATCTCCCGCTCTCCGTGCGGCTGCTCTAACCAACTGAGCTACTATGGCCAACATGCCGATATGATATTAAATTCTCCCAATGACATATATTTTCTGATATTCTGTCGCAAACACGTATCTACGATCTTGCGGCTTGTTTACACAAAAGGAACTGATAGGCGGGTAGTGTGAAAACCAAGAACCCGCGGACAAAGATAACATGCAGATAAAGGTCTACCGAAACAAAGAAACTGAGGTAAATAGAAATTTCTTGTTACTTCTTGACAGATAGACTGTTGGGGTTCTGGTTTATTTTCGAACAATCTAGAAATTATGATTGAGGTATTTAAGGAAGTGTTGTAGTTGTAAAACAGTGAGTGGTGAAACAGTGTTGTCAACGAGAGACAGCTGGATGTGTTATTGTAACGAGAGCTATTGATGTAATCTGCTGTCACTGTTTGTTATTGTCATCGACCTTGGTAAACTGATGGTGAGGTAACGTAATTCTGCTGTAATCTATAAGAGTAGTTCTACTAAAATAAAGGAGATTTCTAATTTCTGCAACTCGGTCTTTTAATTCTATGAACCCACAAAGTCACAATACTTTTATCGAAGTCGTTGAGGCATATTTGATAAAAATAAACGACATCTAAAATCGTCCATGCGTGTGATAGCATAGGAAAAAATCGTAAGGACTGTAGTCCGCACCGTGACTAAGGTAGCTACAAAATAGGAATGAACATAAGCCGGGGCTATGCGTGGCTGTTCTATCGCTACTAGCCGATGCGGTGCGTGCAGCGTTGTACAGTTAAGCACACACAATGCCTTGCTTTGCCGAAGTATTTGGCTAATTTCTTTGCGCGCTCCAAAGATACCCATTAAACAATTATTTTGTTTTTACCATGTTACAGAGCTATTTTTTCTGAGGAATACTGTCTAAACCCCATGTTTGTAGCACATTTGGTTTCCGAAATATGGAAAGATAAGACACCTGACTAGAAAGAACAGAATTATTGTCACTGAAGAAGAGCACACACGTGCTATGCTATAGTTGCATTTTTTACCTTACATTCAGTAAAGTGGTGATCTTTTAAGTGTGTACACGTGCTTTTCAAACTTAGTAAATATATCGCTTAGCAAGCCTAGTATTGGTGCGTCTTCTAGTAACTGCAAACAACTCATAAGATTTAACGTCAATAGGCTACAAATATTCTTGTTAATATATAGTCATTTTTCAAACAGCTGTCAATTATTCTAAACAACAAATTTCGCTCAGAGTCGAGAACTAATGTTACAAAATTGTCACGTGAGTGCTCATTCTCTGACGAACATTGTTAAAGAAGGCAAACAGTTTACAAAATTAGGAGATGTTTCCATACTTAGATCTCCAGGGAAACATTAGGCAGCTAAAAACATGATACCACATTAGACAATTTTCTTAAATGTGTTTTACATAAAACAATGTATGATTTATATAGCAAGGTTGAATATCCAACGGCCAAAAGACTGGCCAATTTAATGAGGGAAGAAATAGAATATACGGATTCTCTATCTTCTATGCATAATATTCCGAAATCTCTTAGCTTCAAATATAGGAGAACCAATGAAGGTCGCAGATTTCTACCTGACAGAAGCCATATGTTGCTGCAAGACTAAACTTTCTGCACACAATGCATAACATTAGTACATGAGATTCATGGTGTAAAATGCTTCATAAATACACATTTATATCTTCCGCATTTAATAAGCATTTTAATGAAACAAAAATTGGTTTAAAGTCCATTACAGACAGTATAAAAATATGGCATCGTTAAAATAGAAACTATATTCACAAATCGTTGAAATGTCACTTTTGTTTCACTGTAGCAAACACCTTCATTCGTAGCACATGAATGTCGGACTTAATCTTCAAGAAACTGAATTCCCAGTGAAACCCGTTTTTTCTGTGAAAATCTCCAAAAGGTATATTTCCAAAACAATTCATCTGCAATGATAATCTCTGATACATTTATTTCAGGTGGAATTTCTAAATTACTTATTTCCTATAAAATCTCCAAAACTTTTAAGTACTTCCGGTGAAAATATCGAAATCATTTATTTTTAATAAAAAATTAGCACATATTATTTCTTAACCAAATATAAATATTTGCCACTAAGACTCCACTTATCTTAAGAAATTGATGTTAATACTTCTTTTTAATGGAAATTGATTTCACAAGGAAATCGCTTGCGTCCTCAGTCCTTCATAAACAAACTCCTTGGTGACCATATTGTGACTTTGTGGGTTGGTAAAATTAAAAAGTTCAATCACATCACTCAAAAATGTTCTTTATTTCCACCCTATTCCAGTGTCACAATTACAATTTCGTAATGTACACAATTACAACTAAGCCACATCGTCTTTCCACGTACACTCGGCGCGCCTTACCTACTGCTCGCCACGACTCACTCAACACAACTAACCGTCGCCTCGCTTGTATTGATCGGCGCCCGAAGTTTCTCGAGATTTCCTTTTATGGACGGGGAAAACATTCTCGAAGCTTCGCCCTCCTTCGGGCAGCAGGAGAAAGGGGGAAACGAAGACTCAGCTACCCCTGCGGTCTCCCCTCCCTCCACCGGCCTTCATTTATTGATCGGCATCGTGAGTTTGCCGCTTGGGTAACAATATCTTTTCTTATGTTTTCAGCATTACCAACATCTGAAGACGAAACAAACCTAAACACAAAATCAACTGTCCAACGTTAAGTCATATCGGACGATGAATGAAATTGGTGAAATGATGCTCAAATGAGTCCGGGATTCATGGAGCTTAGAGTTACCCGACATTCGTCTATCAAGATGAGGGAAAACACCGGAAAAACCTTATCCAGGTAACTCACCCTTACCGAGATTCGAACTCGGGACCTCTTGAGCGTGAGGCAGACATGCTACCATCTACGCTACCGAGGCAAGCATATGTCAAAATTCATTACGCGATGTTTATTTTTTAAATTAAATATCTTTTCCCAAACTATTACATCAAAGGGAGCATTTAATTGTTTTAACATTATAACTTCGGTATTTATTTCATGGTTAAATGACCAAAAATGCGTATTTCCAAGAAACCTGATCACAACCTAAACAATTAAATTGATATATACCTATTACTTCCCTTCAAATCTCCGAAATATTTTTGCGGTGAAAATAACTAACATTTAGTTACTGTAAAATCTTCGAAAAATATATTTCCAGTAAAAATCTCCAACATTTGTTTCCATTTAATGCCCAAAAGAAATTCTTAAAACTGTATGAATCAGATGATTGAAATAAGTTATTTAATTTGATGTTATAAAGTTTTGATTTAAATGAGTTTTGAAGTAATTTTGTAGTTTTAATTGTAAATTATTTTGCGATATTTAATACTGGGTGCCAGTATTTAATACCGGATGCCGGTATATCTTTCTTTTTGTGTAGTTGTAGACATTTAGCTGGCTGCCAGTTAAATTATTTACTGGATTACAGTAATTTTGTAGTTAATTTGAAATTGGTAGTCTTTCTATGATTTTTATTTAAATTGTTTAATTTTTTGTTTATGTTATCTGAAAAATGATTACGTAGTTTGCTGTTTTTTGTTTAATAAATGTAAAATTTGGAAAATATGTACGGGTTTTTGTAATTAGGTACCGGGACGAAGAAATTTTAGATTCTACTTATTTATTTTGTCCAAAAGAAATTTACGGTGGAGATATTGAAAACTATTAGTTACTTAAAATCTACGAAAAATATTTGATGAAAATATCTCGAACATTTACTTGCTGTAAAATCCATGAAACATTATCAGTTAAATCCCCAAAACATGTACTTCCTATTAAAACATCCAAAATATTAATTTCCTGTGAAATTTCTACAGCTGTATTTACAATAAAATCTCCAAAAATGGGTTTGGTGCACTCTTCTAATTTTTCATTTCTAGTGAAAAATTTCTAACATTTATCTCCTGTAAAAATCATCGATACATGCATTTTCTGGTGAAATTTCCGAAATATATTCGATCCAATCTCAAAAGCTTGCGTTTGCAATGAAAATATCCAGACACGTTTTCCTGGTGCGAACTCACAAGTACCAGGTAAACAGTAGAGTCGTACAGTTGATATTTTGGACAGACTGTACTAGCTCGACACCGCCTCACTATCTGTCTTAATCTGGTATGCCATGTTTTACCTACACCCTATTTTCTTGCGCCTTACTTGCTCACATACTTCAGCACTCTGCCTTGTATGCGTGCGTACGTTTTGTTGTTCATTTTTTACTGCGACCCTTGTGTGTCGCAACCCCTGTTCCACAAGCAATCCCGATAACATGTCTCGGAATTCGGGGGCAGGATCAGCGCTTCCCTCTCTGCATCTCAGAATATTAGCGCCACTTGTATGCACTACGGTTTTGTATAAATGAATAGTAATGTGCTGCAGCAGACAGATGTATGTCACCTGTGTATCTTCAACTGTTATTTCAGCTCATACCAAAACACTAGCTTATGTACTACTCACATGACTTTTCCTACCCACTATTCTAAGTACTTCTCTATTTGTAATTAATGCACGTAAAATTTCATTGCGTATATAAGAAGAATACAATTAATAATTGATTTAAGTTATAGTCAAAACTATTCAAAATCGACTCCTATGTGATGACTTCAAAAAAAAAAAAAAAAAAAAAAAACGTTCTCTTTACGTAAAAACGAAAATATACAGCCACCGCCGTAGCGTAAGTGGTATCCGTAGCGTATCTGACATCAACATTTACCCTGAGATGTAGATAGTGCAATGTAATCTCCCATTTGTGAATTATATTTTCCCAAAGTTGTAGGTGTGTCCTATTACACTGGGCAGCAAAAAATAATTTTTGCATGTTTCGAGCACTTCATGAGGTATTTCCTGCTAACTTTGGGTTTAGAAAATCAAACATGATAATGGAAAATGTTTATTATCTCTAGTTTCTATGATATACACAAGGTGGAAGTATTACATATTAACGTATTGAGAGAAAATGATACATTTTAATTACATACATGCTAACAACAATGAAAGTGCATTTGATTTTTAAGCTGGTAATTTAAATGCTAAGAGTTCTAAATTACTGGAAAAATACTTCTCTGAGAGTCGTGTCTGCATAGAATCATGTGGTGGCCTATTGACTTCGTCGTTTTTAGCTTGCATCTTGTGATGGAGTTCCGCTGAATCCCTATACAAAGACCAACGGTAATCCGCAAGCATTACGTCATTGCAACGTCCCTGAAATCTTTGTTCCATAACAAAAATGTCCTGATGGAATCTCTCCCCATGTTCATCACTAACAGGTCCACAACTAAGAGGGAAAAAGTCTAGGTGGGAGTGGAGAAAATGGATCTTAAGGGACACGTTGCATCCAAGGTTACAGTATTTTTGCAGAAGCACTGTCACCAAATACTTGTAGTTTTCATCTCTTTTGTTGCCTAAAAATCCATGAACAACACCCTTGAAGGCTTCCCAAGCTCTCTTTTCTTTCCCCTCCAAAATTTGGTCAAATGCAGGTAGCCTTAAAGGTTTCCCAATCTTCCTTTTCTTTCCCCTCCAAAATTTGGTCAAATGCAGGTTGCCTTAAAGGCTTCCCAAGCTTCCTTTTCTTTCCCCTCCAAAATTTGGTCAAATGCAGGTAGCCTTAAAGGTTTCCCAAGCTTCCTTTTCTTTCCCCTCCAAAATTTGGTCAAATGCAGGTAGCCTTAAAGGTTTCCCAAGCTTCCTTTTCTTTCCCCTGCAAAATATGGTCAAATGCAGGTTGCCTTAAAGGCTTCCCTAGCTTCCATTTCTTTTCCCTCCAAAATTTGGTCAAATGCAGGTTGCCTTAAAGGTTTCCCAAGCTTCCTTTTCTTTCCCCTCCAAAATTTGGTCAAATGCAGGTAGCCTTAAAGGTTTCCCAAGCTTCCTTTTCTTTCCCCTCCAAAATATGGTCAAATGCAGGTTGCCTTAAAGGTTTCCCAAGCTTCCTTTTCTTTCCACTCTAAAATTTGGTCAAATGCAGTTTGCCCTAAAGGTTTCCCAATCTTCCTTTTCTTTCCGCTCTAAAATTTGATCCAATGCAGGTTGCCTTAAAGGTATCCCAAGCTTCCTTTTCTTTCCCCTCCAAAATTTGGTCAAATGCAAGTTGCCTTAAAGGCTTCCCAAGCTTCCTTTTCTTTCCCCTCCAAAATTTGGTCAAATGCAGGTAGTTTTAAAGGCTTCCCAAGCTTCCTTTTCTTTCCCCTCCAAAATATGGTCAAATGCAGGTTGCCTTAAAGGTATCCCAAGCTTCCTTTTCTTTCCCCTCCAAAATTTGGTCAAATGCAGGTAGTTTTAAAGGCTTCCCAAGCTTCCTTTTCTTTCCCCTCCAAAATATGGTCAAATGCAGGTTGCCTTAAAGGTTTCCCAAGCTTCCTTTTCTTTCCACTCTAAAATTTGGTCAAATGCAGTTTGCCCTAAAGGTTTCCCAAGCTTCCTTTTCTTTCCGCTCTAAAATTTGGTCCAATGCAGGTTGCCTTAAAGGTATCCCAAGCTTCCTTTTCTTTCCCCTCCAAAATTTGGTCAAATGCAAGTTGCCTTAAAGGCTTCCCAAGCTTCCTTTTCTTTCCCCTCCAAAATTTGGTCAAATGCAGGTAGTTTTAAAGGCTTCCCAAGCTTCCTTTTCTTTCCCCTCCAAAATTTGGTCAAATGCAGGATCCCTTGAAGGCTTCCCAAGATTTCCTTTGTTGCCCTTCCCAAATTTTGTCAAAGGCAGGATCATTTAGAGGTTCTCTTATTTGTGGTCTGACAAAAATGACTTCCTTAGCTATTGCATCACTTAAATTCCAAAATTTCTCTCTGATTGGGTTTTATGACAGGTGTGCCAACTCACAAAAAATTACCTCAAATTTAAAATGTGCACTCTAAAAAAATAAATGTCACTGTATCTTCAAAACAAGAGCTAATTTATCATTTTTATGCTCATTTTTTAATTCAGCAGATGGAAATACATGTCAATTCATTATTTTTAAGCATGAAACATTTTCATTGTTGCCCAGTGTTTTTGGTTAAAAAGTTATGACCTACTGAAATCGTTCAGGTTTATATTGATCGCACTATAGTAAACGTTTTAACAATTTTAGAAACTGGCACCATAATGGAACTATTAAAATCATAAAAAATTACATAATTATTCTTTAACTATCACTTGGATCTACTGTATTCCCATGTTCCCTTTCAGCTACAAGGAAAAGATAATACATTGATTAAAATGAAGAAGTTAGCTGAATAAATGTTTGTAGGAATAGTTTGTACAAGAACAGAGTGGGGTTATGTAAACACAACGTATCAGAATTTCCCTCCTTTTCTTACAGATAAGGGGAAAAGTGTCATTATATGAACGCGGCGTGTCACCACTGTGTCAGGTGATTTATATGCTAATATATCTATGATAACGAGGTGATAGAAAGATAGAGATAAACTCTTGTGATAAACGACTGGCTGAAGATTGGGAGAGCTATTGAGTCCAGCAAATTATGTTCGGTGTGATGCTTAGAGGGAGAAGAGAGAGTGTGTGTTCTGAGAATGAAATACGGTAGCCGGAACTTGCGTGAGGGGGAGGAAAGGGTCACGTGATCCTGCGTGAGGCTTATTATGTTATGACCCGAACCGAACAGTAAAGTTCCTTGTGTGTGCTCCATTCATAACCCAACCCTGCCTCCAAAAGGGAAATTGCCACAAAACACGTTCCGTCACGTTGATACATGGCCAGGGATCTAATAGAGACAAAATTCGGTAGCCAGCACTGAGAAAATAACTTCCGTTATTTCCAAGATAATGAGAAACCATTCCCAAAAGCGGGGAAAAAGTGATCTTTGTCAACTTCGATACCCCAACACCTAATTTCTGTAATCCCGATAATTTAAAGTCAAGGCTCGTGCTACCTACTCTTTCTACTACCAAGAAAAATCGAATTGACCTAGATATTTATTTTTAACAATGCTATATACGTATATGTGTGTATATATACGTCACTAAAAATAGGCCACTACACATATTTAAACGGGCGTGCGGTAGCTTAGTGGTTACCGCGCTAGACTACACGCCAGGTTGTCGTGGGCTCTATTCCCGATAGTAGAATTGGAATTTATTCTCTGGTATAATCTTCCTGGTCACACTATGGCCCTGGGGTTCGCTCAGCCTGTAACATAAGTGAGTATCCGTAGGGGAGAGGTTCCGTCCCCTTCAGCTGTCGAGGTGCGGGCGCTGCGGACCCTTAGCACTCGTGGTACCTCTAACGTTACCAGAGGAACCTCGGGCCGAACTGCCAAGCCCCTCCCGTCGGGTAGTTGTTCGGATTGGGTTGGACTCGAGGGGGCAGTGTGTTCCCGACACCCAAGGAGAACTGTGTAACTAAATTGTATATTTTGGCAAGAGTTCCATGTTGATGCTACTTTGAAGCTATTATAATGTGTGGCTCAGGGTAAAACAATGAGGTTTCTCACAGGGTATGCGTGGATCTGTGTGAGAAGGATATTTGAATAACACTGGAATGCCCGTTTCCAACTTATTTATTTACTGCTTCTTTTTTTCTTTAGAACATCGAAACTGAAGTTGCCGACCAAGGGTTACCAATATCCCTGTTTAGAGTTACTGACGGCAGAATGCTTATTACTCGATTAACTTTATTCGTTCCTCACGTATATATGAACGGACAAATATATTCTCTCATTTCTGGTATGCCTGGCCCAAGACAGAACAAGAGGACTGCCCTAATCGTCCTCACGCCTCAGACTGTTTCAATGGCTTGACAGCCACGAAGTGTCTGAATGACCACAGATGCGTGTGGGTGTACATGTGACCTTCACTTTCTCGAAACCCTCTTTTCACACAAAGATTTCCTTTGTGGCTATTTTGTCTCCATTATGAATGATCCGAAGAATGCCCTATTCATACAGTCAAGTGTCATCCTTTAGAAATCTGCTAAGGACACTGTTGCTTACGTTTCTTTTGTTAAAACAACTTATCCACCGAAACTGCTATTCGACTCAACTGCCCTTGCACGTGTTGTAACAAAGAACCAACATTCCTTTGACATCCATCATGATTCTTTATTCATTGCAATTCTTAATTTCGGTATCAACTGGGAACCCACGGCCAGGCTAAGGCCGCCCGGAGGGGCTAGAGGGTTGCCTAATAAGTCCTGGTTACTAGCCTGGAGAGCTGGTAAAAGGTGTGCTAGATCACCAGGTGGCCCCGCCGAGGTTTTCGGTAGTCTTCCCCGCGGGGTTGACGCGCGTAAGTGGCGTATCCACTTTCACACGTCTTGACGTAGTAGTCGATGGGGAGGGGGCTTTTTAGATTCAAGGTATTGCCCCATGGAAGGAACCCTGGAGATTTCCATCGCTCCAAGGTAGAGGGAGGCCCAGGTCCTTAGTCCTACGGGTCCAGAACTAATGGGAGTAGAGCCTCTGGAGTTAAAAAAAGGCGGCTGACTATGCCGAGGTCTATACACGTTATTCATTTTTCTCACTTTAAAGCGCAAAATTTGACGTCATCAGTACCACCGCTGATGGAAATAAAATGTGTAGTGTTTAACACCCGCTTTTACTACATACGGCACCGCAGGCGGTGACACTGATGATACATGAGATGAAGATTGAGCACCGGTGGAATGAGATGAAGAGGGAAACCGGAGATCCCGAAGAAAACCCGCCCCAGCCCCGTGTTTTCCGCCACAATTCTCACTTTGGGGTCGCCTGTGATCGAACCCGGGCCGCCTTGGTGAGAGCCAAGCGGTCTAACCACGGCGCGGCCGTAATCGCTGATGAAGAAACTTTATAATTGATTTCCCTACCGGCCTGCAATCGTACTAGATGTGCTGACAGAAGCTTTGAAGCTTCCCTCTACCGGCAGGTAAATATACTATTTGAGAGGTGGTTCCTGTCAGCGTAATATAATCGTGGAAAAGCATTAAAATACAAACAGTTGATGGTCGGAATTGGAAAGAATGATATTAAAGATAGGCATGGGAGATCTTTGGAGAGCAGAGGAGACAAATTGTAGCGGTTTTTGCAAGGAAGTGAGAACTATACTACAAGACATAGGTAGCCAAGAGATGTGGGAAAGTATAGAAGAAAAGAGGTCTTTGAAATTTTATAAGCAATTAAAGACAGAATGGGGTAGGGAGAAATATATAGATCAATGTGACAAAACTGGAAGAGAAGGCATAACATGGACGAGAGTAGGGATATTATACTTAAAAGGGTTGAGAGGTAATGAGGTAGGGATATGTGAATGTTGTGGAGATGAAGAGAGCACTGTTCATACCTGATAGAATGTAAGGAGCTAACAAATTGCAAGAGAAAAATATGGGATAAGAAATGGGACAGTGTAAGTAAAGAGATATTGGCGGTATGCATGCTAACGGGGGTGGGAGAAAAGAAAAGTGATATACAGGAGATTTCTTATATAGGATAAGAGAAAAGTGGATTATGATAAAAGAAGAAAAGGTCAAGACGAAATGACACCAAGCAGCTCAGCAAAACCAAAGATTTATAGCCAGGGGACCTGAGTCAGCAAGTAAATCTTAGGGTCAGCAATTGTGGATTAGGATAAAAGAAGAAAATGTCAAGAAGACTACCACCAAGCTACTCAGAAAAACCAGAGGCTCATAGCCAGGGGGCCTGAGTAAGCATGTAAATCTTAGGGTCAGCAATCGTGGATTAGGATAAAAGAAGAAAGGTCATGAAGACTACCACCAAGCTACTCAGGAAAACCAGAGGCTTATAGCCAGGGGGCCTGAGTCAGCAAGTAAATCTTAGGGTCAGCAATTTTATCTATTTGTAAAGGAGATATAATACAGCATGTTCTATGTTAAATTCATTTTACACACCAGGCGAAATTACCCACCGTTATATTTGATATGATATTTATTTATTTGTACAATAACATTTAACATAGAACATGCTGTATTATATCTCCTTTACAAATAGATAAAATTGCTGACCCTAAGATTTACTTGCTGACTCAGGCCCCCTGGCTATAAGCCTCTGGTTCTCCTGAGTAGCTTGGTGGTAGTCTTCATGACCTTTCTTCTTTTATCCTAATCCACGATTGCTGACCCTAAGATTTACATGCTTACTCAGGCCCCCTGGCTATGAGCCTCTGGTTTTTCTGAGTAGCTTGGTGGTAGTCTTCTTGACATTTTCTTCTTTTATCCTAATCCACAATTGCTGACCCTAAGATTTACTTGCTGACTCAGGTCCCCTGGCTATAAATCTTTGGTTTTGCTGAGCTGCTTGGTGTCATTTCGTCTTGACCTTTTCTTCTTTTATCATAATCCACTTTTCTCTTATCCTATATAAGAAATCTCCTGTATATCACTTTTCTTTTCTCCCACCCCCGTTAGCATGCATACCGCCAATATCTCTTTACTTACACTGTCCCATTTCTTATCCCATATTTTTCTCTTGCAATTTGTTAGCTCCTTACATTCTATCAGGTATGAACAGTGCTCTCTTCATCTCCACAACATTCACATATCCCTACCTCATTACCTCTCAACCCTTTTAAGTATAATATCCCTACTCTCGTCCATGCTATGCCTTCTCTTCCAGTTTTGTCACATTGATCTATATATTTCTCCCTACCCCATTCTGTCTTTAATTGCTTATAAAATTTCAAAGACCTCTTTTCTTCTATATTTTCCCACATCTCTTGGCTACCTATGTCTTGTAGTATAGTTCTCACTTCCTTGCAAAAACCGCTATAATTTGTCTCCTCTGCTCTCCAAAGATCTCCCATGCCTATCTTTAATATCATTCTTTCCAATTCCGACCATCAACTGTTTGTATTTTAATGCTTTTCCACGATTATATTACGCTGACAGGAACCACCTCTCAAATAGTATATTTACCTGCCGGTAGAGGGAAGCTTCAAAGCTTCTGTCAGCACATCTAGTACGATTGCAGGCCGGTAGGGAAATCAATTATAAAGTTTCTTCATCAGCGATTACGGCCGCGCCGTGGTTAGACCGCTTGGCTCTCACCAAGGCGGCCCGGGTTCGATCACAGGCGACCCCAAAGTGAGAATTGTGGCGGAAAACACGGGGCTGGGGCGGGTTTTCTTCGGGATCTCCGGTTTCCCTCTTCATCTCATTCCACCGGTGCTCAATCTTCATCTCATGTATCATCAGTGTCACCGCCTGCGGTGCCGTATGTAGTAAAAGCGGGTGTTAAACACTACACATTTTATTTCCATCAGCGGTGGTACTGATGACGTCAAATTTTGCGCTTTAAAGTGAGAAAAATGAATAACGTGTATAGACCTCGGCATAGTCAGCCGCCTTTTTTTAACTCCAGAGGCTCTACTCCCATTAGTTCTGGACCCGTAGGACTAAGGAACTGGGCCTCCCTCTACCTTGGAGCGATGGAAATCTCCAGGGTTCCTTCCATGGGGCAATACCTTGAATCTAAAAAGCCCCCTCCCCATCGACTACTACGTCAAGACGTGTGAAAGTGGATACGCCACTTACGCGTGTCAACCCCGCGGGGAAGACTACCGAAAACCTCGGCGGGGCCACCTGGTGATCTAGCACACCTTTTACCAGCTCTCCAGGCTAGTAACCAGGACTTATTAGGCAACCCTCTAGCCCCTCCGGGCGGCCTTAGCCTGGCCGTGGGTTCCCAGTTGATACCGAAATTAAGAATTGCAATGAATAAAGAATCATGATGGATGTCAAAGGAATGTTGGTTCTTTGTTACAACACGTGCAAGGGCAGTTGAGTCGAATAGCAGTTTCGGTGGATAAGTTGTTTTAACAAAAGAAACGTAAGCAACAGTGTCCTTAGCAGATTTCTAAAGGATGACACTTGACTGTATGAATAGGGCATTCTTCGGATCATTCATAATGGAGACAAAATAGCCACAAAGGAAATCTTTGTGTGAAAAGAGGGTTTCGAGAAAGTGAAAGTCACATGTACACCCACACACATCTGTGGTCATTCAGACACTTCGTGGCTGTCAAGCCATTGAAACAGTCTGAGGCGTGAGGACGATTAGGGCAGTCCTCTTGTTCTGTCTTGGGCCAGGCATACCAGAAATGAGAGAATATATTTGTCCGTTCATATATACGTGAGGAACGAATAAAGTTAATCGAGTAATAAGCATTCTGCCGTCAGTAACTCTAAACAGGGATATTGGTAACCCTTGGTCGGCAACTTCAGTTTCGATGTTCTAAAGAAAAAAAGAAGCAGTAAATAAATAAGTTGGAAACGGGCATTCCAGTGTTATTCAAATATCCTTCTCACACAGATCCACGCATACCCTGTGAGAAACCTCGTTGTTTTACCCTCAGCCACACATTATAATAGCTTCAAAGTAGCATCAACATGAAACTCTTGCCAAAATATACAATTTAGTTACACAGTTCTCCTTGGGTGTCGGGAACACACTGCCCCCTCGAGTCCAACCCAATCCGAACAGCTCCCCGACGAGAGGGGCTCGGCAGTTCGGCCCGAGGTTCCTCTGGTAACGTCAGAGGTACCACGTGTGCTAAAGGTCCGCAGCGCCCGCACCTCGGCAGCTGAAGGGGACGGAACCTCTCCCCTACAGATACTCACTTCTGTTACAGGCTGAGAGAACCCCAGGGCCCTAGTGTGACCAGGAAGATTATACCAGAGAATAAATTCCAATTCTACTATCGGGAATAGAGCCCACGACAACCTGACTTGCAGTCTAGCGCGGTAACCACTAAGCTACCGCACGCCCGTTTAAATATGTGTAGTGGCCTATTTTTAGTGACGTATATATACACACATATACGTATATAGCATTGTCAAAAATAAATATCTAGGTCAATTCGATTTTTCTTGGTAGTAGAAAGATTCTCAGAAACTATTGTGAAAATCCTGCACTTCTGCTATACCAAGTTCAATTAAGTTAACTGGAGAAAATTCACCAGTTAGATTTGTTCTTAGATCAAGAGGCCATCAACTTAGTTCAATATGTATACAACCAAATTCCAAGTTCAGCGTGACTGAAGATCATTTTCATATGCTTGAACTTAGATTATCCTTTATGCAACCGGGCCTAAGACAATTTAGAATTCAAAAATACCAATGGCACTTCATTTCCGATGTTCTTGTTTACTTTCATGCTTTCCAAAGCAAAATAACTTTGAACAGCGAGCAGAGTCCTTGAATCGAGTACTTGCTGTGCTCATCCCACCGCACCAGTTGAAGAGAACGTGGGGTTAATACAGAATGCGTATAAAAGTTGCTGTGCTGAGAAGTTTCGAAAACAGCACCGTACGGAAAAAAAAAGTGGTGGTGGTGGTAGGAAAAATACGATACATATGAAAAACTCTGCTGTAGTTGTTGTTTCAGCTACTGAAGTCTGCATGGTAATTAACTCCATTGCCTGTAACTTCAAAAAGTACAACGCCGTAACAAAATAAAATCAGTGAAACGAAAGGAACAAAGTGGAAAGTTGGATTCAAATTAAAAGTAAATAAAACTGGCGCAGCTGTGAATAGTAAGATCTGTTGTAAAAACAGGAGTTGTTTTATAGTTATATCCACGGGGCTGTTACATTGTTTGCTTGAGCTTCCACTTATGCTGGAAATAGTGTCAGAAACTGAACTGTTTATTTTCCTATTTAATAGCAAACAGCTCGTTTGTAAATCGATCATTGCTTACACGTATCAACTGTCATGATACAAGGATGAAACCGGTCATTAATACCTACGGTTCTAGTTTTAATGGGTATGAATAGAAAATGACGTAATATCCAACGGCATATTTTATTCAAATGGACATGAATAGAGCACGGAACTTCTAAGCAATCGCATAACAACCAGCATTACAACATTTGACTAACACTTAACTCTACTTCATTCTTATATCCCTCATGCCTAGCCTTTAGGCAGCTATTCAGTTCGATTAATTACCTAGATAGAGGAATAAGTGTTTGTAAGAATAGTTTGTACAAGAGTAGAGAACGGCAGGTTGAACCGGCAAATTAGAGAGACTAGCCAAGGCCAACTATTAATGTCTAGCCTTTAGGAAGTTATTCGGTTCGATTAATTACATAGATAGAGGAATAAGTGTTTGTAAGAATAGTTTGTACAAGAGTAGAGAACGGCAGGTTGAACCGGCAAATTAGAGAGACTAGCCAAGGCCAACTACTAATGTCTAGCCTTTAGGAAGTTATTCAGTTCGATTAATTACATAGATAGAAGAATAAGTATTTGTAAGAATGGTTTATACAAGAGTAGAGAACGACAGGTTGTACCGACAAATTAGAGAGGCTAGTCAAATTCAACTAGTCATGTCTAGCCTTCAGGAAGTTTTTCAGTTCGATTAATTACCTAGACAGAGGAATAAGTGTTTGTAAGAATAGTTTGTACAAGAGTAGAGAACGGCAGGTTGAACCGGCAAATTAGAGAGACTAGCCAAGGCCAACTATTAATGTCTAGCCTTTAGGAAGTTATTCGGTTCGATTAATTACATAGCTAGAGGAATAAGTGTTTGTAAGAATAGTTTGTACAAGAGTAGAGAACGGCAGGTTGAACCGGCAAATTAGAGAGACTAGCCAAGGCCAACTATTAATGTCTAGCCTTTAGGAAGTTATTCAGTTCGATTAATTACATAGATAGAAGAATAAGTATTTGTAAGAATGGTTTATACAAGAGTAGAGAACGACAGGTTGTACCGACAAATTAGAGAGGCTAGTCAAATTCAACTAGTCATGTCTAGCCTTCAGGAAGTTTTTCAATTCGATTAATTACATAGATAGAGGAATAAGTATTTGTAAGAATGGTTTATACAAGAGTAGAGAACGACAGGTTGAACCGACAAACTAGAGAGGCTAGTCAAGGTCAACTATTCATGTCTAGTCTTCAGGAAGTTATTCAATTCGATTAATTACATAGATAGAGGAATAAGTGTTTGTAAGAATAGTTTGTACAAGAGTAGAGAACGGCAGGTTGGACCGACAAATTAGAGAGGCTAGCCAAGGCCAACTATTCATGTCTAGCCTTTAGGCCGTTATTCAGTTCGATTAATTACATAGATAGAGGAATAAGTGTTTGTAAGAATAGTTTGTACAAGAGTAGAGATCGGCAGGTTGGACCGACAAATTAGAGAGGCTAGCCAAGGTCAACTATTCATGTCTAATTCTCAGGAAGTTATTCAATTCGATTAATTACATAGATAGAGCAATAAGTGTTTGTAAGAATAGTTTGTACAAGAATAGAGAACGGCAGGTTGGACCGGTAAATTAGAGAGGCCAGCGAAGGCCAAATATTCATGTCTAGCCTTTAGGAAGTTATTCAGTTCCATTAATTAGATAGGTAGAGGAATAAGTATTTGTAAGAATAGTTTGTACAGAAGTAGAGAACGGCAGTTTGGACCGACAAATTAGAGAAGCTAGCCAAGGCCAACTATTCATGTCTAGCCTTTAGGAAGTTATTCAGTTCGCTTAATTACATAGGTAGAGCAATAAGTGTTTGTAAGAATAGTTTGTACAAGAGTAGAGATCGGCAGGTTGGACTGACAAATTAGGGAAGCTTGCCTGTTCCAACTATTAATGTCTAGCTTTTAGGCCAATATTCAGTTCGATTAATTGCATAGATAGAGGAATAAGTGTTTGTAAGAATAGTTTGTACAAGAGTAGAGATCGGCGGGTTGGACCGACAAATTAGAGAGGCAAGTCAAGGTCAACTGTTCATGTCTAACCTTTAGGAAGTTATTCATTTCGATTAATTACATAGATAGAGGAATAAAGTTTTGTAAGAATAGTTTGTAAAAGAGTAGAGAACGGCAGTTTGGACTGACAAATTAGGGAAGCTTGCCTGTTCCAACGATTAATGTCTAGCCTTTAGGCCGTTATTCAGTTCGATTAATTACATAGATAGAGGAATAAGTGTTTGTAAGAATAGTTTGTACAAGAGTAGAGAACGACAGGTTGGACCGACAAATTAGAGAGGCTAGCCAAGGCTTACTATTCATGTCTAGTGTTTAGGAAGTTATTCAGTTCGATTAATTACATATATAGAGGAATAAATGTTTGTAGGTATAGTTTGTAACGGGAATTTTTTGGAAGTTTTAGAGTGCCCCAAATGTGTATTTCCAGTTAAATATCAGTATCGAATATATAGTGAAATACGATAATTTCATATACGGATTGTGTGTTGCTGTGAGAGGAAGTAGTAAGCTTATGGTACAGTCGTACGTAGTAGCTAAACGATCATAAAGGATAGTGGTAGAGAAATTCAACATCTTGTCGTTAATTTTCTACAAGGTCTTGCACACTTTAATCCAGCAAAAACGGTAGAATGTTTTCCTTTGTTTGAACTACCCAAAGCGACTTTTATGTTAAAATGGCTTCTTGTTCATCACGTTATTATATAAATTCTTGGCGAGGCTGTTGGATATGAACAGCTTCTGGGAAGATCGCTTTCTCCATAATTCCAAGAAAGCTGAAATATGGGGATTAGCATTTCAAGCTAAAGGTGTCCGGACTTTTTGTTTGTTCCAAGAAAGAGTGATTTCGGAACGTGTAGTCTCTTCGAGTTCTTATTCTGTGTAAAAAAGGATAAAAATTCCCCACTCACTGGAAAATACGAGGGACGTTCCCTTGGTTACTGATAATAGCGTAACTTCATCAAAGAAGGGTGAATTAATTTTCTCAATTTTCAGCTTCATTTAAATTTCCCCTTCAATTCATAGAATGGTCGTGAAATACTAAAGGTGAACAAACGAACAGCGACGTTTTATTGCTTTCACCACAGTGTATATATGGTAAGGTAGAAGAAAGTGTTCAGTTGTTTCTGTCTCTGGACAGCACAATTCAAAAATTAGAAGCCGGTCGCAATATCTACTTGTTATTTAAGTCTGGCGCCTTTAAAATTTGTGACAAGAAGGTTTTCAGGTAAATTCCTGCACCTCAAACAACGTCTTATATCAAAACCATTTCAACAAGTTTAATTTTCTCCAAAACCACTGTGAGGATTTTTATTAAAATACCATTGTGCTGTTTAAATGTTTTGCAAAAGTCAGACTGAGTTGCATTTTGGAAGATAGAATGCCATTAAATTTTGTTCTGGTACGCTGTAATGGCAGCTCAAATGTTATAGCAACCAGATAGAGACCGGAAGATCTGTGCTTCAGATCCAGGCGATGGTATTACAGTTTCAGTGTACATCTACCTTTCCAAAATATTGCCATACACGGCCAGTATGAAAGAACAATTCTGTTCGAAATTCTATGTGTAAGAACAGCACTTGTAGTCCTCTTTATTCAGAATGACTTCTACGCTCTGTAAGCCACAAGATATAAACAAATTTTTACTGAATAAAAATTGTACATCTCGCTAAGGTAAATGTGTAAACAGTTTTTACACGACCCCTGTGGTCTACCGGATCACGTACTAGCTTCTTAATTCAGGAGATTGGTTTCAAATCCCGGATGGAAAATGAGAATTTTTCTTCAATCAGGTTTATGCCATCTTTAGGGTCTGAAAATATGAGTGGGAGAGTAAACTCGACGTTTTAGTTTAATTTGACAAAGAAAACCTCGAAGTATATATAAAAAAACCAGCAACACTAGCAAAAAAGTGAACATCGTCACCGATTAGCAATTTTTATTCCAAAGGCAAACTGTATATGTTAAGGGTGGCACAGGAATCTAAACAAAACAATAACCAGCCCTGTGGTTCCAGAAGCTTCCATAGGATCTCATTTTCCTACTTTATCTTTAAAAATTTCAAAGACATTCCTTCCTATGGGTCTGAATCCTCAAATGCCAAGTTCTTATTCATTGTTTTCATACTATGTCTTCAAATTGTTATGTCAAATATCAGAACGATTATTATAAGATATAATTATTATTGGTTTAAGAGAAGGCATGGTTTATCTTCCCTGCTAATTAACATTTATATCGACGATATTCTTATCAAATTAAGACCAAATACTCTCAGGGGTAAAATCAAATGAAAACAACTCATTAATTGTCCTACTGTTCGCGGAAGTCGTGATAACACAAAACAGAGAGGAGAAGCTGCAAATAAGCATGCACAATTTACAAATACTGGATCAGTATTATGGTCCAAAGATATCAGTACAAAATATATTGGCATTTATACGAAAACAAATACAAAGTTCGCAGATAATTTTATATAATAGTGTTAGAACAGGTGGGAACATTTAATTACGAGGGCTGTTCAATAAAGAATGATCAGTTTTTTTGACAACGTACATTTACTCATCCTCATAATTTTGATGGTCCTTCTCAAAATAGTTTGCCCTGAATGCAATGCACCTATCCCAGCGTTTCTGCCAGCCTTCAAAGATATGCTGGAAAGCATTTTTTTTGAGAGATCCTTCAAAATCGCCTCCGCTGCCTTCACCACTACTTCTGATGTTGGATAATGCCTCCCACGAAGGCGTTTCTTCAAATTATGGAACAGAAAAAGAGTCACATCGGGCTAAATCCGGACTGTAGGGAGGGTGAGGGAGGCACTTCACGTTGATTTTTGCAAGATATGTAGCAACAACATTGCCAATATGCAGCCGAGCATTATCGTGGTGCAGCATCCAGCCTGCTTCATATCCAGCCTGATATGGACTTACAGTGTTTTCAGGACATCCCTGTAGTATTGTCCAGTTACTGATGTGTGTGCAGGTACAACATGCTGATAAACTATTCCATGAATATCAAAGAATGAGATGACCATAACTTTCCCAGCAGAAGCAACCACTTTTGCTTTTTTGGGGGGTTGGTGATGGAGATTTCCACACTGAGCCTTGCTGTTTGCTCTTAGGATCAAAATGATGTAGCGAACTTTCATCAGCAGTGATTACGTTTGATATAAACTCCGGATCTTCCTCTAACATCAACTTTAACTGCATGTTACCTCCATTGCAGCGATAGGCGATACTGAAAATGCCTGAACTTGCCTGGTTCTCACAGGCGGAAAACAGCAGTAACAACAATGAAACTACTACGGCGTGTTTGTTTCACATTAAGGTAACAAAATATAATAAGATTGAATTTTAGTGCGAAAAAATTATGACTATTCTTTATTGAACAGCCCTCGTATTTGGGCTGTAGCGTAACCTTTAAACCAAATAACGAAGAAATAAGTGATAAGGTGTAATTTCCAGTTTATTTATGGAATGATAGATTGTACGTTTAAAAGAAAATGCCGAAATGTTACAAAATTAAGTTTCTATAAGACAATATTTGTTTGTTTTACTGCAGAACAAAAGATTGGGGACAAGTACAAGAGGCATAAATGAAGTATTTCCGAGCAATAAAGAGAAATATGGAAATGAGGAAATTATATTTGTTCGTTAAAAAAAGATACAAATAAATAGACAAAAATGGAAACGCCATTGATATGAGCATCTCATTTTTCTGCACCCCTTCAGATCTTAAGCCTCAGGACGTAAAAATACCCTTTGAAACCCCAATTTAAGTTTATTAAGACCTTACTGCATGTGTAATGAGGATTTAAATTAATACAGTAGGCAACTTCAGTATGGGGCTTTGGATTGAACGAATACAGACAAAAGCTAAACTAAAAATGAAAACAATGCTTACTTAATTGCAAAATCTTCCTGAAAGTAATTAATCATGGCACAAGTTACAGAAACACAACGAATTGTAATCATAATGATCGGATATGGTGATAGGAAGAGGACCCAAGAAGAGGTTTGTGTCTTTTGTAATGAAATGTATCCAGAATGAAGAATTACTCATTCTACAGTAAGCAAAATTTTGAAACAAAATCATTGAAGCTGGAAGTGGTAGAGTAAAGCCTGGAAGGCCAAAACGAGTTAGAGACGACGACGATGACCGTATTTTAGCTTTGGCTTTACTTTGGCTTTGCTCTGACTGCGCTTTGGCTTTACTTTGGCTTTGCTTTGGACTTGCTCTGCTTTCGCTCTGGCTCCGCTTTGGCTTTGGTTTGGCTTTGCTCCAGCTCCGCTTTGGTCTTGATTTGGCTTTGCTCTGGCTCGGCTCTGGTTCCGCTCTGGCTTCTCTCCGGCTTCGATCTTATCTCACTGTAACTTCACCCTAAATTCACTCTAACTTGGCTCTGGCTAGGCTCCGGCCCCCGTTCCGGTCCCGCTCTGGCATCGCTCTGGCCTCACTATAACTTCATTCTGTAACTTACTTCCGGCTCGGCTCTAGCTTGGCTCTAACTAGGTTCCGCCCCACGTTCCAGTCCCGCTCTGGCTTAGCTCTGGCCTCACCATTACTTCATTCTGTAACTTACTTCTGGCTCGGCTCTAGCTTGGCTCTAACTAGGTTCCGCCCCACGTTCCGGTCACGCTCTGGCTTAGCTCTGGCCTCACCATTACTTCATTCTGTAACTTAATTCTGGCTCGGCTCTAGCTTGGCTCTGGCTAGGTTCCGCCCCACGTTCCGGTCACGCTCTGGCTTAGCTCTGGCCTCACCATTACCTCATTCTGTAACTTACTTCTGGCTCGGCTCTAGCTTGGCTCTGGCTAGGTTCCGCCCCACGTTCCGGTCACGCTCTGGCTTAGCTCTGGCCTCACCATTACTTCATTCTGTAACTTACTTCTGGCTCGGCTCTAGCTTGTCTCTGGCTAGGTTCCGCCCCACGTTCCGGTCACGCTCTGGCTTAGCTCTGGCCTCACCATTACTTCATTCTGTAACTTACTTCCGGCTCGGCTCTAGCTTGGCTCTGGCTAGGTTCCGCCCCACGTTCCGGTCACGCTCTGGCTTAGCTCTGGCCTCACCATAACTTCATTCTGTAACTTACTTCTGGCTCGGCTCTAGCTTGGCTCTGGCTAGGTTCCGCCCCACGTTCCGGTCCCGCTCTGGCTTAGCTCTGGCCTCACTATAACTTCATTCAGTAACTTACTTCTGGCTCGGCTCTAGCTTGGCTCTGGCTAGGTTCCGCCCCACGTTCCGGTCCCGGTCTGGCTTAGCTCTGGCCTCACCATTACTTCATTCTGTAACTTACTTCTGGCTCGGCTCTAGCTTGGCTCTGGCTAGGTTCCGCCCCACGTTCCGGTCCCGGTCTGGCTTAGCTCTGGCCTCACCATTACTTCATTCTGTAACTTACTTCTGGCTCGGCTCTAGCTTGGCTCTGGCTAGGTTCCGCCCCACGTTCCGGTCACGCTCTGGCTTAGCTCTGATCTCACCATAACTTCATTCTGTAACTTTCTTCTGGCTCGGCTCTAGCTTGGCTCTGGCTAGGTTCCGCCCCACGTTCCGGTCCCGCTCTGGCTTAGCTCTGGCCTCACTATAACTTCATTCAGTAACTTACTTCTGGCTCGGCTCTAGCTTGGCTCTGGCTAGGTTCCGCCCCACGTTCCGGTCACGCTCTGGCTTAGCTCTGGCCTCACCATAACTTCATTCTGTAACTTACTTCTGGCTCGGCTCTAGCTTGGCTCTGGCTAGGTTCCGCCCCACGTTCCGGTCACGCTCTGGCTTAGCTCTGATCTCACCATAACTTCATTCTGTAACTTTCTTCTGGCTCGGCTCTAGCTTGGCTCTGGCTAGGTTCCGCCCCACGTTCCGGTCCCGCTCTGGCTTAGCTCTGGCCTCACTATAACTTCATTCAGTAACTTACTTCTGGCTCGGCTCTAGCTTGGCTCTGGCTAGGTTCCGCCCCACGTTCCGGTCACGCTCTGGCTTAGCTCTGGCCTCACCATAACTTCATTCTGTAACTTACTTCTGGCTCGGCTCTAGCTTGGCTCTGGCTAGGTTCCGCCCCACGTTCCGGTCCCGGTCTGGCTTAGCTCTGGCCTCACCATTACTTCATTCTGTAACTTACTTCTGGCTCGGCTCTAGCTTGGCTCTGGCTAGGTTCCGCCCCACGTTCCGGTCCCGGTCTGGCTTAGCTCTGGCCTCACCATTACTTCATTCTGTAACTTACTTCTGGCTCGGCTCTAGCTTGGCTCTAGCTAGGTTCCGCCCCACGGTCCGGTCCCGCTCTGGCTTCGCTCTGGCCTCACCATTCCTTCATTCTTTACCTTAACTCTAGTTTGGCACTGTCTATGCTCTGGCTTCACCATTACTTCATTCTGTAACTTACTTCTGGCTCGTCTCTAGCTTGGCTCTGGCTAGGTTGCGCCCCACGTTCCGGTCACGCTCTGGCTTAGCTCTGGCCTCACCATTACTTCATTCTGTAACTTACTTCTGGCTCGGCTCTAGCTTGGCTCTGGCTAGGTTCCACCCCACGTTCCGGTCCCGCTCTGGCTTAGCTCTGGCTTCACCATTACTTCATTCTGTAACTTACTTCTGGCTCGGCTCTAGCTTGGCTCTGGCTAGGTTGCGCCCCACGTTCCGGTCACGCTCTGGCTTAGCTCTGGCCTCACCATTACTTCATTCTGTAACTTACTTCTTCCTCGGCTCTAGCTTGGCTCTGGCTAGGTTCCGCCCCACGGTCCGGTCCCGCTCTGGCTTAGCTCTGGCCTCACCATTACTTCATTCTGTAACTTACTTCTGGCTCGGCTCTAGCTTGGCTCTGGCTAGGTTCCGCCCCACGGTCCGGTCACGCTCTGGCTTAGCTCTGGCCTCACTATAACTTCATTCTGTAACTTACTTCTGGCTCGGCTCTAGCTTGGCTCTGGCTAGGTTCCGCCCCACGGTCCGGTCACGCTCTGGCTTAGCTCTGGCCTCACTATAACTTCATTCTGTAACTTACTTCTGGCTCGGCTCTAGCTTGGCTCTGGCTAGGTTCCGCCCCACGGTCCGGTCCCGCTCTGGCTTAGCTCTGGCCTCACCATTACTTCATTCTGTAACTTACTTCTGGCTCGGCTCTAGCTTGGCTCTGGCTAGGTTCCGCCCCACGGTCCGGTCACGCTCTGGCTTAGCTCTGGCCTCACTATAACTTCATTCTGTAACTTACTTCTGGCTCGGCTCTAGCTTGGCTATGGCTAGGTTCCGCCCCACGGTCCGGTCACGCTCTGGCTTCCCTCTGGCCTCACTATAACTTCATTCTGTAACTTACTTCTGGCTCGGCTCTAGCTTGGCTCTGGCTAGGTTCCGCCCCACGGTCCGGTCCCGCTCTGGCTTAGCTCTGGCCTCACCATTACTTCATTCTGTAACTTACTTCTGGCTCGGCTCTAGCTTGGCTCTGGCTAGGTTCCGCCCCACGGTCCGGTCACGCTCTGGCTTAGCTCTGGCCTCACTATAACTTCATTCTGTAACTTACTTCTGGCTCGGCTCTAGCTTGGCTCTGGCTAGGTTCTGCCCCACGTTCCGGTCACGCTCTGGCTTTGCTCTGGCCTCACCATTACTTCATTCTGTAACTTACTTCTGGCTCGGCTCTAGCTTGGCTCTGGCTAGGTTCCGCCCCACCTTCCGGTCCCGCTCTGGCTTCGCTCTGGCCTCACCATTACTTCATTCTGTAACTTACTTCCGGCTCGCCTCTAGCTTGGCTCTGGCTAGGTTCCGCCTCACGTTCCGGTCCCGCTCTGGCTTCGCTCTGGCCTCACCATTACTTCATTCTGTAACTTACTTCTGGCTCGGCTCTAGCTTGGCTCTGGCTAGGTTCCGCCCCACGTTCCGGTCCCGCTCTGGCTTAGCTCTGGCCTCACCATTACTTCATTCTGTAACTTACTTCCGGCTCGCCTCTAGCTTGGCTCTGGCTAGGTTCCGCCCCACGTTCCGGTCCCGCTCTGGCTTCGCTCTGGCCTCACCATAACTTCATTCTGTAACTTACTTCTGGCTCGGCTCTAGCTTGGCTCTGGCTAGGTTCCGCCCCACGTTCCGGTCCCGCTCTGGCTTCGCTCTGGCCTCACCATTACTTCATTCTGTAACTTACTTCCGGCTCGCCTCTAGCTTGGCTCTGGCTAGGTTCCGCCCCACGTTCCGGTCCCGCTCTGGCTTCGCTCTGGCCTCACCATTACTTCATTCTGTAACTTACTTCTGGCTCGGCTTTAGCTTGGCTCTGGCTAGGTTCCGCCCCACGTTCCGGTCCCGCTCTGGCTTCGCTCTGGCCTCACCATTACTTCATTCTGTAACTTACTTCCGGCTCGCCTCTAGCTTGGCTCTGGCTAGGTTCCGCCCCACCTTCCGGTCCCGCTCTGGCTTCGCTCTGGCCTCACCATTACTTCATTCTGTAACTTACTTCTGGCTCGCCTCTAGCTTGGCTCTGGCTAGGTTCCGCCCCACGGTCCGGTCCCGCTCTGGCTTAGCTCTGGCCTCACCATTACTTCATTCTGTAACTTACTTCTGGCTCGGCTCTAGCTTGGCTCTGGCTAGGTTCCGCCCCACGGTCCGGTCACGCTCTGGCTTAGCTCTGGCCTCACTATAACTTCATTCTGTAACTTACTTCTGGCTCGGCTCTAGCTTGGCTCTGGCTAGGTTCCGCCCCACGTTCCGGTCACGCTCTGGCTTAGCTCTGGCCTCACCATTACTTCATTCTGTAACTTACTTCTGGCTCGGCTCTAGCTTGGCTCTGGCTAGGTTCCGCCCCACGTTCCGGTCACGCTCTGGCTTAGCTCTGGCCTCACCATTACTTCATTCTGTAACTTACTTCTGGCTCGGCTCTAGCTTGGCTCTGGCTAGGTTCCGCCCCACGTTCCGGTCCCGCTCTGGCTTCCCTCTGGCCTCACCATTACTTCATTCTGTAACTTACTTCTGGCTCGGCTCTAGCTTGGCTCTGGCTAGGTTCCGCCCCACGTTCCGTTCACGCTCTGGCTTAGCTCTGGCCTCACCATTACTTCATTCTGTAACTTACTTCTGGCTCGGCTCTAGCTTGGCTCTGGCTAGGTTCCGCCCCACGTTCCGGTCCCGCTCTGGCTTAGCTCTGGCCTCACCATAACTTCATTCTGTAACTTACTTCTGGCTCGGCTCTAGCTTGGCTCTGGCTAGGTTCCGCCCCACGTTCCGGTCCCGCTCTGGCTTAGCTCTGGCCTCACCATTACTTCATTCTGTAACTTACTTCTGGCTCGGCTCTAGCTTGGCTCTGGCTAGGTTCCGCCCCACGGTCCGGTCACGCTCTGGCTTAGCTCTGGCCTCACCATTACTTCATTCTGTAACTTACTTCTGGCTCGGCTCTAGCTTGGCTCTGGCTAGGTTCCACCCCACGTTCCGGTCCCGGTCTGGCTTCCCTCTGGCCTCACCATTACTTCATTCTGTAACTTACTTCTGGCTCGGCTCTAGCTTGGCTCTGGCTAGGTTCCACCCCACGTTCCGGTCCCGCTCTGGCTTAGCTCTGGCCTCACCATTACTTCATTCTGTAACTTACTTCTGGCTCGGCTCTAGCTTGGCTCTGGCTAGGTTCCGCCCCACGTTCCGGTCCCGCTCTGGCTTAGCTCTGGCCTCACCATTACTTCATTCTGTAACTTACTTCTGGCTCGGCTCTAGCTTGGCTCTGGCTAGGTTCCGCCCCACGTTCCGGTCCCGCTCTGGCTTAGCTCTGGCCTCACCATTACTTCATTCTGTAACTTACTTCTGGCTCGGCTCTAGCTTGGCTCTGGCTAGGTTCCGCCCCACGGTCCGGTCACGCTCTGGCTTAGCTCTGGCCTCACTATAACTTCATTCTGTAACTTACTTCTGGCTCGGCTCTAGCTTGGCTCTGGCTAGGTTCCGCCCCACGTTCCGGTCCCGGTCTGGCTTCCCTCTGGCCTCACCATTACTTCATTCTGTAACTTACTTCTGGCTCGGCTCTAGCTTGGCTCTGGCTAGGTTCCGCCCCACGTTCCGGTCACGCTCTGGCTTCCCTCTGGCCTCACCATTACTTCATTCTGTAACTTACTTCTGGCTCGGCTCTAGCTTGGCTCTGGCTAGGTTCCGCCCCACGTTCCAGTCCCGCTCTGGCTTAGCTCTGGCCTCACCATTACTTCATTCTGTAACTTACTTCTGGCTCGGCTCTAGCTTGGCTCTGGCTAGGTTCCGCCCCACGTTCCGGTCCCGCTCTGGCTTAGCTCTGGCCTCACCATTACCTCATTCTGTAACTTACTTCTGGCTCGGCTCTAGCTTGGCTCTGGCTAGGTTCCGCCCCACGGTCCGGTCCCGCTCTGGCTTAGCTCTGGCCTCACCATTACTTCATTCTGTAACTTACTTCTGGCTCGGCTCTAGCTTGGCTCTGGCTAGGTTCCGCCCCACGGTCCGGTCCCGCTCTGGCTTAGCTCTGGCCTCACCATTACTTCATTCTGTAACTTACTTCTGGCTCGGCTCTAGCTTGGCTCTGGCTAGGTTCCGCCCCACGTTCCGGTCCCGCTCTGGCTTAGCTCTGGCCTCACCATTACTTCATTCTGTAACTTACTTCTGGCTCGGCTCTAGCTTGGCTCTGGCTAGGTTCCGCCCCACGTTCCGGTCCCGCACAGGCTTCGCTCTGGCCTCACTATAACTTCATTCTGTAACTTACTTCTGGCTCGGCTCTAGCTTGGCTCTGGCTAGGTTCCGCCCCACGTTCCGGTCCCGGTCTGGCTTAGCTCTGGCCTCACCATTACTTCATTCTGTAACTTACTTCTGGCTCGGCTCTAGCTTGGCTCTGGCTAGGTTCCGCCCCACGTTCCGGTCCCGGTCTGGCTTAGCTCTGGCCTCACCATTACTTCATTCTGTAACTTACTTCTGGCTCGGCTCTAGCTTGGCTCTAGCTAGGTTCCGCCCCACGGTCCGGTCCCGCTCTGGCTTCGCTCTGGCCTCACCATTCCTTCATTCTTTACCTTAACTCTAGTTTGGCACTGTCTATGCTCTGGCTTCACCATTACTTCATTCTGTAACTTACTTCTGGCTCGTCTCTAGCTTGGCTCTGGCTAGGTTGCGCCCCACGTTCCGGTCACGCTCTGGCTTAGCTCTGGCCTCACCATTACTTCATTCTGTAACTTACTTCTGGCTCGGCTCTAGCTTGGCTCTGGCTAGGTTCCACCCCACGTTCCGGTCCCGCTCTGGCTTAGCTCTGGCTTCACCATTACTTCATTCTGTAACTTACTTCTGGCTCGGCTCTAGCTTGGCTCTGGCTAGGTTGCGCCCCACGTTCCGGTCACGCTCTGGCTTAGCTCTGGCCTCACCATTACTTCATTCTGTAACTTACTTCTTCCTCGGCTCTAGCTTGGCTCTGGCTAGGTTCCGCCCCACGGTCCGGTCCCGCTCTGGCTTAGCTCTGGCCTCACCATTACTTCATTCTGTAACTTACTTCTGGCTCGGCTCTAGCTTGGCTCTGGCTAGGTTCCGCCCCACGGTCCGGTCACGCTCTGGCTTAGCTCTGGCCTCACTATAACTTCATTCTGTAACTTACTTCTGGCTCGGCTCTAGCTTGGCTCTGGCTAGGTTCCGCCCCACGGTCCGGTCACACTCTGGCTTAGCTCTGGCCTCACTATAACTTCATTCTGTAACTTACTTCTGGCTCGGCTCTAGCTTGGCTCTGGCTAGGTTCCGCCCCACGGTCCGGTCCCGCTCTGGCTTAGCTCTGGCCTCACCATTACTTCATTCTGTAACTTACTTCTGGCTCGGCTCTAGCTTGGCTCTGGCTAGGTTCCGCCCCACGGTCCGGTCACGCTCTGGCTTAGCTCTGGCCTCACTATAACTTCATTCTGTAACTTACTTCTGGCTCGGCTCTAGCTTGGCTATGGCTAGGTTCCGCCCCACGGTCCGGTCACGCTCTGGCTTCCCTCTGGCCTCACTATAACTTCATTCTGTAACTTACTTCTGGCTCGGCTCTAGCTTGGCTCTGGCTAGGTTCCGCCCCACGGTCCGGTCCCGCTCTGGCTTAGCTCTGGCCTCACCATTACTTCATTCTGTAACTTACTTCTGGCTCGGCTCTAGCTTGGCTCTGGCTAGGTTCCGCCCCACGGTCCGGTCACGCTCTGGCTTAGCTCTGGCCTCACTATAACTTCATTCTGTAACTTACTTCTGGCTCGGCTCTAGCTTGGCTCTGGCTAGGTTCTGCCCCACGTTCCGGTCACGCTCTGGCTTTGCTCTGGCCTCACCATTACTTCATTCTGTAACTTACTTCTGGCTCGGCTCTAGCTTGGCTCTGGCTAGGTTCCGCCCCACCTTCCGGTCCCGCTCTGGCTTCGCTCTGGCCTCACCATTACTTCATTCTGTAACTTACTTCCGGCTCGCCTCTAGCTTGGCTCTGGCTAGGTTCCGCCTCACGTTCCGGTCCCGCTCTGGCTTCGCTCTGGCCTCACCATTACTTCATTCTGTAACTTACTTCTGGCTCGGCTCTAGCTTGGCTCTGGCTAGGTTCCGCCCCACGTTCCGGTCCCGCTCTGGCTTAGCTCTGGCCTCACCATTACTTCATTCTGTAACTTACTTCCGGCTCGCCTCTAGCTTGGCTCTGGCTAGGTTCCGCCCCACGTTCCGGTCCCGCTCTGGCTTCGCTCTGGCCTCACCATAACTTCATTCTGTAACTTACTTCTGGCTCGGCTCTAGCTTGGCTCTGGCTAGGTTCCGCCCCACGTTCCGGTCCCGCTCTGGCTTCGCTCTGGCCTCACCATTACTTCATTCTGTAACTTACTTCCGGCTCGCCTCTAGCTTGGCTCTGGCTAGGTTCCGCCCCACGTTCCGGTCCCGCTCTGGCTTCGCTCTGGCCTCACCATTACTTCATTCTGTAACTTACTTCTGGCTCGGCTTTAGCTTGGCTCTGGCTAGGTTCCGCCCCACGTTCCGGTCCCGCTCTGGCTTCGCTCTGGCCTCACCATTACTTCATTCTGTAACTTACTTCCGGCTCGCCTCTAGCTTGGCTCTGGCTAGGTTCCGCCCCACCTTCCGGTCCCGCTCTGGCTTCGCTCTGGCCTCACCATTACTTCATTCTGTAACTTACTTCTGGCTCGCCTCTAGCTTGGCTCTGGCTAGGTTCCGCCCCACGGTCCGGTCCCGCTCTGGCTTAGCTCTGGCCTCACCATTACTTCATTCTGTAACTTACTTCTGGCTCGGCTCTAGCTTGGCTCTGGCTAGGTTCCGCCCCACGGTCCGGTCACGCTCTGGCTTAGCTCTGGCCTCACTATAACTTCATTCTGTAACTTACTTCTGGCTCGGCTCTAGCTTGGCTCTGGCTAGGTTCCGCCCCACGTTCCGGTCACGCTCTGGCTTAGCTCTGGCCTCACCATTACTTCATTCTGTAACTTACTTCTGGCTCGGCTCTAGCTTGGCTCTGGCTAGGTTCCGCCCCACGTTCCGGTCACGCTCTGGCTTAGCTCTGGCCTCACCATTACTTCATTCTGTAACTTACTTCTGGCTCGGCTCTAGCTTGGCTCTGGCTAGGTTCCGCCCCACGTTCCGGTCCCGCTCTGGCTTCCCTCTGGCCTCACCATTACTTCATTCTGTAACTTACTTCTGGCTCGGCTCTAGCTTGGCTCTGGCTAGGTTCCGCCCCACGTTCCGTTCACGCTCTGGCTTAGCTCTGGCCTCACCATTACTTCATTCTGTAACTTACTTCTGGCTCGGCTCTAGCTTGGCTCTGGCTAGGTTCCGCCCCACGTTCCGGTCCCGCTCTGGCTTAGCTCTGGCCTCACCATAACTTCATTCTGTAACTTACTTCTGGCTCGGCTCTAGCTTGGCTCTGGCTAGGTTCCGCCCCACGTTCCGGTCCCGCTCTGGCTTAGCTCTGGCCTCACCATTACTTCATTCTGTAACTTACTTCTGGCTCGGCTCTAGCTTGGCTCTGGCTAGGTTCCGCCCCACGGTCCGGTCACGCTCTGGCTTAGCTCTGGCCTCACCATTACTTCATTCTGTAACTTACTTCTGGCTCGGCTCTAGCTTGGCTCTGGCTAGGTTCCACCCCACGTTCCGGTCCCGGTCTGGCTTCCCTCTGGCCTCACCATTACTTCATTCTGTAACTTACTTCTGGCTCGGCTCTAGCTTGGCTCTGGCTAGGTTCCACCCCACGTTCCGGTCCCGCTCTGGCTTAGCTCTGGCCTCACCATTACTTCATTCTGTAACTTACTTCTGGCTCGGCTCTAGCTTGGCTCTGGCTAGGTTCCGCCCCACGTTCCGGTCCCGCTCTGGCTTAGCTCTGGCCTCACCATTACTTCATTCTGTAACTTACTTCTGGCTCGGCTCTAGCTTGGCTCTGGCTAGGTTCCGCCCCACGTTCCGGTCCCGCTCTGGCTTAGCTCTGGCCTCACCATTACTTCATTCTGTAACTTACTTCTGGCTCGGCTCTAGCTTGGCTCTGGCTAGGTTCCGCCCCACGGTCCGGTCACGCTCTGGCTTAGCTCTGGCCTCACTATAACTTCATTCTGTAACTTACTTCTGGCTCGGCTCTAGCTTGGCTCTGGCTAGGTTCCGCCCCACGTTCCGGTCCCGGTCTGGCTTCCCTCTGGCCTCACCATTACTTCATTCTGTAACTTACTTCTGGCTCGGCTCTAGCTTGGCTCTGGCTAGGTTCCGCCCCACGTTCCGGTCACGCTCTGGCTTCCCTCTGGCCTCACCATTACTTCATTCTGTAACTTACTTCTGGCTCGGCTCTAGCTTGGCTCTGGCTAGGTTCCGCCCCACGTTCCAGTCCCGCTCTGGCTTAGCTCTGGCCTCACCATTACTTCATTCTGTAACTTACTTCTGGCTCGGCTCTAGCTTGGCTCTGGCTAGGTTCCGCCCCACGTTCCGGTCCCGCTCTGGCTTAGCTCTGGCCTCACCATTACCTCATTCTGTAACTTACTTCTGGCTCGGCTCTAGCTTGGCTCTGGCTAGGTTCCGCCCCACGGTCCGGTCCCGCTCTGGCTTAGGTCTGGCCTCACCATTACTTCATTCTGTAACTTACTTCTGGCTCGGCTCTAGCTTGGCTCTGGCTAGGTTCCGCCCCACGGTCCGGTCCCGCTCTGGCTTAGCTCTGGCCTCACCATTACTTCATTCTGTAACTTACTTCTGGCTCGGCTCTAGCTTGGCTCTGGCTAGGTTCCGCCCCACGTTCCGGTCCCGCTCTGGCTTAGCTCTGGCCTCACCATTACTTCATTCTGTAACTTACTTCTGGCTCGGCTCTAGCTTGGCTCTGGCTAGGTTCCGCCCCACGTTCCGGTCCCGCACAGGCTTCGCTCTGGCCTCACTATAACTTCATTCTGTAACTTACTTCTGGCTCGGCTCTAGCTTGGCTCTGGCTAGGTTCCGCCCCACGTTCCGGTCCCGCACAGGCTTCGCTCTGGCCTCACTATAACTTCATTCTGTAACTTACTTCTGGCTCGGCTCTAGCTTGGCTCTGGCTAGGTTCCGCCCCACGTTCAGGTGACGCTCTGGCTTAGCTCTGGCCTCACCATTACTTCATTCTGTAACTTACTTCTGGCTCGCCTCTAGCTTGGCTCTGGCTAGGTTCCGCCCCACCTTCCGGTCCCGCACTGGCTTCGCTCTGGCCTCACTATAACTTCATTCTGTAACTTACTTCTGGCTCGGCTCTAGCTTGGCTCTGGCTAGGTTCCGCCCCACGTTCCGGTCCCGCTCTGGCTTAGCTCTGGCCTCCCCATTACCTCATTCTGTAACTTACTTCTGGCTTGACTCTAGCTTGGCTCTGGCTAGGTTCCGCCCCACGTTCCGGTCACGCTCTGGCTTAGCTCTGGCCTCACCATTACTTCATTCTGTAACTTACTTCTGGCTCGCCTCTAGCTTGGCTCTGGCTAGGTTCCGCCCCACGTTCCGGTCACGCACTGGCTTCGCTCTGGCCTCACCATTACTTCATTCTGTAACTTACTTCTGGCTCGGCTCTAGCTTGGCTCTGGCTAGGTTCCGCCCCACCTTCCGGTCCCGCTCTGGCTTCGCTCTGGCCTCACTGCAACTTCATTCTGTAACTTACTTCTGGCTCGCCTCTAGCTTGACTCTGGCTAGGTTCCGCCCCACGTTCCGGTCCCGCTCTGGCTTCGCTCTGGCCTCACCATAACTTCATTCTGTAACTTACTTCTGGCTCGGCTCTAGCTTGGCTCTGGCTAGGTTCCGCCCCACGTTCCGGTCCCGCTCTGGCTTAGCTCTGGCCTCACCATTACCTCATTCTGTAACTTAATTCTGGCTCGGCTCTAGCTTGGCTCTGGCTAGGTTCCGCCCCACGTTCCGGTCCCGCTCTGGCTTAGCTCTGGCCTCACCATAACTTCATTCTGTAACTTCTGGCTCGGCTCTAGCTTGTCTCTGGCTAGGTTCCGCCCCACGTTCCGGTCCCGCTCTGGCTTAGCTCTGGCCTCACTATAACTTCATTCTGTAACTTACTTCTGGCTCGGCTCTAGCTTGTCTCTTGCTAGGTTCCGCCCCACGTTCCGGTCCCGCTCTGGCTTCGCTCTGGCTTCACTATAACTTCATTCTGTAACTTACTTCTGGCTCGGCTCTAGCTTGGCTCTGGCTAGGTTCCGCCCCCCGTTCCGGTCCCGCACTGGATTCGCTCTGGCCTCACCATTACTTCATTCTGTAACTTACTTCTGGCTCGGCTCTAGCTTGTCTCTGGCTAGGTTCCGCCCCACGTTCCGGTCCCGCACTGGCTTCGCTCTGGCCTCACTGCAACTTCATTCTGTAACTTACTTCTGGCTCGGCTCTAGCTTGTCTCTGGCTAGGTTCCGCCCCACGTTCCGGTCCCGCTCTGGCTTCGCTCTGGCCTCACCATAACTTCATTCAGTAACTTACTTCTGGCTCGGCTATAGCTTGACTCTGGCTAGGTTCCGCCCCCCGTTCCGGTCCCGCACAGGCTTCGCTCTGGCCTCACCATAACTTCATTCTGTAACTTACTTCTGGCTCGCCTCTAGCTTGGCTCTGGCTAGGTTCCGGCCCACGTTCCGGTCCCGCACTGGCTTCGCTCTGGCCTCACTATAACTTCATTCTGTAACTTACTTCTGGCTCGCCTCTAGCTTGGCTCTGGCTAGGTTCCGCCCCACGTTCCGGTCCCGCTCTGGCTTAGCTCTGGCGTCACCATTACTTCATTCTGTAACTTACTTCTGGCTCGGCTCTAGCTTGGCTCTGGCTAGGTTGCGCCCCACGTTCCGGTCCCGCTCTGGCTTAGCTCTGGCGTCACCATAACTGCATTCTGTAACTTACTTCTGGCTCGGCTCTAGCTTGGCTCTGGCTAGGTTCCGCCCCACCTTCCGGTCCCGCACTGGCTTAGCTCTGGCGTCACCATAACTTCATTCTGTAACTTACTTCTGGCTCGGCTCTAGCTTGGCTCTGGCTAGGTTCCGCCCCACGTTCCGGTCCCGCTCTGGCTTCGCTCTGGCCTCACCATAACTTCATTCTGTAACTTAATTCTGGCTCGGCTCTAGCTTGGCTCTGGCTAGGTTCCGCCCCACCTTCCGGTCCCGCACTGGCTTAGCTCTGGCGTCACCATAACTTCATTCTGTAACTTACTTCTGGCTCGGCTCTAGCTTGTCTCTGGCTAGGTTCCGCCCCACGTTCCGGTCCCGCTCTGGCTTCGCTCTGGCCTCACCATAACTTCATTCTGTAACTTACTTCTGGCTCGGCTCTAGCTTGGCTCTGGCTAGGTTCCGCCCCACGTTCCGGTCACGCTCTGGCTTAGCTCTGGCCTCACCATTACTTCATTCTGTAACTTACTTCTGGCTCGCCTCTAGCTTGGCTCTGGCTAGGTTCCGCCCCACCTTCCGGTCCCGCACTGGCTTAGCTCTGGCGTCACCATAACTTCATTCTGTAACTTACTTCTGGCTCGGCTCTAGCTTGGCTCTGGCTAGGTTGCGCCCCACGTTCCGGTCCCGCTCTGGCTTAGCTCTGGCGTCACCATAACTTCATTCTGTTACTTACTTCTGGCTCGCCTCTAGCTTGGCTCTGGCTAGGTTCCGCCCCACCTTCCGGTCCCGCACTGGCTTAGCTCTGGCGTCACCATAACTTCATTCTGTAACTTACTTCTGGCTCGGCTCTAGCTTGGCTCTGGCTAGGTTGCGCCCCACGTTCCGGTCCCGCTCTGGCTTAGCTCTGGCGTCACCATAACTTCATTCTGTTACTTACTTCTGGCTCGGCTCTAGCTTGGCTCTGGCTAGTTTCCGCCCCACCTTCCGGTCCCGCACTGGCTTCGCTCTGGCCTCACTATAACTTCATTCTGTAACTTACTTCTGGCTTGACTCTAGCTTGGCTCTGGCTAGGTTCCGCCCCACGTTCCGGTCCCGCTCTGGCTTCGCTCTGGCCTCACTGCAACTTCATTCTGTAACTTACTTCTGGCTCGCCTCTAGCTTGACTCTGGCTAGGTTCCGCCCCACGTTCCGGTCACGCTCTGGCTTAGCTCTGGCCTCACCATTACTTCATTCTGTAACTTACTTCTGGCTCGGCTCAAGCTTGGCTCTGGTTAGGTTCCGCCCCACCTTCCGGTCCCGCACTGGCTTCGCTCTGGCCTCACTATAACTTCATTCTGTAACTTACTTCTGGCTTGACTCTAGCTTGGCTCTGGCTAGGTTCCGCCCCACGTTCCGGTCCCGCTCTGGCTTAGCTCTGGCCTCACCATTACTTCATTCTGTAACTTACTTCTGGCTCGCCTCTAGCTTGACTCTGGCTAGGTTCCGCCCCACGTTCCGGTCACGCTCTGGCTTCGCTCTGGCCTCACTATAACTTCATTCTGTAACTTACTTCTGGCTCGGCTCTAGCTTGGCTCTGGCTAGGTTCCACCCCACGTTCCGGTCCCGCTCTGGCTTAGCTCTGGCTAGGTTCCGCCCCACGTTCCGGTCCCGCTCTGGCTTAGCTCTGGCTAGGTTCCACCCCACGTTCCGGTCCCGGTCTGGCTTCCCTCTGGCCTCACCATAACTTCATTCTGTAACTTACTTCTGGCTCGGCTCTAGCTTGTCTCTGGCTAGGTTCCGCCCCACGTTCCGGTCACGCTCTGGCTTAGCTCTGGCCTCACCATTACCTCATTCTGTAACTTACTTCTGGCTCGGCTCTAGCTTGTCTCTGGCTAAGTTCCGCCCCACGTTCCGGTCACGCTCTGGCTTAGCTCTGGCCTCACCATTACCTCATTCTGTAACTTACTTCTGGCTCGGCTCTAGCTTGTCTCTGGCTAGGTTCCGCCCCACGTTCCGGTCACGCTCTGGCTTAGCTCTGGCCTCACCATTACTTCATTCTGTAACTTACTTCTGGCTCGGCTCTAGCTTGGCTCTGGCTAGGTTCCGCCCCACGTTCCGGTCACGCTCTGGCTTAGCTCTGGCCTCACCATTACTTCATTCTGTAACTTACTTCTGGCTCGGCTCTAGCTTGGCTCTGGCTAGGTTCCGCCCCACGTTCCGGTCCCGCTCTGGCTTAGCTCTGGCCTCACCATTACCTCATTCTGTAACTTACTTCTGGCTCGGCTCCAGCTTGGCTCTGGCTAGGTTCCGCCCCACGTTCCGGTCACGCTCTGGCTTAGCTCTGGCCTTACCATTACTTCATTCTGTAACTTACTTCTGGCTCGGCTCCAGCTTGGCTCTGGCTAGGTTCCGCCCCACGTTCCGGTCCCGCTCTGGCTTAGCTCTGGCCTCACCATTACCTCATTCTGTAACTTACTTCTGGCTCGGCTCCAGCTTGGCTCTGGCTAGGTTCCGCCCCACGTTCCGGTCACGCTCTGGCTTAGCTCTGGCCTCACCATTACTTCATTCTGTAACTTACTTCTGGCTCGGCTCTAGCTTGGCTCTGGCTAGGTTCCGCCCCACGTTCCGGTCACGCTCTGGCTTAGCTCTGGCCTCACCATTACTTCATTCTGTAACTTACTTCTGGCTCGGCTCTAGCTTGGCTCTGGCTAGGTTCCGCCCCACGTTCCGGTCCCGCTCTGGCTTAGCTCTGGCCTCACCATTACTTCATTCTGTAACTTACTTCTGGCTCGGCTCTAGCTTGGCTCTGGCTAGGTTCCGCCCCACGTTCCGGTCCCTCTCTGGCTTCGCTCTGGCCTCACTATAACTTCATTCAGTAACTTACTTCTGGCTCGGCTCTAGCTTGGCTCTGGCTAGGTTCCGCCCCACGTTCCGGTCCCTCTCTGGCTTCGCTCTGGCCTCACTATAACTTCATTCAGTAACTTACTTCTGGCTCGGCTCTAGCTTGGCTCTGGCTAGGTTCCGCCCCACGTTCCGGTCCCTCTCTGGCTTCGCTCTGGCCTCATTATAACTTCATTCAGTAACTTACTTCTGGCTCGGCTCTAGCTTGGCTCTGGCTAGGTTCCACCCCACGTTCCGGTCCCGCTCTGGCTTAGCTCTGGCCTCACCATTACTTCATTCTGTAACTTACTTCTGGCTCGGCTCTAGCTTGGCTCTGGCTAGGTTCCGCCCCACGTTCCGGTCCCGGTCTGGCTTCCCTCTGGCCTCACCATAACTTCATTCTGTAACTTACTTCTGGCTCGGCTCTAGCTGGTCTCTGGCTAGGTTCCGCCCCACGTTCCGGTCCCGGTCTGGCTTCCCTCTGGCCTCACCATAACTTCATTCTGTAACTTACTTCTGGCTCGGCTCTAGCTTGTCTCTGGCTAGGTTCCGCCCCACGTTCCGGTCACGCTCTGGCTTAGCTCTGGCCTCACCATTACTTCATTCTGTAACTTACTTCTGGCTCGGCACTAGCTTGGCTCTGGCTAGGTTCCGCCCCACGTTCCGGTCCCGCTCTGGCTTCGCTCTGGCCTCACCATTCCTTCATTCTGTAACTTACTTCTGGCTCTGCTCTAGCTTGGCTCTGGCTAGGTTCCGCCCCACGTTCCGGTCCCGCTCTGGCTTAGCTCTGGCCTCACCATTACTTCATTCTGTAACTTACTTCTGGCTCGGCTCTAGCTTGGCTCTGGCTAGGTTCCGCCCCACGTTCCGGTCCCGCTCTGGCTTAGCTCTGGCCTCACCATTACTTCATTCTGTAACTTACTTCTGGCTCTGCTCTAGCTTGGCTCTGGCTAGGTTCCGCCCCACGTTCCGGTCCCGCTCTGGCTTAGCTCTGGCCTCACCATTACTTCATTCTGTAACTTACTTCTGGCTCGGCTCTAGCTTGGCTCTGGCTAGGTTCCGCCCCACGTTCCGGTCACGCTCTGGCTTCGCTCTGGCCTCACCATTACTTCATTCTGTAACTTACTTCTGGCTCGGCTCTAGCTTGACTCTGGCTAGGTTCCGCCCCACGTTCCGGTCCCGCTCTGGCTTAGCTCTGGCCTCACCATTACTTCATTCTGTAACTTTCTTCTCGCTCGGCTCTAGCTTGGCTCTGGCTAGGTTCCGCCCCACCTTCCGGTCCCGGTCTGGCTTCGCTCTGGCCTCACCATTACTTCATTCTGTAACTTACTACTGGCTCGGCTCTAGCTTGGCTCTGGCTAGGCTCCGGCCCCCGTTCCGGTCCCGCACTGGCTTCGCTCTGGCCTCACCATAACTTCATTCTGTAACTTACTTCTGGCTCGGCTCTAGCTTGGCTCTGGCTAGGTTCCGCCCCACGTTCCGGTCCCGCTCTGGCTTCGCTCTGGCCTCACCATTACTTCATTTTGTAACTTACTTCTGGCTCGGCTCTAGCTTGGCTCTGGCTAGGTTCCGCCCCACGTTTCGGTCCCGCTCTGGCTTAGCTCTGGCCTCACCATAACTTCATTCTGTAACTTACTTCTGGCTCGGCTCTAGCTTGTCTCTGGCTAGGTTCCGCCCCACGTTCCGGTCCCGCTCTGGCTTAGCTCTGGCCTCACCATAACTTCATTCTGTAACTTACTTCTGGCTCGGCTCTAGCTTGGCTCTGGCTAGGTTCCGCCCCACGTTCCGGTCCCGCTCTGGCTTAGCTCTGGCCTCACCATTACTTCATTCTGTAACATACTTCTGGCTAGGCTCTAGCTTGGTTCTGGCTAGGTTCCGCCCCCCGTTCCGGTCCCGCTCTGGCTTAGCTCTGGCCTCACCATAACTTCATTCTGTAACTTACTTCTGGCTCGGCTCTAGCTTGTCTCTGGCTAGGTTCCGCCCCACGTTCCGGTCCCGCTCTGGCTTAGCTCTGGCTAGGTTCCGCCCCACGTTCCGGTCCCGCTCTGGCTTAGCTCTGGCCTCACCATTACTTCATTCTGTAACTTACTTCTGGCTCGGCTCTAGCTTGTCTCTGACTAGGTTCCGCCCCACGTTCCGGTCCCGCTCTGGCTTAGCTCTGGCCTCACCATAACTTCATTCTGTAACTTACTTCTTGCTCGGCTCTAGCTTGGCTCTGGCTAGGTTCCGCCCCACGTTCCGGTCCCGCTCTGGCTTCGCTCTGGCCTCACCATTACTTCATTCTATAACTTACTTCTGGCTCGGCTCTAGCTTGGCTCTGGCTAGGTTCCGCCCCACGTTCCGGTCACGCTCTGGCTTAGCTCTGGCCTCACCATAACTTCATTCTGTAACTTACTTCTGGCTCGGCTCTAGCTTGGCTCTGGCTAGGTTCCGCCCCACGTTCCGGTCCCGCTCTGGCTTAGCTCTGGCCTCACCATAACTTCATTCTGTAACTTACTTCTTGCTCGGCTCTAGCTTGGCTCTGGCTAGGTTCCGCCCCACGTTCCGGTCCCGCTCTGGCCTCGCTCTGGCCTCACCATTACTTCATTCTGTAACTTACTTCTGGCTCGGCTCTAGCTTGGCTCTGGCTAGGTTCCGCCCCACGTTCCGGTCCCGCTCTGGCTTAGCTCTGGCCTCACCATTACTTCATTCTGTAACTTACTTCTGGCTCGGCTCTAGCTTGGCTCTGGCTAGGTTCCGCCCCACGTTCCGGTCCCGCTCTGGCTTAGCTCTGGCCTCACCATTACTTCATTCTGTAATTTACTTCTTGCTCGGCTCTAGCTTGGCTCTGGCTAGGTTGCGCCCCACGTTCCGGTCACGCTCTGGCTTAGCTCTGGCCTCACCATTACTTCATTCTGTAATTTACTTCTGGCTCGGCTCTAGCTTGGCTCTGGCTAGGTTCCGCCCCACGTTCCGGTCCCGCTCTGGCTTCGCTCTGGCCTCACTGCAACTTCATTCTGTAACTTACTTCTGGCTCGCCTCTAGCTTGGCTCTGGCTAGGTTCCGCCCCACGTTCCGGTCCCGCTCTGGCTTCGGTCTGGCCTAACCATTACTTCATTCTTTACCTTACTTCTGGCTCGCCTCTAGCTTGACTCTGGCTAGATTCCGCCCCACGTTCCGGTCCCGCTCTGGCTTCGCTCTGGCCTCACTGCAACTTCATTCTGTTACTTACTTCTGGCTCGCCTCTAGCTTGGCTCTGGCTAGGTTCCGCCCCACGTTCCGATCACGCTCTGGCTTCGCTCTGGCCTCACCATTACTTCATTCTGTAACTTACTTCTGGCTCGGCTCTAGCTTGTCTCTGGCTAGGTTCCGCCCCACGTTCCGGTCCCGCTCTGGCTTCGCTCTGGCCTCACCATAACTTCATTCTGTAACTTACTTCATGCTCGGCTCTAGCTTGGCTCTGGCTAGGTTCCGCCCCACGTTCCGGTCCCGCTCTGGCTTCGCTCTGGCCTCACCATTACTTCATTCTGTAACTTACTTCTGGCTCGGCTCTAGCTTGTCTCTGGCTAGGTTCCGCCCCACGTTCCGGTCCCGCTCTGGCTTCGCTCTGGCCTCACCATTACTTCATTCTGTAACTTACTTCTGGCTCGGCTCTAGCTTGGCTCTGGCTAGGTTCCGCCCCACGTTCCGGTCACGCTCTGGCTTAGCTCTGGCCTCACCATAACTTCATTCTGTAACTTACTTCTGGCTCGGCTCTAGCTTTTCTCTGGCTAGGTTCCACCCCACGTTCCGGTCACGCTCTGGCTTAGCTCTGGCCTCACCATAACTTCATTCTGTAACTTACTTCTGGCTCGGCTCTAGCTTGTCTCTGGCTAGGTTCCACCCCACGTTCCGGTCACGCTCTGGCTTAGCTCTGGCCTCACCATAACTTCATTCTGTAACTTACTTCTGGCTCGGCTCTAGCTTGTCTCTGGCTAGGTTCCACCCCACGTTCCGGTCACGCTCTGGCTTAGCTCTGGCCTCACCATAACTTCATTCTGTAACTTACTTCTGGCTCGGCTCTAGCTTGTCTCTGGCTAGGTTCCACCCCACGTTCCGGTCACGCTCTGGCTTAGCTCTGGCCTCACCATAACTTCATTCTGTAACTTACTTCTGGCTCGGCTCTAGCTTGTCTCTGGCTAGGTTCCACCCCACGTTCCGGTCACGCTCTGGCTTAGCTCTGGCCTCACCATTACTTCATTCTGTAACTTACTTCTGGCTCGGCTCTAGCTTGTCTCTGGCTAGGTTCCACCCCACGTTCCGGTCACGCTCTGGCTTAGCTCTGGCCTCACCATAACTTCATTCTGTAACTTACTTCTGGCTCGCCTCTAGCTTGGCTCTGGCTAGGTTCCGCCCCACGTTCCGGTCACGCTCTGGCTTAGCTCTGGCCTCACCATTACTTCATTCTGTAACTTACTTCTGGCTCGGCTCTAGCTTGGCTCTGGCTAGGTTCCGCCCCACGTTCCGGTCCCGCTCTGGCTTCGCTCTGGCCTCACCATTACCTCATTCTGTAACTTACTTCTGGCTTGCCTCTAGCTTGGCTCTGGCTAGGTTCCGCCCCACCTTCCGGTCCCGCTCTGGCTTCGCTCTGGCCTCACTATAACTTCATTCTGTAACTTACTTCTGGCTCGGCTCTAGCTTGGCTCTGGCTAGGTTCCGCCCCACGTTCCGGTCCCGCTCTGGCTTCGCTCTGGCCTCACCATTACCTCATTCTGTAACTTACTTCTGGCTTGCCTCTAGCTTGGCTCTGGCTAGGTTCCGCCCCACGTTCCGGTCCCGGTCTGGCTTCGCTCTGGCCTCACCATTACTTCATTCTGTAACTTACTTCTGGCTCGGCTCTAGCTTGGCTCTGGCTAGGTTCCGCCCCACGGTCCGGTCACGCTCTGGCTTAGCTCTGGCCTCACCATTACTTCATTCTGTAACTTACTTCTGGCTCGGCTCTAGCTTGTCTCTGGCTAGGTTCCGCCCCACGTTCCGGTCCCGCTCTGGCTTAGCTCTGGCCTCACCATTACTTCATTCTGTAACTTACTTCTGGCTCGGCTCTAGCTTGGCTCTGGCTAGGTTCCGCCCCACGTTCCGGTCCCGCTCTGGCTTCGCTCTGGCCTCACTATAACTTCATTCTGTAACTTACTTCTGGCTCGGCTCTAGCTTGGCTCTGGCTAGGTTCCGCCCCACGTTCCGGTCCCGCTCTGGCTTAGCTCTGGCCTCACCATTACTTCATTCTGTAACTTACTTCTGGCTCGGCTCTAGCTTGTCTCTGGCTAGGTTCCGCCCCACGTTCCGGTCCCGCTCTGGCTTCGCTCTGGCCTCACCATTACCTCAATCTGTAACTTACTTCTGGCTCGGCTCTAGCTTGGCTCTGGCTAGGTTCCGCCCCACGTTCCGGTCCCGCACTGGCTTAGCTCTGGCCTCACTATAACTTCATTCTGTAACTTCCTTCTGGCTCGGCTCTAGCTTGGCTCTGGCTAGGTTCCGCCCCACGTTCCGGTCACGCTCTGGCTTAGCTCTGGCCTCACCATAACTTCATTCTGTAACTTACTTCTGGCTCGCCTCTAGCTTGGCTCTGGCTAGGTTCCGCCCCACGTTCCGGTCCCGCTCTGGCTTCGCTCTGGCCTCACCATTACTTCATTCTGTAACTTACTTCTGGCTCGGCTCTAGCTTGTCTCTGGCTAGGTTCCACCCCACGTTCCGGTCCCGCTCTGGCTTCGCTCTGGCCTCACCATTACTTCATTCTGTAACTTACTTCTGGCTAGGCTCTAGCTTGACTCTGGCTAGGTTCCGCCCCACGTTCCGGTCCCGCTCTGGCTTCGCTCTGGCCTCACTATAACTTCATTCTGTAACTTACTTCTGGCTCGGCTCTAGCTTGGCTCTGGCTAGGTTCCGCCCCACGTTCCGGTCACGCTCTGGCTTAGCTCTGGACTCACTGCAACTTCATTCTGTAACTTACTTCTGGCTCGGCTCTAGCTTGGCTCTGGCTAGGTTCCGCCCCACGTTCCGGTCCCGCTCTGGCTTCGCTCTGGCCTCACTATAACTTCATTCTGTAACTTACTTCTGGCTCGGCTCTAGCTTGGCTCTGGCTAGGTTCCGCCCTACGTTCCGGTCACGCTCTGGCTTAGCTCTGGACTCACTGCAACTTCATTCTGTAACTTACTTCTGGCTCGCCTCTAGCTTGACTCTGGCTAGGTTCCGCCCCACGTTCCGGTCACGCTCTGGCTTCGCTCTGGCCTCACTATAACTTCATTCTGTAACTTACTTCTGGCTCGGCTCTAGCTTGTCTCTGGCTAGGTTCCGCCCCACGTTCCGGTCACGCTCTGGCTTAGCTCTGGCCTCACCATTACTTCATTCTGTAACTTACTTCTGGCTCGGCTCTAGCTTGGCTCTGGCTAGGTTCCGCCCCACGTTCCGGTCACGCTCTGGCTTCGCTCTGGCCTCACCATTACTTCATTCTGTAACTTACTTCTGGCTCGCCTCTAGCTTGACTCTGGCTAGGTTCCGCCCCACGTTCCGGTCACGCTCTGGCTTCGCTCTGGCCTCACTATAACTTCATTCTGTAACTTACTTCTGGCTCGGCTCTAGCTTGGCTCTGGCTAGGTTCCGCCCCACGTTCCGGTCACGCTCTGGCTTAGCTCTGGCCTCACCATTACTTCATTCTGTAACTTACTTCTGGCTCGGCTCTAGCTTGGCTCTGGCTAGGTTCCGCCCCACGTTCCGGTCCCGCTCTGGCTTCGCTCTGGCCTCACTATAACTTCATTCTGTAACTTACTTCTGGCTCGCCTCTAGCTTGACTCTGGCTAGGTTCCGCCCCACGGTCCGGTCCCGCTCTGGCTTAGCTCTGGCCTCACCATTACTTCATTCTGTAACTTACTTCCGGCTCGGCTCTAGCTTGGCTCTGGCTAGGTTCCGCCCCACGTTCCGGTCACGCTCTGGCTTCGCTCTGGCCTCACCATAACTTCATTCTGTAACTTACTTCTGGCTCGCCTCTAGCTTGGCTCTGGCTAGGTTCCGCCCCACGTTCCGGTCACGCTCTGGCTACGCTCTGGCCTCACCATAACTTCATTCTGTAACTTACTTCTGGCTCGGCTCTAGCTTGGCTCTGGCTTGGTTCCGCCGCACGTTCCGGTCCCGCTCTGGCTTCGCTCTGGCCTCACTGCAACTTTATTCTGTAACTTACTTCTGGCTCGGCTCTAGCTTGGCTCTGGCTAGGTTCCGCCCCACGTTCCGGTCCCGCTCTGGCTTAGCTCTGGACTCACTGCAACTTCATTCTGTAACTTACTTCTGGCTCGGCTCTAGCTTGGCTCTGGCTAGGTTCCGCCCCACGTTCCGGTCACGCTCTGGCTTAGCTCTGGCCTCACCATTACTTCATTCTGTAACTTACTTCTGGCTCGCCTCTAGCTTGGCTCTGGCTAGGTTCCGCCCCACGTTCCGGTCCCGCTCTGGCTTCGCTCTGGCCTCACTGCAACTTCATTCTGTAACTTACTTCTAGCTCGGCTCTAGCTTGGCTCTGGCTAGGTTCCGCCCCACGTTCCGGTCCCGCTCTGGCTTAGCTCTGGCCTCACCATTACCTCATTCTGTAACTTACTTCTGGCTCGGCTCTAGCTTGGCTCTGGCTAGGTTCCGCCCCACGTTCCGGTCACGCTCTGGCTTAGCTCTGGCCTCACCATTACTTCATTCTGTAACTTACTTCTGGCTCGCCTCTAGCTTGGCTCTGGCTAGGTTCCGCCCCACGTTCCGGTCCCGCTCTGGCTAAGCTCTGGCCTCACTATAACTTCATTCTGTAACTTACTTCTGGCTCGGCTCTAGCTTGGCTCTGGCTAGGTTCCGCCCCACGTTCCGGTCCCGCTCTGGCTTCGCTCTGGCCTCACCACAACTTCATTCTGTAACTTACTTCTGGCTCGGCTCTAGCTTGGCTCTGGCTAGGTTCCGCCCCACGTTCCGGTCCCGCTCTGGCTTCGCTCTGGCCTCACCATTACTTCATTCTGTAACTTACTTCTGGCTCGGCTCTAGCTTGGCTCTGGCTAGGTTCCGCCCCACGTTCCGGTCCCGCTCTGGCTTCGCTCTGGCCTCACCACAACTTCATTCTGTAACTTACTTCTGGCTCGGCTCTAGCTTGGCTCTGGCTAGGTTCCGCCCCACGTTCCGGTCCCGCTCTGGCTTCGCTCTGGCCTCACCACAACTTCATTCTGTAACTTACTTCTGGCTCGCCTCTAGCTTGGCTCTGGCTAGGTTCCGCCCCACGTTCCGGTCCCGCTCTGGCTTAGCTCTGGCCTCACCATTACTTCATTCTGTAACTTACTTCTGGCTCGGCTCTAGCTTGGCTCTGGCTAGGTTCCGCCCCACGTTCCGGTCCCGCTCTGGCTTCGCTCTGGCCTCACCACAACTTCATTCTGTAACTTACTTCTGGCTCGGCTCTAGCTTGGCTCTGGCTAGGTTCCGCCCCACGTTCCGGTCCCGCTCTGGCTTCGCTCTGGCCTCACAACAACTTCATTCTGTAACTTACTTCTGGCTCGCCTCTAGCTTGGCTCTGGCTAGGTTCCGCCCCACGTTCCGGTCCCGCTCTGGCTTAGCTCTGGCCTCACCATTACTTCATTCTGTAACTTACTTCTGGCTCGCCTCTAGCTTGGCTCTGGCTAGGTTCCGCCCCACGTTCCGGTCCCGCTCTGGCTTAGCTCTGGCCTCACCATTACTTCATTCTGTAACTTACTTCTGGCTCGGCTCTAGCTTGGCTCTGGCTAGGTTCCGCCCCACGTTCCGGTCCCGCTCTCGCTTCGCTCTGGCCTCACCATTACTTCATTCTGTAACTTACTTCTGGCTCGGCTCTAGCTTGGCTCTGGCTAGGTTCCGCCCCACGTTCCGGTCCCGGTCTGGCTTCGCTCTGGCCTCACTATAACTTCATTCTGTAACTTACTTCTGGCTCGCCTCTAGCTTGACTCTGGCTAGGTTCCACCCCACGTTCCGGTCCCGGTCTGGCTTCGCTCTGGCCTCACTATAACTTCATTCTGTAACTTACTTCTGGCTCGGCTCTAGCTTGGCTCTGGCTAGGTTCCGCCCCACGTTCCGGTCCCGGTCTGGCTTCGCTCTGGCCTCACTATAACTTCATTCTGTAACTTACTTCTGGCTCGCCTCTAGCTTGACTCTAGCTAGGTTCCACCCCACGTTCCGGTCCCGGTCTGGCTTCGCTCTGGCCTCACTATAACTTCATTCTGTAACTTACTTCTGGCTCGGCTCTAGCTTGGCTCTGGCTAGGTTCCGCCCCACGTTCCGGTCCCGCTCTCGCTTCGCACTGGCCTCACCATTACTTCATTCTGTAACTTACTTCTGGCTCGGCTCTAGCTTGGCTCTGGCTAGGTTCCGCCCCACGTTCCGGTCCCGGTCTGGCTTCGCTCTGGCCTCACTATAACTTCATTCTGTAACTTACTTCTGGCTCGCCTCTAGCTTGACTCTGGCTAGGTTCCGCCCCACGTTCCGGTCCCGCTCTGGCTTCGCTCTGGCCTCACCATAACTTCATTCGGTAACTTACTTCTGGCTCGCCTCTAGCTTGGCTCTGGCTAGGTTCCACCCCACGTTCCGGTCCCGGTCTGGCTTCGCTCTGGCCTCACTATAACTTCATTCTGTAACTTACTTCTGGCTCGCCTCTAGCTTGGCTCTGGCTAGGTTCCGCCCCACGTTCCGGTCACGCTCTGGCTTCGCTCTGGCCTCACTGCCACTTCATTCTGTAACTTACTTCTGGCTCGCCTCTAGCTTGGCTCTGGCTAGGTTCCGCCCCACGTTCCGGTCACGCTCTGGCTTAGCTCTGGCCTCACTATAACTTCATTCTGTAACTTACTTCTGGCTCGCCTCTAGCTTGGCTCTGGCTAGGTTCCGCCCCACGTTCCGGTCCCGCTCTGGCTTAGCTCTGGCCTCACCATTACTTCATTCTGTAACTTACTTCTGGCTCGCCTCTAGCTTGGCTCTGGCTAGGTTCCGCCCCACGTTCCGGTCCCGCTCTGGCTTAGCTCTGGCCTCACTATAACTTCATTCTGTAACTTACTTCTGGCTCGCCTCTAGCTTGGCTCTGGCTAGGTTCCGCCCCACGTTCCGGTCCCGCTCTGGCTTAGCTCTGGCCTCACCATTACTTCATTCTGTAACTTACTTCTGGCTCGGCTCTAGCTTGGCTCTGGCTAGGTTCCGCCCCACGTTCCGGTCCCGCTCTGGCTTAGCTCTGGCCTCACCATAACTTCATTCTGTAACTTACTTCTGGCTCGGCTCTAGCTTGGCTCTGGCTAGGTTCCGCCCCACGTTCCGGTCCCGCTCTGGCTTCGCTCTGGCCTCACTGCAACTTCATTCTGTAACTTACTTCTGGCTCGGCTCTAGCTTGGCTCTGGCTAGGTTCCGCCCAACGTTCCGGTCCCGCACTGGCTTAGCTCTGGCCTCACCATTACTTCAATCTGTAACTTACTTCTGGCTCGGCTCTAGCTTGGCTCTGGCTAGGTTCCGCCCCACGTTCCGGTCCCGCTCTGGCTTAGCTCTGGCCTCACCATTACTTCATTCTGTAACTTACTTCTGGCTCGGCTCTAGCTTGGCTCTGGCTAGGTTCCGCCCCACGTTCCGGTCCCGCACTGGCTTCGCTCTGGCCTCACCATTACTTCATTCTGTAACTTACTTCTGGCTCGCCTCTAGCTTGGCTCTGGCTAGGTTCCGCCCCACGTTCCGGTCCCGCACTGGCTTCGCTCTGGCCTCACCATTACTTCATTCTGTAACTTACTTCTGGCTCGCCTGTAGCTTGGCTCTGGCTAGGTTCCGCCCCACGTTCCGGTCACGCTCTGGCTTAGCTCTGGCCTCACTGCAACTTCATTCTGTAACTTACTTCTGGCTCGCCTCTAGCTTGGCTCTGGCTAGGTTCCGCCCCACGTTCCGGTCCCGCACTGGCTTAGCTCTGGCCTCACCATTACTTCATTCTGTAACTTACTTCTGGCTCGCCTCTAGCTTGGCTCTGGCTAGGTTCCGCCCCACGTTCCGGTCCCGCTCTGGCTTCGCTCTGGCCTCACCACAACTTCATTCTGTAACTTACTTCTGGCTCGCCTCTAGCTTGGCTCTGGCTAGGTTCCGCCCCACGTTCCGGTCACGCTCTGGCTTAGCTCTGGCCTCACTATAACTTCATTCTGTAACTTACTTCTGGCTCGCCTCTAGCTTGGCTCTGGCTAGGTTCCGCCCCACGTTCCGGTCCCGCACTGGCTTCGCTCTGGCCTCACCATTACCTCATTCTGTAACTTACTTCTGGCTCGGCTCTAGCTTGTCTCTGGCTAGGTTCCGCCCCCCGTTCCGGTCCCGCACAGGCTTCGCTCTGGCCTCACCATAACTTCATTCTGTAACTTACTTCTGGCTAGGCTCTAGCTTGACTCTGGCTAGGTTCCGCCCCACGTTCCGGTCCCGCTCTGGCTTCGCTCTGGCCTCACCATAACTTCATTCTGTAACTTACTTCTGGCTCGCCTCTAGCTTGGCTCTGGCTAGGTTCCGCCCCACGTTCCGGTCCCGCTCTGGCTTCGCTCTGGCCTCACTATAACTTCATTCTGTAACTTACTTCTGGCTCGCCTCTAGCTTGGCTCTGGCTAGGTTCCGCCCCACGTTCCGGTCCCGCTCTGGCTTCGCTCTGGCCTCACTATAACTTCATTCTGTAACTTACTTCTGGCTCGCCTCTAGCTTGGCTCTGGCTAGGTTCCGCCCCACGTTCCGGTCCCGGTCTGGCTTAGCTCTGGCCTCACTATAACTTCATTCTGTAACTTACTTCTGGCTCGCCTCTAGCTTGGCTCTGGCTAGGTTCCGCCCCACGTTCCGGTCCCGCTCTGGCTTAGCTCTGGCCTCACCATTACTTCATTCTGTAACTTACTTCTGGCTCGCCTCTAGCTTGGCTCTGGCTAGGTTCCGCCCCACGTTCCGGTCCCGCTCTGGCTTAGCTCTGGCCTCACTATAACTTCATTCTGTAACTTCTGGCTCGCCTCTAGCTTGGCTCTGGCTAGGTTCCGCCCCACGTTCCGGTCCCGGTCTGGCTTAGCTCTGGCCTCACTATAACTTCATTCTGTAACTTACTTCTGGCTCGCCTCTAGCTTGGCTCTGGCTAGGTTCCGCCCCACGTTCCGGTCCCGCTCTGGCTTAGCTCTGGCCTCACCATTACTTCATTCTGTAACTTACTTCTGGCTCGCCTCTAGCTTGGCTCTGGCTAGGTTCCGCCCCACGTTCCGGTCCCGCTCTGGCTTAGCTCTGGCCTCACCATTACTTCATTCTGTAACTTACTTCTGGCTCTCCTCTAGCTTGGCTCTGGATAGGTTCCGCCCCACGTTCCGGTCCCGGTCTGGCTTAGCTCTGGCCTCACTATAACTTCATTCTGTAACTTACTTCTGGCTCGCCTCTAGCTTGGCTCTGGCTAGGTTCCGCCCCACGTTCCGGTCCCGGTCTGGCTTCGCTCTGGCCTCACCATTACTTCATTCTGTAACTTATTTCTGGCTCGCCTCTAGCTTGGCTCTGGCTAGGTTCCGCCCCACGTTCCGGTCCCGGTCTGGCTTCGCTCTGGCCTCACTATAACTTCATTCTGTAACTTACTTCTGGCTCGCCTCTAGCTTGGCTCTGGCTAGGTTCCGCCCCACGTTCCGGTCCCGCTCTGGCTTAGCTCTGGCCTCACCATTACTTCATTCTGTAACTTACTTCTGGCTCGCCTCTAGCTTGGCTCTGGCTAGGTTCCGCCCCACGTTCCCGTCCCGCTCTGGCTTAGCTCTGGCCTCACTATAACTTCATTCTGTAACTTACTTCTGGCTCGCCTCTAGCTTGGCTCTGGCTAGGTTCCGCCCCACGTTCCGGTCCCGGTCTGGCTTAGCTCTGGCCTCACTATAACTTCATTCTGTAACTTACTTCTGGCTCGCCTCTAGCTTGGCTCTGGCTAGGTTCCGCCCCACGTTCCGGTCCCGCTCTGGCTAAGCTCTGGCCTCACCATTACTTCATTCTGTAACTTACTTCTGGCTCGCCTCTAGCTTGGCTCTGGCTAGGTTCCGCCCCACGTTCCGGTCCCGCTCTGGCTTAGCTCTGGCCTCACCATTACTTCATTCTGTAACTTACTTCTGGCTCGCCTCTAGCTTGGCTCTGGCTAGGTTCCGCCCCACGTTCCGGTCCCGGTCTGGCTTAGCTCTGGCCTCACTATAACTTCATTCTGTAACTTACTTCTGGCTCGCCTCTAGCTTGGCTCTGGCTAGGTTCCGCCCCACGTTCCGGTCCCGGTCTGGCTTCGCTCTGGCCTCACCATTACTTCATTCTGTAACTTACTTCTGGCTCGCCTCTAGCTTGGCTCTGGCTAGGTTCCGCCCCACGTTCCGGTCCCGGTCTGGCTTCGCTCTGGCCTCACTATAACTTCATTCTGTAACTTACTTCTGGCTCGCCTCTAGCTTGGCTCTGGCTGGGTTCCGCCCCACGTTCCGGTCCCGGTCTGGCTTAGCTCTGGCCTCACCATTACTTCATTCTGTAACTTACTTCTGGCTCGGCTCTAGCTTGGCTCTGGCTAGGTTCCGCCCCACGTTCCGGTCCCGCTCTGGCTTAGCTCTGGCCTCACCATTACTTCATTCTGTAACTTACTTCTGGCTCGGCTCTAGCTTGGCTCTGGCTAGGTTCCGCCCCACGTTCCGGTCCCGCTCTGGCTTAGCTCTGGCCTCACCATTACTTCATTCTGTAACTTACTTCTGGCTCGGCTCTAGCTTGGCTCTGGCTAGGTTCCGCCCCACGTTCCGGTCCCGCTCTGGCTTAGCTCTGGACTCACTGCAACTTCATTCTGTAACTTACTTCTGGCTCGGCTCTAGCTTGGCTCTGGCTAGGTTCCGCCCCACGTTCCGGTCCCGCTCTGGCTTAGCTCTGGCCTCACTATAACTTCATTCTGTAACTTACTTCTGGCTCGCCTCTAGCTTGGCTCTGGCTAGGTTCCGCCCCACGTTCCGGTCCCGCTCTGGCTTAGCTCTGGCCTCACCATTACTTCATTCTGTAACTTACTTCTGGCTCGCCTCTAGCTTGGCTCTGTCTAGGTTCCGCCCCACGTTCCGGTCCCGCACTGGCTTAGCTCTGGCCTCACTGCAACTTCATTCTGTAACTTACTTCTGGCTCGCCTCTAGCTTGGCTCTGGCTAGGTTCCGCCCCACGTTCCGGTCCCGCTCTGGCTTAGCTCTGGCCTCACCATTACTTCATTCTGTAACTTACTTCTGGCTCGGCTCTAGCTTGGCTCTGGCTAGGTTCCGCCCCACGTTCCGGTCCCGCTCTGGCTTAGCTCTGGCCTCACTATAACTTCATTCTGTAACTTACTTCTGGCTCGCCTCTAGCTTGGCTCTGGCTAGGTTCCGCCCCACGTTCCGGTCACGCTCTGGCTTAGCTCTGGCCTCACTATAACTTCATTCTGTAACTTACTTCTGGCTCGCCTCTAGCTTGGCTCTGGCTAGGTTCCGCCCCACGTTCCGGTCCCGCTCTGGCTTCGCTCTGGCCTCACTGCAACTTCATTCTGTAACTTACTTCTGGCTCGGCTCTAGCTTGGCTCTGGCTAGGTTCCGCCCCACGTTCCGGTCCCGCTCTGGCTTAGCTCTGGCCTCACCATTACTTCATTCTGTAACTTACTTCTGGCTCGGCTCTAGCTTGGCTCTGGCTAGGTTCCGCCCCACGTTCCGGTCCCGCACTGGCTTCGCTCTGGCCTCACCATTACTTCATTCTGTAACTTACTTCTGGCTCGGCTCTAGCTTGGCTCTGGCTAGGTTCCGCCCCACGTTCCGGTCCCGCACTGGCTTCGCTCTGGCCTCACCATTACTTCATTCTGTAACTTACTTCTGGCTCGGCTCTAGCTTGGCTCTGGCTAGGTTCCGCCCCACGTTCCGGTCCCGCACTGGCTTCGCTCTGGCCTCACTGCAACTTCATTCTGTATCTTACTTCTGGCTCGGCTCTAGCTTGGCTCTGGCTAGGTTCCGCCCCACGTTCCGGTCCCGCTCTGGCTTCGCTCTGGCCTCACCATTACTTCATTCTGTAACTTACTTCTGGCTCGGCTCTAGCTTGGCTCTGGCTAGGTTCCGCCCCACGTTCCGGTCCCGCACTGGCTTCGCTCTGGCCTCACCATTACTTCATTCTGTAACTTACTTCTGGCTCGCCTCTAACTTGGCTCTGGCTAGGTTCCGCCCCACGTTCCGGTCCCGCTCTGGCTTCGCTCTGGCCTCACCACAACTTCATTCTGTAACTTACTTCTGGCTCGCCTCTAGCTTGGCTCTGGCTAGGTTCCGCCCCACGTTCCGGTCACGCTCTGGCTTAGCTCTGGCCTCACTATAACTTCATTCTGTAACTTACTTCTGGCTCGCCTCTAGCTTGGCTCTGGCTAGGTTCCGCCCCACGTTCCGGTCCCGCACTGGCTTCGCTCTGGCCTCACCATTACCTCATTCTGTAACTTACTTCTGGCTCGGCTCTAGCTTGGCTCTGGCTAGGTTCCGCCCCCCGTTCCGGTCCCGCACAGGCTTCGCTCTGGCCTCACCATTACCTCATTCTGTAACTTACTTCTGGCTCGGCTCTAGCTTGTCTCCGGCTAGGTTCCGCCCCACGTTCCGGTCCCGCTCTGGCTTAGCTCTGGCCTCACTATAACTTCATTCTGTAACTTACTTCTGGCTAGGCTCTAGCTTGACTCTGGCTAGGTTCCGCCCCACGTTCCGGTCCCGCTCTGGCTTCGCTCTGGCCTCACCATTTCCTCATTCTGTAACTTACTTCTGGCTCGCCTCTAGCTTGGCTCTGGCTAGGTTCCGCCCCACGTTCCGGTCCCGCTCTGGCTTCGCTCTGGCCTCACTATAACTTCATTCTGTAACTTACTTCTGGCTCGCCTCTAGCTTGGCTCTGGCTAGGTTCCGCCCCACGTTCCGGTCCCGCTCTGGCTTCGCTCTGGCCTCACTATAACTTCATTCTGTAACTTACTTCTGGCTCGCCTCTAGCTTGGCTCTGGCTAGGTTCCGCCCCACGTTCCGGTCCCGCTCTGGCTTAGCTCTGGCCTCACCATAACTTCATTCTGTAACTTACTTCTGGCTCGCCTCTAGCTTGACTCTGGCTAGGTTCCGCCCCACGTTGCGGTCCCGCTCTGGCTTCGCTCTGGCCTCACCATAACTTCATTCTGTAACTTACTTCTGGCTCGGCTCTAGCTTGGCTGTGGCTAGGTTCCGCCCCACGTTCCGGTCCCGCACAGGCTTCGCTCTGGCCTCACCACAACTTCATTCTGTAACTTACTTCTGGCTCGGCTCTAGCTTGACTCTGGCTAGGTTCCGCCCCACGTTCCGGTCCCGCTCTGGCTTCGCTCTGGCCTCACCATAACTTCATTCTGTAACTTACTTCTGGCTAGGCTCTAGCTTGACTCTGGCTAGGTTCCGCCCCCCGTTCCGGTCCCGCACAGGCTTCGCTCTGGCCTCACCATAACTTCATTCTGTAACTTACTTCTGGCTCGGCTCTAGCTTGGCTCTGGCTAGGTTCCGCCCCACGTTCCGGTCCCGCACAGGCTTCGCTCTGGCCTCACCATTACTTCATTCTGTAACTTACTTCTGGCTCGCCTCTAGCTTGGCTCTGGCTAGGTTCCGCCCCACGTTCCGGTCCCGCTCTGGCTTCGCTCTGGCCTCACCACAACTTCATTCTGTAACTTACTTCTGGCTCGCCTCTATCTTGGCTCTGGCTAGGTTCCGCCCCACGTTCCGGTCCCGCACTGGCTTCGCTCTGGCCTCACCATTACTTCATTCTGTAACTTACTTCTGGCTTGACTCTAGCTTGGCTCTGGCTAGGTTCCGCCCCACCTTCCGGTCCCGCTCTGGCTTCGCTCTGGCCTCACCATTACTTCATTCTGTAACTTACTTCTGGCTCGGCTCTAGCTTGGCTCTGGCTAGGTTCCGCCCCACGTTCCGGTCCCGGTCTGGCTTCGCTCTGGCCTCACTATAACTTCATTCTGTAACTTACTTCTGGCTCGCCTCTAGCTTGACTCTGGCTAGGTTCCGCCCCACGTTCCGGTCCCGCTCTGGCTTCGCTCTGGCCTCACCATAACTTCATTCGGTAACTTACTTCTGGCTCGCCTCTAGCTTGGCTCTGGCTAGGTTCCACCCCACGTTCCGGTCCCGGTCTGGCTTCGCTCTGGCCTCACTATAACTTCATTCTGTAACTTACTTCTGGCTCGCCTCTAGCTTGGCTCTGGCTAGGTTCCGCCCCACGTTCCGGTCACGCTCTGGCTTCGCTCTGGCCTCACTGCCACTTCATTCTGTAACTTACTTCTGGCTCGCCTCTAGCTTGGCTCTGGCTAGGTTCCGCCCCACGTTCCGGTCACGCTCTGGCTTAGCTCTGGCCTCACTATAACTTCATTCTGTAACTTACTTCTGGCTCGCCTCTAGCTTGGCTCTGGCTAGGTTCCGCCCCACGTTCCGGTCCCGCTCTGGCTTAGCTCTGGCCTCACCATTACTTCATTCTGTAACTTACTTCTGGCTCGCCTCTAGCTTGGCTCTGGCTAGGTTCCGCCCCACGTTCCGGTCCCGCTCTGGCTTAGCTCTGGCCTCACTATAACTTCATTCTGTAACTTACTTCTGGCTCGCCTCTAGCTTGGCTCTGGCTAGGTTCCGCCCCACGTTCCGGTCCCGCTCTGGCTTAGCTCTGGCCTCACCATTACTTCATTCTGTAACTTACTTCTGGCTCGGCTCTAGCTTGGCTCTGGCTAGGTTCCGCCCCACGTTCCGGTCCCGCTCTGGCTTAGCTCTGGCCTCACCATAACTTCATTCTGTAACTTACTTCTGGCTCGGCTCTAGCTTGGCTCTGGCTAGGTTCCGCCCCACGTTCCGGTCCCGCTCTGGCTTCGCTCTGGCCTCACTGCAACTTCATTCTGTAACTTACTTCTGGCTCGGCTCTAGCTTGGCTCTGGCTAGGTTCCGCCCAACGTTCCGGTCCCGCACTGGCTTAGCTCTGGCCTCACCATTACTTCAATCTGTAACTTACTTCTGGCTCGGCTCTAGCTTGGCTCTGGCTAGGTTCCGCCCCACGTTCCGGTCCCGCTCTGGCTTAGCTCTGGCCTCACCATTACTTCATTCTGTAACTTACTTCTGGCTCGGCTCTAGCTTGGCTCTGGCTAGGTTCCGCCCCACGTTCCGGTCCCGCACTGGCTTCGCTCTGGCCTCACCATTACTTCATTCTGTAACTTACTTCTGGCTCGCCTCTAGCTTGGCTCTGGCTAGGTTCCGCCCCACGTTCCGGTCCCGCACTGGCTTCGCTCTGGCCTCACCATTACTTCATTCTGTAACTTACTTCTGGCTCGCCTCTAGCTTGGCTCTGGCTAGGTTCCGCCCCACGTTCCGGTCACGCTCTGGCTTAGCTCTGGCCTCACTGCAACTTCATTCTGTAACTTACTTCTGGCTCGCCTCTAGCTTGGCTCTGGCTAGGTTCCGCCCCACGTTCCGGTCCCGCACTGGCTTAGCTCTGGCCTCACCATTACTTCATTCTGTAACTTACTTCTGGCTCGCCTCTAGCTTGGCTCTGGCTAGGTTCCGCCCCACGTTCCGGTCCCGCTCTGGCTTCGCTCTGGCCTCACCACAACTTCATTCTGTAACTTACTTCTGGCTCGCCTCTAGCTTGGCTCTGGCTAGGTTCCGCCCCACGTTCCGGTCACGCTCTGGCTTAGCTCTGGCCTCACTATAACTTCATTCTGTAACTTACTTCTGGCTCGCCTCTAGCTTGGCTCTGGCTAGGTTCCGCCCCACGTTCCGGTCCCGCACTGGCTTCGCTCTGGCCTCACCATTACCTCATTCTGTAACTTACTTCTGGCTCGGCTCTAGCTTGTCTCTGGCTAGGTTCCGCCCCCCGTTCCGGTCCCGCACAGGCTTCGCTCTGGCCTCACCATAACTTCATTCTGTAACTTACTTCTGGCTAGGCTCTAGCTTGACTCTGGCTAGGTTCCGCCCCACGTTCCGGTCCCGCTCTGGCTTCGCTCTGGCCTCACCATAACTTCATTCTGTAACTTACTTCTGGCTCGCCTCTAGCTTGGCTCTGGCTAGGTTCCGCCCCACGTTCCGGTCCCGCTCTGGCTTCGCTCTGGCCTCACTATAACTTCATTCTGTAACTTACTTCTGGCTCGCCTCTAGCTTGGCTCTGGCTAGGTTCCGCCCCACGTTCCGGTCCCGCTCTGGCTTCGCTCTGGCCTCACTATAACTTCATTCTGTAACTTACTTCTGGCTCGCCTCTAGCTTGGCTCTGGCTAGGTTCCGCCCCACGTTCCGGTCCCGGTCTGGCTTAGCTCTGGCCTCACTATAACTTCATTCTGTAACTTACTTCTGGCTCGCCTCTAGCTTGGCTCTGGCTAGGTTCCGCCCCACGTTCCGGTCCCGCTCTGGCTTAGCTCTGGCCTCACCATTACTTCATTCTGTAACTTACTTCTGGCTCGCCTCTAGCTTGGCTCTGGCTAGGTTCCGCCCCACGTTCCGGTCCCGCTCTGGCTTAGCTCTGGCCTCACTATAACTTCATTCTGTAACTTCTGGCTCGCCTCTAGCTTGGCTCTGGCTAGGTTCCGCCCCACGTTCCGGTCCCGGTCTGGCTTAGCTCTGGCCTCACTATAACTTCATTCTGTAACTTACTTCTGGCTCGCCTCTAGCTTGGCTCTGGCTAGGTTCCGCCCCACGTTCCGGTCCCGCTCTGGCTTAGCTCTGGCCTCACCATTACTTCATTCTGTAACTTACTTCTGGCTCGCCTCTAGCTTGGCTCTGGCTAGGTTCCGCCCCACGTTCCGGTCCCGCTCTGGCTTAGCTCTGGCCTCACCATTACTTCATTCTGTAACTTACTTCTGGCTCTCCTCTAGCTTGGCTCTGGATAGGTTCCGCCCCACGTTCCGGTCCCGGTCTGGCTTAGCTCTGGCCTCACTATAACTTCATTCTGTAACTTACTTCTGGCTCGCCTCTAGCTTGGCTCTGGCTAGGTTCCGCCCCACGTTCCGGTCCCGGTCTGGCTTCGCTCTGGCCTCACCATTACTTCATTCTGTAACTTACTTCTGGCTCGCCTCTAGCTTGGCTCTGGCTAGGTTCCGCCCCACGTTCCGGTCCCGGTCTGGCTTCGCTCTGGCCTCACTATAACTTCATTCTGTAACTTACTTCTGGCTCGCCTCTAGCTTGGCTCTGGCTAGGTTCCGCCCCACGTTCCGGTCCCGCTCTGGCTTAGCTCTGGCCTCACCATTACTTCATTCTGTAACTTACTTCTGGCTCGCCTCTAGCTTGGCTCTGGCTAGGTTCCGCCCCACGTTCCCGTCCCGCTCTGGCTTAGCTCTGGCCTCACTATAACTTCATTCTGTAACTTACTTCTGGCTCGCCTCTAGCTTGGCTCTGGCTAGGTTCCGCCCCACGTTCCGGTCCCGGTCTGGCTTAGCTCTGGCCTCACTATAACTTCATTCTGTAACTTACTTCTGGCTCGCCTCTAGCTTGGCTCTGGCTAGGTTCCGCCCCACGTTCCGGTCCCGCTCTGGCTAAGCTCTGGCCTCACCATTACTTCATTCTGTAACTTACTTCTGGCTCGCCTCTAGCTTGGCTCTGGCTAGGTTCCGCCCCACGTTCCGGTCCCGCTCTGGCTTAGCTCTGGCCTCACCATTACTTCATTCTGTAACTTACTTGTGGCTCGCCTCTAGCTTGGCTCTGGCTAGGTTCCGCCCCACGTTCCGGTCCCGGTCTGGCTTAGCTCTGGCCTCACTATAACTTCATTCTGTAACTTACTTCTGGCTCGCCTCTAGCTTGGCTCTGGCTAGGTTCCGCCCCACGTTCCGGTCCCGGTCTGGCTTCGCTCTGGCCTCACCATTACTTCATTCTGTAACTTACTTCTGGCTCGCCTCTAGCTTGGCTCTGGCTAGGTTCCGCCCCACGTTCCGGTCCCGGTCTGGCTTCGCTCTGGCCTCACTATAACTTCATTCTGTAACTTACTTCTGGCTCGCCTCTAGCTTGGCTCTGGCTAGGTTCCGCCCCACGTTCCGGTCCCGGTCTGGCTTAGCTCTGGCCTCACCATTACTTCATTCTGTAACTTACTTCTGGCTCGGCTCTAGCTTGGCTCTGGCTAGGTTCCGCCCCACGTTCCGGTCCCGCTCTGGCTTAGCTCTGGCCTCACCATTACTTCATTCTGTAACTTACTTCTGGCTCGGCTCTAGCTTGGCTCTGGCTAGGTTCCGCCCCACGTTCCGGTCCCGCTCTGGCTTAGCTCTGGCCTCACCATTACTTCATTCTGTAACTTACTTCTGGCTCGGCTCTAGCTTGGCTCTGGCTAGGTTCCGCCCCACGTTCCGGTCCCGCTCTGGCTTAGCTCTGGACTCACTGCAACTTCATTCTGTAACTTACTTCTGGCTCGGCTCTAGCTTGGCTCTGGCTAGGTTCCGCCCCACGTTCCGGTCCCGCTCTGGCTTAGCTCTGGCCTCACTATAACTTCATTCTGTAACTTACTTCTGGCTCGCCTCTAGCTTGGCTCTGGCTAGGTTCCGCCCCACGTTCCGGTCCCGCTCTGGCTTAGCTCTGGCCTCACCATTACTTCATTCTGTAACTTACTTCTGGCTCGCCTCTAGCTTGGCTCTGGCTAGGTTCCGCCCCACGTTCCGGTCCCGCACTGGCTTAGCTCTGGCCTCACTGCAACTTCATTCTGTAACTTACTTCTGGCTCGCCTCTAGCTTGGCTCTGGCTAGGTTCCGCCCCACGTTCCGGTCCCGCTCTGGCTTAGCTCTGGCCTCACCATTACTTCATTCTGTAACTTACTTCTGGCTCGGCTCTAGCTTGGCTCTGGCTAGGTTCCGCCCCACGTTCCGGTCCCGCTCTGGCTTAGCTCTGGCCTCACTATAACTTCATTCTGTAACTTACTTCTGGCTCGCCTCTAGCTTGGCTCTGGCTAGGTTCCGCCCCACGTTCCGGTCACGCTCTGGCTTAGCTCTGGCCTCACTATAACTTCATTCTGTAACTTACTTCTGGCTCGCCTCTAGCTTGGCTCTGGCTAGGTTCCGCCCCACGTTCCGGTCCCGCTCTGGCTTCGCTCTGGCCTCACTGCAACTTCATTCTGTAACTTACTTCTGGCTCGGCTCTAGCTTGGCTCTGGCTAGGTTCCGCCCCACGTTCCGGTCCCGCTCTGGCTTAGCTCTGGCCTCACCATTACTTCATTCTGTAACTTACTTCTGGCTCGGCTCTAGCTTGGCTCTGGCTAGGTTCCGCCCCACGTTCCGGTCCCGCACTGGCTTCGCTCTGGCCTCACCATTACTTCATTCTGTAACTTACTTCTGGCTCGGCTCTAGCTTGGCTCTGGCTAGGTTCCGCCCCACGTTCCGGTCCCGCACTGGCTTCGCTCTGGCCTCACCATTACTTCATTCTGTAACTTACTTCTGGCTCGGCTCTAGCTTGGCTCTGGCTAGGTTCCGCCCCACGTTCCGGTCCCGCACTGGCTTCGCTCTGGCCTCACTGCAACTTCATTCTGTAACTTACTTCTGGCTCGGCTCTAGCTTGGCTCTGGCTAGGTTCCGCCCCACGTTCCGGTCCCGCTCTGGCTTCGCTCTGGCCTCACCATTACTTCATTCTGTAACTTACTTCTGGCTCGGCTCTAGCTTGGCTCTGGCTAGGTTCCGCCCCACGTTCCGGTCCCGCACTGGCTTCGCTCTGGCCTCACCATTACTTCATTCTGTAACTTACTTCTGGCTCGCCTCTAGCTTGGCTCTGGCTAGGTTCCGCCCCACGTTCCGGTCCCGCTCTGGCTTCGCTCTGGCCTCACCACAACTTCATTCTGTAACTTACTTCTGGCTCGCCTCTAGCTTGGCTCTGGCTAGGTTCCGCCCCACGTTCCGGTCACGCTCTGGCTTAGCTCTGGCCTCACTATAACTTCATTCTGTAACTTACTTCTGGCTCGCCTCTAGCTTGGCTCTGGCTAGGTTCCGCCCCACGTTCCGGTCCCGCACTGGCTTCGCTCTGGCCTCACCATTACCTCATTCTGTAACTTACTTCTGGCTCGGCTCTAGCTTGGCTCTGGCTAGGTTCCGCCCCCCGTTCCGGTCCCGCACAGGCTTCGCTCTGGCCTCACCATTACCTCATTCTGTAACTTACTTCTGGCTCGGCTCTAGCTTGTCTCCGGCTAGGTTCCGCCCCACGTTCCGGTCCCGCTCTGGCTTAGCTCTGGCCTCACTATAACTTCATTCTGTAACTTACTTCTGGCTAGGCTCTAGCTTGACTCTGGCTAGGTTCCGCCCCACGTTCCGGTCCCGCTCTGGCTTCGCTCTGGCCTCACCATTTCCTCATTCTGTAACTTACTTCTGGCTCGCCTCTAGCTTGGCTCTGGCTAGGTTCCGCCCCACGTTCCGGTCCCGCTCTGGCTTCGCTCTGGCCTCACTATAACTTCATTCTGTAACTTACTTCTGGCTCGCCTCTAGCTTGGCTCTGGCTAGGTTCCGCCCCACGTTCCGGTCCCGCTCTGGCTTCGCTCTGGCCTCACTATAACTTCATTCTGTAACTTACTTCTGGCTCGCCTCTAGCTTGGCTCTGGCTAGGTTCCGCCCCACGTTCCGGTCCCGCTCTGGCTTAGCTCTGGCCTCACCATAACTTCATTCTGTAACTTACTTCTGGCTCGCCTCTAGCTTGACTCTGGCTAGGTTCCGCCCCACGTTGCGGTCCCGCTCTGGCTTCGCTCTGGCCTCACCATAACTTCATTCTGTAACTTACTTCTGGCTCGGCTCTAGCTTGGCTGTGGCTAGGTTCCGCCCCACGTTCCGGTCCCGCACAGGCTTCGCTCTGGCCTCACCACAACTTCATTCTGTAACTTACTTCTGGCTCGGCTCTAGCTTGACTCTGGCTAGGTTCCGCCCCACGTTCCGGTCCCGCTCTGGCTTCGCTCTGGCCTCACCATAACTTCATTCTGTAACTTACTTCTGGCTAGGCTCTAGCTTGACTCTGGCTAGGTTCCGCCCCCCGTTCCGGTCCCGCACAGGCTTCGCTCTGGCCTCACCATAACTTCATTCTGTAACTTACTTCTGGCTCGGCTCTAGCTTGGCTCTGGCTAGGTTCCGCCCCACGTTCCGGTCCCGCACAGGCTTCGCTCTGGCCTCACCATTACTTCATTCTGTAACTTACTTCTGGCTCGCCTCTAGCTTGGCTCTGGCTAGGTTCCGCCCCACGTTCCGGTCCCGCTCTGGCTTCGCTCTGGCCTCACCACAACTTCATTCTGTAACTTACTTCTGGCTCGCCTCTATCTTGGCTCTGGCTAGGTTCCGCCCCACGTTCCGGTCCCGCACTGGCTTCGCTCTGGCCTCACCATTACTTCATTCTGTAACTTACTTCTGGCTTGACTCTAGCTTGGCTCTGGCTAGGTTCCGCCCCACCTTCCGGTCCCGCTCTGGCTTCGCTCTGGCCTCACCATTACTTCATTCTGTAACTTACTTCTGGCTCGCCTCTAGCTTGACTCTGGCTAGGTTCCGCCCCACCTTCCGGTCGCGCTCTGGCTTAGCTCTGGCCTCACCATTACCTCATTCTGTAAGTTACTTCTGGCTCGCCTCTAGCTTGGCTCTGACTAGGTTCCGCCCCACGTTCCGGTCCCGCTCTGGCTTAGCTCTGGCCTCACCATTACCTCATTCTGTAACTTACTTCTGGCTCGCCTCTAGCTTGACTCTGGCTAGGTTCCGCCCCACCTTCCGGTCCCGCTCTGGCTTCGCTCTGGCCTCACTATAACTTCATTCTGTAACTTACCTCTGGCTTGACTCTAGCTTGGCTCGGGCTAGGTTCCGCCCCACGTTCCGGTCCCGCTCTGGCTTCGCTCTGGCCTCACTGCAACTTCATTCTGTAACTTACTTCTGGCTCGGCTCTAGCTTGACTCTGGCTAGGTTCCGCCCCACGTTCCGGTCCCGGTCTGGCTTCGCTCTGGCCTCACTATAACTTCATTCTGTAACTTACTTCTGGCTTGACTCTAGCTTGACTCTGGCTAGGTTCCGCCCCACGTTCCGGTCCCGCACTGGCTTCGCTCTGGCCTCACCATAACTTCATTCTGTAACTTACTTCTGGCTCGCCTCTAGCTTGACTCTGGCTAGGTTCCGCCCCACGTTCCGGTCCCGCACTGGCTTCGCTCTGGCCTCACCATAACTTCATTCTGTAACTTACTTCTGGCTTGACTCTAACTTGTCTCTGGCTAGGTTCCGCCCCACGTTCCGGTCTCGCTCTGGCTTCGCTCTGGCCTCACTATAACTTCATTCTGTAACTTACTTCTGGCTCGCCTCTAGCTTGGCTCTGGCTAGGTTCCGCCCCACGTTCCGGTCCCGCACTGGCTTCGCTCTGGCCTCACTATAACTTCATTCTGTAACTTACTTCTGGCTCGGCTCTAGCTTGGCTCTGGCTAGGTTCCGCCCCACGTTCCGGTCCCGCTCTGGCTTCGCTCTGGCCTCACTATAACTTCATTCTGTAACTTACTTCTGGCTTGACTCTAGCTTGTCTCTGGCTAGGTTCCGCCCCACGTTCCGGTCCCGCACTGGCTTCGCTCTGGCCTCACTGCAACTTCATTCTGTAACTTACTTCTGGCTCGGCTCTAGCTTGTCTCTGGCTAGGTTCCGGCCCACGTTCCGGTCCCGCACTGGCTTCGCTCTGGCCTCACTATAACTTCATTCTGTAACTTACTTCTGGCTCGGCTCCAGCTTGGCTCTGGCTAGGTTCCGCCCCACGTTCCGGTCCCGCACTGGCTTCGCTCTGGCCTCACTGCAACTTCATTCTGTAACTTACTTCTGGCTCGGCTCCAGCTTGGCTCTGGCTAGGTTCCGCCCCACGTTCCGGTCCCGCTCTGGCTTAGCTCTGGCCTCACCATTACTTCATTCTGTAACTTACTTCTGGCTCGGCTCTAGCTTGGCTCTGGCTAGGTTCCGCCCCACGTTCCGGTCCCACTCTGGCTTAGCTCTGGCCTCACCATTACTTCATTCTGTAACTTACTTCTGGCTCGGCTCTAGCTTGGCTCTGGCTAGGTTCCGCCCCACGGTCCGGTCCCGCTCTGGCTTCGCTATGGCCTCACCATTACTTCATTCTGTAACTTACTTCCGGCTCGGCTCTAGCTTGGCTCTGGCTAGGTTCCGCCCCACGGTCCGGTCCCGCTCTGGCTTCGCTCTGGCCTCACCATTACTTCATTCTGTAACTTACTTCTTGCTCGGCTCTAGCTTGGCTCTGGCTAGGTTCAGCCCCACGTTCCGGTCCCGGTCTGGCTTCGCTCTGGCTTCACTATAACTTCATTCTGTAACTTAGTTCTGGCTCGGCTCTAGCTTGGCTCTGGCTAGGTTCCGCCCCACGTTCCGGTCCCGGTCTGGCTTCGCTCTGGCTTCACTATAACTTCATTCTGTAACTTACTTCTGGCTCGGCTCTAGCTGGGCTCTGGCTAGGTTCCGCCCCACGGTCCGGTCACGCTCTGGCTTAGCTCTGGCCTCACCATTACTTCATTCTGTAACTTACTTCTGGCTCGGCTCTAGCTTGGCTCTGGCTAGGTTCCGCCCCACGGTCCGGTCCCGCTCTGGCTTCGCTCTGGCCTCACTGCAACTTCATTCTTTACCTTAACTCTAGTTTGGCACTGTCTATGCTCTGGCTTCGCTCTGGCTAGGCTCCGGTCACCGCTATTGTCCCGTTCTGGCTTGGCACAGGCTTCGCTCTGGCCTCTCCTTAACCTCATTCCAAATCCAGTCTAACTTGGCTCTGGCTAGGCTCCAGCACACCTTCAGTCTCACTTTGGCCTCACCATAACTTCATATTAAATCCAGTCTAACTTGGCTCTGGCTAGGCTCCAGCACACCTTCAGTCTCACTTTGGCCTCACCATAACTTCATATTAAATCCAGTCTAACTTGGCTCTGGCTAGGCTCCAGCACACCTTCAGTCTCACTTTGGCTTCGCTCTGGCCTCACTATAACTTCATATTAAATCCAGTCTAACTTGGCTCTGGCTAGGCTGCGGCACACCTTCAGTCTCACTTTGGCTTCGCTCTGGCCTCACTATAACTTCATATTAAATCCAGTCTAACTTGGCTCTGGCTAGGTTCCGCCCCACGTTCCGGTCCCGGTCTGGCTTCCCTCTGGCCTCACCATAACTTCATTCTGTAACTTACTTCTGGCTCGGCTCTAGCTTGTCTCTGGCTAGGTTCCGCCCCACGTTCCGGTCCCGATCTGGCTTAGCTCTTGCCTCACCATTACTTCATTCTGTAACTTACTTCTGGCTCGGCACTAGCTTGGCTCTGGCTAGGTTCCGCCCCACGTTCCAGTCCCGCTCTGGCTTAGCTCTGGCCTCACCATTACTTCATTCTGTAACTTACTTCTGGCTCGGCTCTAGCTTGGCTCTAACTAGGTTCCGCCCCACGTTCCGGTCACGCTCTGGCTTAGCTCTGGCCTCACCATTACTTCATTCTGTAACTTAATTCTGGCTCGGCTCTAGCTTGGCTCTGGCTAGGTTCCGCCCCACGTTCCGGTCACGCTCTGGCTTAGCTCTGGCCTCACCATTACCTCATTCTGTAACTTACTTCTGGCTCGGCTCTAGCTTGGCTCTGGCTAGGTTCCGCCCCACGTTCCGGTCACGCTCTGGCTTAGCTCTGGCCTCACCATTACTTCATTCTGTAACTTACTTCTGGCTCGGCTCTAGCTTGGCTCTGGCTAGGTTCCGCCCCACGTTCCGGTCACGCTCTGGCTTAGCTCTGGCCTCACCATTACTTCATTCTGTAACTTACTTCCGGCTCGGCTCTAGCTTGGCTCTGGCTAGGTTCCGCCCCACGTTCCGGTCACGCTCTGGCTTAGCTCTGGCCTCACCATAACTTCATTCTGTAACTTACTTCTGGCTCGGCTCTAGCTTGGCTCTGGCTAGGTTCCGCCCCACGTTCCGGTCCCGCTCTGGCTTAGCTCTGGCCTCACTATAACTTCATTCAGTAACTTACTTCTGGCTCGGCTCTAGCTTGGCTCTGGCTAGGTTCCGCCCCACGTTCCGGTCCCGGTCTGGCTTAGCTCTGGCCTCACCATTACTTCATTCTGTAACTTACTTCTGGCTCGGCTCTAGCTTGGCTCTGGCTAGGTTCCGCCCCACGTTCCGGTCCCGGTCTGGCTTAGCTCTGGCCTCACCATTACTTCATTCTGTAACTTACTTCTGGCTCGGCTCTAGCTTGGCTCTGGCTAGGTTCCGCCCCACGTTCCGGTCACGCTCTGGCTTAGCTCTGATCTCACCATAACTTCATTCTGTAACTTTCTTCTGGCTCGGCTCTAGCTTGGCTCTGGCTAGGTTCCGCCCCACGTTCCGGTCCCGCTCTGGCTTAGCTCTGGCCTCACTATAACTTCATTCAGTAACTTACTTCTGGCTCGGCTCTAGCTTGGCTCTGGCTAGGTTCCGCCCCACGTTCCGGTCACGCTCTGGCTTAGCTCTGGCCTCACCATAACTTCATTCTGTAACTTACTTCTGGCTCGGCTCTAGCTTGGCTCTGGCTAGCTTCCGCCCCACGTTCCGGTCCCGCTCTGGCTTAGCTCTGGCCTCACTATAACTTCATTCAGTAACTTACTTCTGGCTCGGCTCTAGCTTGGCTCTGGCTAGGTTCCGCCCCACGTTCCGGTCCCGGTCTGGCTTAGCTCTGGCCTCACCATTACTTCATTCTGTAACTTACTTCTGGCTCGGCTCTAGCTTGGCTCTGGCTAGGTTCCGCCCCACGTTCCGGTCCCGGTCTGGCTTAGCTCTGGCCTCACCATTACTTCATTCTGTAACTTACTTCTGGCTCGGCTCTAGCTTGGCTCTAGCTAGGTTCCGCCCCACGGTCCGGTCCCGCTCTGGCTTCGCTCTGGCCTCACCATTCCTTCATTCTTTACCTTAACTCTAGTTTGGCACTGTCTATGCTCTGGCTTCACCATTACTTCATTCTGTAACTTACTTCTGGCTCGTCTCTAGCTTGGCTCTGGCTAGGTTGCGCCCCACGTTCCGGTCACGCTCTGGCTTAGCTCTGGCCTCACCATTACTTCATTCTGTAACTTACTTCTGGCTCGGCTCTAGCTTGGCTCTGGCTAGGTTCCACCCCACGTTCCGGTCCCGCTCTGGCTTAGCTCTGGCTTCACCATTACTTCATTCTGTAACTTACTTCTGGCTCGGCTCTAGCTTGGCTCTGGCTAGGTTGCGCCCCACGTTCCGGTCACGCTCTGGCTTAGCTCTGGCCTCACCATTACTTCATTCTGTAACTTACTTCTTCCTCGGCTCTAGCTTGGCTCTGGCTAGGTTCCGCCCCACGGTCCGGTCCCGCTCTGGCTTAGCTCTGGCCTCACCATTACTTCATTCTGTAACTTACTTCTGGCTCGGCTCTAGCTTGGCTCTGGCTAGGTTCCGCCCCACGGTCCGGTCACGCTCTGGCTTAGCTCTGGCCTCACTATAACTTCATTCTGTAACTTACTTCTGGCTCGGCTCTAGCTTGGCTCTGGCTAGGTTCCGCCCCACGGTCCGGTCACGCTCTGGCTTAGCTCTGGCCTCACTATAACTTCATTCTGTAACTTACTTCTTGCTCGGCTCTAGCTTGGCTCTGGCTAGGTTCCGCCCCACGGTCCGGTCCCGCTCTGGCTTAGCTCTGGCCTCACCATTACTTCATTCTGTAACTTACTTCTGGCTCGGCTCTAGCTTGGCTCTGGCTAGGTTCCGCCCCACGGTCCGGTCACGCTCTGGCTTAGCTCTGGCCTCACTATAACTTCATTCTGTAACTTACTTCTGGCTCGGCTCTAGCTTGGCTATGGCTAGGTTCCGCCCCACGGTCCGGTCACGCTCTGGCTTCCCTCTGGCCTCACTATAACTTCATTCTGTAACTTACTTCTGGCTCGGCTCTAGCTTGGCTCTGGCTAGGTTCCGCCCCACGGTCCGGTCCCGCTCTGGCTTAGCTCTGGCCTCACCATTACTTCATTCTGTAACTTACTTCTGGCTCGGCTCTAGCTTGGCTCTGGCTAGGTTCCGCCCCACGGTCCGGTCACGCTCTGGCTTAGCTCTGGCCTCACTATAACTTCATTCTGTAACTTACTTCTGGCTCGGCTCTAGCTTGGCTCTGGCTAGGTTCCGCCCCACGTTCCGGTCACGCTCTGGCTTAGCTCTGGCCTCACCATTACTTCATTCTGTAACTTACTTCTGGCTCGGCTCTAGCTTGGCTCTGGCTAGGTTCCGCCCCACCTTCCGGTCCCGCTCTGGCTTCGCTCTGGCCTCACCATTACTTCATTCTGTAACTTACTTCCGGCTCGCCTCTAGCTTGGCTCTGGCTAGGTTCCGCCCCACGTTCCGGTCCCGCTCTGGCTTCGCTCTGGCCTCACCATTACTTCATTCTGTAACTTGCTTCTGGCTCGGCTCTAGCTTGGCTCTGGCTAGGTTCCGCCCCACGGTCCGGTCCCGCTCTGGCTTAGCTCTGGCCTCACCATTACTTCATTCTGTAACTTACTTCCGGCTCGCCTCTAGCTTGGCTCTGGCTAGGTTCCGCCCCACGTTCCGGTCCCGCTCTGACTTCGCTCTGGCCTCACCATAACTTCATTCTGTAACTTACTTCTGGCTCGGCTCTAGCTTGGCTCTGGCTAGGTTCCGCCCCACGTTCCGGTCCCGCTCTGGCTTCGCTCTGGCCTCACCATTACTTCATTCTGTAACTTACTTCCGGCTCGCCTCTAGCTTGGCTCTGGCTAGGTTCCGCCCCACGTTCCGGTCCCGCTCTGGCTTCGCTCTGGCCTCACCATTACTTCATTCTGTAACTTACTTCTGGCTCGGCTCTAGCTTGGCTCTGGCTAGGTTCCGCCCCACGTTCCGGTCCCGCTCTGGCTTCGCTCTGGCCTCACCATTACTTCATTCTGTAACTTACTTCCGGCTCGCCTCTAGCTTGGCTCTGGCTAGGTTCCGCCCCACCTTCCGGTCCCGCTCTGGCTTCGCTCTGGCCTCACCATTACTTCATTCTGTAACTTACTTCTGGCTCGCCTCTAGCTTGGCTCTGGCTAGGTTCCGCCCCACGGTCCGGTCCCGCTCTGGCTTAGCTCTGGCCTCACCATTACTTCATTCTGTAACTTACTTCTGGCTCGGCTCTAGCTTGGCTCTGGCTAGGTTCCGCCCCACGGTCCGGTCACGCTCTGGCTTAGCTCTGGCCTCACTATAACTTCATTCTGTAACTTACTTCTGGCTCGGCTCTAGCTTGGCTCTGGCTAGGTTCCGCCCCACGTTCCGGTCACGCTCTGGCTTAGCTCTGGCCTCACCATTACTTCATTCTGTAACTTACTTCTGGCTCGGCTCTAGCTTGGCTCTGGCTAGGTTCCGCCCCACGTTCCGGTCACGCTCTGGCTTAGCTCTGGCCTCACCATTACTTCATTCTGTAACTTACTTCTGGCTCGGCTCTAGCTTGGCTCTGGCTAGGTTCCGCCCCACGTTCCGGTCCCGCTCTGGCTTCCCTCTGGCCTCACCATTACTTCATTCTGTAACTTACTTCTGGCTCGGCTCTAGCTTGGCTCTGGCTAGGTTCCGCCCCACGTTCCGTTCACGCTCTGGCTTAGCTCTGGCCTCACCATTACTTCATTCTGTAACTTACTTCTGGCTCGGCTCTAGCTTGGCTCTGGCTAGGTTCCGCCCCACGTTCCGGTCCCGCTCTGGCTTAGCTCTGGCCTCACCATAACTTCATTCTGTAACTTACTTCTGGCTCGGCTCTAGCTTGGCTCTGGCTAGGTTCCGCCCCACGTTCCGGTCCCGCTCTGGCTTAGCTCTGGCCTCACCATTACTTCATTCTGTAACTTACTTCTGGCTCGGCTCTAGCTTGGCTCTGGCTAGGTTCCGCCCCACGGTCCGGTCACGCTCTGGCTTAGCTCTGGCCTCACCATTACTTCATTCTGTAACTTACTTCTGGCTCGGCTCTAGCTTGGCTCTGGCTAGGTTCCACCCCACGTTCCGGTCCCGGTCTGGCTTCCCTCTGGCCTCACCATTACTTCATTCTGTAACTTACTTCTGGCTCGGCTCTAGCTTGGCTCTGGCTAGGTTCCACCCCACGTTCCGGTCCCGCTCTGGCTTAGCTCTGGCCTCACCATTACTTCATTCTGTAACTTACTTCTGGCTCGGCTCTAGCTTGGCTCTGGCTAGGTTCCGCCCCACGTTCCGGTCCCGCTCTGGCTTAGCTTTGGCCTCACCATTACTTCATTCTGTAACTTACTTCTGGCTCGGCTCTAGCTTGGCTCTGGCTAGGTTCCGCCCCACGTTCCGGTCCCGCTCTGGCTTAGCTCTGGCCTCACCATTACTTCATTCTGTAACTTACTTCTGGCTCGGCTCTAGCTTGGCTCTGGCTAGGTTCCGCCCCACGGTCCGGTCACGCTCTGGCTTAGCTCTGGCCTCACTATAACTTCATTCTGTAACTTACTTCTGGCTCGGCTCTAGCTTGGCTCTGGCTAGGTTCCGCCCCACGTTCCGGTCCCGGTCTGGCTTCCCTCTGGCCTCACCATTACTTCATTCTGTAACTTACTTCTGGCTCGGCTCTAGCTTGGCTCTGGCTAGGTTCCGCCCCACGTTCCGGTCACGCTCTGGCTTCCCTCTGGCCTCACCATTACTTCATTCTGTAACTTACTTCTGGCTCGGCTCTAGCTTGGCTCTGGCTAGGTTCCGCCCCACGTTCCAGTCCCGCTCTGGCTTAGCTCTGGCCTCACCATTACTTCATTCTGTAACTTACTTCTGGCTCGGCTCTAGCTTGGCTCTGGCTAGGTTCCGCCCCACGTTCCGGTCCCGCTCTGGCTTAGCTCTGGCCTCACCATTACCTCATTCTGTAACTTACTTCTGGCTCGGCTCTAGCTTGGCTCTGGCTAGGTTCCGCCCCACGGTCCGGTCCCGCTCTGGCTTAGCTCTGGCCTCACCATTACTTCATTCTGTAACTTACTTCTGGCTCGGCTCTAGCTTGGCTCTGGCTAGGTTCCGCCCCACGGTCCGGTCCCGCTCTGGCTTAGCTCTGGCCTCACCATTACTTCATTCTGTAACTTACTTCTGGCTCGGCTCTAGCTTGGCTCTGGCTAGGTTCCGCCCCACGTTCCGGTCCCGCTCTGGCTTAGCTCTGGCCTCACCATTACTTCATTCTGTAACTTACTTCTGGCTCGGCTCTAGCTTGGCTCTGGCTAGGTTCCGCCCCACGTTCCGGTCCCGCACAGGCTTCGCTCTGGCCTCACTATAACTTCATTCTGTAACTTACTTCTGGCTCGGCTCTAGCTTGGCTCTGGCTAGGTTCCGCCCCACGTTCCGGTCCCGCACAGGCTTCGCTCTGGCCTCACTATAACTTCATTCTGTAACTTACTTCTGGCTCGGCTCTAGCTTGGCTCTGGCTAGGTTCCGCCCCACGTTCAGGTCACGCTCTGGCTTAGCTCTGGCCTCACCATTACTTCATTCTGTAACTTACTTCTGGCTCGCCTCTAGCTTGGCTCTGGCTAGGTTCCGCCCCACCTTCCGGTCCCGCACTGGCTTCGCTCTGGCCTCACTATAACTTCATTCTGTAACTTACTTCTGGCTCGGCTCTAGCTTGGCTCTGGCTAGGTTCCGCCCCACGTTCCGGTCCCGCTCTGGCTTAGCTCTGGCCTCCCCATTACCTCATTCTGTAACTTACTTCTGGCTTGACTCTAGCTTGGCTCTGGCTAGGTTCCGCCCCACGTTCCGGTCACGCTCTGGCTTAGCTCTGGCCTCACCATTACTTCATTCTGTAACTTACTTCTGGCTCGCCTCTAGCTTGGCTCTGGCTAGGTTCCGCCCCACGTTCCGGTCACGCACTGGCTTCGCTCTGGCCTCACCATTACTTCATTCTGTAACTTACTTCTGGCTCGGCTCTAGCTTGGCTCTGGCTAGGTTCCGCCCCACCTTCCGGTCCCGCTCTGGCTTCGCTCTGGCCTCACTGCAACTTCATTCTGTAACTTACTTCTGGCTCGCCTCTAGCTTGGCTCTGGCTAGGTTCCGCCCCACGTTCCGGTCCCGCTCTGGCTTCGCTCTGGCCTCACCACAACTTCATTCTGTAACTTACTTCTGGCTCGCCTCTAGCTTGGCTCTGGCTAGGTTCCGCCCCACGTTCCGGTCACGCTCTGGCTTAGCTCTGGCCTCACTATAACTTCATTCTGTAACTTACTTCTGGCTCGCATCTAGCTTGGCTCTGGCTAGGTTCCGCCCCACGTTCCGGTCCCGCACTGGCTTCGCTCTGGCCTCACCATTACCTCATTCTGTAACTTACTTCTGGCTCGGCTCTAGCTTGGCTCTGGCTAGGTTCCGCCCCCCGTTCCGGTCCCGCACAGGCTTCGCTCTGGCCTCACCATTACCTCATTCTGTAACTTACTTCTGGCTCGGCTCTAGCTTGTCTCCGGCTAGGTTCCGCCCCACGTTCCGGTCCCGCTCTGGCTTAGCTCTGGCCTCACTATAACTTCATTCTGTAACTTACTTCTGGCTAGGCTCTAGCTTGACTCTGGCTAGGTTCCGCCCCACGTTCCGGTCCCGCTCTGGCTTCGCTCTGGCCTCACCATTTCCTCATTCTGTAACTTACTTCTGGCTCGCCTCTAGCTTGGCTCTGGCTAGGTTCCGCCCCACGTTCCGGTCCCGCTCTGGCTTCGCTCTGGCCTCACTATAACTTCATTCTGTAACTTACTTCTGGCTCGCCTCTAGCTTGGCTCTGGCTAGGTTCCGCCCCACGTTCCGGTCCCGCTCTGGCTTCGCTCTGGCCTCACTATAACTTCATTCTGTAACTTACTTCTGGCTCGCCTCTAGCTTGGCTCTGGCTAGGTTCCGCCCCACGTTCCGGTCCCGCTCTGGCTTAGCTCTGGCCTCACCATAACTTCATTCTGTAACTTACTTCTGGCTCGCCTCTAGCTTGACTCTGGCTAGGTTCCGCCCCACGTTGCGGTCCCGCTCTGGCTTCGCTCTGGCCTCACCATAACTTCATTCTGTAACTTACTTCTGGCTCGGCTCTAGCTTGGCTGTGGCTAGGTTCCGCCCCACGTTCCGGTCCCGCACAGGCTTCGCTCTGGCCTCACCACAACTTCATTCTGTAACTTACTTCTGGCTCGGCTCTAGCTTGACTCTGGCTAGGTTCCGCCCCACGTTCCGGTCCCGCTCTGGCTTCGCTCTGGCCTCACCATAACTTCATTCTGTAACTTACTTCTGGCTAGGCTCTAGCTTGACTCTGGCTAGGTTCCGCCCCCCGTTCCGGTCCCGCACAGGCTTCGCTCTGGCCTCACCATAACTTCATTCTGTAACTTACTTCTGGCTCGGCTCTAGCTTGGCTCTGGCTAGGTTCCGCCCCACGTTCCGGTCCCGCACAGGCTTCGCTCTGGCCTCACCATTACTTCATTCTGTAACTTACTTCTGGCTCGCCTCTAGCTTGGCTCTGGCTAGGTTCCGCCCCACGTTCCGGTCCCGCTCTGGCTTCGCTCTGGCCTCACCACAACTTCATTCTGTAACTTACTTCTGGCTCGCCTCTATCTTGGCTCTGGCTAGGTTCCGCCCCACGTTCCGGTCCCGCACTGGCTTCGCTCTGGCCTCACCATTACTTCATTCTGTAACTTACTTCTGGCTTGACTCTAGCTTGGCTCTGGTTAGGTTCCGCCCCACCTTCCGGTCCCGCTCTGGCTTCGCTCTGGCCTCACCATTACTTCATTCTGTAACTTACTTCTGGCTCGCCTCTAGCTTGACTCTGGCTAGGTTCCGCCCCACCTTCCGGTCGCGCTCTGGCTTAGCTCTGGCCTCACCATTACCTCATTCTGTAAGTTACTTCTGGCTCGCCTCTAGCTTGGCTCTGACTAGGTTCCGCCCCACGTTCCGGTCCCGCTCTGGCTTAGCTCTGGCCTCACCATTACCTCATTCTGTAACTTACTTCTGGCTCGCCTCTAGCTTGACTCTGGCTAGGTTCCGCCCCACCTTCCGGTCCCGCTCTGGCTTCGCTCTGGCCTCACTATAACTTCATTCTGTAACTTACCTCTGGCTTGACTCTAGCTTGGCTCGGGCTAGGTTCCGCCCCACGTTCCGGTCCCGCTCTGGCTTCGCTCTGGCCTCACTGCAACTTCATTCTGTAACTTACTTCTGGCTCGGCTCTAGCTTGTCTCTGGCTAGGTTCCGCCCCACGTTCCGGTCCCGGTCTGGCTTCGCTCTGGCCTCACTATAACTTCATTCTGTAACTTACTTCTGGCTTGACTCTAGCTTGACTCTGGCTAGGTTCCGCCCCACGTTCCGGTCCCGCACTGGCTTCGCTCTGGCCTCACCATAACTTCATTCTGTAACTTACTTCTGGCTCGCCTCTAGCTTGACTCTGGCTAGGTTCCGCCCCACGTTCCGGTCCCGCACTGGCTTCGCTCTGGCCTCACCATAACTTCATTCTGTAACTTACTTCTGGCTTGACTCTAACTTGTCTCTGGCTAGGTTCCGCCCCACGTTCCGGTCTCGCTCTGGCTTCGCTCTGGCCTCACTATAACTTCATTCTGTAACTTACTTCTGGCTCGCCTCTAGCTTGGCTCTGGCTAGGTTCCGCCCCACGTTCCGGTCCCGCACTGGCTTCGCTCTGGCCTCACTATAACTTCATTCTGTAACTTACTTCTGGCTCGGCTCTAGCTTGTCTCTGGCTAGGTTCCGCCCCACGTTCCGGTCCCGCTCTGGCTTCGCTCTGGCCTCACTATAACTTCATTCTGTAACTTACTTCTGGCTTGACTCTAGCTTGTCTCTGGCTAGGTTCCGCCCCACGTTCCGGTCCCGCACTGGCTTCGCTCTGGCCTCACTGCAACTTCATTCTGTAACTTACTTCTGGCTCGGCTCTAGCTTGTCTCTGGCTAGGTTCCGGCCCACGTTCCGGTCCCGCACTGGCTTCGCTCTGGCCTCACTATAACTTCATTCTGTAACTTACTTCTGGCTCGGCTCCAGCTTGGCTCTGGCTAGGTTCCGCCCCACGTTCCGGTCCCGCACTGGCTTCGCTCTGGCCTCACTGCAACTTCATTCTGTAACTTACTTCTGGCTCGGCTCCAGCTTGGCTCTGGCTAGGTTCCGCCCCACGTTCCGGTCCCGCTCTGGCTTAGCTCTGGCCTCACCATTACTTCATTCTGTAACTTACTTCTGGCTCGGCTCTAGCTTGGCTCTGGCTAGGTTCCGCCCCACGTTCCGGTCCCACTCTGGCTTAGCTCTGGCCTCACCATTACTTCATTCTGTAACTTACTTCTGGCTCGGCTCTAGCTTGGCTCTGGCTAGGTTCCGCCCCACGGTCCGGTCCCGCTCTGGCTTCGCTATGGCCTCACCATTACTTCATTCTGTAACTTACTTCCGGCTCGGCTCTAGCTTGGCTCTGGCTAGGTTCCGCCCCACGGTCCGGTCCCGCTCTGGCTTCGCTCTGGCCTCACCATTACTTCATTCTGTAACTTACTTCTTGCTCGGCTCTAGCTTGGCTCTGGCTAGGTTCCGCCCCACGTTCCGGTCCCGGTCTGGCTTCGCTCTGGCTTCACTATAACTTCATTCTGTAACTTAGTTCTGGCTCGGCTCTAGCTTGGCTCTGGCTAGGTTCCGCCCCACGTTCCGGTCCCGGTCTGGCTTCGCTCTGGCTTCACTATAACTTCATTCTGTAACTTACTTCTGGCTCGGCTCTAGCTGGGCTCTGGCTAGGTTCCGCCCCACGGTCCGGTCACGCTCTGGCTTAGCTCTGGCCTCACCATTACTTCATTCTGTAACTTACTTCTGGCTCGGCTCTAGCTTGGCTCTGGCTAGGTTCCGCCCCACGGTCCGGTCCCGCTCTGGCTTCGCTCTGGCCTCACTGCAACTTCATTCTTTACCTTAACTCTAGTTTGGCACTGTCTATGCTCTGGCTTCTCTCTGGCTAGGCTCCGGTCACCGCTATTGTCCCGTTCTGGCTTGGCACAGGCTTCGCTCTGGCCTCTCCTTAACCTCATTCCAAATCCAGTCTAACTTGGCTCTGGCTAGGCTCCAGCACACCTTCAGTCTCACTTTGGCCTCACCATAACTTCATATTAAATCCAGTCTAACTTGGCTCTGGCTAGGCTCCAGCACACCTTCAGTCTCACTTTGGCCTCACCATAACTTCATATTAAATCCAGTCTAACTTGGCTCTGGCTAGGCTCCAGCACACCTTCAGTCTCACTTTGGCTTCGCTCTGGCCTCACTATAACTTCATATTAAATCCAGTCTAACTTGGCTCTGGCTAGGCTGCGGCACACCTTCAGTCTCACTTTGGCTTCGCTCTGGCCTCACTATAACTTCATATTAAATCCAGTCTAACTTGGCTCTGGCTAGGTTCCGCCCCACGTTCCGGTCCCGGTCTGGCTTCCCTCTGGCCTCACCATAACTTCATTCTGTAACTTACTTCTGGCTCGGCTCTAGCTTGTCTCTGGCTAGGTTCCGCCCCACGTTCCGGTCCCGATCTGGCTTAGCTCTTGCCTCACCATTACTTCATTCTGTAACTTACTTCTGGCTCGGCACTAGCTTGGCTCTGGCTAGGTTCCGCCCCACGTTCCAGTCCCGCTCTGGCTTAGCTCTGGCCTCACCATTACTTCATTCTGTAACTTACTTCTGGCTCGGCTCTAGCTTGGCTCTAACTAGGTTCCGCCCCACGTTCCGGTCACGCTCTGGCTTAGCTCTGGCCTCACCATTACTTCATTCTGTAACTTAATTCTGGCTCGGCTCTAGCTTGGCTCTGGCTAGGTTCCGCCCCACGTTCCGGTCACGCTCTGGCTTAGCTCTGGCCTCACCATTACCTCATTCTGTAACTTACTTCTGGCTCGGCTCTAGCTTGGCTCTGGCTAGGTTCCGCCCCACGTTCCGGTCACGCTCTGGCTTAGCTCTGGCCTCACCATTACTTCATTCTGTAACTTACTTCTGGCTCGGCTCTAGCTTGGCTCTGGCTAGGTTCCGCCCCACGTTCCGGTCACGCTCTGGCTTAGCTCTGGCCTCACCATTACTTCATTCTGTAACTTACTTCCGGCTCGGCTCTAGCTTGGCTCTGGCTAGGTTCCGCCCCACGTTCCGGTCACGCTCTGGCTTAGCTCTGGCCTCACCATAACTTCATTCTGTAACTTACTTCTGGCTCGGCTCTAGCTTGGCTCTGGCTAGGTTCCGCCCCACGTTCCGGTCCCGCTCTGGCTTAGCTCTGGCCTCACTATAACTTCATTCAGTAACTTACTTCTGGCTCGGCTCTAGCTTGGCTCTGGCTAGGTTCCGCCCCACGTTCCGGTCCCGGTCTGGCTTAGCTCTGGCCTCACCATTACTTCATTCTGTAACTTACTTCTGGCTCGGCTCTAGCTTGGCTCTGGCTAGGTTCCGCCCCACGTTCCGGTCCCGGTCTGGCTTAGCTCTGGCCTCACCATTACTTCATTCTGTAACTTACTTCTGGCTCGGCTCTAGCTTGGCTCTGGCTAGGTTCCGCCCCACGTTCCGGTCACGCTCTGGCTTAGCTCTGATCTCACCATAACTTCATTCTGTAACTTTCTTCTGGCTCGGCTCTAGCTTGGCTCCGGCTAGGTTCCGCCCCACGTTCCGGTCCCGCTCTGGCTTAGCTCTGGCCTCACTATAACTTCATTCAGTAACTTACTTCTGGCTCGGCTCTAGCTTGGCTCTGGCTAGGTTCCGCCCCACGTTCCGGTCACGCTCTGGCTTAGCTCTGGCCTCACCATAACTTCATTCTGTAACTTACTTCTGGCTCGGCTCTAGCTTGGCTCTGGCTAGCTTCCGCCCCACGTTCCGGTCCCGCTCTGGCTTAGCTCTGGCCTCACTATAACTTCATTCAGTAACTTACTTCTGGCTCGGCTCTAGCTTGGCTCTGGCTAGGTTCCGCCCCACGTTCCGGTCCCGGTCTGGCTTAGCTCTGGCCTCACCATTACTTCATTCTGTAACTTACTTCTGGCTCGGCTCTAGCTTGGCTCTGGCTAGGTTCCGCCCCACGTTCCGGTCCCGGTCTGGCTTAGCTCTGGCCTCACCATTACTTCATTCTGTAACTTACTTCTGGCTCGGCTCTAGCTTGGCTCTAGCTAGGTTCCGCCCCACGGTCCGGTCCCGCTCTGGCTTCGCTCTGGCCTCACCATTCCTTCATTCTTTACCTTAACTCTAGTTTGGCACTGTCTATGCTCTGGCTTCACCATTACTTCATTCTGTAACTTACTTCTGGCTCGTCTCTAGCTTGGCTCTGGCTAGGTTGCGCCCCACGTTCCGGTCACGCTCTGGCTTAGCTCTGGCCTCACCATTACTTCATTCTGTAACTTACTTCTGGCTCGGCTCTAGCTTGGCTCTGGCTAGGTTCCACCCCACGTTCCGGTCCCGCTCTGGCTTAGCTCTGGCTTCACCATTACTTCATTCTGTAACTTACTTCTGGCTCGGCTCTAGCTTGGCTCTGGCTAGGTTGCGCCCCACGTTCCGGTCACGCTCTGGCTTAGCTCTGGCCTCACCATTACTTCATTCTGTAACTTACTTCTTCCTCGGCTCTAGCTTGGCTCTGGCTAGGTTCCGCCCCACGGTCCGGTCCCGCTCTGGCTTAGCTCTGGCCTCACCATTACTTCATTCTGTAACTTACTTCTGGCTCGGCTCTAGCTTGGCTCTGGCTAGGTTCCGCCCCACGGTCCGGTCACGCTCTGGCTTAGCTCTGGCCTCACTATAACTTCATTCTGTAACTTACTTCTGGCTCGGCTCTAGCTTGGCTCTGGCTAGGTTCCGCCCCACGGTCCGGTCACGCTCTGGCTTAGCTCTGGCCTCACTATAACTTCATTCTGTAACTTACTTCTGGCTCGGCTCTAGCTTGGCTCTGGCTAGGTTCCGCCCCACGGTCCGGTCCCGCTCTGGCTTAGCTCTGGCCTCACCATTACTTCATTCTGTAACTTACTTCTGGCTCGGCTCTAGCTTGGCTCTGGCTAGGTTCCGCCCCACGGTCCGGTCACGCTCTGGCTTAGCTCTGGCCTCACTATAACTTCATTCTGTAACTTACTTCTGGCTCGGCTCTAGCTTGGCTATGGCTAGGTTCCGCCCCACGGTCCGGTCACGCTCTGGCTTCCCTCTGGCCTCACTATAACTTCATTCTGTAACTTACTTCTGGCTCGGCTCTAGCTTGGCTCTGGCTAGGTTCCGCCCCACGGTCCGGTCCCGCTCTGGCTTAGCTCTGGCCTCACCATTACTTCATTCTGTAACTTACTTCTGGCTCGGCTCTAGCTTTGCTCTGGCTAGGTTCCGCCCCACGGTCCGGTCACGCTCTGGCTTAGCTCTGGCCTCACTATAACTTCATTCTGTAACTTACTTCTGGCTCGGCTCTAGCTTGGCTCTGGCTAGGTTCCGCCCCACGTTCCGGTCACGCTCTGGCTTAGCTCTGGCCTCACCATTACTTCATTCTGTAACTTACTTCTGGCTCGGCTCTAGCTTGGCTCTGGCTAGGTTCCGCCCCACCTTCCGGTCCCGCTCTGGCTTCGCTCTGGCCTCACCATTACTTCATTCTGTAACTTACTTCCGGCTCGCCTCTAGCTTGGCTCTGGCTAGGTTCCGCCCCACGTTCCGGTCCCGCTCTGGCTTCGCTCTGGCCTCACCATTACTTCATTCTGTAACTTACTTCTGGCTCGGCTCTAGCTTGGCTCTGGCTAGGTTCCGCCCCACGGTCCGGTCCCGCTCTGGCTTAGCTCTGGCCTCACCATTACTTCATTCTGTAACTTACTTCCGGCTCGCCTCTAGCTTGGCTCTGGCTAGGTTCCGCCCCACGTTCCGGTCCCGCTCTGACTTCGCTCTGGCCTCACCATAACTTCATTCTGTAACTTACTTCTGGCTCGGCTCTAGCTTGGCTCTGGCTAGGTTCCGCCCCACGTTCCGGTCCCGCTCTGGCTTCGCTCTGGCCTCACCATTACTTCATTCTGTAACTTACTTCCGGCTCGCCTCTAGCTTGGCTCTGGCTAGGTTCCGCCCCACGTTCCGGTCCCGCTCTGGCTTCGCTCTGGCCTCACCATTACTTCATTCTGTAACTTACTTCTGGCTCGGCTCTAGCTTGGCTCTGGCTAGGTTCCGCCCCACGTTCCGGTCCCGCTCTGGCTTCGCTCTGGCCTCACCATTACTTCATTCTGTAACTTACTTCCGGCTCGCCTCTAGCTTGGCTCTGGCTAGGTTCCGCCCCACCTTCCGGTCCCGCTCTGGCTTCGCTCTGGCCTCACCATTACTTCATTCTGTAACTTACTTCTGGCTCGCCTCTAGCTTGGCTCTGGCTAGGTTCCGCCCCACGGTCCGGTCCCGCTCTGGCTTAGCTCTGGCCTCACCATTACTTCATTCTGTAACTTACTTCTGGCTCGGCTCTAGCTTGGCTCTGGCTAGGTTCCGCCCCACGGTCCGGTCACGCTCTGGCTTAGCTCTGGCCTCACTATAACTTCATTCTGTAACTTACTTCTGGCTCGGCTCTAGCTTGGCTCTGGCTAGGTTCCGCCCCACGTTCCGGTCACGCTCTGGCTTAGCTCTGGCCTCACCATTACTTCATTCTGTAACTTACTTCTGGCTCGGCTCTAGCTTGGCTCTGGCTAGGTTCCGCCCCACGTTCCGGTCACGCTCTGGCTTAGCTCTGGCCTCACCAATACTTCATTCTGTAACTTACTTCTGGCTCGGCTCTAGCTTGGCTCTGGCTAGGTTCCGCCCCACGTTCCGGTCCCGCTCTGGCTTCCCTCTGGCCTCACCATTACTTCATTCTGTAACTTACTTCTGGCTCGGCTCTAGCTTGGCTCTGGCTAGGTTCCGCCCCACGTTCCGTTCACGCTCTGGCTTAGCTCTGGCCTCACCATTACTTCATTCTGTAACTTACTTCTGGCTCGGCTCTAGCTTGGCTCTGGCTAGGTTCCGCCCCACGTTCCGGTCCCGCTCTGGCTTAGCTCTGGCCTCACCATAACTTCATTCTGTAACTTACTTCTGGCTCGGCTCTAGCTTGGCTCTGGCTAGGTTCCGCCCCACGTTCCGGTCCCGCTCTGGCTTAGCTCTGGCCTCACCATTACTTCATTCTGTAACTTACTTCTGGCTCGGCTCTAGCTTGGCTCTGGCTAGGTTCCGCCCCACGGTCCGGTCACGCTCTGGCTTAGCTCTGGCCTCACCATTACTTCATTCTGTAACTTACTTCTGGCTCGGCTCTAGCTTGGCTCTGGCTAGGTTCCACCCCACGTTCCGGTCCCGGTCTGGCTTCCCTCTGGCCTCACCATTACTTCATTCTGTAACTTACTTCTGGCTCGGCTCTAGCTTGGCTCTGGCTAGGTTCCACCCCACGTTCCGGTCCCGCTCTGGCTTAGCTCTGGCCTCACCATTACTTCATTCTGTAACTTACTTCTGGCTCGGCTCTAGCTTGGCTCTGGCTAGGTTCCGCCCCACGTTCCGGTCCCGCTCTGGCTTAGCTTTGGCCTCACCATTACTTCATTCTGTAACTTACTTCTGGCTCGGCTCTAGCTTGGCTCTGGCTAGGTTCCGCCCCACGTTCCGGTCCCGCTCTGGCTTAGCTCTGGCCTCACCATTACTTCATTCTGTAACTTACTTCTGGCTCGGCTCTAGCTTGGCTCTGGCTAGGTTCCGCCCCACGGTCCGGTCACGCTCTGGCTTAGCTCTGGCCTCACTATAACTTCATTCTGTAACTTACTTCTGGCTCGGCTCTAGCTTGGCTCTGGCTAGGTTCCGCCCCACGTTCCGGTCCCGGTCTTGCTTCCCTCTGGCCTCACCATTACTTCATTCTGTAACTTACTTCTGGCTCGGCTCTAGCTTGGCTCTGGCTAGGTTCCGCCCCACGTTCCGGTCACGCTCTGGCTTCCCTCTGGCCTCACCATTACTTCATTCTGTAACTTACTTCTGGCTCGGCTCTAGCTTGGCTCTGGCTAGGTTCCGCCCCACGTTCCAGTCCCGCTCTGGCTTAGCTCTGGCCTCACCATTACTTCATTCTGTAACTTACTTCTGGCTCGGCTCTAGCTTGGCTCTGGCTAGGTTCCGCCCCACGTTCCGGTCCCGCTCTGGCTTAGCTCTGGCCTCACCATTACCTCATTCTGTAACTTACTTCTGGCTCGGCTCTAGCTTGGCTCTGGCTAGGTTCCGCCCCACGGTCCGGTCCCGCTCTGGCTTAGCTCTGGCCTCACCATTACTTCATTCTGTAACTTACTTCTGGCTCGGCTCTAGCTTGGCTCTGGCTAGGTTCCGCCCCACGGTCCGGTCCCGCTCTGGCTTAGCTCTGGCCTCACCATTACTTCATTCTGTAACTTACTTCTGGCTCGGCTCTAGCTTGGCTCTGGCTAGGTTCCGCCCCACGTTCCGGTCCCGCTCTGGCTTAGCTCTGGCCTCACCATTACTTCATTCTGTAACTTACTTCTGGCTCGGCTCTAGCTTGGCTCTGGCTAGGTTCCGCCCCACGTTCCGGTCCCGCACAGGCTTCGCTCTGGCCTCACTATAACTTCATTCTGTAACTTACTTCTGGCTCGGCTCTAGCTTGGCTCTGGCTAGGTTCCGCCCCACGTTCCGGTCCCGCACAGGCTTCGCTCTGGCCTCACTATAACTTCATTCTGTAACTTACTTCTGGCTCGGCTCTAGCTTGGCTCTGGCTAGGTTCCGCCCCACGTTCAGGTCACGCTCTGGCTTAGCTCTGGCCTCACCATTACTTCATTCTGTAACTTACTTCTGGCTCGCCTCTAGCTTGGCTCTGGCTAGGTTCCGCCCCACCTTCCGGTCCCGCACTGGCTTCGCTCTGGCCTCACTATAACTTCATTCTGTAACTTACTTCTGGCTCGGCTCTAGCTTGGCTCTGGCTAGGTTCCGCCCCACGTTCCGGTCCCGCTCTGGCTTAGCTCTGGCCTCCCCATTACCTCATTCTGTAACTTACTTCTGGCTTGACTCTAGCTTGGCTCTGGCTAGGTTCCGCCCCACGTTCCGGTCACGCTCTGGCTTAGCTCTGGCCTCACCATTACTTCATTCTGTAACTTACTTCTGGCTCGCCTCTAGCTTGGCTCTGGCTAGGTTCCGCCCCACGTTCCGGTCACGCACTGGCTTCGCTCTGGCCTCACCATTACTTCATTCTGTAACTTACTTCTGGCTCGGCTCTAGCTTGGCTCTGGCTAGGTTCCGCCCCACCTTCCGGTCCCGCTCTGGCTTCGCTCTGGCCTCACTGCAACTTCATTCTGTAACTTACTTCTGGCTCGCCTCTAGCTTGACTCTGGCTAGGTTCCGCCCCACGTTCCGGTCCCGCTCTGGCTTCGCTCTGGCCTCACCATAACTTCATTCTGTAACTTACTTCTGGCTCGGCTCTAGCTTGGCTCTGGCTAGGTTCCGCCCCACGTTCCGGTCCCGCTCTGGCTTAGCTCTGGCCTCACCATTACCTCATTCTGTAACTTAATTCTGGCTCGGCTCTAGCTTGGCTCTGGCTAGGTTCCGCCCCACGTTCCGGTCCCGCTCTGGCTTAGCTCTGGCCTCACCATAACTTCATTCTGTAACTTCTGGCTCGGCTCTAGCTTGTCTCTGGCTAGGTTCCGCCCCACGTTCCGGTCCCGCTCTGGCTTAGCTCTGGCCTCACTATAACTTCATTCTGTAACTTACTTCTGGCTCGGCTCTAGCTTGTCTCTGGCTAGGTTCCGCCCCACGTTCCGGTCCCGCTCTGGCTTCGCTCTGGCTTCACTATAACTTCATTCTGTAACTTACTTCTGGCTCGGCTCTAGCTTGGCTCTGGCTAGGTTCCGCCCCCCGTTCCGGTCCCGCACTGGCTTCGCTCTGGCCTCACCATTACTTCATTCTGTAACTTACTTCTGGCTCGGCTCTAGCTTGTCTCTGGCTAGGTTCCGCCCCACGTTCCGGTCCCGCACTGGCTTCGCTCTGGCCTCACTGCAACTTCATTCTGTAACTTACTTCTGGCTCGGCTCTAGCTTGTCTCTGGCTAGGTTCCGCCCCACGTTCCGGTCCCGCTCTGGCTTCGCTCTGGCCTCACCATAACTTCATTCAGTAACTTACTTCTGGCTCGGCTCTAGCTTGACTCTGGCTAGGTTCCGCCCCCCGTTCCGGTCCCGCACAGGCTTCGCTCTGGCCTCACCATAACTTCATTCTGTAACTTACTTCTGGCTCGCCTCTAGCTTGGCTCTGGCTAGGTTCCGGCCCACGTTCCGGTCCCGCACTGGCTTCGCTCTGGCCTCACTATAACTTCATTCTGTAACTTACTTCTGGCTCGCCTCTAGCTTGGCTCTGGCTAGGTTCCGCTCCACGTTCCGGTCCCGCTCTGGCTTAGCTCTGGCGTCACCATTACTTCATTCTGTAACTTACTTCTGGCTCGGCTCTAGCTTGGCTCTGGCTAGGTTGCGCCCCACGTTCCGGTCCCGCTCTGGCGTCACCATAACTGCATTCTGTAACTTACTTCTGGCTCGGCTCTAGCTTGGCTCTGGCTAGGTTCCGCCCCACCTTCCGGTCCCGCACTGGCTTAGCTCTGGCGTCACCATAACTTCATTCTGTAACTTACTTCTGGCTCGGCTCTAGCTTGGCTCTGGCTAGGTTCCGCCCCACGTTCCGGTCCCGCTCTGGCTTCGCTCTGGCCTCACCATAACTTCATTCTGTAACTTAATTCTGGCTCGGCTCTAGCTTGGCTCTGGCTAGGTTCCGCCCCACCTTCCGGTCCCGCACTGGCTTAGCTCTGGCGTCACCATAACTTCATTCTGTAACTTACTTCTGGCTCGGCTCTAGCTTGTCTCTGGCTAGGTTCCGCCCCACGTTCCGGTCCCGCTCTGGCTTCGCTCTGGCCTCACCATAACTTCATTCTGTAACTTACTTCTGGCTCGGCTCTAGCTTGGCTCTGGCTAGGTTCCGCCCCACGTTCCGGTCACGCTCTGGCTTAGCTCTGGCCTCACCATAACTTCATTCTGTAACTTACTTCTGGCTCGCCTCTAGCTTGGCTCTGGCTAGGTTCCGCCCCACCTTCCGGTCCCGCACTGGCTTAGCTCTGGCGTCACCATAACTTCATTCTGTAACTTACTTCTGGCTCGGCTCTAGCTTGGCTCTGGCTAGGTTGCGCCCCACGTTCCGGTCCCGCTCTGGCTTAGCTCTGGCGTCACCATAACTTCATTCTGTTACTTACTTCTGGCTCGCCTCTAGCTTGGCTCTGGCTAGGTTCCGCCCCACCTTCCGGTCCCGCACTGGCTTAGCTCTGGCGTCACCATAACTTCATTCTGTAACTTACTTCTGGCTCGGCTCTAGCTTGGCTCTGGCTAGGTTGCGCCCCACGTTCCGGTCCCGCTCTGGCTTAGCTCTGGCGTCACCATAACTTCATTCTGTTACTTACTTCTGGCTCGGCTCTAGCTTGGCTCTGGCTAGTTTCCGCCCCACCTTCCGGTCCCGCACTGGCTTCGCTCTGGCCTCACTATAACTTCATTCTGTAACTTACTTCTGGCTTGACTCTAGCTTGGCTCTGGCTAGGTTCCGCCCCACGTTCCGGTCCCGCTCTGGCTTCGCTCTGGCCTCACTGCAACTTCATTCTGTAACTTACTTCTGGCTCGCCTCTAGCTTGACTCTGGCTAGGTTCCGCCCCACGTTCCGGTCACGCTCTGGCTTAGCTCTGGCCTCACCATTACTTCATTCTGTAACTTACTTCTGGCTCGGCTCAAGCTTGGCTCTGGTTAGGTTCCGCCCCACCTTCCGGTCCCGCACTGGCTTCGCTCTGGCCTCACTATAACTTCATTCTGTAACTTACTTCTGGCTTGACTCTAGCTTGGCTCTGGCTAGGTTCCGCCCCACGTTCCGGTCCCGCTCTGGCTTAGCTCTGGCCTCACCATTACTTCATTCTGTAACTTACTTCTGGCTCGCCTCTAGCTTGACTCTGGCTAGGTTCCGCCCCACGTTCCGGTCACGCTCTGGCTTCGCTCTGGCCTCACTATAACTTCATTCTGTAACTTACTTCTGGCTCGGCTCTAGCTTGGCTCTGGCTAGGTTCCACCCCACGTTCCGGTCCCGCTCTGGCTTAGCTCTGGCTAGGTTCCGCCCCACGTTCCGGTCCCGCTCTGGCTTAGCTCTGGCTAGGTTCCACCCCACGTTCCGGTCCCGGTCTGGCTTCCCTCTGGCCTCACCATAACTTCATTCTGTAACTTACTTCTGGCTCGGCTCTAGCTTGTCTCTGGCTAGGTTCCGCCCCACGTTCCGGTCACGCTCTGGCTTAGCTCTGGCCTCACCATTACCTCATTCTGTAACTTACTTCTGGCTCGGCTCTAGCTTGTTTCTGGCTAAGTTCCGCCCCACGTTCCGGTCACGCTCTGGCTTAGCTCTGGCCTCACCATTACCTCATTCTGTAACTTACTTCTGGCTCGGCTCTAGCTTGTCTCTGGCTAGGTTCCGCCCCACGTTCCGGTCACGCTCTGGCTTAGCTCTGGCCTCACCATTACTTCATTCTGTAACTTACTTCTGGCTCGGCTCTAGCTTGGCTCTGGCTAGGTTCCGCCCCACGTTCCGGTCACGCTCTGGCTTAGCTCTGGCCTCACCATTACTTCATTCTGTAACTTACTTCTGGCTCGCCTCTAGCTTGGCTCTGGCTAGGTTCCGCCCCACCTTCCGGTCCCGCACTGGCTTAGCTCTGGCGTCACCATAACTTCATTCTGTAACTTACTTCTGGCTCGGCTCTAGCTTGGCTCTGGCTAGGTTGCGCCCCACGTTCCGGTCCCGCTCTGGCTTAGCTCTGGCGTCACCATAACTTCATTCTGTTACTTACTTCTGGCTCGCCTCTAGCTTGGCTCTGGCTAGGTTCCGCCCCACCTTCCGGTCCCGCACTGGCTTAGCTCTGGCGTCACCATAACTTCATTCTGTAACTTACTTCTGGCTCGGCTCTAGCTTGGCTCTGGCTAGGTTGCGCCCCACGTTCCGGTCCCGCTCTGGCTTAGCTCTGGCGTCACCATAACTTCATTCTGTTACTTACTTCTGGCTCGGCTCTAGCTTGGCTCTGGCTAGTTTCCGCCCCACCTTCCGGTCCCGCACTGGCTTCGCTCTGGCCTCACTATAACTTCATTCTGTAACTTACTTCTGGCTTGACTCTAGCTTGGCTCTGGCTAGGTTCCGCCCCACGTTCCGGTCCCGCTCTGGCTTCGCTCTGGCCTCACTGCAACTTCATTCTGTAACTTACTTCTGGCTCGCCTCTAGCTTGACTCTGGCTAGGTTCCGCCCCACGTTCCGGTCACGCTCTGGCTTAGCTCTGGCCTCACCATTACTTCATTCTGTAACTTACTTCTGGCTCGGCTCAAGCTTGGCTCTGGTTAGGTTCCGCCCCACCTTCCGGTCCCGCACTGGCTTCGCTCTGGCCTCACTATAACTTCATTCTGTAACTTACTTCTGGCTTGACTCTAGCTTGGCTCTGGCTAGGTTCCGCCCCACGTTCCGGTCCCGCTCTGGCTTAGCTCTGGCCTCACCATTACTTCATTCTGTAACTTACTTCTGGCTCGCCTCTAGCTTGACTCTGGCTAGGTTCCGCCCCACGTTCCGGTCACGCTCTGGCTTCGCTCTGGCCTCACTATAACTTCATTCTGTAACTTACTTCTGGCTCGGCTCTAGCTTGGCTCTGGCTAGGTTCCACCCCACGTTCCGGTCCCGCTCTGGCTTAGCTCTGGCTAGGTTCCGCCCCACGTTCCGGTCCCGCTCTGGCTTAGCTCTGGCTAGGTTCCACCCCACGTTCCGGTCCCGGTCTGGCTTCCCTCTGGCCTCACCATAACTTCATTCTGTAACTTACTTCTGGCTCGGCTCTAGCTTGTCTCTGGCTAGGTTCCGCCCCACGTTCCGGTCACGCTCTGGCTTAGCTCTGGCCTCACCATTACCTCATTCTGTAACTTACTTCTGGCTCGGCTCTAGCTTGTCTCTGGCTAAGTTCCGCCCCACGTTCCGGTCACGCTCTGGCTTAGCTCTGGCCTCACCATTACCTCATTCTGTAACTTACTTCTGGCTCGGCTCTAGCTTGTCTCTGGCTAGGTTCCGCCCCACGTTCCGGTCACGCTCTGGCTTAGCTCTGGCCTCACCATTACTTCATTCTGTAACTTACTTCTGGCTCGGCTCTAGCTTGGCTCTGGCTAGGTTCCGCCCCACGTTCCGGTCACGCTCTGGCTTAGCTCTGGCCTCACCAATACTTCATTCTGTAACTTACTTCTGGCTCGGCTCTAGCTTGGCTCTGGCTAGGTTCCGCCCCACGTTCCGGTCCCGCTCTGGCTTAGCTCTGGCCTCACCATTACCTCATTCTGTAACTTACTTCTGGCTCGGCTGCAGCTTGGCTCTGGCTAGGTTCCGCCCCACGTTCCGGTCACGCTCTGGCTTAGCTCTGGCCTTACCATTACTTCATTCTGTAACTTACTTCTGGCTCGGCTCCAGCTTGGCTCTGGCTAGGTTCCGCCCCACGTTCCGGTCCCGCTCTGGCTTAGCTCTGGCCTCACCATTACCTCATTCTGTAACTTACTTCTGGCTCGGCTCCAGCTTGGCTCTGGCTAGGTTCCGCCCCACGTTCCGGTCACGCTCTGGCTTAGCTCTGGCCTCACCATTACTTCATTCTGTAACTTACTTCTGGCTCGGCTCTAGCTTGGCTCTGGCTAGGTTCCGCCCCACGTTCCGGTCACGCTCTGGCTTAGCTCTGGCCTCACCATTACTTCATTCTGTAACTTACTTCTGGCTCGGCTCTAGCTTGGCTCTGGCTAGGTTCCGCCCCACGTTCCGGTCCCGCTCTGGCTTAGCTCTGGCCTCACCATTACTTCATTCTGTAACTTACTTCTGGCTCGGCTCTAGCTTGGCTCTGGCTAGGTTCCGCCCCACGTTCCGGTCCCTCTCTGGCTTCGCTCTGGCCTCACTATAACTTCATTCAGTAACTTACTTCTGGCTCGGCTCTAGCTTGGCTCTGGCTAGGTTCCGCCCCACGTTCCGGTCCCTCTCTGGCTTCGCTCTGGCCTCACTATAACTTCATTCAGTAACTTACTTCTGGCTCGGCTCTAGCTTGGCTCTGGCTAGGTTCCGCCCCACGTTCCGGTCTCTCTCTGGCTTCGCTCTGGCCTCATTATAACTTCATTCAGTAACTTACTTCTGGCTCGGCTCTAGCTTGGCTCTGGCTAGGTTCCACCCCAAGTTCCGGTCCCGCTCTGGCTTAGCTCTGGCCTCACCATTACTTCATTCTGTAACTTACTTCTGGCTCGGCTCTAGCTTGGCTCTGGCTAGGTTCCGCCCCACGTTCCGGTCCCGGTCTGGCTTCCCTCTGGCCTCACCATAACTTCATTCTGTAACTTACTTCTGGCTCGGCTCTAGCTGGTCTCTGGCTAGGTTCCGCCCCACGTTCCGGTCCCGGTCTGGCTTCCCTCTGGCCTCACCATAACTTCATTCTGTAACTTACTTCTGGCTCGGCTCTAGCTTGTCTCTGGCTAGGTTCCGCCCCACGTTCCGGTCACGCTCTGGCTTAGCTCTGGCCTCACCATTACTTCATTCTGTAACTTACTTCTGGCTCGGCACTAGCTTGGCTCTGGCTAGGTTCCGCCCCACGTTCCGGTCCCGCTCTGGCTTCGCTCTGGCCTCACCATTCCTTCATTCTGTAACTTACTTCTGGCTCTGCTCTAGCTTGGCTCTGGCTAGGTTCCGCCCCACGTTCCGGTCCCGCTCTGGCTTAGCTCTGGCCTCACCATTACTTCATTCTGTAACTTACTTCTGGCTCGGCTCTAGCTTGGCTCTGGCTAGGTTCCGCCCCACGTTCCGGTCCCGCTCTGGCTTAGCTCTGGCCTCACCATTACTTCATTCTGTAACTTACTTCTGGCTCTGCTCTAGCTTGGCTCTGGCTAGGTTCCGCCCCACGTTCCGGTCCCGCTCTGGCTTAGCTCTGGCCTCACCATTACTTCATTCTGTAACTTACTTCTGGCTCGGCTCTAGCTTGGCTCTGGCTAGGTTCCGCCCCACGTTCCGGTCACGCTCTGGCTTCGCTCTGGCCTCACCATTACTTCATTCTGTAACTTACTTCTGGCTCGGCTCTAGCTTGACTCTGGCTAGGTTCCGCCCCACGTTCCGGTCCCGCTCTGGCTTAGCTCTGGCCTCACCATTACTTCATTCTGTAACTTACTTCTCGCTCGGCTCTAGCTTGGCTCTGGCTAGGTTCCGCCCCACCTTCCGGTCCCGGTCTGGCTTCGCTCTGGCCTCACCATTACTTCATTCTGTAACTTACTACTGGCTCGGCTCTAGCTTGGCTCTGGCTAGGCTCCGGCCCCCGTTCCGGTCCCGCACTGGCTTCGCTCTGGCCTCACCATAACTTCATTCTGTAACTTACTTCTGGCTCGGCTCTAGCTTGGCTCTGGCTAGGTTCCGCCCCACGTTCCGGTCCCGCTCTGGCTTCGCTCTGGCCTCACCATTACTTCATTTTGTAACTTACTTCTGGCTCGGCTCTAGCTTGGCTCTGGCTAGGTTCCGCCCCACGTTTCGGTCCCGCTCTGGCTTAGCTCTGGCCTCACCATAACTTCATTCTGTAACTTACTTCTGGCTCGGCTCTAGCTTGTCTCTGGCTAGGTTCCGCCCCACGTTCCGGTCCCGCTCTGGCTTAGCTCTGGCCTCACCATAACTTCATTCTGTAACTTACTTCTGGCTCGGCTCTAGCTTGGCTCTGGCTAGGTTCCGCCCCACGTTCCGGTCCCGCTCTGGCTTAGCTCTGGCCTCACCATTACTTCATTCTGTAACATACTTCTGGCTAGGCTCTAGCTTGGTTCTGGCTAGGTTCCGCCCCCCGTTCCGGTCCCGCTCTGGCTTAGCTCTGGCCTCACCATAACTTCATTCTGTAACTTACTTCTGGCTCGGCTCTAGCTTGTCTCTGGCTAGGTTCCGCCCCACGTTCCGGTCCCGCTCTGGCTTAGCTCTGGCTAGGTTCCGCCCCACGTTCCGGTCCCGCTCTGGCTTAGCTCTGGCCTCACCATTACTTCATTCTGTAACTTACTTCTGGCTCGGCTCTAGCTTGTCTCTGGCTAGGTTCCGCCCCACGTTCCGGTCCCGCTCTGGCTTAGCTCTGGCCTCACCATAACTTCATTCTGTAACTTACTTCTTGCTCGGCTCTAGCTTGGCTCTGGCTAGGTTCCGCCCCACGTTCCGGTCCCGCTCTGGCTTCGCTCTGGCCTCACCATTACTTCATTCTATAACTTACTTCTGGCTCGGCTCTAGCTTGGCTCTGGCTAGGTTCCGCCCCACGTTCCGGTCCCGCTCTGGCTTAGCTCTGGCCTCACCATAACTTCATTCTGTAACTTACTTCTTGCTCGGCTCTAGCTTGGCTCTGGCTAGGTTCCGCCCCACGTTCCGGTCCCGCTCTGGCTTCGCTCTGGCCTCACCATTACTTCATTCTGTAACTTACTTCTGGCTCGGCTCTAGCTTGGCTCTGGCTAGGTTCCGCCCCACGTTCCGGTCCCGCTCTGGCTTAGCTCTGGCCTCACCATTACTTCATTCTGTAACTTACTTCTGGCTCGGCTCTAGCTTGGCTCTGGCTAGGTTCCGCCCCACGTTCCGGTCCCGCTCTGGCTTAGCTCTGGCCTCACCATTACTTCATTCTGTAATTTACTTCTTGCTCGGCTCTAGCTTGGCTCTGGCTAGGTTGCGCCCCACGTTCCGGTCACGCTCTGGCTTAGCTCTGGCCTCACCATTACTTCATTCTGTAATTTACTTCTGGCTCGGCTCTAGCTTGGCTCTGGCTAGGTTCCGCCCCACGTTCCGGTCCCGCTCTGGCTTCGCTCTGACCTCACTGCAACTTCATTCTGTAACTTACTTCTGGCTCGCCTCTAGCTTGGCTCTGGCTAGGTTCCGCCCCACGTTCCGGTCCCGCTCTGGCTTCGGTCTGGCCTCACCATTACATCATTCTTTACCTTACTTCTGGCTCGCCTCTAGCTTGACTCTGGCTAGATTCCGCCCCACGTTCCGGTCCCGCTCTGGCTTCGCTCTGGCCTCACTGCAACTTCATTCTGTAACTTACTTCTGGCTCGCCTCTAGCTTGGCTCTGGCTAGGTTCCGCCCCACGTTCCGATCACGCTCTGGCTTCGCTCTGGCCTCACCATTACTTCATTCTGTAACTTACTTCTGGCTCGGCTCTAGCTTGTCTCTGGCTAGGTTCCGCCCCACGTTCCGGTCCCGCTCTGGCTTCGCTCTGGCCTCACCATAACTTCATTCTGTAACTTACTTCATGCTCGGCTCTAGCTTGGCTCTGGCTAGGTTCCGCCCCACGTTCCGGTCCCGCTCTGGCTTCGCTGTGGCCTCACCATTACTTCATTCTGTAACTTACTTCTGGCTCGGCTCTAGCTTGTCTCTGGCTAGGTTCCGCCCCACGTTCCGGTCCCGCTCTGGCTTCGCTCTGGCCTCACCATTACTTCATTCTGTAACTTACTTCTGGCTCGGCTCTAGCTTGGCTCTGGCTAGGTTCCGCCCCACGTTCCGGTCACGCTCTGGCTTAGCTCTGGCCTCACCATAACTTCATTCTGTAACTTACTTCTGGCTCGGCTCTAGCTTTTCTCTGGCTAGGTTCCACCCCACGTTCCGGTCACGCTCTGGCTTAGCTCTGGCCTCACCATAACTTCATTCTGTAACTTACTTCTGGCTCGGCTCTAGCTTGTCTCTGGCTAGGTTCCACCCCACGTTCCGGTCACGCTCTGGCTTAGCTCTGGCCTCACCATAACTTCATTCTGTAACTTACTTCTGGCTCGGCTCTAGCTTGTCTCTGGCTAGGTTCCACCCCACGTTCCGGTCACGCTCTGGCTTAGCTCTGGCCTCACCATAACTTCATTCTGTAACTTACTTCTGGCTCGGCTCTAGCTTGTCTCTGGCTAGGTTCCACCCCACGTTCCGGTCACGCTCTGGCTTAGCTCTGGCCTCACCATAACTTCATTCTGTAACTTACTTCTGGCTCGGCTCTAGCTTGTCTCTGGCTAGGTTCCACCCCACGTTCCGGTCACGCTCTGGCTTAGCTCTGGCCTCACCATTACTTCATTCTGTAACTTACTTCTGGCTCGGCTCTAGCTTGTCTCTGGCTAGGTTCCACCCCACGTTCCGGTCACGCTCTGGCTTAGCTCTGGCCTCACCATAACTTCATTCTGTAACTTACTTCTGGCTCGCCTCTAGCTTGGCTCTGGCTAGGTTCCGCCCCACGTTCCGGTCACGCTCTGGCTTAGCTCTGGCCTCACCATTACTTCATTCTGTAACTTACTTCTGGCTCGGCTCTAGCTTGGCTCTGGCTAGGTTCCGCCCCACGTTCCGGTCCCGCTCTGGCTTCGCTCTGGCCTCACCATTACCTCATTCTGTAACTTACTTCTGGCTTGCCTCTAGCTTGGCTCTGGCTAGGTTCCGCCCCACCTTCCGGTCCCGCTCTGGCTTCGCTCTGGCCTCACTATAACTTCATTCTGTAACTTACTTCTGGCTCGGCTCTAGCTTGGCTCTGGCTAGGTTCCGCCCCACGTTCCGGTCCCGCTCTGGCTTCGCTCTGGCCTCACCATTACCTCATTCTGTAACTTACTTCTGGCTTGCCTCTAGCTTGGCTCTGGCTAGGTTCCGCCCCACGTTCCGGTCCCGGTCTGGCTTCGCTCTGGCCTCACCATTACTTCATTCTGTAACTTACTTCTGGCTCGGCTCTAGCTTGGCTCTGGCTAGGTTCCGCCCCACGGTCCGGTCACGCTCTGGCTTAGCTCTGGCCTCACCATTACTTCATTCTGTAACTTACTTCTGGCTCGGCTCTAGCTTGTCTCTGGCTAGGTTCCGCCCCACGATCCGGTCCCGCTCTGGCTTAGCTCTGGCCTCACCATTACTTCATTCTGTAACTTACTTCTGGCTCGGCTCTAGCTTGGCTCTGGCTAGGTTCCGCCCCACGTTCCGGTCCCGCTCTGGCTTCGCTCTGGCCTCACTATAACTTCATTCTGTAACTTACTTCTGGCTCGGCTCTAGCTTGGCTCTGGCTAGGTTCCGCCCCACGTTCCGGTCCCGCTCTGGCTTAGCTCTGGCCTCACCATTACTTCATTCTGTAACTTACTTCTGGCTCGGCTCTAGCTTGTCTCTGGCTAGGTTCCGCCCCACGTTCCGGTCCCGCTCTGGCTTCGCTCTGGCCTCACCATTACCTCATTCTGTAACTTACTTCTGGCTCGGCTCTAGCTTGGCTCTGGCTAGGTTCCGCCCCACGTTCCGGTCCCGCACTGGCTTAGCTCTGGCCTCACTATAACTTCATTCTGTAACTTACTTCTGGCTCGGCTCTAGCTTGGCTCTGGCTAGGTTCCGCCCCACGTTCCGGTCACGCTCTGGCTTAGCTCTGGCCTCACCATAACTTCATTCTGTAACTTACTTCTGGCTCGCCTCTAGCTTGGCTCTGGCTAGGTTCCGCCCCACGTTCCGGTCCCGCTCTGGCTTCGCTCTGGCCTCACCATTACTTCATTCTGTAACTTACTTCTGGCTCGGCTCTAGCTTGTCTCTGGCTAGGTTCCACCCCACGTTCCGGTCCCGCTCTGGCTTCGCTCTGGCCTCACCATTACTTCATTCTGTAACTTACTTCTGGCTAGGCTCTAGCTTGACTCTGGCTAGGTTCCGCCCCACGTTCCGGTCCCGCTCTGGCTTCGCTCTGGCCTCACTATAACTTCATTCTGTAACTTACTTCTGGCTCGGCTCTAGCTTGGCTCTGGCTAGGTTCCGCCCCACGTTCCGGTCACGCTCTGGCTTAGCTCTGGACTCACTGCAACTTCATTCTGTAACTTACTTCTGGCTCGGCTCTAGCTTGGCTCTGGCTAGGTTCCGCCCCACGTTCCGGTCCCGCTCTGGCTTCGCTCTGGCCTCACTATAACTTCATTCTGTAACTTACTTCTGGCTCGGCTCTAGCTTGGCTCTGGCTAGGTTCCGCCCCACGTTCCGGTCACGCTCTGGCTTAGCTCTGGACTCACTGCAACTTCATTCTGTAACTTACTTCTGGCTCGGCTCTAGCTTGTCTCTGGCTAGGTTCCGCCCCACGTTCCGGTCACGCTCTGGCTTCGCTCTGGCCTCACTATAACTTCATTCTGTAACTTACTTCTGGCTCGGCTCTAGCTTGTCTCTGGCTAGGTTCCGCCCCACGTTCCGGTCACGCTCTGGCTTAGCTCTGGCCTCACCATTACTTCATTCTGTAACTTACTTCTGGCTCGGCTCTAGCTTGGCTCTGGCTAGGTTCCGCCCCACGTTCCGGTCACGCTCTGGCTTCGCTCTGGCCTCACCATTACTTCATTCTGTAACTTACTTCTGGCTCGCCTCTAGCTTGGCTCTGGCTAGGTTCCGCCCCACGTTCCGGTCACGCTCTGGCTACGCTCTGGCCTCACCATAACTTCATTCTGTAACTTACTTCTGGCTCGGCTCTAGCTTGGCTCTGGCTTGGTTCCGCCGCACGTTCCGGTCCCGCTCTGGCTTCGCTCTGGCCTCACTGCAACTTTATTCTGTAACTTACTTCTGGCTCGGCTCTAGCTTGGCTCTGGCTAGGTTCCGCCCCACGTTCCGGTCCCGCTCTGGCTTAGCTCTGGACTCACTGCAACTTCATTCTGTAACTTACTTCTGGCTCGGCTCTAGCTTGGCTCTGGCTAGGTTCCGCCCCACGTTCCGGTCACGCTCTGGCTTAGCTCTGGCCTCACCATTACTTCATTCTGTAACTTACTTCTGGCTCGCCTCTAGCTTGGCTCTGGCTAGGTTCCGCCCCACGTTCCGGTCCCGCTCTGGCTTCGCTCTGGCCTCACTGCAACTTCATTCTGTAACTTACTTCTAGCTCGGCTCTAGCTTGGCTCTGGCTAGGTTCCGCCCCACGTTCCGGTCCCGCTCTGGCTTAGCTCTGGCCTCACCATTACCTCATTCTGTAACTTACTTCTGGCTCGGCTCTAGCTTGGCTCTGGCTAGGTTCCGCCCCACGTTCCGGTCACGCTCTGGCTTAGCTCTGGCCTCACCATTACTTCATTCTGTAACTTACTTCTGGCTCGGCTCTAGCTTGGCTCTGGCTAGGTTCCGCCCCACGTTCCGGTCCCGCTCTGGCTTCGCTCTGGCCTCACCACAACTTCATTCTGTAACTTACTTCTGGCTCGGCTCTAGCTTGGCTCTGGCTAGGTTCCGCCCCACGTTCCGTTCCCGCTCTGGCTTAGCTCTGGCCTCACCATTACTTCATTCTGTAACTTACTTCTGGCTCGCCTCTAGCTTGGCTCTGGCTAGGTTCCGCCCCACGTTCCGGTCCCGCTCTGGCTTCGCTCTGGCCTCACCACAACTTCATTCTGTAACTTACTTCTGGCTCGGCTCTAGCTTGGCTCTGGCTAGGTTCCGCCCCACGTTCCGGTCCCGCTCTGGCTTCGCTCTGGCCTCACCATTACTTCATTCTGTAACTTACTTCTGGCTCGGCTCTAGCTTGGCTCTGGCTAGGTTCCGCCCCACGTTCCGGTCCCGCTCTGGCTTCGCTCTGGCCTCACCACAACTTCATTCTGTAACTTACTTCTGGCTCGGCTCTAGCTTGGCTCTGGCTAGGTTCCGCCCCACGTTCCGGTCCCGCTCTGGCTTCGCTCTGGCCTCACCACAACTTCATTCTGTAACTTACTTCTGGCTCGCCTCTAGCTTGGCTCTGGCTAGGTTCCGCCCCACGTTCCGGTCCCGCTCTGGCTTAGCTCTGGCCTCACCATTACTTCATTCTGTAACTTACTTCTGGCTCGGCTCTAGCTTGGCTCTGGCTAGGTTCCGCCCCACGTTCCGGTCCCGCTCTGGCTTCGCTCTGGCCTCACCACAACTTTATTCTGTAACTTACTTCTGGCTCGGCTCTAGCTTGGCTCTGGCTAGGTTCCGCCCCACGTTCCGGTCCCGCTCTGGCTTCGCTCTGGCCTCACCACAACTTCATTCTGTAACTTACTTCTGGCTCGCCTCTAGCTTGGCTCTGGCTAGGTTCCGCCCCACGTTCCGGTCCCGCTCTGGCTTAGCTCTGGCCTCACCATTACTTCATTCTGTAACTTACTTCTGGCTCGCCTCTAGCTTGGCTCTGGCTAGGTTCCGCCCCACGTTCCGGTCCCGCTCTGGCTTAGCTCTGGCCTCACCATTACTTCATTCTGTAACTTACTTCTGGCTCGGCTCTAGCTTGGCTCTGGCTAGGTTCCGCCCCACGTTCCGGTCCCGCTCTCGCTTCGCTCTGGCCTCACCATTACTTCATTCTGTAACTTACTTCTGGCTCGGCTCTAGCTTGGCTCTGGCTAGGTTCCGCCCCACGTTCCGGTCCCGGTCTGGCTTCGCTCTGGCCTCACTATAACTTCATTCTGTAACTTACTTCTGGCTCGCCTCTAGCTTGACTCTGGCTAGGTTCCACCCCACGTTCCGGTCCCGGTCTGGCTTCGCTCTGGCCTCACTATAACTTCATTCTGTAACTTACTTCTGGCTCGGCTCTAGCTTGGCTCTGGCTAGGTTCCGCCCCACGTTCCGGTCCCGGTCTGGCTTCGCTCTGGCCTCACTATAACTTCATTCTGTAACTTACTTCTGGCTTGCCTCTAGCTTGACTCTGGCTAGGTTCCACCCCACGTTCCGGTCCCGGTCTGGCTTCGCTCTGGCCTCACTATAACTTCATTCTGTAACTTACTTCTGGCTCGGCTCTAGCTTGGCTCTGGCTAGGTTCCGCCCCACGTTCCGGTCCCGCTCTCGCTTCGCTCTGGCCTCACCATTACTTCATTCTGTAACTTACTTCTGGCTCGGCTCTAGCTTGGCTCTGGCTAGGTTCCGCCCCACGTTCCGGTCCCGGTCTGGCTTCGCTCTGGCCTCACTATAACTTCATTCTGTAACTTACTTCTGGCTCGCCTCTAGCTTGACTCTGGCTAGGTTCCGCACCACGTTCCGGTCCCGCTCTGGCTTCGCTCTGGCCTCACCATAACTTCATTCGGTAACTTACTTCTGGCTCGCCTCTAGCTTGGCTCTGGCTAGGTTCCACCCCACGTTCCGGTCCCGGTCTGGCTTCGCTCTGGCCTCACTATAACTTCATTCTGTAACTTACTTCTGGCTCGCCTCTAGCTTGGCTCTGGCTAGGTTCCGCCCCACGTTCCGGTCACGCTCTGGCTTCGCTCTGGCCTCACTGCCACTTCATTCTGTAACTTACTTCTGGCTCGCCTCTAGCTTGGCTCTGGCTAGGTTCCGCCCCACGTTCCGGTCACGCTCTGGCTTCGCTCTGGCCTCACCACAACTTCATTCTGTAACTTACTTCTGGCTCGCCTCTAGCTTGACTCTGGCTAGGTTCCGCCCCACGTTCCGGTCCCGGTCTGGCTTCGCTCTGGCCTCACTATAACTTCATTCTGTAACTTACTTCTGGTTCGCCTCTAGCTTGGCTCTGGCTAGGTTCCGCCCCACGTTCCGGTCCCGCTCTGGCTTAGCTCTGGCCTCACTATAACTTCATTCTGTAACTTACTTCTGGCTCGCCTCTAGCTTGGCTCTGGCTAGGTTCCGCCCCACGTTCCGGTCCCGCTCTGGCTTAGCTCTGGCCTCACCATTACTTCATTCTGTAACTTACTTCTGGCTCGCCTCTAGCTTGGCTCTGGCTAGGTTCCGCCCCACGTTCCGGTCCCGCTCTGGCTTAGCTCTGGCCTCACTATAACTTCATTCTGTAACTTACTTCTGGCTCGCCTCTAGCTTGGCTCTGGCTAGGTTCCGCCCCACGTTCCGGTCCCGCTCTGGCTTAGCTCTGGCCTCACCATTACTTCATTCTGTAACTTACTTCTGGCTCGGCTCTAGCTTGGCTCTGGCTAGGTTCCGCCCCACGTTCCGGTCCCGCTCTGGCTTAGCTCTGGCCTCACCATAACTTCATTCTGTAACTTACTTCTGGCTCGGCTCTAGCTTGGCTCTGGCTAGGTTCCGCCCCACGTTCCGGTCCCGCTCTGGCTTCGCTCTGGCCTCACTGCAACTTCATTCTGTAACTTACTTCTGGCTCGGCTCTAGCTTGGCTCTGGCTAGGTTCCGCCCCACGTTCCGGTCCCGCACTGGCTTAGCTCTGGCCTCACCATTACTTCAATCTGTAACTTACTTCTGGCTCGGCTCTAGCTTGGCTCTGGCTAGGTTCCGCCCCACGTTCCGGTCCCGCTCTGGCTTAGCTCTGGCCTCACCATTACTTCATTCTGTAACTTACTTCTGGCTCGGCTCTAGCTTGGCTCTGGCTAGGTTCCGCCCCACGTTCCGGTCCCGCACTGGCTTCGCTCTGGCCTCACCATTACTTCATTCTGTAACTTACTTCTGGCTCGCCTCTAGCTTGGCTCTGGCTAGGTTCCGCCCCACGTTCCGGTCCCGCACTGGCTTCGCTCTGGCCTCACCATTACTTCATTCTGTAACTTACTTCTGGCTCGCCTCTAGCTTGGCTCTGGCTAGGTTCCGCCCCACGTTCCGGTCACGCTCTGGCTTAGCTCTGGCCTCACTGCAACTTCATTCTGTAACTTACTACTGGCTCGCCTCTAGCTTGGCTCTGGCTAGGTTCCGCCCCACGTTCCGGTCCCGCACTGGCTTAGCTCTGGCCTCACCATTACTTCATTCTGTAACTTACTTCTGGCTCGCCTCTAGCTTGGCTCTGGCTAGGTTCCGCCCCACGTTCCGGTCCCGCACTGGCTTCGCTCTGGCCTCACCATTACCTCATTCTGTAACTTACTTCTGGCTCGGCTCTAGCTTGTCTCTGGCTAGGTTCCGCCCCCCGTTCCGGTCCCGCACAGGCTTCGCTCTGGCCTCACCATAACTTCATTCTGTAACTTACTTCTGGCTAGGCTCTAGCTTGACTCTGGCTAGGTTCCGCCCCACGTTCCGGTCCCGCTCTGGCTTCGCTCTGGCCTCACCATAACTTCATTCTGTAACTTACTTCTGGCTCGCCTCTAGCTTGGCTCTGGCTAGGTTCCGCCCCACGTTCCGGTCCCGCTCTGGCTTCGCTCTGGCCTCACTATAACTTCATTCTGTAACTTACTTCTGGCTCGCCTCTAGCTTGGCTCTGGCTAGGTTCCGCCCCACGTTCCGGTCCCGCTCTGGCTTCGCTCTGGCCTCACTATAACTTCATTCTGTAACTTACTTCTGGCTCGCCTCTAGCTTGGCTCTGGCTAGGTTCCGCCCCACGTTCCGGTCCCGGTCTGGCTTAGCTCTGGCCTCACTATAACTTCATTCTGTAACTTACTTCTGGCTCGCCTCTAGCTTGGCTCTGGCTAGGTTCCGCCCCACGTTCCGGTCCCGCTCTGGCTTAGCTCTGGCCTCACCATTACTTCATTCTGTAACTTACTTCTGGCTCGCCTCTAGCTTGGCTCTGGCTAGGTTCCGCCCCACGTTCCGGTCCCGCTCTGGCTTAGCTCTGGCCTCACTATAACTTCATTCTGTAACTTCTGGCTCGCCTCTAGCTTGGCTCTGGCTAGGTTCCGCCCCACGTTCCGGTCCCGGTCTGGCTTAGCTCTGGCCTCACTATAACTTCATTCTGTAACTTACTTCTGGCTCGCCTCTAGCTTGGCTCTGGCTAGGTTCCGCCCCACGTTCCGGTCCCGCTCTGGCTTAGCTCTGGCCTCACCATTACTTCATTCTGTAACTTACTTCTGGCTCGCCTCTAGCTTGGCTCTGGCTAGGTTCCGCCCCACGTTCCGGTCCCGCTCTGGCTTAGCTCTGGCCTCACCATTACTTCATTCTGTAACTTACTTCTGGCTCTCCTCTAGCTTGGCTCTGGCTAGGTTCCGCCCCACGTTCCGGTCCCGGTCTGGCTTAGCTCTGGCCTCACTATAACTTCATTCTGTAACTTACTTCTGGCTCGCCTCTAGCTTGGCTCTGGCTAGGTTCCGCCCCACGTTCCGGTCCCGGTCTGGCTTCGCTCTGGCCTCACCATTACTTCATTCTGTAACTTACTTCTGGCTCGCCTCTAGCTTGGCTCTGGCTAGGTTCCGCCCCACGTTCCGGTCCCGGTCTGGCTTCGCTCTGGCCTCACTATAACTTCATTCTGTAACTTACTTCTGGCTCGCCTCTAGCTTGGCTCTGGCTAGGTTCCGCCCCACGTTCCGGTCCCGCTCTGGCTTAGCTCTGGCCTCACCATTACTTCATTCTGTAACTTACTTCTGGCTCGCCTCTAGCTTGGCTCTGGCTAGGTTCCGCCCCACGTTCCGGTCCCGCTCTGGCTTAGCTCTGGCCTCACTATAACTTCATTCTGTAACTTACTTCTGGCTCGCCTCTAGCTTGGCTCTGGCTAGGTTCCGCCCCACGTTCCGGTCCCGGTCTGGCTTAGCTCTGGCCTCACTATAACTTCATTCTGTAACTTACTTCTGGCTCGCCTCTAGCTTGGCTCTGGCTAGGTTCCGCCCCACGTTCCGGTCCCGCTCTGGCTTAGCTCTGGCCTCACCATTACTTCATTCTGTAACTTACTTCTGGCTCGCCTCTAGCTTGGCTCTGGCTAGGTTCCGCCCCACGTTCCGGTCCCGCTCTGGCTTAGCTCTGGCCTCACCATTACTTCATTCTGTAACTTACTTCTGGCTCGCCTCTAGCTTGGCTCTGGCTAGGTTCCGCCCCACGTTCCGGTCCCGGTCTGGCTTAGCTCTGGCCTCACTATAACTTCATTCTGTAACTTACTTCTGGCTCGCCTCTAGCTTGGCTCTGGCTAGGTTCCGCCCCACGTTCCGGTCCCGGTCTGGCTTCGCTCTGGCCTCACCATTACTTCATTCTGTAACTTACTTCTGGCTCGCCTCTAGCTTGGCTCTGGCTAGGTTCCGCCCCACGTTCCGGTCCCGGTCTGGCTTCGCTCTGGCCTCACTATAACTTCATTCTGTAACTTACTTCTGGCTCGCCTCTAGCTTGGCTCTGGCTAGGTTCCGCCCCACGTTCCGGTCCCGGTCTGGCTTAGCTCTGGCCTCACCATTACTTCATTCTGTAACTTACTTCTGGCTCGGCTCTAGCTTGGCTCTGGCTAGGTTCCGCCCCACGTTCCGGTCCCGCTCTGGCTTAGCTCTGGCCTCACCATTACTTCATTCTGTAACTTACTTCTGGCTCGGCTCTAGCTTGGCTCTGGCTAGGTTCCGCCCCACGTTCCGGTCCCGCTCTGGCTTAGCTCTGGCCTCACCATTACTTCATTCTGTAACTTACTTCTGGCTCGGCTCTAGCTTGGCTCTGGCTAGGTTCCGCCCCACGTTCCGGTCCCGCTCTGGCTTAGCTCTGGACTCACTGCAACTTCATTCTGTAACTTACTTCTGGCTCGGCTCTAGCTTGGCTCTGGCTAGGTTCCGCCCCACGTTCCGGTCCCGCTCTGGCTTAGCTCTGGCCTCACTATAACTTCATTCTGTAACTTACTTCTGGCTCGCCTCTAGCTTGGCTCTGGCTAGGTTCCGCCCCACGTTCCGGTCCCGCTCTGGCTTAGCTCTGGCCTCACCATTACTTCATTCTGTAACTTACTTCTGGCTCGCCTCTAGCTTGGCTCTGGCTAGGTTCCGCCCCACGTTCCGGTCCCGCACTGGCTTAGCTCTGGCCTCACTGCAACTTCATTCTGTAACTTACTTCTGGCTCGCCTCTAGCTTGGCTCTGGCTAGGTTCCGCCCCACGTTCCGGTCCCGCTCTGGCTTAGCTCTGGCCTCACCATTACTTCATTCTGTAACTTACTTCTGGCTCGGCTCTAGCTTGGCTCTGGCTAGGTTCCGCCCCACGTTCCGGTCCCGCTCTGGCTTAGCTCTGGCCTCACTATAACTTCATTCTGTAACTTACTTCTGGCTCGCCTCTAGCTTGGCTCTGGCTAGGTTCCGCCCCACGTTCCGGTCACGCTCTGGCTTAGCTCTGGCCTCACTATAACTTCATTCTGTAACTTACTTCTGGCTCGCCTCTAGCTTGGCTCTGGCTAGGTTCCGCCCCACGTTCCGGTCCCGCTCTGGCTTCGCTCTGGCCTCACTGCAACTTCATTCTGTAACTTACTTCTGGCTCGGCTCTAGCTTGGCTCTGGCTAGGTTCCGCCCCACGTTCCGGTCCCGCTCTGGCTTAGCTCTGGCCTCACCATTACTTCATTCTGTAACTTACTTCTGGCTCGGCTCTAGCTTGGCTCTGGCTAGGTTCCGCCCCACGTTCCGGTCCCGCACTGGCTTCGCTCTGGCCTCACCATTACTTCATTCTGTAACTTACTTCTGGCTCGGCTCTAGCTTGGCTCTGGCTAGGTTCCGCCCCACGTTCCGGTCCCGCACTGGCTTCGCTCTGGCCTCACCATTACTTCATTCTGTAACTTACTTCTGGCTCGGCTCTAGCTTGGCTCTGGCTAGGTTCCGCCCCACGTTCCGGTCCCGCACTGGCTTCGCTCTGGCCTCACTGCAACTTCATTCTCTAACTTACTTCTGGCTCGGCTCTAGCTTGGCTCTGGCTAGGTTCCGCCCCACGTTCCGGTCCCGCTCTGGCTTCGCTCTGGCCTCACCATTACTTCATTCTGTAACTTACTTCTGGCTCGGCTCTAGCTTGGCTCTGGCTAGGTTCCGCCCCACGTTCCGGTCCCGCACTGGCTTCGCTCTGGCCTCACCATTACTTCATTCTGTAACTTACTTCTGGCTCGCCTCTAGCTTGGCTCTGGCTAGGTTCCGCCCCACGTTCCGGTCCCGCTCTGGCTTCGCTCTGGCCTCACCACAACTTCATTCTGTAACTTACTTCTGGCTCGCCTCTAGCTTGGCTCTGGCTAGGTTCCGCCCCACGTTCCGGTCACGCTCTGGCTTAGCTCTGGCCTCACTATAACTTCATTCTGTAACTTACTTCTGGCTCGCCTCTAGCTTGGCTCTGGCTAGGTTCCGCCCCACGTTCCGGTCCCGCACTGGCTTCGCTCTGGCCTCACCATTACCTCATTCTGTAACTTACTTCTGGCTCGGCTCTAGCTTGGCTCTGGCTAGGATCCGCCCCCCGTTCCGGTCCCGCACAGGCTTCGCTCTGGCCTCACCATTACCTCATTCTGTAACTTACTTCTGGCTCGGCTCTAGCTTGTCTCCGGCTAGGTTCCGCCCCACGTTCCGGTCCCGCTCTGGCTTAGCTCTGGCCTCACTATAACTTCATTCTGTAACTTACTTCTGGCTAGGCTCTAGCTTGACTCTGGCTAGGTTCCGCCCCACGTTCCGGTCCCGCTCTGGCTTCGCTCTGGCCTCACCATTTCCTCATTCTGTAACTTACTTCTGGCTCGCCTCTAGCTTGGCTCTGGCTAGGTTCCGCCCCACGTTCCGGTCCCGCTCTGGCTTCGCTCTGGCCTCACTATAACTTCATTCTGTAACTTACTTCTGGCTCGCCTCTAGCTTGGCTCTGGCTAGGTTCCGCCCCACGTTCCGGTCCCGCTCTGGCTTCGCTCTGGCCTCACTATAACTTCATTCTGTAACTTACTTCTGGCTCGCCTCTAGCTTGGCTCTGGCTAGGTTCCGCCCCACGTTCCGGTCCCGCTCTGGCTTAGCTCTGGCCTCACCATAACTTCATTCTGTAACTTACTTCTGGCTCGCCTCTAGCTTGACTCTGGCTAGGTTCCGCCCCACGTTGCGGTCCCGCTCTGGCTTCGCTCTGGCCTCACCATAACTTCATTCTGTAACTTACTTCTGGCTCGGCTCTAGCTTGGCTGTGGCTAGGTTCCGCCCCACGTTCCGGTCGCGCACATGCTTCGCTCTGGCCTCACCACAACTTCATTCTGTAACTTACTTCTGGCTCGGCTCTAGCTTGACTCTGGCTAGGTTCCGCCCCACGTTCCGGTCCCGCTCTGGCTTCGCTCTGGCCTCACCATAACTTCATTCTGTAACTTACTTCTGGCTAGGCTCTAGCTTGACTCTGGCTAGGTTCCGCCCCCCGTTCCGGTCCCGCACAGGCTTCGCTCTGGCCTCACCATAACTTCATTCTGTAACTTACTTCTGGCTCGGCTCTAGCTTGGCTCTGGCTAGGTTCCGCCCCACGTTCCGGTCCCGCACAGGCTTCGCTCTGGCCTCACCATTACTTCATTCTGTAACTTACTTCTGGCTCGCCTATAGCTTGGCTCTGGCTAGGTTCCGCCCCACGTTCCGGTCCCGCACAGGCTTCGCTCTGGCCTCACCACAACTTCATTCTGTAACTTACTTCTGGCTCGCCTCTATCTTGGCTCTGGCTAGGTTCCGCCCCACGTTCCGGTCCCGCACTGGCTTCGCTCTGGCCTCACCATTACTTCATTCTGTAACTTACTTCTGGCTTGACTCTAGCTTGGCTCTGGCTAGGTTCCGCCCCACCTTCCGGTCCCGCTCTGGCTTCGCTCTGGCCTCACCATTACTTCATTCTGTAACTTACTTCTGGCTCGCCTCTAGCTTGACTCTGGCTAGGTTCCGCCCCACCTTCCGGTCGCGCTCTGGCTTAGCTCTGACCTCACCATTACCTCATTCTGTAAGTTACTTCTGGCTCGCCTCTAGCTTGGCTCTGACTAGGTTCCGCCCCACGTTCCGGTCCCGCTCTGGCTTAGCTCTGGCCTCACCATTACCTCATTCTGTAACTTACTTCTGGCTCGCCTCTAGCTTGACTCTGGCTAGGTTCCGCCCCACCTTCCGGTCGCGCTCTGGCTTCGCTCTGGCCTCACTATAACTTCATTCTGTAACTTACCTCTGGCTTGAATCTAGCTTGGCTCGGGCTAGGTTCCGCCCCACGTTCCGGTCCCGCTCTGGCTTCGCTCTGGCCTCACTGCAACTTCATTCTGTAACTTACTTCTGGCTCGGCTCTAGCTTGACTCTGGCTAGGTTCCGCCCCACGTTCCGGTCCCGGTCTGGCTTCGCTCTGGCCTCACTATAACTTCATTCTGTAACTTACTTCTGGCTTGACTCTAGCTTGACTCTGGCTAGGTTCCGCCCCACGTTCCGGTCCCGCACTGGCTTCGCTCTGGCCTCACCATAACTTCATTCTGTAACTTACTTCTGGCTCGCCTCTAGCTTGACTCTGGCTAGGTTCCGCCCCACGTTCCGGTCCCGCACTGGCTTCGCTCTGGCCTCACCATAACTTCATTCTGTAACTTACTTCTGGCTTGACTCTAACTTGTCTCTGGCTAGGTTCCGCCCCACGTTCCGGTCTCGCTCTGGCTTCGCTCTGGCCTCACTATAACTTCATTCTGTAACTTACTTCTGGCTCGCCTCTAGCTTGGCTCTGGCTAGGTTCCGCCCCACGTTCCGGTCCCGCACTGGCTTCGCTCTGGCCTCACTATAACTTCATTCTGTAACTTACTTCTGGCTCGGCTCTAGCTTGTCTCTGGCTAGGTTCCGCCCCACGTTCCGGTCCCGCTCTGGCTTCGCTCTGGCCTCACTATAACTTCATTCTGTAACTTACTTCTGGCTTGACTCTAGCTTGTCTCTGGCTAGGTTCCGCCCCACGTTCCGGTCCCGCACTGGCTTCGCTCTGGCCTCACTGCTACTTCATTCTGTAACTTACTTCTGGCTCGGCTCTAGCTTGTCTCTGGCTAGGTTCCGGCCCACGTTCCGGTCCCGCACTGGCTTCGCTCTGGCCTCACTATAACTTCATTCTGTAACTTACTTCTGGCTCGGCTCCAGCTTGGCTCTGGCTAGGTTCCGCCCCACGTTCCGGTCCCGCACTGGCTTCGCTCTGGCCTCACTGCAACTTCATTCTGTAACTTACTTCTGGCTCGGCTCCAGCTTGGCTCTGGCTAGGTTCCGCCCCACGTTCCGGTCCCGCTCTGGCTTAGCTCTGGCCTCACCATTACTTCATTCTGTAACTTACTTCTGGCTCGGCTCTAGCTTGGCTCTGGCTAGGTTCCGCCCCACGTTCCGGTCCCACTCTGGCTTAGCTCTGGCCTCACCATTACTTCATTCTGTAACTTACTTCTGGCTCGGCTCTAGCTTGGCTCTGGCTAGGTTCCGCCCCACGGTCCGGTCCCGCTCTGGCTTCGCTATGGCCTCACCATTACTTCATTCTGTAACTTACTTCCGGCTCGGCTCTAGCTTGGCTCTGGCTAGGTTCCGCCCCACGGTCCGGTCCCGCTCTGGCTTCGCTCTGGCCTCACCATTACTTCATTCTGTAACTTACTTCTTGCTCGGCTCTAGCTTGGCTCTGGCTAGGTTCCGCCCCACGTTCCGGTCCCGGTCTGGCTTCGCTCTGGCTTCACTATAACTTCATTCTGTAACTTAGTTCTGGCTCGGCTCTAGCTTGGCTCTGGCTAGGTTCCGCCCCACGTTCCGGTCCCGGTCTGGCTTCGCTCTGGCTTCACTATAACTTCATTCTGTAACTTACTTCTGGCTCGGCTCTAGCTGGGCTCTGGCTAGGTTCCGCCCCACGGTCCGGTCACGCTCTGGCTTAGCTCTGGCCTCACCATTACTTCATTCTGTAACTTACTTCTGGCTCGGCTCTAGCTTGGCTCTGGCTAGGTTCCGCCCCACGGTCCGGTCCCGCTCTGGCTTCGCTCTGGCCTCACTGCAACTTCATTCTTTACCTTAACTCTAGTTTGGCACTGTCTATGCTCTGGCTTCGCTCTGGCTAGGCTCCGGTCACCGCTATTGTCCCGTTCTGGCTTGGCACAGGCTTCGCTCTGGCCTCTCCTTAACCTCATTCCAAATCCAGTCTAACTTGGCTCTGGCTAGGCTCCAGCACACCTTCAGTCTCACTTTGGCCTCACCATAACTTCATATTAAATCCAGTCTAACTTGGCTCTGGCTAGGCTCAACACACCTTCAGTCTCACTTTGGCCTCACCATAACTTCATATTAAATCCAGTCTAACTTGGCTCTGGCTAGGCTCCAGCACACCTTCAGTCTCACTTTGGCTTCGCTCTGGCCTCACTATAACTTCATATTAAATCCTGTCTAACTTGGCTCTGGCTAGGCTGCGGCACACCTTCAGTCTCACTTTGGCTTCGCTCTGGCCTCACTATAACTTCATATTAAATCCAGTCTAACTTGGCTCTGGCTAGGTTCCGCCCCACGTTCCGGTCCCGGTCTGGCTTCCCTCTGGCCTCACCATAACTTCATTCTGTAACTTACTTCTGGCTCGGCTCTAGCTTGTCTCTGGCTAGGTTCCGCCCCACGTTCCGGTCCCGATCTGGCTTAGCTCTTGCCTCACCATTACTTCATTCTGTAACTTACTTCTGACTCGGCACTAGCTTGGCTCTGGCTAGGTTCCGCCCCACGTTCCGGTCACGCTCTGGCTTCACTCTGGCCTCACCATTCCTTCATTCTGTAACTTACTTCTGGCTCTGCTCTAGCTTGGCTCTGGCTAGGTTCCGCCCCACGTTCCGGTCCCGCTCTGGCTTAGCTCTGGCCTCACCATTACTTCATTCTGTAACTTACTTCTGGCTCGGCTCTAGCTTGGCTCTGGCTAGGTTCCGCCCCACGTTCCGGTCCCGCTCTGGCTTAGCTCTGGCCTCACCATTACTTCATTCTGTAACTTACTTCTGGCTCTGCTCTAGCTTGGTTCTGGCTAGGTTCCGCCCCACGTTCCGGTCCCGCTCTGGCTTAGCTCTGGCCTCACCATTACTTCATTCTGTAACTTACTTCTGGCTCGGCTCTAGCTTGGCTCTGGCTAGGTTCCGCCCCACGTTCCGGTCACGCTCTGGCTTCGCTCTGGCCTCACCATTACTTCATTCTGTAACTTACTTCTGGCTCGGCTCTAGCTTGACTCTGGCTAGGTTCCGCCCCACGTTCCGGTCCCGCTCTGGCTTAGCTCTGGCCTCACCATTACTTCATTCTGTAACTTACTTCTCGCTCGGCTCTAGCTTGGCTCTGGCTAGGTTCCGCCCCACCTTCCGGTCCCGCACTGGCTTCGCTCTGGCCTCACCATAACTTCATTCTGTAACTTACTTCTGGCTCGGCTCTAGCTTGGCTCTGGCTAGGTTCCGCCCCACGTACCGGTCCCGCTCTGGCTTCGCTCTGGCCTCACAATTACTTCATTCTGTAACTTACTTCTGGCTCGGCTCTAGCTTGGCTCTGGCTAGGTTCCGCCCCACGTTTCGGTCCCGCTCTGGCTTAGCTCTGGCCTCACCGTAACTTCATTCTGTAACTTACTTCTGGCTCGGCTCTAGCTTGTCTCTGGCTAGGTTCCGCCCCACCTTCCGGTCCCGCTCTGGCTTCGCTCTGGCCTCACTATAACTTCATTCTGTAACTTACCTCTGGCTTGACTCTAGCTTGGCTCGGGCTAGGTTCCGCCCCACGTTCCGGTCCCGCTCTGGCTTCGCTCTGGCCTCACTGCAACTTCATTCTGTAACTTACTTCTGGCTCGGCTCTAGCTTGACTCTGGCTAGGTTCCGCCCCACGTTCCGGTCCCGGTCTGGCTTCGCTCTGGCCTCACTATAACTTCATTCTGTAACTTACTTCTGGCTTGACTCTAGCTTGACTCTGGCTAGGTTCCGCCCCACGTTCCGGTCCCGCACTCGCTTCGCTCTGGCCTCACCATAACTTCATTCTGTAACTTACTTCTGGCTCGCCTCTAGCTTGACTCTGGCTAGGTTCCGCCCCACGTTCCGGTCCCGCACTGGCTTCGCTCTGGCCTCACCATAACTTCATTCTGTAACTTACTTCTGGCTTGACTCTAACTTGTCTCTGGCTAGGTTCCGCCCCACGTTCCGGTCTCGCTCTGGCTTCGCTCTGGCCTCACTATAACTTCATTCTGTAACTTACTTCTGGCTCGCCTCTAGCTTGGCTCTGGCTAGGTTCCGCCCCACGTTCCGGTCCCGCACTGGCTTCGCTCTGGCCTCACTATAACTTCATTCTGTAACTTACTTCTGGCTCGGCTCTAGCTTGTCTCTGGCTAGGTTCCGCCCCACGTTCCGGTCCCGCTCTGGCTTCGCTCTGGCCTCACTATAACTTCATTCTGTAACTTACTTCTGGCTTGACTCTAGCTTGTCTCTGGCTAGGTTCCGCCCCACGTTCCGGTCCCGCACTGGCTTCGCTCTGGCCTCACTGCAACTTCATTCTGTAACTTACTTCTGGCTCGGCTCTAGCTTGTCTCTGGCTAGGTTCCGGCCCACGTTCCGGTCCCGCACTGGCTTCGCTCTGGCCTCACTATAACTTCATTCTGTAACTTACTTCTGGCTCGGCTCCAGCTTGGCTCTGGCTAGGTTCCGCCCCACGTTCCGGTCCCGCACTGGCTTCGCTCTGGCCTCACTGCAACTTCATTCTGTAACTTACTTCTGGCTCGGCTCCAGCTTGGCTCTGGCTAGGTTCCGCCCCACGTTCCGGTCCCGCTCTGGCTTAGCTCTGGCCTCACCATTACTTCATTCTGTAACTTACTTCTGGCTCGGCTCTAGCTTGGCTCTGGCTAGGTTCCGCCCCACGTTCCGGTCCCACTCTGGCTTAGCTCTGGCCTCACCATTACTTCATTCTGTAACTTACTTCTGGCTCGGCTCTAGCTTGGCTCTGGCTAGGTTCCGCCCCACGGTCCGGTCCCGCTCTGGCTTCGCTATGGCCTCACCATTACTTCATTCTGTAACTTACTTCCGGCTCGGCTCTAGCTTGGCTCTGGCTAGGTTCCGCCCCACGGTCCGGTCCCGCTCTGGCTTCGCTCTGGCCTCACCATTACTTCATTCTGTAACTTACTTCTTGCTCGGCTCTAGCTTGGCTCTGGCTAGGTTCCGCCCCACGTTCCGGTCCCGGTCTGGCTTCGCTCTGGCTTCACTATGACTTCATTCTGTAACTTAGTTCTGGCTCGGCTCTAGCTTGGCTCTGGCTAGGTTCCGCCCCACGTTCCGGTCCCGGTCTGGCTTCGCTCTGGCTTCACTATAACTTCATTCTGTAACTTACTTCTGGCTCGGCTCTAGCTGGGCTCTGGCTAGGTTCCGCCCCACGGTCCGGTCACGCTCTGGCTTAGCTCTGGCCTCACCATTACTTCATTCTGTAACTTACTTCTGGCTCGGCTCTACCTTGGCTCTGGCTAGGTTCCGCCCCACGGTCCGGTCCCGCTCTGGCTTCGCTCTGGCCTCACTGCAACTTCATTCTTTACCTTAACTCTAGTTTGGCACTGTCTATGCTCTGGCTTCGCTCTGGCTAGGCTCCGGTCACCGCTATTGTCCCGTTCTGGCTTGGCACAGGCTTCGCTCTGGCCTCTCCTTAACCTCATTCCAAATCCAGTCAAACTTGGCTCTGGCTAGGCTCCAGCACACCTTCAGTCTCACTTTGGCCTCACCATAACTTCATATTAAATCCAGTCTAACTTGGCTCTGGCTAGGCTCCAGCACACCTTCAGTCTCACTTTGGCCTCACCATAACTTCATATTAAATCCAGTCTAACTTGGCTCTGGCTAGGCTCCAGCACACCTTCAGTCTCACTTTGGCTTCGCTCTGGCCTCACTATAACTTCATATTAAATCCAGTCTAACTTGGCTCTGGCTAGGCTGCGGCACACCTTCAGTCTCACTTTGGCTTCGCTCTGGCCTCACTATAACTTCATATTAAATCCAGTCTAACTTGGCTCTGGCTAGGTTCCGCCCCACGTTCCGGTCCCGGTCTGGCTTCCCTCTGGCCTCACCATAACTTCATTCTGTAACTTACTTCTGGCTCGGCTCTAGCTTGTCTCTGGCTAGGTTCCGCCCCACGTTCCGGTCCCGATCTGGCTTAGCTCTTGCCTCACCATTACTTCATTCTGTAACTTACTTCTGGCTCGGCACTAGCTTGGCTCTGGCTAGGTTCCGCCCCACGTTCCGGTCACGCTCTGGCTTCGCTCTGGCCTCACCATTCCTTCATTCTGTAACTTACTTCTGGCTCTGCTCTAGCTTGGCTCTGGCTAGGTTCCGCCCCACGTTCCGGTCCCGCTCTGGCTTAGCTCTGGCCTCACCATTACTTCATTCTGTAACTTACTTCTGGCTCGGCTCTAGCTTGGCTCTGGCTAGGTTCCGCCCCACGTTCCGGTCCCGCTCTGGCTTAGCTCTGGCCTCACCATTACTTCATTCTGTAACTTACTTCTGGCTCTGCTCTAGCTTGGTTCTGGCTAGGTTCCGCCCCACGTTCCGGTCCCGCTCTGGCTTAGCTCTGGCCTCACCATTACTTCATTCTGTAACTTACTTCTGGCTCGGCTCTAGCTTGGCTCTGGCTAGGTTCCGCCCCACGTTCCGGTCACGCTCTGGCTTCGCTCTGGCCTCACCATTACTTCATTCTGTAACTTACTTCTGGCTCGGCTCTAGCTTGACTCTGGCTAGGTTCCGCCCCACGTTCCGGTCCCGCTCTGGCTTAGCTCTGGCCTCACCATTACTTCATTCTGTAACTTACTTCTCGCTCGGCTCTAGCTGGGCTCTGGCTAGGTTCCGCCCCACCTTCCGGTCCCGCACTGGCTTCGCTCTGGCCTCACCATAACTTCATTCTGTAACTTACTTCTGGCTCGGCTCTAGCTTGGCTCTGGCTAGGTTCCGCCCCACGTTCCGGTCCCGCTCTGGCTTCGCTCTGGCCTCACCATTACTTCATTCTGTAACTTACTTCTGGCTCGGCTCTAGCTTGGCTCTGGCTAGGTTCCGCCCCACGTTTCGGTCCCGCTCTGGCTTAGCTCTGGCCTCACCGTAACTTCATTCTGTAACTTACTTCTGGCTCGGCTCTAGCTTGTCTCTGGCTAGGTTCCGCCCCACGTTCCGGTCCCGCTCTGGCTTAGCTCTGGCCTCACCATAACTTCATTCTGTAACTTACTTCTGGCTCGGCTCTAGCTTGGCTCTGGCTAGGTTCCGCCCCACGTTCCGGTCCCGCTCTGGCTTAGCTCTGGCCTCACCATTACTTCATTCTGTAACTTACTTCTGGCTAGGCTCTAGCTTGGTTCTGGCTAGGTTCCGCCCCCCGTTCCGGTCCCGCTCTGGCTTAGCTCTGGCCTCACCATAACTTCATTCTGTAACTTACTTCTGGCTCGGCTCTAGCTTGTCTCTGGCTAGGTTCCGCCCCACGTTCCGGTCCCGCTCTGGCTTAGCTCTGGCTAGGTTCCGCCCCACGTTCCGGTCCCGCTCTGGCTTAGCTCTGGCCTCACCATTACTTCATTCTGTAACTTACTTCTGGCTCGGCTCTAGCTTGTCTCTGGCTAGCTTCCGCCCCACGTTCCGGTCCCGCACTGGCTTCGCTCTGGCCTCACTATAACTTCATTCTGTAACTTACTTCTTGCTGGGCTCTAGCTTGGCTCTGGCTAGGTTCCGCCCCACGTTCCGGTCCCGCTCTGGCTTCGCTCTGGCCTCACCATTACTTCATTCTGTAACTTACTTCTGGCTCGGCTCTAGCTTGGCTCTGGCTAGGTTCCGCCCCACGTTCCGGTCACGCTCTGGCTTAGCTCTGGCCTCACCATAACTTCATTCTGTAACATACTTCTGGCTCGGCTCTAGCTTGGCTCTGGCTAGGTTCCGCCCCACGTTCCGGTCCCGCTCTGGCTTAGCTCTGGCCTCACCATAACTTCATTCTGTAACTTACTTCTTGCTCGGCTCTAGCTTGGCTCTGGCTAGGTTCCGCCCCACGTTCCGGTCCCGCTCTGGCTTCGCTCTGGCCTCACCATTACTTCATTCTGTAACTTACTTCTGGCTCGGCTCTAGCTTGGCTCTGGCTAGGTTCCGCCCCACGTTCCGGTCCCGCTCTGGCTTAGCTCTGGCCTCACCATTACTTCATTCTGTAACTTACTTCTGGCTCGGCTCTAGCTTGGCTCTGGCTAGGTTCCGCCCCATGTTCCGGTCCCGCTCTGGCTTAGCTCTGGCCTCACCATTACTTCATTCTGTAATTTACTTCTTGCTCGGCTCTAGCTTGGCTCTGGCTAGGTTGCGCCCCACGTTCCGGTCACGCTCTGGCTTAGCTCTGGCCTCACCATTACTTCATTCTGTAATTTACTTCTGGCTCGGCTCTAGCTTGGCTCTGGCTAGGTTCCGCCCCACGTTCCGGTCCCGCTCTGGCTTCGCTCTGGCCTCACTGCAACTTCATTCTGTAACTTACTTCTGGCTCGCCTCTAGCTTGGCTCTGGCTAGGTTCCGCCCCACGTTCCGGTCCCGCTCTGGCTTCGGTCTGGCCTCACCATTACTTCATTCTTTACCTTACTTCTGGCTCGCCTCTAGCTTGACTCTGGCTAGATTCCGCCCCACGTTCCGGTCCCGCTCTGGCCTCACTGCAACTTCATTCTGTAACTTACTTCTGGCTCGCCTCTAGCTTGGCTCTGGCTAGGTTCCGCCCCACGTTCCGGTCACGCTCTGGCTTCGCTCTGGCCTCACTGCAACTTCATTCTGTAACTTACTTCTGGCTCGGCTCTAGCTTGTCTCTGGCTAGGTTCCGGCCCACGTTTCGGTCACGCTCTGGCTTCCCTCTAGCCTCACCATAACTTCATTCTGTAACTTACTTCTGGCTCGCCTCTAGCTTGTCTCTGGCTAGGTTCCGCCCCACGTTCCGGACCCGCTCTGGCTTAGCTCTGGCCTCACCATTACTTCATTCTGTAACTTACTTCTGGCTCGCCTCTAGCTTGTCTCTGGCTAGGTTCCGCCCCACGTTCCGGTCCCGCTCTGGCTTCGCTCTGGCCTCACCATAACTTCATTCTGTAACTTACTTCTGGCTCGGCTCTAGCTTGGCTCTGGCTAGTTTCCGCCCCACGTTCCGGTCCCGCTCTGGCTTCGCTCTGGCCTCACCATTACTTCATTCTGTAACTTACTTCTGGCTCGGCTCTAGCTTGTCTCTGGCTAGGTTCCGCCCCACGTTCCGGTCCCGCTCTGGCTTCGCTCTGGCCTCACCATTACTTCATTCTGTAACTTACTTCTGGCTCGGCTCTAGCTTGTCTCTGGCTAGGTTCCACCCCACGTTCCGGTCACGCTCTGGCTTAGCTCTGGCCTCACCATAACTTCATTCTGTAACTTACTTCTGGCTCGCCTCTAGCTTGGCTCTGGCTAGGTTCCGCCCCACGTTCCGGTCCCGCTCTGGCTTCGCTCTGGCCTCACCATTACTTCATTCTGTAACTTACTTCTGGCTCGGTTCTAGCTTGTCTCTGGCTAGGTTCCGCCCCACGTTCCGGTCCCGCTCTGGCTTCGCTCTGGCCTCACCATTACTTCATTCTGTAACTTACTTCTGGCTCGGCTCTAGCTTGGCTCTGGCTAGGTTCCGCCCCACGTTCCGGTCACGCTCTGGCTTAGCTCTGGCCTCACCATAACTTCATTCTGTAACTTACTTCTGGCTCGCCTCTAGCTTGGCTCTGGCTAGGTTCCGCCCCACGTTCCGGTCCCGCTCTGGCTTCGCTCTGGCCTCACCATTACTTCATTCTGTAACTTACTTCTGGCTCGGCTCTAGCTTGTCTCTGGCTAGGTTCCACCCCACGTTCCGGTCCCGCTCTGGCTTCGCTCTGGCCTCACCATTACTTCATTCTGTAACTTACTTCTGGCTAGGCTCTAGCTTGACTCTGGCTAGGTTCCGCCCCACGTTCCGGTCCCGCTCTGGCTTCGCTCTGGCCTCACTATAACTTCATTCTGTAACTTACTTCTGGCTCGGCTCTAGCTTGGCTCTGGCTAGGTTCCGCCCCACGTTCCGGTCACGCTCTGGCTTAGCTCTGGACTCACTGCAACTTCATTCTGTAACTTACTTCTGGCTCGGCTCTAGCTTGGCTCTGGCTAGGTTCCGCCCCACGTTCCGGTCCCGCTCTGGCTTCGCTCTGGCCTCACTATAACTTCATTCTGTAACTTACTTCTGGCTCGGCTCTAGCTTGGCTCTGGCTAGGTTCCGCCCCACGTTCCGGTCACGCTCTGGCTTAGCTCTGGACTCACTGCAACTTCATTCTGTAACTTACTTCTGGCTCGCCTCTAGCTTGACTCTGGCTAGGTTCCGCCCCACGTTCCGGTCACGCTCTGGCTTCGCTCTGGCCTCACTATAACTTCATTCTGTAACTTACTTCTGGCTCGGCTCTAGCTTGGCTCTGGCTAGGTTCCGCCCCACGTTCCGGTCCCGCTCTGGCTTCGCTCTGGCCTCACTATAACTTCATTCTGTAACTTACTTCTGGCTCGGCTCTAGCTTGGCTCTGGCTAGGTTCCGCCCCACGTTCCGGTCCCGCTCTGGCTTCGCTCTGGCCTCACTGCAACTTCATTCTGTAACTTACTTCTGGCTCGCCTCTAGCTTGACTCTGGCTAGGTTCCGCCCCACGTTCCGGTCACGCTCTGGCTTCGCTCTGGCCTCACTATAACTTCATTCTGTAACTTACTTCTGGCTCGGCTCTAGCTTGACTCTGGCTAGGTTCCGCCCCACGTTCCGGTCCCGCTCTGGCTTCGCTCTGGCCTCACTATAACTTCATTCTGTAACTTACTTCTGGCTCGGCTCTAGCTTGGCTCTGGCTAGGTTCCGCCCCACGTTCCGGTCCCGCTCTGGCTTAGCTCTGGCCTCACCATTACTTCATTCTGTAACTTACTTCTGGCTCGGCTCTAGCTTGGCTCTGGCTAGGTTCCGCCCCACGTTCCGGTCACGCTCTGGCTTCGCTCTGGCCTCACCATAACTTCATTCTGTAACTTACTTCTGGCTCGCCTCTAGCTTGGCTCTGGCTAGGTTCCGCCCCACGTTCCGGTCACGCTCTGGCTTCGCTCTTGCCTCACCATAACTTCATTCTGTAACTTACTTCTGGCTCGGCTCTAGCTTGGCTCTGGCTTGGTTCCGCCCCACGTTCCGGTCCCGCTCTGGCTTCGCTCTGGCCTCACTGCAACTTCATTCTGTAACTTACTTCTGGCTTGGCTCTAGCTTGGCTCTGGCTAGGTTCCGCCCCACGTTCCGGTCCCGCTCTGGCTTAGCTCTGGACTCACTGCAACTTCATTCTGTAACTTACTTCTGGCTCGGCTCTAGCTTGGCTCTGGCTAGGTTCCGCCCCACGTTCCGGTCACGCTCTGGCTTAGCTCTGGCCTCACCATTACTTCATTCTGTAACTTACTTCTGGCTCGCCTCTAGCTTGGCTCTGGCTAGGTTCCGCCCCACGTTCCGGTCCCGCTCTGGCTTAGCTCTGGCCTCACCATTACTTCATTCTGTAACTTACTTCTGGCTCGGCTCTAGCTTGACTCTGGCTAGGTTCCGCCCCACGTTCCGGTCCCGCTCTGGCTTAGCTCTGGCCTCACCATTACTTCATTCTGTAACTTACTTCTGGCTCGCCTCTAGCTTGGCTCTGGCTAGGTTCCGCCCCACGTTCCGGTCACGCTCTGGCTTAGCTCTGGCCTCACTGCAACTTCATTCTGTAACTTACTTCTGGCTCGGCTCTAGCTTGGCTCTGGCTAGGTTCCGCCCCACGGTCCGGTCCCGCTCTGGCTTAGCTCTGGCCTCACCATTACTTCATTCTGTAACTTACTTCTGGCTCGGCTCTAGCTTGGCTCTGGCTAGGTTCCGCCCCACGTTCCGGTCCCGCTCTGGCTTCGCTCTGGCCTCACTGCAACTTCATTCTGTAACTTACTTCTGGCTCGCCTCTAGCTTGACTCTGGCTAGGTTCCACCCCACGTTCCGGTCCCGGTCTGGCTTCGCTCTGGCCTCACTGCAACTTCATTCTGTAACTTACTTCTGGCTCGGCTCTAGCTTGGCTCTGGCTAGGTTCCGCCCCACGTTCCGGTCCCGCTCTGGCTTCGCTCTGGCCTCACTGCAACTTCATTCTGTAACTTACTTCTGGCTCGCCTCTAGCTTGGCTCTGGCTAGGTTCCGCCCCACGTTCCGGTCCCGCACTGGCTTCGCTCTGGCCTCACTATAACTTCATTCTGTAACTTACTTCTGGCTCGGCTCCAGCTTGGCTCTGGCTAGGTTCCGCCCCACGTTCCGGTCCCGCTCTGGCTTAGCTCTGGCCTCACCATAACTTCATTCTGTAACTTACTTCTGGCTCGCCTCTAGCTTGACTCTGGCTAGGTTCCGCCCCACGTTGCGGTCCCGCTCTGGCTTCGCTCTGGCCTCACCATAACTTCATTCTGTAACTTACTTCTGGCTCGGCTCTAACTTGGCTCTGGCTAGGTTCCGCCCCACGTTCCGGTCCCGCACAGGCTTCGCTCTGGCCTCACCACAACTTCATTCTGTAACTTACTTCTGGCTCGGCTCTAGCTTGACTCTGGCTAGGTTCCGCCCCACGTTCCGGTCCCGCTCTGGCTTCGCTCTGGCCTCACCATAACTTCATTCTGTAACTTACTTCTGGCTAGGCTCTAGCTTGACTCTGGCTAGGTTCCGCCCCCCGTTCCGGTCCCGCACAGGCTTCGCTCTGGCCTCACCATAACTTCATTCTGTAACTTACTTCTGGCTCGGCTCTAGCTTGGCTCTGGCTAGGTTCCGCCCCAAGTTCCGGTCCCGCACAGGCTTCGCTCTGGCCTCACCATTACTTCATTCTGTAACTTACTTCTGGCTCGCCTCTAGCTTGGCTCTGGCTAGGTTCCGCCCCACGTTCCGGTCCCGCACAGGCTTCGCTCTGGCCTCACCACAACTTCATTCTGTAACTTACTTCTGGCTCGCCTCTATCTTGGCTCTGGCTAGGTTCCGCCCCACGTTCCGGTCCCGCACTGGCTTCGCTCTGGCCTCACCATTACTTCATTCTGTAACTTACTTCTGGCTTGACTCTAGCTTGGCTCTGGCTAGGTTCCGCCCCACCTTCCGGTCCCGCTCTGGCTTCGCTCTGGCCTCACCATTACTTCATTCTGTAACTTACTTCTGGCTCGCCTCTAGCTTGACTCTGGCTAGGTTCCGCCCCACCTTCCGGTCGCGCTCTGGCTTAGCTCTGGCCTCACCATTACCTCATTCTGTAAGTTACTTCTGGCTCGCCTCTAGCTTGGCTCTGACTAGGTTCCGCCCCACGTTCCGGTCCCGCTCTGGCTTAGCTCTGGCCTCACCATTACCTCATTCTGTAACTTACTTCTGGCTCGCCTCTAGCTTGACTCTGGCTAGGTTCCGCCCCACCTTCCGGTCCCGCTCTGGCTTCGCTCTGGCCTCACTATAACTTCATTCTGTAACTTACCTCTGGCTTGACTCTAGCTTGGCTCGGGCTAGGTTCCGCCCCACGTTCCGGTCCCGCTCTGGCTTCGCTCTGGCCTCACTGCAACTTCATTCTGTAACTTACTTCTGGCTCGGCTCTAGCTTGACTCTGGCTAGGTTCCGCCCCACGTTCCGGTCCCGGTCTGGCTTCGCTCTGGCCTCACTATAACTTCATTCTGTAACTTACTTCTGGCTTGACTCTAGCTTGACTCTGGCTAGGTTCCGCCCCACGTTCCGGTCCCGCACTGGCTTCGCTCTGGCCTCACCATAACTTCATTCTGTAACTTACTTCTGGCTCGCCTCTAGCTTGACTCTGGCTAGGTTCCGCCCCACGTTCCGGTCCCGCACTGGCTTCGCTCTGGCCTCACCATAACTTCATTCTGTAACTTACTTCTGGCTTGACTCTAACTTGTCTCTGGCTAGGTTCCGCCCCACGTTCCGGTCTCGCTCTGGCTTCGCTCTGGCCTCACTATAACTTCATTCTGTAACTTACTTCTGGCTCGCCTCTAGCTTGGCTCTGGCTAGGTTCCGCCCCACGTTCCGGTCCCGCACTGGCTTCGCTCTGGCCTCACTATAACTTCATTCTGTAACTTACTTCTGGCTCGGCTCTAGCTTGTCTCTGGCTAGGTTCCGCCCCACGTTCCGGTCCCGCTCTGGCTTCGCTCTGGCCTCACTATAACTTCATTCTGTAACTTACTTCTGGCTTGACTCTAGCTTGTCTCTGGCTAGGTTCCGCCCCACGTTCCGGTCCCGCACTGGCTTCGCTCTGGCCTCACTGCAACTTCATTCTGTAACTTACTTCTGGCTCGGCTCTAGCTTGTCTCTGGCTAGGTTCCGGCCCACGTTCCGGTCCCGCACTGGCTTCGCTCTGGCCTCACTATAACTTCATTCTGTAACTTACTTCTGGCTCGGCTCCAGCTTGGCTCTGGCTAGGTTCCGCCCCACGTTCCGGTCCCGCACTGGCTTCGCTCTGGCCTCACTGCAACTTCATTCTGTAACTTACTTCTGGCTCGGCTCCAGCTTGGCTCTGGCTAGGTTCCGCCCCACGTTCCGGTCCCGCTCTGGCTTAGCTCTGGCCTCACCATTACTTCATTCTGTAACTTACTTCTGGCTCGGCTCTAGCTTGGCTCTGGCTAGGTTCCGCCCCACGTTCCGGTCCCACTCTGGCTTAGCTCTGGCCTCACCATTACTTCATTCTGTAACTTACTTCTGGCTCGGCTCTAGCTTGGCTCTGGCTAGGTTCCGCCCCACGGTCCGGTCCCGCTCTGGCTTCGCTATGGCCTCACCATTACTTCATTCTGTAACTTACTTCCGGCTCGGCTCTAGCTTGGCTCTGGCTAGGTTCCGCCCCACGGTCCGGTCCCGCTCTGGCTTCGCTCTGGCCTCACCATTACTTCATTCTGTAACTTACTTCTTGCTCGGCTCTAGCTTGGCTCTGGCTAGGTTCCGCCCCACGTTCCGGTCCCGGTCTGGCTTCGCTCTGGCTTCACTATAACTTCATTCTGTAACTTAGTTCTGGCTCGGCTCTAGCTTGGCTCTGGCTAGGTTCCGCCCCACGTTCCGGTCCCGGTCTGGCTTCGCTCTGGCTTCACTATAACTTCATTCTGTAACTTACTTCTGGCTCGGCTCTAGCTGGGCTCTGGCTAGGTTCCGCCCCACGGTCCGGTCACGCTCTGGCTTAGCTCTGGCCTCACCATTACTTCACTCTGTAACTTACTTCTGGCTCGGCTCTAGCTTGGCTCTGGCTAGGTTCCGCCCCACGGTCCGGTCCCGCTCTGGCTTCGCTCTGGCCTCACTGCAACTTCATTCTTTACCTTAACTCTAGTTTGGCACTGTCTATGCTCTGGCTTCGCTCTGGCTAGGCTCCGGTCACCGCTATTGTCCCGTTCTGGCTTGGCACAGGCTTCGCTCTGGCCTCTCCTTAACCTCATTCCAAATCCAGTCTAACTTGGCTCTGGCTAGGCTCCAGCACACCTTCAGTCTCACTTTGGCCTCACCATAACTTCATATTAAATCCAGTCTAACTTGGCTCTGGCTAGGCTCCAGCACACCTTCAGTCTCACTTTGGCCTCACCATAACTTCATATTAAATCCAGTCTAACTTGGCTCTGGCTAGGCTCCAGCACACCTTCAGTCTCACTTTGGCTTCGCTCTGGCCTCACTATAACTTCATATTAAATCCAGTCTAACTTGGCTCTGGCTAGGCTGCGGCACACCTTCAGTCTCACTTTGGCTTCGCTCTGGCCTCACTATAACTTCATATTAAATCCAGTCTAACTTGGCTCTGGCTAGGTTCCGCCCCACGTTCCGGTCCCGGTCTGGCTTCCCTCTGGCCTCACCATAACTTCATTCTGTAACTTACTTCTGGCTCGGCTCTAGCTTGTCTCTGGCTAGGTTCCGCCCCACGTTCCGGTCCCGATCTGGCTTAGCTCTTGCCTCACCATTACTTCATTCTGTAACTTACTTCTGGCTCGGCACTAGCTTGGCTCTGGCTAGGTTCCGCCCCACGTTCCGGTCACGCTCTGGCTTCGCTCTGGCCTCACCATTCCTTCATTCTGTAACTTACTTCTGGCTCTGCTCTAGCTTGGCTCTGGCTAGGTTCCGCCCCACGTTCCGGTCCCGCTCTGGCTTAGCTCTGGCCTCACCATTACTTCATTCTGTAACTTACTTCTGGCTCGGCTCTAGCTTGGCTCTGGCTAGGTTCCGCCCCACGTTCCGGTCCCGCTCTGGCTTAGCTCTGGCCTCACCATTACTTCATTCTGTAACTTACTTCTGGCTCTGCTCTAGCTTGGTTCTGGCTAGGTTCCGCCCCACGTTCCGGTCCCGCTCTGGCTTAGCTCTGGCCTCACCATTACTTCATTCTGTAACTTACTTCTGGCTCGGCTCTAGCTTGGCTCTGGCTAGGTTCCGCCCCACGTTCCGGTCACGCTCTGGCTTCGCTCTGGCCTCACCATTACTTCATTCTGTAACTTACTTCTGGCTCGGCTCTAGCTTGACTCTGGCTAGGTTCCGCCCCACGTTCCGGTCCCGCTCTGGCTTAGCTCTGGCCTCACCATTACTTCATTCTGTAACTTACTTCTCGCTCGGCTCTAGCTTGGCTCTGGCTAGGTTCCGCCCCACTTTCCGGTCCCGCACTGGCTTCGCTCTGGCCTCACCATAACTTCATTCTGTAACTTACTTCTGGCTCGGCTCTAGCTTGGCTCTGGCTAGGTTCCGCCCCACGTTCCGGTCCCGCTCTGGCTTCGCTCTGGCCTCACCATTACTTCATTCTGTAACTTACTTCTGGCTCGGCTCTAGCTTGGCTCTGGCTAGGTTCCGCCCCACGTTTCGGTCCCGCTCTGGCTTAGCTCTGGCCTCACCGTAACTTCATTCTGTAACTTACTTCTGGCTCGGCTCTAGCTTGTCTCTGGCTAGGTTCCGCCCCACGTTCCGGTCCCGCTCTGGCTTAGCTCTGGCCTCACCATAACTTCATTCTGTAACTTACTTCTGGCTCGGCTCTAGCTTGGCTCTGGCTAGGTTCAGCCCCACGTTCCGGTCCCGCTCTGGCTTAGCTCTGGCCTCACCATTACTTCATTCTGTAACTTACTTCTGGCTAGGCTCTAGCTTGGTTCTGGCTAGGTTCCGCCCCCCGTTCCGGTCCCGCTCTGGCTTAGCTCTGGCCTCACCATAACTTCATTCTGTAACTTACTTCTGGCTCGGCTCTAGCTTGTCTCTGGCTAGGTTCCGCCCCACGTTCCGGTCCCGCTCTGGCTTAGCTCTGGCTAGGTTCCGCCCCACGTTCCGGTCCCGCTCTGGCTTAGCTCTGGCCTCACCATTACTTCATTCTGTAACTTACTTCTGGCTCGGCTCTAGCTTGTCTCTGGCTAGGTTCCGCCCCACGTTCCGGTCCCGCACTGGCTTCGCTCTGGCCTCACTATAACTTCATTCTGTAACTTACTTCTTGCTGGGCTCTAGCTTGGCTCTGGCTAGGTTCCGCCCCACGTTCCGGTCCCGCTCTGGCTTCGCTCTGGCCTCACCATTACTTCATTCTGTAACTTACTTCTGGCTCGGCTCTAGCTTGGCTCTGGCTAGGTTCCGCCCCACGTTCCGGTCACGCTCTGGCTTAGCTCTGGCCTCACCATAACTTCATTCTGTAACTTACTTCTGGCTCGGCTCTAGCTTGGCTCTGGCTAGGTTCCGCCCCACGTTCCGGTCCCGCTCTGGCTTAGCTCTGGCCTCACCATAACTTCATTCTGTAACTTACTTCTTGCTCGGCTCTAGCTTGGCTCTGGCTAGGTTCCGCCCCACGTTCCGGTCCCGCTCTGGCTTCGCTCTGGCCTCACCATTACTTCATTCTGTAACTTACTTCTGGCTCGGCTCTAGCTTGGCTCTGGCTAGGTTCCGCCCCACGTTCCGGTCCCGCTCTGGCTTAGCTCTGGCCTCACCATTACTTCATTCTGTAACTTACTTCTGGCTCGGCTCTAGCTTGGCTCTGGCTAGGTTCCGCCCCATGTTCCGGTCCCGCTCTGGCTTAGCTCTGGCCTCACCATTACTTCATTCTGTAATTTACTTCTTGCTCGGCTCTAGCTTGGCTCTGGCTAGGTTGCGCCCCACGTTCCGGTCACGCTCTGGCTTAGCTCTGGCCTCACCATTACTTCATTCTGTAATTTACTTCTGGCTCGGCTCTAGCTTGGCTCTGGCTAGGTTCCGCCCCACGTTCCGGTCCCGCTCTGGCTTCGCTCTGGCCTCACTGCAACTTCATTCTGTAACTTACTTCTGGCTCGCCTCTAGCTTGGCTCTGGCTAGGTTCCGCCCCACGTTCCGGTCCCGCTCTGGCTTCGGTCTGGCCTCACCATTACTTCATTCTTTACCTTACTTCTGGCTCGCCTCTAGCTTGACTCTGGCTAGATTCCGCCCCACGTTCCGGTCCCGCTCTGGCTTCGCTCTGGCCTCACTGCAACTTCATTCTGTAACTTACTTCTGGCTCGCCTCTAGCTTGGCTCTGGCTAGGTTCCGCCCCACGTTCCGGTCACGCTCTGGCTTCGCTCTGGCCTCACCATTACTTCATTCTGTAACTTACTTCTGGCTCGGCTCTAGCTTGTCTCTGGCTAGGTTCCGGCCCACGTTTCGGTCCCGCTCTGGCTTCCCTCTAGCCTCACCATAACTTCATTCTGTAACTTACTTCTGGCTCGCCTCTAGCTTGTCTCTGGCTAGGTTCCGCCCCACGTTCCGGTCCCGCTCTGGCTTAGCTCTGGCCTCACCATTACTTCATTCTGTAACTTACTTCTGGCTCGCCTCTAGCTTGTCTCTGGCTAGGTTCCGCCCCACGTTCCGGTCCCGCTCTGGCTTCGCTCTGGCCTCACCATAACTTCATTCTGTAACTTACTTCTGGCTCGGCTCTAGCTTGGCTCTGGCTAGGTTCCGCCCCACGTTCCGGTCCCGCTCTGGCTTCGCTCTGGCCTCACCATTACTTCATTCTGTAACTTACTTCTGGCTCGGCTCTAGCTTGTCTCTGGCTAGGTTCCGCCCCACGTTCCGGTCCCGCTCTGGCTTCGCTCTGGCCTCACCATTACTTCATTCTGTAACTTACTTCTGGCTCGGCTCTAGCTTGTCTCTGGCTAGGTTCCACCCCACGTTCCGGTCACGCTCTGGCTTAGCTCTGGCCTCACCATAACTTCATTCTGTAACTTACTTCTGGCTCGCCTCTAGCTTGGCTCTGGCTAGGTTCCGCCCCACGTTCCGGTCCCGCTCTGGCTTCGCTCTGGCCTCACCATTACTTCATTCTGTAACTTACTTCTGGCTCGGCTCTAGCTTGTCTCTGGCTAGGTTCCGCCCCACGTTCCGGTCCCGCTCTGGCTTCGCTCTGGCCTCACCATTACTTCATTCTGTAACTTACTTCTGGCTCGGCTCTAGCTTGGCTCTGGCTAGGTTCCGCCCCACGTTCCGGTCACGCTCTGGCTTAGCTCTGGCCTCACCATAACTTCATTCTGTAACTTACTTCTGGCTCGCCTCTAGCTTGGCTCTGGCTAGGTTCCGCCCCACGTTCCGGTCCCGCTCTGGCTTCGCTCTGGCCTCACCATTACTTCATTCTGTAACTTACTTCTGGCTCGGCTCTAGCTTGTCTCTGGCTAGGTTCCACCCCACGTTCCGGTCCCGCTCTGGCTTCGCTCTGGCCTCACCATTACTTCATTCTGTAACTTACTTCTGGCTAGGCTCTAGCTTGACTCTGGCTAGGTTCCGCCCCACGTTCCGGTCCCGCTCTGGCTTCGCTCTGGCCTCACTATAACTTCATTCTGTAACTTACTTCTGGCTCGGCTCTAGCTTGGCTCTGGCTAGGTTCCGCCCCACGTTCCGGCCACGCTCTGGCTTAGCTCTGGACTCACTGCAACTTCATTCTGTAACTTACTTCTGGCTCGGCTCTAGCTTGGCTCTGGCTAGGTTCCGCCCCACGTTCCGGTCCCGCTCTGGCTTCGCTCTGGCCTCACTATAACTTCATTCTGTAACTTACTTCTGGCTCGGCTCTAGCTTGGCTCTGGCTAGGTTTCCCCACGTTCCGGTCACGCTCTGGCTTAGCTCTGGACTCACTGCAACTTCATTCTGTAACTTACTTCTGGCTCGCCTCTAGCTTGACTCTGGCTAGGTTCCGCCCCACGTTCCGGTCACGCTCTGGCTTCGCTCTGGCCTCACTATAACTTCATTCTGTAACTTACTTCTGGCTCGGCTCTAGCTTGGCTCTGGCTAGGTTCCGCCCCACGTTCTGGTCCCGCTCTGGCTTCGCTCTGGCCTCACTATAACTTCATTCTGTAACTTACTTCTGGCTCGGCTCTAGCTTGGCTCTGGCTAGGTTCCGCCCCACGTTCCGGTCCCGCTCTGGCTTCGCTCTGGCCTCACTGCAACTTCATTCTGTAACTTACTTCTGGCTCGCCTCTAGCTTGACTCTGGCTAGGTTCCGCCCCACGTTCCGGTCACGCTCTGGCTTCGCTCTGGCCTCACTATAACTTCATTCTGTAACTTACTTCTGGCTCGGCTCTAGCTTGACTCTGGCTAGGTTCCGCCCCACGTTCCGGTCCCGCTCTGGCTTCGCTCTGGCCTCACTATAACTTCATTCTGTAACTTACTTCTGGCTCGGCTCTAGCTTGGCTCTGGCTAGGTTCCGCCCCACGTTCCGGTCCCGCTCTGGCTTAGCTCTGGCCTCACCATTACTTCATTCTGTAACTTACTTCTGGCTCGGCTCTAGCTTGGCTCTGGCTAGGTTCCGCCCCACGTTCCGGTCACGCTCTGGCTTCGCTCTGGCCTCACCATAACTTCATTCTGTAACTTACTTCTGGCTCGCCTCTAGCTTGGCTCTGGCTAGGTTCCGCCCCACGTTCCGGTCACGCTCTGGCTTCGCTCTTGCCTCACCATAACTTCATTCTGTAACTTACTTCTGGCTCGGCTCTAGCTTGGCTCTGGCTTGGTTCCGCCCCACGTTCCGGTCCCGCTCTGGCTTCGCTCTGGCCTCACTGCAACTTCATTCTGTAACTTACTTCTGGCTCGGCTCTAGCTTGGCTCTGGCTAGGTTCCGCCCCACGTTCCGGTCCCGCTCTGGCTTAGCTCTGGACTCACTGCAACTTCATTCTGTAACTTACTTCTGGCTCGGCTCTAGCTTGGCTCTGGCTAGGTTCCGCCCCACGTTCCGGTCACGCTCTGGCTTAGCTCTGGCCTCACCATTACTTCATTCTGTAACTTACTTCTGGCTCGCCTCTAGCTTGGCTCTGGCTAGGTTCCGCCCCACGTTCCGGTCCCGCTCTGGCTTAGCTCTGGCCTCACCATTACTTCATTCTGTAACTTACTTCTGGCTCGGCTCTAGCTTGACTCTGGCTAGGTTCCGCCCCACGTTCCGGTCCCGCTCTGGCTTAGCTCTGGCCTCACCATTACTTCATTCTGTAACTTACTTCTGGCTCGCCTCTAGCTTGGCTCTGGCTAGGTTCCGCCCCACGTTCCGGTCACGCTCTGGCTTAGCTCTGGCCTCACTGCAACTTCATTCTGTAACTTACTTCTGGCTCGGCTCTAGCTTGGCTCTGGCTAGGTTCCGCCCCACGGTCCGGTCCCGCTCTGGCTTAGCTCTGGCCTCACCATTACTTCATTCTGTAACTTACTTCTGGCTCGGCTCTAGCTTGGCTCTGGCTAGGTTCCGCCCCACGTTCCGGTCCTGCTCTGGCTTCGCTCTGGCCTCACTGCAACTTCATTCTGTAACTTACTTCTGGCTCGCCTCTAGCTTGACTCTGGCTAGGTTCCACCCCACGTTCCGGTCCCGGTCTGGCTTCGCTCTGGCCTCACTGCAACTTCATTCTGTAACTTACTTCTGGCTCGGCTCTAGCTTGGCTCTGGCTAGGTTCCGCCCCACGTTCCGGTCCCGCTCTGGCTTCGCTCTGGCCTCACTGCAACTTCATTCTGTAACTTACTTCTGGCTCGCCTCTAGCTTGGCTCTGGCTAGGTTCCGCCCCACGTTCCGGTCCCGCACTGGCTTCGCTCTGGCCTCACTATAACTTCATTCTGTAACTTACTTCTGGCTCGGCTCCAGCTTGGCTCTGGCTAGGTTCCGCCCCACGTTCCGGTCCCGCTCTGGCTTAGCTCTGGCCTCACCATTAGTTCATTCTGTAACTTACTTCTGGCTCGGCTCTAGCTTGACTCTGGCTAGGTTCTGCCCCACGTTCCGGTCCCGCTCTGGCTTAGCTCTGGCCTCACCATTACTTCATTCTGTAACTTACTTCTGGCTCGGCTCCAGCTTGGCTCTGGCTAGGTTCCGCCCCACTTTCCGGTCCCGCTCTGGCTTAGCTCTGGCCTCACCATTACTTCATTCTGTAACTTACTTCTGGCTCGGCTCTAGCTTGACTCTGGCTAGGTTCCGCCCCACGTTCCGGTCCCGCTCTGGCTTAGCTCTGGCCTCACCATAACTTCATTCTGTAACTTACTTCTGGCTCGGCACTAGCTTGGCTCTGGCTAGGTTCCGCCCCACGTTCCGGTCCCGCTCTGGCTTAGCTCTGGCCTCACCATTACTTCATTCTGTAACTTACTTCTGGCTCGGCTCTAGCTTGGCTCTGGCTAGGTTCCGCCCCACGTTCCGGTCCCGCACTGGCTTCGCTCTGGCCTCACCATTACTTCATTCTGTAACTTACTTCTGGCTCGGCTCTAGCTTGGCTCTGGCTAGGTTCCGCCCCACGTTCCGGTCCCGCACAGGCTTCGCTCTGGCCTCACCATTACCTCATTCTGTAACTTACTTCTGGCTCGCCTCTAGCTTGGCTCTGGCTAGGTTCCGCCCCACGTTCCGGTCCCGCACTGGCTTCGCTCTGGCCTCACCATTACTTCATTCTGTAACTTACTTCTGGCTCGCCTCTAGCTTGGCTCTGGCTAGGTTCCGCCCCACGTTCCGGTCCCGCTCTGGCTTAGCTCTGGCCTCACCATTACTTCATTCTGTAACTTACTTCTGGCTCGCCTCTAGCTTGGCTCTGGCTAGGTTCCGCCCCACGTTCCGGTCCCGCACTGGCTTCGCTCTGGCCTCACCACAACTTCATTCTGTAACTTACTTCTGGCTCGGCTCTAGCTTGGCTCTGGCTAGGTTCCGCCTCACGTTCCGGTCCCGCACTGGATTCGCTCTGGCCTCACCATTACTTCATTCTGTAACTTACTTCTGGCTCGCCTCTAGCTTGGCTCTGGCTAGGTTCCGCCCCACGTTCCGGTCACGCTCTGGCTTAGCTCTGGCCTCACTGCAACTTCATTCTGTAACTTACTTCTGGCTCGCCTCTAGCTTGGCTCTGGCTAGGTTCCGCCCCACGTTCCGGTCCCGCTCTGGCTTAGCTCTGGCCTCACCATTACCTCATTCTGTAACTTACTTCTGGCTCGGCTCTAGCTTGGCTCTGGCTAGGTTCCGCCCCACGTTCCGGTCCCGCACAGGCTTCGCTCTGGCCTCACCACAACTTCATTCTGTAACTTACTTCTGGCTCGCCTCTAGCTTGGCTCTGGCTAGGTTCCGCCCCACGTTCCGGTCACGCTCTGGCTTAGCTCTGGCCTCACCATTACCTCATTCTGTAACTTACTTCTGGCTCGGCTCTAGCTTGTCTCTGGCTAGGTTCCGCCCCCCGTTCCGGTCCCGCACAGGCTTCGCTCTGGCCTCACCATAACTTCATTCTGTAACTTACTTCTGGCTAGGCTCTAGCTTGACTCTGGCTAGGTTCCGCCCCACGTTCCGGTCCCGCACAGGCTTCGCTCTGGCCTCACCATAGCTTCATTCTGTAACTTACTTCTGGCTCGGCTCTAGCTTGGCTCTGGCTAGGTTCCGCCCCACGTTCCGGTCCCGCACTGGCTTCGCTCTGGCCTCACTGCAACTTCATTCTGTAACTTACTTCTGGCTCGGCTCTAGCTTGTCTCTGGCTAGGTTCCGCCCCACGTTCCGGTCCCGCACTGGCTTCGCTCTGGCCTCACTATAACTTCATTCTGTAACTTACTTCTGGCTCGGCTCCAGCTTGGCTCTGGCTAGGTTCCGCCCCACGTTCCGGTCCCGCACTGGCTTCGCTCTGGCCTCACTGCAACTTCATTCTGTAACTTACTTCTGGCTCGGCTCCAGCTTGGCTCTGGCTAGGTTCCGCCCCACGTTCCGGTCCCGCTCTGGCTTAGCTCTGGCCTCACCATTACTTCATTCTGTAACTTACTTCTGGCTCGGCTCTAGCTTGGCTCTGGCTAGGTTCCGCCCCACGTTCCGGTCCCGCTCTGGCTTAGCTCTGGCCTCACCATTACTTCATTCTGTAACTTACTTCTGGCTCGGCTCTAGCTTGGCTCTGGCTAGGTTCCGCCCACGTTCCGGTCCCGGTCTGGCTTCGCTCTGGCTTCACTATAACTTCATTCTGTAACTTACTTCTGGCTCGGCTCTAGCTTGGCTCTGGCTAGGTTCCGCCCCACGTTCCGGTCTCCCTCTGGCTTAGCTCTGGCCTCACCATTACTTCATTCTGTAACTTACTTCTGGCTCGGCTCTAGCTTGGATCTGGCTAGGTTCCGCCCCACGTTCCGGTCTCGCTCTGGCTTAGCTCTGGCCTCACCATTACTTCATTCTGTAACTTACTTCTGGCTCGGCTCTAGCTTGGCTCTGGCTAGGTTCCGCCCCACGTTCCGGTCCCGCTCTGGCTTAGCTCTGGCCTCACCATTACTTCATTCTGTAACTTACTTCTGGCTCGGCTCTAGCTTGGCTCTGGCTAGGTTCCGCCCCACGGTCCGGTCCCGCTCTGGCTTCGCTCTGGCCTCACCATTACTTCATTCTGTAACTTACTTCTGGCTCGGCTCTAGCTTGGCTCTGGCTAGGTTCCGCCCCACGTTCCGGTCTCGCTCTGGCTTAGCTCTGGCCTCACCATTACTTCATTCTGTAACTTACTTCTGGCTCGGCTCTAGCTTGGCTCTGGCTAGGTTCCGCCCCACGGTCCGGTCCCGCTCTGGCTTCGCTCTGGCCTCACCATTACTTCATTCTGTAACTTACTTCTGGCTCGGCTCTAGCTTGGCTCTGGCTAGGTTCCGCCCCACGGTCCGGTCCCGCTCTGGCTTAGCTCTGGCCTCACCATTACTTCATTCTGTAACTTACTTCTGGCTCGGCTCTAGCTTGGCTCTGGCTAGGTTCCGCCCCACGTTCCGGTCTCGCTCTGGCTTAGCTCTGGCCTCACCATTACTTCATTCTGTAACTTACTTCTGGCTCGGCTCTAGCTTGGCTCTGGCTAGGTTCCGCCCCACGTTCCGGTCTCGCTCTGGCTTAGCTCTGGCCTCACCATTACTTCATTCTGTAACTTACTTCTGGCTCGGCTCTAGCTTGGGATTGGCTAGGTTCCGCCCCACGTTCCGGTCCCGCTCTGGCTTAGCTCTGGCCTCACCATTACTTCATTCTGTAACTTACTTCTGGCTCGGCTCTAGCTTGGCTCGGGCTAGGTTCCGCCCCACGTTCCGGTCACGCTCTGGCTTAGCTCTGGCCTCACCATTACTTCATTCTGTAACTTACTTCTGGCTCGGCTCTAGCTTGGCTCTGGCTAGGTTCCGCCCCACGGTCCGGTCCCGCTCTGGCTTCGCTCTGGCCTCACCATTACTTCATTCTGTAACTTACTTCTGGCTCGGCTCTAGCTTGGCTCTGGCTAGGTTCCGCCCCACGTTCCGGTCCCGCTCTGGCTAAGCTCTGGCCTCACCATTACTTCATTCTGTAACTTACTTCTGGCTCGGCTCTAGCTTGGCTCTGGCTAGGTTCCGCCCCACGTTCCGGTCCCGCTCTGGCTTAGCTCTGGCCTCACCATTACTTCATTCTGTAACTTACTTCTGGCTCGGCTCTAGCTTGGCTCTGGCTAGGTTCCGCCCCACGTTCCGGTCCCGCTCTGGCTTACCTCTGGCCTCACCATTACTTCATTCTGTAACTTACTTCTGGCTCGGCTCTAGCTTGGCTCTGGCTAGGTTCCGCCCCACGTTCCGGTCCCGCTCTGGCTTAGCTCTGGCCTCACCATTACTTCATTCTGTAACTTACTTCTGGCTCGGCTCTAGCTTGGCTCTGGCTAGGTTCCGCCCCACAGTCCGGTCCCGCTCTGGCTTCCCTCTGGCCTCACCATTACTTCATTCTGTAACTTACTTCTGGCTCGGCTCTAGCTTGGCTCTGGCTAGGTTCCGCCCCACGTTCCGGTCCCGCTCTGGCTTCGCTCTGGCCTCACCATTACTTCATTCTGTAACTTACTTCTGGCTCGGCTCTAGCTTGGCTCTGGCTAGGTTCCGCCCCACGTTCCGGTCCCGCTCTGGCTTAGCTCTGGCCTCACCATTACTTCATTCTGTAACTTACTTCTGGCTCGGCTCTAGCTTGGCTCTGGCTAGGTTCCGCCCCACGGTCCGGTCCCGCTCTGGCTTCGCTCTGGCCTCACCATTACTTCATTCTGTAACTTACTTCTGGCTCGGCTCTAGCTTGGCTCTGGCTAGGTTCCGCCCCACGTTCCGGTCCCGCTCTGGCTTAGCTCTGGCCTCACCATTACTTCATTCTGTAACTTACTTCTGGCTCGGCTCTAGCTTGGCTCTGGCTAGGTTCCGCCCCACGGTCCGGTCCCGCTCTGGCTTCGCTCTGGCCTCACCATTACTTCATTCTGTAACTTACTTCTGGCTCGGCTCTAGCTTGGCTCTGGCTAGGTTCCGCCCCACGTTCCGGTCACGCTCTGGCTTAGCTCTGGCCTCACCATTACTTCATTCTGTAACTTACTTCTGGCTCGGCTCTAGCTTGGCCCTGGCTAGGTTCCGCCCCACGTTCCGGTCACGCTTTGGCTTAGCTCTGGCCTCACCATTACTTCATTCTGTAACTTAATTCTGGCTCGGCTCTAGCTTGGCTCTGGCTAGGTTCCGCCCCACGGTCCGGTCCTGCTCTGGCTTCGCTCTGGCCTCACCATTACTTCATTCTGTAACTTACTTCTGGCTCGGCTCTAGCTTGGCTCTGGCTAGGTTCCGCCCCACGGTCCGGTCCCGCTCTGGCTTAGCTCTGGCCTCACCATTACTTCATTCTGTAACTTACTTCTGGCTCGGCTCTAGCTTGGCTCTGGCTAGGTTCCGCCCCACGTTCCGGTCCCGCTCTGGCTTAGCTCTGGCCTCACCATTACTTCATTCTGTAACTTACTTCTGGCTCGGCTCTAGCTTGGCTCTGGCTAGGTTCCGCCCCACGGTCCGGTCCCGCTCTGGCTTCGCTCTGGCCTCACCATTACTTCATTCTGTAACTTACTTCTGGCTCGGCTCTAGCTTGGCTCTGGCTAGGTTCCGCCCCACGGTCCGGTCCCGCTCTGGCTTAGCTCTGGCCTCACCATTACTTCATTCTGTAACTTACTTCTGGCTCGGCTCTAGCTTGGCTCTGGCTAGGTTCCGCCCCACGGTCCGGTCACGCTCTGGCTTAGCTCTGGCCTCACCATTACTTCATTCTGTAACTTACTTCTGGCTCGGCTCTAGCTTGGCCCTGGCTAGGTTCCGCCCCACAGTCCGGTCCCGCTCTGGCCTCACCATTACTTCATTCTGTAACTTACTTCTGGCTCGGCTCTAGCTTGGCTCTGGCTAGGTTCCGCCCCACGGTCCGGTCCCGCTCTGGCTTCGGTCTGGCCTCACCATTACTTCATTCTTTACCTTACTTCTGGCTCGCCTCTAGCTTGACTCTGGCTAGATTCCGCCCCACGTTCCGGTCCCGCTCTGGCTTCGCTCTGGCCTCACTGCAACTTCATTCTGTAACTTACTTCTGGCTCGCCTCTAGCTTGGCTCTGGCTAGGTTCCGCCCCACGTTCCGGTCACGCTCTGGCTTCGCTCTGGCCTCACCATTACTTCATTCTGTAACTTACTTCTGGCTCGGCTCTAGCTTGTCTCTGGCTAGGTTCCGGCCCACGTTTCGGTCCCGCTCTGGCTTCCCTCTAGCCTCACCATAACTTCATTCTGTAACTTACTTCTGGCTCGCCTCTAGCTTGTCTCTGGCTAGGTTCCGCCCCACGTTCCGGTCCCGCTCTGGCTTAGCTCTGGCCTCACCATTACTTCATTCTGTAACTTACTTCTGGCTCGCCTCTAGCTTGTCTCTGGCTAGGTTCCGCCCCACGTTCCGGTCCCGCTCTGGCTTCGCTCTGGCCTCACCATAACTTCATTCTGTAACTTACTTCTGGCTCGGCTCTAGCTTGGCTCTGGCTAGGTTCCGCCCCACGTTCCGGTCCCGCTCTGGCTTCGCTCTGGCCTCACCATTACTTCATTCTGTAACTTACTTCTGGCTCGGCTCTAGCTTGTCTCTGGCTAGGTTCCGCCCCACGTTCCGGTCCCGCTCTGGCTTCGCTCTGGCCTCACCATTACTTCATTCTGTAACTTACTTCTGGCTCGGCTCTAGCTTGTCTCTGGCTAGGTTCCACCCCACGTTCCGGTCACGCTCTGGCTTAGCTCTGGCCTCACCATAACTTCATTCTGTAACTTACTTCTGGCTCGCCTCTAGCTTGGCTCTGGCTAGGTTCCGCCCCACGTTCCGGTCCCGCTCTGGCTTCGCTCTGGCCTCACCATTACTTCATTCTGTAACTTACTTCTGGCTCGGCTCTAGCTTGTCTCTGGCTAGGTTCCGCCCCACGTTCCGGTCCCGCTCTGGCTTCGCTCTGGCCTCACCATTACTTCATTCTGTAACTTACTTCTGGCTCGGCTCTAGCTTGGCTCTGGCTAGGTTCCGCCCCACGTTCCGGTCACGCTCTGGCTTAGCTCTGGCCTCACCATAACTTCATTCTGTAACTTACTTCTGGCTCGCCTCTAGCTTGGCTCTGGCTAGGTTCCGCCCCACGTTCCGGTCCCGCTCTGGCTTCGCTCTGGCCTCACCATTACTTCATTCTGTAACTTACTTCTGGCTCGGCTCTAGCTTGTCTCTGGCTAGGTTCCACCCCACGTTCCGGTCCCGCTCTGGCTTCGCTCTGGCCTCACCATTACTTCATTCTGTAACTTACTTCTGGCTAGGCTCTAGCTTGACTCTGGCTAGGTTCCGCCCCACGTTCCGGTCCCGCTCTGGCTTCGCTCTGGCCTCACTATAACTTCATTCTGTAACTTACTTCTGGCTCGGCTCTAGCTTGGCTCTGGCTAGGTTCCGCCCCACGTTCCGGCCACGCTCTGGCTTAGCTCTGGACTCACTGCAACTTCATTCTGTAACTTACTTCTGGCTCGGCTCTAGCTTGGCTCTGGCTAGGTTCCGCCCCACGTTCCGGTCCCGCTCTGGCTTCGCTCTGGCCTCACTATAACTTCATTCTGTAACTTACTTCTGGCTCGGCTCTAGCTTGGCTCTGGCTAGGTTTCCCCACGTTCCGGTCACGCTCTGGCTTAGCTCTGGACTCACTGCAACTTCATTCTGTAACTTACTTCTGGCTCGCCTCTAGCTTGACTCTGGCTAGGTTCCGCCCCACGTTCCGGTCACGCTCTGGCTTCGCTCTGGCCTCACTATAACTTCATTCTGTAACTTACTTCTGGCTCGGCTCTAGCTTGGCTCTGGCTAGGTTCCGCCCCACGTTCTGGTCCCGCTCTGGCTTCGCTCTGGCCTCACTATAACTTCATTCTGTAACTTACTTCTGGCTCGGCTCTAGCTTGGCTCTGGCTAGGTTCCGCCCCACGTTCCGGTCCCGCTCTGGCTTCGCTCTGGCCTCACTGCAACTTCATTCTGTAACTTACTTCTGGCTCGCCTCTAGCTTGACTCTGGCTAGGTTCCGCCCCACGTTCCGGTCACGCTCTGGCTTCGCTCTGGCCTCACTATAACTTCATTCTGTAACTTACTTCTGGCTCGGCTCTAGCTTGACTCTGGCTAGGTTCCGCCCCACGTTCCGGTCCCGCTCTGGCTTCGCTCTGGCCTCACTATAACTTCATTCTGTAACTTACTTCTGGCTCGGCTCTAGCTTGGCTCTGGCTAGGTTCCGCCCCACGTTCCGGTCCCGCTCTGGCTTAGCTCTGGCCTCACCATTACTTCATTCTGTAACTTACTTCTGGCTCGGCTCTAGCTTGGCTCTGGCTAGGTTCCGCCCCACGTTCCGGTCACGCTCTGGCTTCGCTCTGGCCTCACCATAACTTCATTCTGTAACTTACTTCTGGCTCGCCTCTAGCTTGGCTCTGGCTAGGTTCCGCCCCACGTTCCGGTCACGCTCTGGCTTCGCTCTTGCCTCACCATAACTTCATTCTGTAACTTACTTCTGGCTCGGCTCTAGCTTGGCTCTGGCTTGGTTCCGCCCCACGTTCCGGTCCCGCTCTGGCTTCGCTCTGGCCTCACTGCAACTTCATTCTGTAACTTACTTCTGGCTCGGCTCTAGCTTGGCTCTGGCTAGGTTCCGCCCCACGTTCCGGTCCCGCTCTGGCTTAGCTCTGGACTCACTGCAACTTCATTCTGTAACTTACTTCTGGCTCGGCTCTAGCTTGGCTCTGGCTAGGTTCCGCCCCACGTTCCGGTCACGCTCTGGCTTAGCTCTGGCCTCACCATTACTTCATTCTGTAACTTACTTCTGGCTCGCCTCTAGCTTGGCTCTGGCTAGGTTCCGCCCCACGTTCCGGTCCCGCTCTGGCTTAGGTCTGGCCTCACCATTACTTCATTCTGTAACTTACTTCTGGCTCGGCTCTAGCTTGACTCTGGCTAGGTTCCGCCCCACGTTCCGGTCCCGCTCTGGCTTAGCTCTGGCCTCACCATTACTTCATTCTGTAACTTACTTCTGGCTCGCCTCTAGCTTGGCTCTGGCTAGGTTCCGCCCCACGTTCCGGTCACGCTCTGGCTTAGCTCTGGCCTCACTGCAACTTCATTCTGTAACTTACTTCTGGCTCGGCTCTAGCTTGGCTCTGGCTAGGTTCCGCCCCACGGTCCGGTCCCGCTCTGGCTTAGCTCTGGCCTCACCATTACTTCATTCTGTAACTTACTTCTGGCTCGGCTCTAGCTTGGCTCTGGCTAGGTTCCGCCCCACGTTCCGGTCCTGCTCTGGCTTCGCTCTGGCCTCACTGCAACTTCATTCTGTAACTTACTTCTGGCTCGCCTCTAGCTTGACTCTGGCTAGGTTCCACCCCACGTTCCGGTCCCGGTCTGGCTTCGCTCTGGCCTCACTGCAACTTCATTCTGTAACTTACTTCTGGCTCGGCTCTAGCTTGGCTCTGGCTAGGTTCCGCCCCACGTTCCGGTCCCGCTCTGGCTTCGCTCTGGCCTCACTGCAACTTCATTCTGTAACTTACTTCTGGCTCGCCTCTAGCTTGGCTCTGGCTAGGTTCCGCCCCACGTTCCGGTCCCGCACTGGCTTCGCTCTGGCCTCACTATAACTTCATTCTGTAACTTACTTCTGGCTCGGCTCCAGCTTGGCTCTGGCTAGGTTCCGCCCCACGTTCCGGTCCCGCTCTGGCTTAGCTCTGGCCTCACCATTAGTTCATTCTGTAACTTACTTCTGGCTCGGCTCTAGCTTGACTCTGGCTAGGTTCTGCCCCACGTTCCGGTCCCGCTCTGGCTTAGCTCTGGCCTCACCATTACTTCATTCTGTAACTTACTTCTGGCTCGGCTCCAGCTTGGCTCTGGCTAGGTTCCGCCCCACTTTCCGGTCCCGCTCTGGCTTAGCTCTGGCCTCACCATTACTTCATTCTGTAACTTACTTCTGGCTCGGCTCTAGCTTGACTCTGGCTAGGTTCCGCCCCACGTTCCGGTCCCGCTCTGGCTTAGCTCTGGCCTCACCATAACTTCATTCTGTAACTTACTTCTGGCTCGGCACTAGCTTGGCTCTGGCTAGGTTCCGCCCCACGTTCCGGTCCCGCTCTGGCTTAGCTCTGGCCTCACCATTACTTCATTCTGTAACTTACTTCTGGCTCGGCTCTAGCTTGGCTCTGGCTAGGTTCCGCCCCACGTTCCGGTCCCGCACTGGCTTCGCTCTGGCCTCACCATTACTTCATTCTGTAACTTACTTCTGGCTCGGCTCTAGCTTGGCTCTGGCTAGGTTCCGCCCCACGTTCCGGTCCCGCACAGGCTTCGCTCTGGCCTCACCATTACCTCATTCTGTAACTTACTTCTGGCTCGCCTCTAGCTTGGCTCTGGCTAGGTTCCGCCCCACGTTCCGGTCCCGCACTGGCTTCGCTCTGGCCTCACCATTACTTCATTCTGTAACTTACTTCTGGCTCGCCTCTAGCTTGGCTCTGGCTAGGTTCCGCCCCACGTTCCGGTCCCGCTCTGGCTTAGCTCTGGCCTCACCATTACTTCATTCTGTAACTTACTTCTGGCTCGCCTCTAGCTTGGCTCTGGCTAGGTTCCGCCCCACGTTCCGGTCCCGCACTGGCTTCGCTCTGGCCTCACCACAACTTCATTCTGTAACTTACTTCTGGCTCGGCTCTAGCTTGGCTCTGGCTAGGTTCCGCCTCACGTTCCGGTCCCGCACTGGATTCGCTCTGGCCTCACCATTACTTCATTCTGTAACTTACTTCTGGCTCGCCTCTAGCTTGGCTCTGGCTAGGTTCCGCCCCACGTTCCGGTCACGCTCTGGCTTAGCTCTGGCCTCACTGCAACTTCATTCTGTAACTTACTTCTGGCTCGCCTCTAGCTTGGCTCTGGCTAGGTTCCGCCCCACGTTCCGGTCCCGCTCTGGCTTAGCTCTGGCCTCACCATTACCTCATTCTGTAACTTACTTCTGGCTCGGCTCTAGCTTGGCTCTGGCTAGGTTCCGCCCCACGTTCCGGTCCCGCACAGGCTTCGCTCTGGCCTCACCACAACTTCATTCTGTAACTTACTTCTGGCTCGCCTCTAGCTTGGCTCTGGCTAGGTTCCGCCCCACGTTCCGGTCACGCTCTGGCTTAGCTCTGGCCTCACCATTACCTCATTCTGTAACTTACTTCTGGCTCGGCTCTAGCTTGTCTCTGGCTAGGTTCCGCCCCCCGTTCCGGTCCCGCACAGGCTTCGCTCTGGCCTCACCATAACTTCATTCTGTAACTTACTTCTGGCTAGGCTCTAGCTTGACTCTGGCTAGGTTCCGCCCCACGTTCCGGTCCCGCACAGGCTTCGCTCTGGCCTCACCATAGCTTCATTCTGTAACTTACTTCTGGCTCGGCTCTAGCTTGGCTCTGGCTAGGTTCCGCCCCACGTTCCGGTCCCGCACTGGCTTCGCTCTGGCCTCACTGCAACTTCATTCTGTAACTTACTTCTGGCTCGGCTCTAGCTTGTCTCTGGCTAGGTTCCGCCCCACGTTCCGGTCCCGCACTGGCTTCGCTCTGGCCTCACTATAACTTCATTCTGTAACTTACTTCTGGCTCGGCTCCAGCTTGGCTCTGGCTAGGTTCCGCCCCACGTTCCGGTCCCGCACTGGCTTCGCTCTGGCCTCACTGCAACTTCATTCTGTAACTTACTTCTGGCTCGGCTCCAGCTTGGCTCTGGCTAGGTTCCGCCCCACGTTCCGGTCCCGCTCTGGCTTAGCTCTGGCCTCACCATTACTTCATTCTGTAACTTACTTCTGGCTCGGCTCTAGCTTGGCTCTGGCTAGGTTCCGCCCCACGTTCCGGTCCCGCTCTGGCTTAGCTCTGGCCTCACCATTACTTCATTCTGTAACTTACTTCTGGCTCGGCTCTAGCTTGGCTCTGGCTAGGTTCCGCCCACGTTCCGGTCCCGGTCTGGCTTCGCTCTGGCTTCACTATAACTTCATTCTGTAACTTACTTCTGGCTCGGCTCTAGCTTGGCTCTGGCTAGGTTCCGCCCCACGTTCCGGTCTCCCTCTGGCTTAGCTCTGGCCTCACCATTACTTCATTCTGTAACTTACTTCTGGCTCGGCTCTAGCTTGGATCTGGCTAGGTTCCGCCCCACGTTCCGGTCTCGCTCTGGCTTAGCTCTGGCCTCACCATTACTTCATTCTGTAACTTACTTCTGGCTCGGCTCTAGCTTGGCTCTGGCTAGGTTCCGCCCCACGTTCCGGTCCCGCTCTGGCTTAGCTCTGGCCTCACCATTACTTCATTCTGTAACTTACTTCTGGCTCGGCTCTAGCTTGGCTCTGGCTAGGTTCCGCCCCACGGTCCGGTCCCGCTCTGGCTTCGCTCTGGCCTCACCATTACTTCATTCTGTAACTTACTTCTGGCTCGGCTCTAGCTTGGCTCTGGCTAGGTTCCGCCCCACGTTCCGGTCTCGCTCTGGCTTAGCTCTGGCCTCACCATTACTTCATTCTGTAACTTACTTCTGGCTCGGCTCTAGCTTGGCTCTGGCTAGGTTCCGCCCCACGGTCCGGTCCCGCTCTGGCTTCGCTCTGGCCTCACCATTACTTCATTCTGTAACTTACTTCTGGCTCGGCTCTAGCTTGGCTCTGGCTAGGTTCCGCCCCACGGTCCGGTCCCGCTCTGGCTTAGCTCTGGCCTCACCATTACTTCATTCTGTAACTTACTTCTGGCTCGGCTCTAGCTTGGCTCTGGCTAGGTTCCGCCCCACGTTCCGGTCTCGCTCTGGCTTAGCTCTGGCCTCACCATTACTTCATTCTGTAACTTACTTCTGGCTCGGCTCTAGCTTGGCTCTGGCTAGGTTCCGCCCCACGTTCCGGTCTCGCTCTGGCTTAGCTCTGGCCTCACCATTACTTCATTCTGTAACTTACTTCTGGCTCGGCTCTAGCTTGGGATTGGCTAGGTTCCGCCCCACGTTCCGGTCCCGCTCTGGCTTAGCTCTGGCCTCACCATTACTTCATTCTGTAACTTACTTCTGGCTCGGCTCTAGCTTGGCTCGGGCTAGGTTCCGCCCCACGTTCCGGTCACGCTCTGGCTTAGCTCTGGCCTCACCATTACTTCATTCTGTAACTTACTTCTGGCTCGGCTCTAGCTTGGCTCTGGCTAGGTTCCGCCCCACGGTCCGGTCCCGCTCTGGCTTCGCTCTGGCCTCACCATTACTTCATTCTGTAACTTACTTCTGGCTCGGCTCTAGCTTGGCTCTGGCTAGGTTCCGCCCCACGTTCCGGTCCCGCTCTGGCTAAGCTCTGGCCTCACCATTACTTCATTCTGTAACTTACTTCTGGCTCGGCTCTAGCTTGGCTCTGGCTAGGTTCCGCCCCACGTTCCGGTCCCGCTCTGGCTTAGCTCTGGCCTCACCATTACTTCATTCTGTAACTTACTTCTGGCTCGGCTCTAGCTTGGCTCTGGCTAGGTTCCGCCCCACGTTCCGGTCCCGCTCTGGCTTACCTCTGGCCTCACCATTACTTCATTCTGTAACTTACTTCTGGCTCGGCTCTAGCTTGGCTCTGGCTAGGTTCCGCCCCACGTTCCGGTCCCGCTCTGGCTTAGCTCTGGCCTCACCATTACTTCATTCTGTAACTTACTTCTGGCTCGGCTCTAGCTTGGCTCTGGCTAGGTTCCGCCCCACAGTCCGGTCCCGCTCTGGCTTCCCTCTGGCCTCACCATTACTTCATTCTGTAACTTACTTCTGGCTCGGCTCTAGCTTGGCTCTGGCTAGGTTCCGCCCCACGTTCCGGTCCCGCTCTGGCTTCGCTCTGGCCTCACCATTACTTCATTCTGTAACTTACTTCTGGCTCGGCTCTAGCTTGGCTCTGGCTAGGTTCCGCCCCACGTTCCGGTCCCGCTCTGGCTTAGCTCTGGCCTCACCATTACTTCATTCTGTAACTTACTTCTGGCTCGGCTCTAGCTTGGCTCTGGCTAGGTTCCGCCCCACGGTCCGGTCCCGCTCTGGCTTCGCTCTGGCCTCACCATTACTTCATTCTGTAACTTACTTCTGGCTCGGCTCTAGCTTGGCTCTGGCTAGGTTCCGCCCCACGTTCCGGTCCCGCTCTGGCTTAGCTCTGGCCTCACCATTACTTCATTCTGTAACTTACTTCTGGCTCGGCTCTAGCTTGGCTCTGGCTAGGTTCCGCCCCACGGTCCGGTCCCGCTCTGGCTTCGCTCTGGCCTCACCATTACTTCATTCTGTAACTTACTTCTGGCTCGGCTCTAGCTTGGCTCTGGCTAGGTTCCGCCCCACGTTCCGGTCACGCTCTGGCTTAGCTCTGGCCTCACCATTACTTCATTCTGTAACTTACTTCTGGCTCGGCTCTAGCTTGGCCCTGGCTAGGTTCCGCCCCACGTTCCGGTCACGCTTTGGCTTAGCTCTGGCCTCACCATTACTTCATTCTGTAACTTAATTCTGGCTCGGCTCTAGCTTGGCTCTGGCTAGGTTCCGCCCCACGGTCCGGTCCTGCTCTGGCTTCGCTCTGGCCTCACCATTACTTCATTCTGTAACTTACTTCTGGCTCGGCTCTAGCTTGGCTCTGGCTAGGTTCCGCCCCACGGTCCGGTCCCGCTCTGGCTTAGCTCTGGCCTCACCATTACTTCATTCTGTAACTTACTTCTGGCTCGGCTCTAGCTTGGCTCTGGCTAGGTTCCGCCCCACGTTCCGGTCCCGCTCTGGCTTAGCTCTGGCCTCACCATTACTTCATTCTGTAACTTACTTCTGGCTCGGCTCTAGCTTGGCTCTGGCTAGGTTCCGCCCCACGGTCCGGTCCCGCTCTGGCTTCGCTCTGGCCTCACCATTACTTCATTCTGTAACTTACTTCTGGCTCGGCTCTAGCTTGGCTCTGGCTAGGTTCCGCCCCACGGTCCGGTCCCGCTCTGGCTTAGCTCTGGCCTCACCATTACTTCATTCTGTAACTTACTTCTGGCTCGGCTCTAGCTTGGCTCTGGCTAGGTTCCGCCCCACGGTCCGGTCACGCTCTGGCTTAGCTCTGGCCTCACCATTACTTCATTCTGTAACTTACTTCTGGCTCGGCTCTAGCTTGGCCCTGGCTAGGTTCCGCCCCACAGTCCGGTCCCGCTCTGGCCTCACCATTACTTCATTCTGTAACTTACTTCTGGCTCGGCTCTAGCTTGGCTCTGGCTAGGTTCCGCCCCACGGTCCGGTCCCGCTCTGGCTTCGCTCTGGCCTCACCATTACTTCATTCTGTAACTTACTTCTGGCTCGGCTCTAGCTTGGCTCTGGCTAGGTTCCGCCCCACGGTCCGGTCCCGCTCTGGCTTCGCTCTGGCCTCACTGAAACTTCATTCTTTACCTTAACTCTAGTTTGGCACTGTCTATGCTCTGGCTTCGCTCTGGCTAGGCTCCGGTCACCGCTATTGTCCCGTTCTGGCTTGGCACAGGCTTCGCTCTGGCCTCTCCTTAACCTCATTCCAAATCCAGTCTAACTTGGCTCTGGCTAGGCTCCAGCACACCTTCAGTCTCACTTTGGCCTCACCATAACTTCATATTAAATCCAGTCTAACTTGGCTCTGGCTAGGCTCCAGCACACCTTCAGTCTCACTTTGGCCTCACCATAACTTCATATTAAATCCAGTCTAACTTGGCTCTGGCTAGGCTCCAGCACACCTTCAGTCTCACTTTGGCCTCACCATAACTTCATATTAAATCCAGTCTAACTTGGCTCTGGCTAGGCTCCAGCACACCTTCAGTCTCACTTTGGCTTCGCTCTGGCCTCACTATAACTTCATATTAAATCCAGTCTAACTTGGCTCTGGCTAGGCTGCGGCACACCTTCAGTCTCACTTTGGCTTCGCTCTGGCCTCACTATAACTTCATATTAAATCCAGTCTAACTTGGCTCTGGCTAGGCTGCGGCACACCTTCAGTCTCACTTTGGCTTCGCTCTGGCTTCACTATAACTTCATATTAAATCCAGTCTAACTTGGCTCTGGCTAGGCTGCGGCACACCTTCAGTCTCACTTTGGCTTCGCTCTGGCTTCACTATAACTTCATATTAAATCCAGTCTAACTTGGCTCTGGCTAGGCTGCGGCACACCTTCAGTCTCACTTTGGCTTCGCTCTGGCCTCACTATAACTTCATATTAAATCCAGTCCAACTTGGCTCTGGCTAGGCCGCGGCACACCTTCAGTCTCACTTTGGCTTCGCTCTGGCTTCACTATAACTTCATATTAAATCCAGTCTAACTTGGCTCTGGCTAGGCTGCGGCACACCTTCAGTCTCACTTTGGCTTCGCTCTGGCCTCACTATAACTTCATATTAAATCCAGTCTAACTTGGCTCTGGCTAGGCTGCGGCACACCTTCAGCCTCACTTTGGCTTCGCTCTGGCCTCACTATAACTTCATATTAAATCCAGTCTAACTTGGCTCTGGCTAGGCTGCGGCACACCTTCAGTCTCACTTTGGCTTCGCTCTGGCTTCACTATAACTTCATTTTAAATCCAGTCTAACTTGGCTCTGGCTAGGCTGCGGCACACCTTCAGTCTCACTTTGGCTTCGCTCTGGCTTCACTATAACTTCATATTAAATCCAGTCTAACTTGGCTCTGGCTAGGCTGCGGCACACCTTCAGTCTCACTTTGGCTTCGCTCTGGCTTCACTATAACTTCATATTAAATCCAGTCTAACTTGGCTCTGGCTAGGCTGCGGCACACCTTCAGTCTCACTTTGGCTTCGCTCTGGCCTCACTATAACTTCATATTAAATCCAGTCTAACTTGGCTCTGGCTAGGCTGCGGCACACCTTCAGTCTCACTTTGGCTTCGCTCTGGCTTCACTATAACTTCATATTAAATCCAGTCTAACTTGGCTCTGGCTAGGCTGCGGCACACCTTCAGTCTCACTTTGACTTCGCTCTGGCCTCACTATAACTTCATATTAAATCCAGTCTAACTTGGCTCTGGCTAGGCTGCGGCACACCTTCAGTCTCACTTTGGCTTCGCTCTGGCCTCACTATAACTTCATATTGAATCCAGTCTAACTTGGCTCTGGCTAGGCTGCGGCACACCTTCAGTCTCACTTTGGCTTCGCTCTGGCTTCACTATAACTTCATATTAAATCCAGTCTAACTTGGCTCTGGCTAGGCTGCGGCACACCTTCAGTCTCACTTTGGCTTCGCTCTGGCCTCACTATAACTTCATATTAAATCCAGTCTAACTTGGCTCTGGCTAGGCTGCGGCACACCTTCAGTCTCCCTCTGGTTTCGCTCTGGCCTCGCTATAACTTAATTCCTTAACGTAAATGTGGCTTGGCTCTGCCTTCTCTCCGACTTGGCTCTGGCCAGGTTGCGGCCCTCCTCCGGTCCCGCTCTGGCTTCACTCTCACTTCGCTCTAGCCTCACTATAACTTCATTCTGTAACTAAGTTCTGGCTTGGCTCTGGCTTATCTCTGGCTAGGCTCCGGGCACCGCTCCGGTCCCGCTCTGGCTTGGCACTGGTTTCGCTCTGGCTTCGCTCCGGTTTCACTCTAATTGGTCCGGCTTGGCTCTGGCTATGTTGCGGTCCCGCTCCGGTCTAGCTCTGGCTTCGCTCTGACGTCACTCTAACTTAATGATGTAACCTAACTGTGGCATGGCTCTACCTTCGCTCTGGTTTCGCTCTGGCTAGGCTCCGGTCATCACTTCGGTCCTGCTTTGGCCTCGAAGAGGCTCCATTCTGGCTACACTCGGGCTTTGCTTTGACTATAATTTGACTTTAATTTAATTTACTTTATTTATATAAGTGTTGAACATATGTGGGCCATATTTTGACGTTTGGTATTAGCTCTCTCACCACTCAGAGGCACCCAATCGAGAGATTTGCCTTGGGACCCCAGGATCGCCAATTCCCGTACCTACCGCAGTAGGCCCCTGGGGGAGTTAGAGATGGTGATGTTTTATCAGTGGAATAAAACCCAAATTTATATACTCCCCAGACCATTATGGAAGGCAGGTGGAGAATTACCGAAATCAGGAATTTCCAAGAAGATGAATTAACAGAAGAGGAAGTATTGAATGGCCAACATGATCTCCTGACCTGAACCCCTTAGACATTTTCTTGTGGGGGTATTTGAAGTGGAGCGTTTACAAGGACTGACCAAGAGATACTGAAGAGTAAAAGCGAATAATTGGGCTAGAAATGCAGCTGTTCAAGCGGACAGTGTTGCTGGAAACATTAAGACAGGCTTTGACATTGTTTGGCAGTAAATGGAGACCATTTTGAGCAAATTTTGAAGTGTATTCATCACAGCCCCACTAATTTTGATATGAATGTACTTTCTTGGTTTAAATTTCATGTGCTGTAGTGTGTCCTAATAATTTTAAATCACAGATCAAAAGACATCTGCATATACGTACCGACACCTGAGGAACAAAATAAAAAAAAAACATACAGAACGTAACAAAGTTAGAAGAATTGTTCCATACTTTTAATCACCCTGTAGAACAATAGCAAGATTAATAAAATATAGAAGGAAATATATATGGCCAGAACAGGAAAATTCCCCTAAACCATGAAGAGTTAGTGATAAGTTGTAATTGAGGCTACAAATTTATATAAATGGAACAAATTAGAAAAGTGTATTTTTATGCTGACAAGCATGCAAAGTAGAAGCTGTTGTGATTTAAGCTCTCAGTGCCATTTACGAGACACGGAGACAAATATTAAACGTTTAAAAATATTCATATTTTAAAATTGAAATATGATATATGTGGTTATCGCTTTGGTTTTGGTCCCTGTTGCATTAACTGTGATAAAAGGTGGCGCACGTTGATTGCTGGTGAAAACAGTCGTATTAACAGGAGAGATTATCGGGGTCACTGCTGAATGAAAAGTTGGCATTTTAAACCCATGCATTATAGACGTCATCATTAATCAAACGACATTTCCGGGTCGAATCGAATCAGAATTTGCCAGCGCCGACCTATTAACTAGCAACGCTACAGTGTAAATACTAACATGATTTCCGCAGAACAGAATCGAACTTTTGACGTAGGTTTTCATTTCAGTTTACTCCTAGCAAAAGTAAAAATATAGTACAGGAGGGTTAATAAGTTAAAGTAGATATAGTAATGAAGCATGGGTTCTAGCAGTCCCTGCTCCATTTTAAGTTTTGCTACAAATAAACAATCGATACATCGAATAATATAGGGAATAAAGCTAAAAAATTAATAAGTGTTTGTCTCATTTGTTTTAAATGAAAAATTAAGAGTATTCGATACCAAAACAAGGAAATAAATCAGTGGAGAACAAAATAAATGTGAGTAGGTAATACGGTCAATGCATAATGCAGCACTATGAATAGCTGCAATGAACGCCTGGATGGCTAAGGTGCACCCAGCTTTCACAAGCTTAAGAAGTAGTCTATATTGTAGGCGCAAACAGAAATTGGATGTATGTAACACAGAAACGTAGACAAACTCTTAACCATTGAGCTACCATAGCCAACGTGCCAGTAGGACACTAAACTCCAAATGATTCCATTTGCCCCAGTAATGCACTGGGATATATATACACGTGAGACAACAACCTTAATGGTGACTTACAGCACTAAGTACATACTTCATGTTCAGCAACTATTAGGTCCGTTAATGCAGTGTTTTTCTAACTTTTCTGCATTAAGGACCAGCTTATCATCTAACAACTCGTTTGGGGACTCCCATAGTTTGGAAACTCAATTTATATCGAGTCGACCTTTGAAGCTTTAATTAAAATTTAAATAAATACTGTATATATAAATGCTTAGAGCGGCTGGACGGAAACCAGACCCGTTGTTCAAATCCCGGCTATGGCATTGAATTTTTCAGTCTGGCTCTACCCTTTCATAGTGCGTCCTACACACGGCAAGTGTGAAAGAACAATTAATTTCCATTAATTGACCTAATAGTGGTCCGAACTATAAAACTCGTGCCTTAAAGTACTTACAGCATAGTAAGTCATCATTAAGGTAGTTGTCTCATGTGCTTATGAGAACTCATAGTGGTTTACCGGTAAAAACACGAGTCAGTTGGAGAATTTAATGTGTTGTTGGCACGTTGGCCATAGTAGCTCAAATGGTTAGAGCGGCTGGATGGAAACCAGAATATCCATGGTTCAAATCCAGGCTATAGCATTGAATTTTTTAGTCTGGCTCTACCCTTTCATAGTGCGTCCTACACACGGCTAGGATATATATAATTCAATATATTTTCTTGTATATGTAGTTTTAAATTTAATTAATAATAAATTAAAAATCTAAGCTTAAAATAAATAAAATAAACTTGTGTATAAAATATATTTTAAATAATATATATAAATTATATTTATTAATTTTTGTTACTCTGAAGTACATTTTATACAAGTTTGCCTAACTACGTTTTTTTACCTTTACATCAGTAAAAATTTCATGGATGACATGTGGATTTTCGATGGCCCAATGGTGAGAGCTCGACCTCTGTCGTGCGTAAGTGGGCATGAGGCCGGCAGTCGGGTTGGTAGGCCTTGGCCCTCTAAGGGCTGTCGCGCCATGGGTTATTATAATGGTGAGAGACCTGTTAGTTTACATATCCGGATGAATGGAACCATGCTTCATCTGTGAACCATGTGATGGACATTATGGTAGGATTTTGTACAGTAAGCGTCTGAAACAAACGACAGTAATTCAATCTTTTATCCTTATCTGGTCCCTGTAGCTAATGAACAACCGGTTTTAGGTCTGCAGTTTTAGCAGCTCTCTGACACATTGAGTAGGTGTACCCTTTCTTCTGCGACAAACGTCTTAATGATTTTTGGGTGACTGCTCCAGTCGTGCTCTTACATCAACAACCTGGGAAGCTTAGATGAACGATGATTGCCTTTTTCACTCACCAGTGATCCAGTTCTTTCCCATTTGTTTACCAGTCTCAGTATTGTGGTTCTTTTGGGAAGATTGCAAACAGGAAGTTCTCTTTGAGTAGCTGTAATTGAATTCGTAATCAAGTATTGCTTAACAAGAAAGGTTCGTTGATTTAATGTGTTTGTATGTGAACAAAATATCCAAAACAGCTGCACGTCTAGTGACAAGGAGTCGAAACTCCGTAAGATTCTGCTCAATTTGTTGCTAAATTTGGTCAATGAATGAATTTCCAAAGGAATAATTAGAGAAAGAAATGTGTCAGTTTATATATATATATATATATATATATATATATATATATATATATATATATAAACTCCATATTATTTATGGTTTATCAGGAACACTAACATAATTTCATCTAATACAGTGCGATCCACTTAAACCTGAACCGTTTAAATACATCATAATTTCCCTTTGGAAGCTCGTAGAATGTAGAAATTAGCTTTAATGATCTGAGTGGCTCTGGGAGAATTGACAGCACTGAAAACTGTTGATAGTTGACAGTTTTGAATGTGCCATTTTCTTTGATATTACTGTAGACACTGAAGTTTATATGGGTATCTTCATGACATTTGTGGAGCAGCAGGATGATATCGAATTGAGAGAAGGTTATTTCCAGCAATATGGAGCAACGTGTCATATATCTAATGAGACCATGGAACTTGTAATCAGTTTCCTTGATAATCGAATAATCTCAAAAGGTCTATGGCCCCCGAGATCCCCTGACCTAACACCTCACCGGATTGTTTCTTGTGGGGTTATCTAACAATAGTGTACAAGAATAGGCCATGGACAGTTGATGTCCTTAAGGAATCCATACGAAACGAAGGAAGTAACATTTTCGAGGATACTCTCTTTAGAACTTCAGAGAATATGGTGAGATGAGTGCAAACAAATATAGATGCCTGTGGAGGACACTTTCAACATTTTCTGAGATGTGAATAGTGTAATGTTAGCTCCCAATCGCCCACCGCGGTAGCGTGGATGGTAGCGTGTCTGCCTCACGTTCAAGAGGTCCTGAGTTCGAATCTCGTTTAGGGGGAGTTACATGGATAGGGTTTATTCCGTGGTTTTCCCTTATTCTGGTAGACGAATGTCGGGTAACTCTAAGCTCCATGGACCCCGGATTCATTTGAGCATTATGTCACCCATTCCATTCATCGTCTGATATGACAACGTTGGAAGGACGTAAATTACCGCCCTCCCCCACAAAAGAAATCCCCAATTGTATATTATATTGTTGTGGACTTTGATTGTAAGGAGGGTGAAGGACTTACAAACTTAATCTGCAACTGGGGGTGTAGCTATTGAAAAGGTAGAGCGAAAGAAAGATCTAAGTCAAAATGAATTGAGTAACTATATTTCAGAGATGCCTAACATTTCTACAGGGAACTCCCTGGATCTGGATGACATCAGGGACGCTTTGATAACAGTTAAATACATAATAGCATAATGCAACTTTACCTTTAGAGATGTGTTGTTTGTATGGCTGAACCTTGTGCGACTGGCAATAGATGTACGGCCTGGTGCTCCCTGTTAGCAATCTAACTCGTTGCAGCACTTTAAAATAAACTCTTCTTAATCTTTACAGAGACCATCAGCAAGTCCCCTCTCAAATCTGTGTGAAGTCTCTCCCCCGAAGGGTAACTCAACCAAGCTTAAATAGGGGTCCTACCAAAAAGTCAACTTACCATTTCCCACGCTAATTGTTAATTTGCACCATACTGTGCAATCATTGTTTACATCACTGAGAACATGTTTAAACCTGTTACTGACCAACTAAGCATTATTTCCCTTGATCATCAGGATGTGTGATTCATTGTTTAAAACATGGAGAACAAGTTGAGACCTGTCGCAGGCCACCTGTGAGTTATTTCCCTAAGCCAGTAGGATGTATGATTCACCAGTCCAAAGTACATGTTTTGCCAGTCAACAGAATTTACGCTTAATCATATAGATGTTACCTACAGCTGTGCCCAGACTCAAGGCATCGAAAATAAATGTTACCGAATACTGATTACAGAAATTTTCAAATCTCTCCCAAAGTTGCACGTGTGTCCTATTATTGCTTCACGTTTATATGCATCTCACTGTGGTGGTGGTGGTGGTGGTGGTGGTGGTGGTGGTGGTGGTGGTGGTGGTGGTGGATGTGGTGGTGGTGGTGGATGTGGTGGTGGTGGTGGATGTGGTGGTGGTGGTGGTGGATGTGGTGGTGGTGGTGGTGGATGTGGTGGTGGTGGTGGATGTGGTGGTGGTGGTGGTGGATGTGGTATTGGTGGTGGTGGATGTGGTATTGGTGGTGGTGGATGTGGTATTGGTGGTGGTGGTGGTGGTGGTGGTGGAGGATGTGGTGGTGGTGGTTTATATTTAGGCAAACTACAGTCATCTGATAACGTCCAAATAGAATAGTCGTACAATTATTGTGTCGAATGCATAGTTAATTGTTAAAGCATTTCAGAATAGACTAATATGGATATTTCTCCAGCCATGCATGTACTTTAGGTTCAAATTGTTTAATATTTAAGTGTTTTAACGTATCAGGTAAATGATTATAGCTATTCTAGTACATATACAAAGTTTTAAAAGTCAAACCGAATGCTTTAGTGACTTGCACTTCAGAAAAGCTCATAAAAAGTTCAGCACTTATGTGCTGCTTCATAAATAGAGACATATGTTGAACTAATGCCCAGTTTTATGAAGTCTCGTCAGACGTAAGCTCCTTAAAGCATAAAATCTTCCAGCATAACCATGTAAAGCAAGTGAAATGTGGGTTAAGCGATACACATTTCCACCAAAATGTTAAATGGACCAAATTTCCATAGAAACCGCTGCGTCCTTTATTTGTGTTGAAAACGACACAGCTGTGGCGGAAGTCATGCGTCTGTTTTTAAGGCGGCTTCGTCTTCTGAAGAGAAGGCGAACGACGTCATCAGGATCAATGGAATTTGTGATTTCTAGACGGAGCAAAAGGATTTCCCTTTTTCTTTTACGAACATAAAAGAGACGACTTTAAAAGACCTATGAATACATTACGTCGAGATCTAATTGTAAGCCAAAAGAAGACTAGAGAGAGGGAGGGAGAGAGAGATGAGTTCCAGTCACTCTCCTTAAGTACAGCTTGAGTAAAATATACTTTTATTGCTCTGTCTCGCTCCAAGTCGTTCCAGAGAAACTTCACAAAATAAAGAAAAACACAGGCAGTAAGACTTTAAGGTTAACTCTTCTCTCTCCGAGTAGATCATCGTAAAACCTGAGGACTCCGTTGCTAGCATTATGAAAAGTGTTCTTCAAAGTCAAACAAAATAAAATGAACAAGAGACATTCTCCTCGGGCTTTTAGGACCTCTATTTAATACTGAGCCTATTAACGGAGCCGCTAAATCGCTTTTAGCTGTTCTTCTGAGAGAAAACATTTCCATTTTTAACACCCGCAGTTTTGCGATGCTTTAACATACTACATTGTACATTAAAAACATGTCCTTCCTTTAGATTTAAATAAATTTGAGATTATCTTCATTACGTATTTAAATATTTTGCATTCCATTAAAACATTTCATGTAGAGATTCTAAGGAAAGCACTTTGAAATATGTAGTGTTTAAAGCCCACTTTTACTACATATGGCACCGCAGGCGGTGACACTTATGATTTTTATTTATAGAGTTTTCCACTTTACAGCAGTTCACCCTTTGGCCCTGCTTCCCAGAGATTCCTGCCGTTCCATTATCCTTCTTCCAGTCCCGTCTTTTTTGTTCTCCTTCTGTTACTTAACTATTTGTATAAGTGTCTTAAGTAATCATTTTAAATATCTCCAAGGAAAAAATACTATTGAACAATTGTATTCTAAGTTTGTTACTTTTTTGTGTGTTTATATATTTTGCCTTTCACTTTTTATTTTTTTTTGACTCTTGTTTTATTTATTTATGTATTTATTTATTTTAAAGACGGTAACGGGTACCGGGTAAGTCGTTTAGAAAATTTCTTGTTTTATTGGCTTGTATTGTGAGACAATATGGAGCGTTCTATTTGGTTAAATGGTCATTAGATCTGGGCAGCTGCAAATACTTGGGAGTGTACCTGGCAAGTAATGCTTGATGGGACGAACATGTAAATTCCACATCTAGGATTGCGTGGAAGGCATTACATTTCGTAATGAGAATATTGAAAAAGGGGAGCGCTAGGTCCAGGGAAATTGCCTACAAGGCCTTAGTGCGGCCGGTTATGGAATATGGAGTAGCATGCTGGGACCCGTATAGAGCTAACCAAATCGATCCATTAGAAAAAAATACAGAAGAGGGAATAAAATTCATAAAAGGAGGCAAGTATTTTGGGCCTATAAAAGGAGATGAGACTAAATGGGAGGATTTAAGAATTAGGCGTAAAAAACATAGGTTGGTAGCATTATTCAAAGCTAATGCTGGTGTAAAGGCATGGGTGGACGTTAGTGTAAGGTTAGATAATCCGGATTATTATGGACGAAACGATCACGGGTATAAAATTAAGGGTAGAAGATACAGAACCGACGTAGGAAAATTTTATTTTGCTAATAGAACCATTGAAGAATGGAATGAATTGCCTGTAGCAGTCTTTCAGTTCTGTCCCCTGACGCTGAAGAAATTTAGAAAAAATCTAGATGGTTATAGTTTAACTTTTAAATTATAATGGTATATAATATGTAAATAGAGAAGTAATTAGATATGTTTTAAGTGACTAAAGTTAAAATAATATCATGTTTGTATTGTTTATTGTGTTATTGTTGTAAATATAGTATTGTAATTTGATCTGTATTCTTAACTCTGCCAGCCAATAGCAGTGAATACATACATACATACATTTGTTCAAAGTGATAAATGTATGGCTCCAGAGAACGCAAGGTTTCCTTCCGTATATAGGTGCATCTCTGCTCCTTTAAAAATATACGTAATTGCTTTCCTAACACAGGGTGTCCCCGCGTACTTTGAGCAGCCAAGTAGTGTACCAGCAACAAACCACACTGCAAAATTATGAAATTTCTTGTATTTGAAACGAAAATCCAGCTGTACCAGCTGTGGTACCGAACGTATGCATTCTTGTGGACGAAGTTTATGTAATGCGTCTCGGATGTAGGTCCAAATCAAGTCAGCCCGCTGACAGTTGTACAAGAGATGTTCAAGTGTATCATCTTCCACACATACGCCACATCTTCTCTGCAGTTGGAACAGTTTCATTAACAACTTCATAAACAGTTTCTCTCCAGATCGGTGGAAGGTTACAGTTGGTTGCATTGGCCCAAACGTATTTGCAATCCCGACTGTATTTTGTTTCCACATTAGGTCGTTGAATACCTGGCTCCAGCACGTAACGATAGAGGTTCTTGGTAGTTAGAAACTTCTGCAGTCGCTCCCCTGAATTTTCAAGAGCACGAAGCTTGGCGACCAAACGATGAAATTCCCGTGTCGGTCACTACACGGTATGTAACTGGTCATACCAAAACTTCTTGTCAATCGGAGACTCACTGCCAAGTAACGAGAACTCTTCTTCATATAACCACATACAGAGGCCGACAGAAGTATTCGAATAATATAAAATGTAACATTGCACATACTATAAATACTGTAATATTCAATTGACAGCGTTGAATTGTTAAACATGTAAAAATTAACCTTTTTGTGTCTCGGAAACAATATTTAAAATATCACTTTGCATGTATTTATTACACAAGCTGTACAGTATTTATTATATTATCCCTCCTATTGGAGGATATAATTATTCGAAAGTACCCAATCGAACAGAGAGGAAGGTGGGTGGACGTACTCTACACACACCTACCACACAGTAGTTGTGTTTATGTTATGCAGCAAGACAGTGTGCTCAAAGGTAAGCAGACACTGGTGGCAGAGAGGAATATCGTAATAAATATGTACAAACAAAACAAATCTCTCTCTGAAATTGCCAAATCCATTAACAGAAGCAAAACTATATTGTTTTGCATAATTCAAGGCCTCAAACAGACAAATACACTTGTAAATAAACCTAGAAATGGCACTCCTTTTAAACTCACCACCAGAGACAGAAGGCAAATAATAAAAGTGGTGAAGCAGGATCCGAGAGTTACTGCATCTGAGATTAGAGGATCCCGTGAGATATATTCTGGCACTGTGGTTCACACCACAACAGCTGAACGGTTTTTAAATACTACTGGGTACAATGCCCGCCTTCCTAGGAAGAAACCATATGCCAATATGGTAAATAAGAAAAAGCGTATAGAATTTGCTAAACAGTAAGTGGTGAATCCAACAGAATTCTGGGATAAGGTTCTCTGGTCGAAAGAGAGCAAATTCTGCTTATACGAGAGTGATGGATGTCTTAAATTGTGAAGACTGGCAATTACAGAATGGGAACCTAAGAACATGGTAGATACTGTGAACCATGCTGGCAATAGTGTGATGGTATGGGGCTGATAGCTTCATCTGGTTTTGGGGATCTAGTGTTTATAGATGAGATCATGGAAAAATTTGAATACAAGAGGATTCTTGTAAACAATCCTAAAAAGAGTGTAGAGAAACTGGGATTAGGGCATGATTATTTCTTCCAACAGAAAAATGATCCGAAGCATACTGCTGAAATTGTAAGGCTTTGGATCGTGTACAGCACTCCTCACACTTTGAAGACATCGCCCCAATCTCCAGATTTAAAACCTAAAGCGAACATGTGGAAGGAACTCGAGGAGCGCGACAATGCCCGAACGATTATCAGCAGTAATTCAAAGAAAGGGGATAATAGCTGAATACTAGCTCTTGCCTGTTCGAATATTTATGGCCAGATGTAAAGTAACAGTTTTATTTCTCCTTGTATTTCAAATTAGTTTCAGTTGCTATGTATGAGTTTATATGTTTATTGGAAGACAATTTTATTTTGTAGCAGTTGTATTTGCATATGCTTACTCTGCGTAGCTTTCAAATAACATAAGTCATAAATATGTTTACATTCGAATACTTATGTCGGCCTCTGTATTTCCTCGTACCACATTTTTCTGGCTCTTCCCCACTCTCTTCTGCGTGGTACTCCCCATTTTAGGACTTGCTTGGGCCACCGTACTTCCGGCATTCGTTGAATTATACATGTCCATACCATTGCAAAGCTCTACTGGACATTCTGTCTATAACAGTTTCCTGTCTAATGTAGGCGTTTCTGACATGTTGTAACCTTGATATGTTCGTACTTCCTCGAAGTCCATCCATTTCTGTCGCTAATATTATGTTCTGCATTCTTCCATTTAATGTCCAACTTTCAGAACCATATGTAAATATACTTTCTATTATTGTTGCTAAAATGTGTTACTTACTTTTTCTAGTCAAATTCCTACTCCATAAAAGACTGTTCAAACTTCTAATCACCTTCTTTGCCCAATTTACCCTATTTATCTTTTTCACAAGTGTCATTCTTATCTATTATAGATCCTAGGTACACTGATAATACATGAGATGAAGATGAAACACCGGTGGAATGAGGTGAGGAAACTGGAGATCCCGCAAAAGTGCCGTCCCAGCGCCTTATTGTCCATCATGAATCTCAATTTGCGGTCGTATGGAATCGAACCCGGGCTGCCTTGGTGAGAGTCGAGTAATTTAACCACTTGGCCACGGTGAAGCCCTAAACAAATGAATCCATAACGGTTCTTAAATGTTACATCCACATAGGATACGATAGAATCTTGTGGAGTGTAATCAACACGCCCACCAGACATGTACTGGTATACACCAAGAGGGGCATCCTCCGGAGGAAGGATGAGGCAAGGTAGACGAGGACGAACTAACCAGGAAGCATGACAGCGCAGATAGCAGGGTCCTTACTATTGACTAGTTCGAAGCTCCCCAGTAGGCCATTACTACAGTATCTCACGCACCGTGGACCTGAAATGGCCCTCTAGGCCGGCTTGGTGATCGTCATGTGGTGTTTACAGGAGCAAATGTCATGCACCGCCGAGACTGCTGACTACACTTCTACCCTGAAAGGGACCACCAGATGAGAGATGATAATGGAGATGAAATGGAGGGACAGAAAATTCGGACGATGTAATTAACCTAGCCAGCTTTTCGCTTAGCGGGATGGCTCAGGCAGTTTCGTCCGTGGCCCTTCGGGAGACCAGGGTTCAATTTCCGTGGCCGACCTACCTGACCCATAGGTTTTTTTCCTGGGTTTCCCCGGGTCACTAGGCGAAAGCTGGGTAGGTTAATTACATCCCCCGACTGTCCTATACCTTCATTTTATCTCCATTATCATTTCATATCATCTCTTATCTGGTGGTCTCTTTCAGGGTAGAAGTGTCGGCGGGTGTCTCGGCGGTGCATGGCAGGATGATATACTCTGAGGGAAAACTGCTTCCTTCTCCGGTAGGTCGGTTGCTGGTCTCCGCACCTCTTCAGGGACCATTTCGGGACCGCCAGCCAGGGGCCTTTGGGGCTCCAAGCAAACTCTAGGGACCCTGCCCTCTGTACTGTCGTGGCTCCTTGGATCGGCCACACTGTCTCCTTCAGCTCATCCTTCCTCACGGGGGTGCCCCACTTGGGGGCATAGGAACAAGGGACCTAGCATGGTGGCCTACGTACCGAATCCCCTACATAATGAAATCCTAATGTTAATCTTACCCAGCATTCGCCTAACGACCCGGGAAAACCCCAAAAATCCCTGGGCCAGGTAGGCCAGATAGGCCTGTTACGGAAAGCGATACTGGACCTTCCGAATACGGGACACAGACGAAATCACCTGAGCCATCCCGTTCGGTTACATCTGGATAACTTTTTCTAAAATACTTCAATAAACTCTGGACTAAATACTTACAGCATAGCAAGTCACCACAAATAGGTGCGTATCCCCTAGTGGTCTACCGGGAATTTAATGTGGAGAATTTAATGTGATGTCGTTATGTTGGGCATAGTAGATGAGTGGTTTAGAGCAACCGCACGGAGAGCGGGAAATCCGTGTTTCAAATCCCGACTGTGGCATTGAATTTTTCAGCCTGGGTCTACTCATCCAAACTTAGGCCTACACACGGCTAGTGTGAAAGGAATGGATATTTCCCTCAATAAACTCTATTAGAAAACCTATATAATCCACCTAATCGAAATGGACACTTGCAGAAATTCTTTCTGTGTATTCACTATTAACTACATTGTAAATAGAGAGATATAGTATTATAGTTGAAACTTAAGACCTGGTCGCTTTTTGATGCCTTGGAAATACAGATCACTTTGTATACCAACGAGAAACAAAGCAACCGATAGCGACTTCCTATACTGCATATACCAAGGTGGTCTGGAAAGTCTCTGACCAAATGAAGGTAAGATTCTTTTTCAGAATTTCGTTTCATTTTTTCATCATAGTCTCCTTGTAACTCTACATACCTCTCCCAGCGATGCTCCCATCTCTGTAACCTGTCCAAACAGTACTCGGCGTTTTTCTCTGCAAAATAATTGTTCAGGAAAGTGATTACCTCTTCATTTGACGAAGATCTATGTCCACCGAGCGCAATTTTCAGATGAGGGAACAAAAAGAGGTCGCTTGGGGCTAGATCTGGTGAGAAAGGATTTTCGTGAATTTTCCCCATTGCAACCGCTGAGGTGTGGGACCGTGCGTTTTCTTGGTGAAACAGAATGTTCTTTTTCTGCAAATGTGGCAGTTTTTCCGCAAGTTCTGCCTTCAGCTTGTTAAGTAATGATGCGTAGTATGCTCGTGTAATGCTTTTACTTTTGAGGATAATCGATTAAAGTAGCACTATGACTATACCAAAAAAAGTCGCCATCACTTTCCCAGTCGAAAAAAAATAGTTTTTGCATTTCTTGGAGCTAGTTCCACTTTACAGTCCACTGTCTGAATTGTATTTTTGTTTCGGATGCATAACGGTGTATCAAAGTTTCATCTATAGTAATTAATCGGCGACAAAACTCGGATTTATTGCGCCAACAGAGCGTTGGAAATGTTCATTCGAACATGTTTTTGGTCTAACGTGAGCAAACCCGGCATCCCAACCCGCGGGCAGCTTTCTTATGTTTAAATGTTGATTTAATATGTGACAAACACGTTCTTTGGACATGCGCATAGCCTCTACTATGTCTCTCAGTTTAACTCGGTGGGCGTCCAGAAACATTTAGTGAAATTTGGCGATGTTTTCGTATATAGTTGCAGTTTTTGAATGCCCGAATGTTCATCGTCTCCCAAGCTCTTACGGCCACGTTTAAATTCAGCCGCCCTAAATTTCACTGTAGTAAATGAAGATGCGGAGTCCCTACACAGAATGCAAACCATCTTTGATCTGTGTAGGAGTACGGTCTTTCAAAAAAATATTTAATGACAGCTGGATACTCGATTTTGTCCATTTTCATAAAAACACTCATATCAACTCACTCAAAAGAGTGTTACATAACAACTGAGCGTCCAACATGGCTGAAACTTTGGTGAGTAACTGTCAACAGCTGGATAACGAAATTCACTAGCTTTTAAGAGTGCTGCCATCTTCATGTTGAGGTCGGAAACTTATCAGAGCACTCTAGTAGTAAGTAAGGGTAAGATAACGTTCCAGCCAAATAATTAAACTTCAGATTTCGCCTAAAATGCATGTTTCTAGAGTATCCGGATAAAAGAAAAAGCATTTTTGGATAAATGTGAGATTGTCTAACACAAAACTGAGAACTAAAAGTAATAAAAACTTTGTAATCAAGCTCATCTTTAAAGATTTTCTAGGAAATGCTCTGCACCAAACCGGAATACTTTTGGAACACTTTGAGGTTTAAAAAACGTTTAATTAAAATACTATAAATTTGACATTTTTATGCCAAATTAAGTGTGCACGTCTCCAATGTTTGGGAAATGCTCTATTACCTTTACAAATGAAAGTGTCACGGCAACGGGCATAAAAGTTTCGGTGCAAATAGGTAACAGACGGATAGTGTTTCACGGTAATAAAGAGCCTGCATAAGCAGTTAAGGATAGCGTGAGATAAAAGTCTGCCGACACAAACAAACTGAGATAAATTGAAATTTCTGGTGACGACTTGGTTGATAGAGATTATTTGGTTTCTTTATTGTTCCGGAAATATCTAGAATTTATCAATGAGGTATTTAAGAGGTATTTAATAACAGTCCTAAGCAGTAAACAGCTGTAGAGTGTTGTTGTAACGAGAGCTGATTTATATCTACATCGACCTTGGTAGACTGTGTTTGTAACGTAATGTTGTTACGTGAGAATTGAACAGTATTTCTACGGAAATAAAAAACATTTGGAATAACTCCAACTTGATCTATTAATTCTACGAACCCACGAGGTCACTATATGATAATACTAGTTTAGGTTTAATTGGGTGCGAAAAGATGTACTTTCGTGGAAATATTGGGAAAGAATTTCTACATGCAATGCAATATTTTACTTAAGTAGTAAGGTAAACAATTGGACATCAGTAGCTTAAGGATGGTTAAAATATTGACGGGCGGTGATATTTTGAGCGATGTGAATACCGGAGGGTGAAACAGTGGAAAGAACAAAAGGGTGGTGGTGATATGTGCAAGGCGAGTACCCTACAGGTGAGGGGAGATGGTGTAATCGTGTTTTCCAGCCGACGATTCCATTGTACTCGGCGCTAGCGTACTGAAGACGGCATCTGGCTTTGACACTAGAAGTGTGAAGGATGTGGAATGCATTGCAGCAATACGTTCGCTCTCCACCGGGGGAAAAAGGGCACATCTCTTTATGGACTGCTTCTATAGACAGTGTCTTCACTGAACTTAAAGCTAATAGTTTCGCGAGAGGCTTTCCTTATCGTATACTATGTGCTGAATACAGGCTGTTCATAAGGTGTACAAACTCATATTTTACGAGGGCTATTCCATAAAGAATGATCATAATTTTTTTACGCACTGAAATTTAATCTTATTATACTCCATTAGCTTTATATGAAACAAACCCGCCATAGTGAGAACCAACTGTGAGAACCAGGCAACTTCAGATATGTTCAGTATCACCTACCGCTGCAATGGAGGTAACACGCGAGGAAAAATATGCGGCTTTGAAATTCTACTTTCAACCCAACAAATCTTCAGTTGAGGCCAATACAATGATACAGGAGACTTATGGAGAGTCTGTTCTTCCCTACAGTACAGCTCGTAGGTGGTTTAAAATGTTTAAAGAGGGGAGAAAATGAGTTTCAAAAGATGGACCCGTTGCACCAGATACTGCTCTTACGGAAGAAAACATCAACACCGCTGCTGTCATTGTGAGAGAGGATCGACGAATTACCTTAAGATCACTTTCTGAAATACTTAACATTTCATTGGGTGCCATCCACACGTTGGTGACAGAAACATTACACATGAGACGTGTTTGGGCGCGATGGGTTCCAAGACTGCTGATTCCCGAACAAAAGGACATTCGCATGCAGACTTGCATGCAGTTAAAGTTGATGTTAGAGGAAGATCCGGAGTTTCTTTCAAACGCAATCACTGCTGATGAAACTTGGCTACACCATTTTGATCCTGAGAGCAAACAGCAAAGCTCAGTGTGGAAATCTCCTTCATCACCAACCCCCAAAAAGCAGAAGTGGTTGCTTTTGCTGGGAAAGCTATGGTCATCTCACTCTTCTTCTTTTGTTTTTGTTGTAATTTCACGTCCTCCAACGTTAAGTATTATCGGACGGTGAATGAGGTGGGTGATATGATGTTGAAATGTGTCCAGGGTCCAATCTACCCGACATTCGTCTTTAAGGATAAGGGAAAACCCCGGAAAACACCTTATTCAAGTAGCTCACCCTGACCAAGATTCGAACTTGGGACCTCTTGAACGTGAGGCAGACACGCTACAATCTACACTACCGAGGCGGGCATCTCATTCTTTGATATTCATGGAATGGTTTATCAGCATGCTGTACCTGCACACGTCAGTGGCTGTACAATATTACAGGGATGTTCTGAAAACATTGCAAGTCATTTCAGGCGCAAAGGACCACATTTCCACGAAGCAGGCTGGATGCTGCACCACGATAATGCGCGGCCGCATATTGCTAATGTTCTTCTTGCTGAATATCTTGCAAAAAATCAACGTGAAGTGCATCCCTCACCCTTCCTATAGTCCGGATTTAGCTGCATGTGACTTTTTTCTATTCCCAAACTTGAAGAAACACCTTAGTGGGAGACATTACCATCATCAGAAACAGTAGTGAAATCTGCGGAGGCGATTTTGAAGGATCTCTCAAAAATGGTTTCCAGCATGTCTTTGAAGACTGGCAGAAACGCTGGGATAAGTGCATGGAATTCAGGGGAGAAACTTCTGAGAAGGACCATCAAAATTATGAGGATGAGTAAAGGTACTTTGTCAAAACAATTGTGATCATTTTTGTTGAACATCCCTCCTATTATTTTATTCATTTATACTGAACGTCTATGAATGTCTTTACAGCGAGACCCAAAAACATCTGAACAGGTTACGCGGTGTTTTGCCTGTCCGCTTGCTCGGCGCCCGTTGCCGTCTGCACTATCATAGAAAGCCGCCGATGAAACCTTATAATAATTTTTAAAACTTCATTGAAGGACTTACTTGTTTATGCTATTAAAGAAGGTGCTGAAACTGGCCACCTGTCGGAAACTATCCATCACTCGCGTAGTTCACGTTAAGAAATGCTGACATTTCTCCATTAGCAGAGAAAGCAGTTAAAGCCCCAATTATTTTCGAATCAACACTTGACTGTGAATCAAATTTTGCCACTCCCCATTTTGTAGAGAATTGAAGAGACAGGGAACGTAATTTTGGCTCTTTTCATCAAGTCTGCAACTGCACATATGGCAAATCAATGCATTTCAGGACAAAATTATTATAACTAGCTCGCGAACAAAATGCTGTTGGAGGCGTGGCTTACCAACACTGGAGTTCTCCAGCTTTCCCCCTCTACCGTCATTTAAGATTGCCTCTCCTCCATCGCGCGGGCTGCACTGGTCATGTGTTTCACTGTAACATTCTCTTTGTATTTTCTGCCGAATCACTCCGTTGTTCCTCAGGGTTTAAAGAAACTTTGATTTGATCTATTTGTTGATCGATTCTGAGGTCATTATTTTCTGTAAACTTTGAAAATCAAAACATCATTAAAATACACTCGTTTGTGTGTTTTACACGCTGTCGCATGCAGGAAAGGAGGGGTGGGAATCACGTGATGCTTGGATGGCGAGAAGGGGATAAGGCTCTCCTCGTGCATGCGCGTACCGACCGCAGTTTGTTTGCGGTGTACCCTCGTCCCCCAACCTAACCCTCTACAATTTCTGTCTCTGGAATAACTTAAAGAATGAAGTATACAAGAGAAACACAGACACTTTGGAAGAAATTAAATAAAATATCCGCCAGGAAACTGCCAGCACTTCACAATGTGAACTATGGCAAGTGATAGAAGTGCCAAACGTGCATGGGCATCGGCAGTGGACAGATACGGTATCCTTTAAAAATACTTTAGTGATGAACTTCATATCCGCTTTTCTGTGATAGCGACAGTCGGCAACGAGTGCCCAGGACGCGGGCAGGCAAGACACCCTCAGCCGGATCGGTGGTTTGTGGATCTCTCGGTATCAGGTATCTCTCGGTATCATCATCACAGACAGGACAAGGGCTCCTAATTACAGGCAATTTACTAAGGGTACATCGGTTCAACTTTCCTGTAATACATTATTAATATTTCTTTCCACTCATCATTGAAGATACCGCGCCCTTTCCCCTTTCAGTGTCATTGGTGTCTTCCAATATTTCTTCTAAGTTTGTGGCATACTTTCAATTTTTTCTGCCTTGCGTAGCTCTGCATCTGTGGCACCCGCATTGTCACAGCGTATATTCACCTTTTGGATCCATTCTAAGCACGTGGCGTCCCCAGCTTCACGAGAAATTATTGCTGCTTCCGCTGCATTCTTCAGCTCCGTTATCCTCCGAAAGTCAGTGGTCCTTATACTGTCTCTGCACCTATTGTTGAGTAGTTTCACTCCATTTTCCTGTGACAAACCTGTAGCGTGTTTATTTATTTCTTGGTTAGTGGCCATATCTGCGATTCCTCTCTTACCACCGGTACTATAGACATCTCCATTATATCCTTCATTTTCATGGTAATAGATTTGTCTGATAATAAAGAATTTAGGCTACAATATTTCTTCCAAGCTTATGCTATTTGTCCTTTCAGTTTCTTTTAAATTCTGATTACTAAACAAGGCCATTTGCACTTTTGACACAACATTTTGTTACGGCCACGCCGTGACTGAGTGCTTAGACGACTCAACGCTCACAAAGACTACCCAGGGTTCAATCCCAGGTGACTGAAATTTGATATTTGTGATGGACAGCGGCGCTGGGGCGTGTTTTCTTCGGCATCTCCAGCTTCCCTCGATATCTCATTCTACCGCTACTCCATCTTCATTTCATGTATCATCAGTATCACCACCTGCGGTGCCGCTGCAGTAAAACCGGATGTTGAACACTACACGCACCACTTTGTTCCCTTTGTGGCATACTTTAATGTGTTTTTCTTATCCCCACTCCATTTTAAATTCATGTTATTCATCAGTGTTGTTTTCCTTGAAACAGCTTGTAAATTCTTGCGAGTCAATATCGTGCACTCTTACTGAATGAAACAAAGGTATGCTTCTCCGATGTTTCTACCATCTATACTGTAATGTTACACCAATATTTCCTATATGTTATGTACCAATGTTTCTTTTCTTATTTTCTCCCGTAGTTTACAGCTACTCCATCAGCTATGGGATATCTTCTTGGTTGAGTTCACCGGAACTTCCCTTGCTAGTGGTTCAAGATTTTCTTGCAAAATTGCAGTTTTTTGCAACTTCCATAGGGTTTCCATGTTGTGATTTTTGCATTGCTTATACGACCAGGTGTAGTGAAGTCTTAATTATCACCCTTTGAAACATGTGGTAGAGAGTGTGTGTTGATATGTGCTTATTTTCTCCACGTAGTCACCATCCAGGTATACATATTTTCCCAAGGTTTCTTGACCTTCGGAACACCTTGATTGTAGTAGTCTGCAGAATTCGCTTTAAAGCACTCATTCACTTCATTAATAACGTCATTTGTGTTGTCAAATCAATGACCATTCAACGGAGTCTTCATTTCCGAGGCCACGAAAGTCACGGCGGAAGTTCTAAGGTCTCAAAACCACATTCCCTTGCTTTGTCAACTGCAACTTGAGATGAATGAGCTGGTGCATTGTCAGACAGAAGACGAATACCTTTGGAGAGCAAACCGCGTCGTTTCTTAATCAGAGCTGTTCGTAATTTGTCTAGAAGATTGCAGTAGCATCTGCCAGTAATTGCTTCACCCTTGGCAAGATAACCTGTAAGGTTGACTCCACGACAGTCCCACAAAACTGAAAGCATGACATTCCCAGCTGACTTTTGCAACTTGGCCTTTTTGGGAGTGGGGAGAATCGACATGTTTCCATTCCATGCTCATGGTTTTTGTCTCTGGATCATACTAATAGATCCAGGATTCATCCATGGCTACCGGACGATCAAAGAACATCTTCATCCTCTTCCAACAGCATCAACATCTGTCTTGAAAGGTTACGCCGTGTTTGCTTTTAGAAAGGGGTTAGCAAAAGTGGAACCCATCATGCGGACATCTTAGACATGTGCAGTTCGTCATGAGTAATTTTCCACACACTATCATAACTAAGATGTGTCTCATTCATGACCATTTGGATGGTTCCTCGTCTGTCTTCCAGTATTAAACTCTCCACTTTCTTCACTGTGACAGCATGGTCTGTCATTGACGGTCTGACAGTTCTTGGCTCATCTGTCAGGGATATCTGACCAATTTGAAAATTCGTTGTCCACCTCACAATGGTGCCATACGATGGGCAATCATTTCCATTAACAGTCATCATCTCATCATGGATTTCCCGAGCAGTTTTTCCCTTCAAATGCAGGAACTTGATCATACTACCAGCACTCACCGTAAAAGCACAAAAGGAAACTACCAACATTATGTCTTGAGGGACCAATCATGACACTGAAAAATGTTCATCACACTAGAATTAAAACTACCTGTGATATTTAAGACTTTACAACAGCCCCTCGTACACATGGAAGCTACTTATAATTATTTATCAATCTATCATATCATTACATTATTTTACAAGTTAATAATTTCGGCAACTTAATGAATTGGCTCTTAGTACAGTGACACAAATATTGTACACTTTCTTTAAGCATATCAAAACAACTATGAAGGAAGACACGTGCATTATGTTCCCCAATGCGTTTATATATGGTTACGTAAACATCCTGTGCCCACTGTTGAAGTGCTAACAAAGCAATCAACAATAGTCATTGTTCTACAAGAGAAGGGGCAGAATTAGTATTTAAAATTTATGTAAAGAAATTCATATCATGGTCTTCCTCAGAAAGAAATGTGGTACTGAAATTTGATAATATTTCCTTTGGTGTCCACTGATTAAAAGGTGTTACTTCGCTTTTGAGGTGCCCAATTTACCTTTCAAATGAGACTTTTGACAAGCTCCGTACATTTAGTAATATTAAGGCACCTCGAGCTTTTCACTGCACAAAGGGAATGAACAATTTGACTTTCATTTGTTCAGCCATGGTTGAAAGACTGTTTCTCATTGCAATGTAGTGTACATCTTCATAGCTACTCAGTATACATAAGTACTCAGGTTTATATATCACGTCCAATTTACAGTGAACTTAAGCACAGATTCTGCATAAACTCAAAGAATGAATTATTGTGCATATTCCAAAATGTTGCAATTTAAAACTTTAGGCTTCATTTATTAGTCTTTACCTTGTTGCTACCTTGGCTTATATGACACCCTGGTCTTCTGCTCTGCCAGGTAATTCTTAACCTCCATGCCTCCATGGAGGCACATTTCCCCCCCTCGTCATCCTTTCTTATATTCATTACGTTTCTTGCCCATTTTTCTTTTACTTTCTATAAGAGCTCACCAATATATCCCTTCTTTTCTTCCCTTCCCATTAACATTTTTATAGCTACTATCCTCTTCTCTACTTTCTCCCATTTTTCCTCCCAAACCTTTTATCTGCACATTGCAACCTCCTCGCATTCTTCTACATAGTGTTCTATGCTTTGTTTCCCCCCACACTATTCACAAATTCCCTTTGCCCTACCTCTTAACCCTCTTAAAAATATTGTTCCTGTTCTCATCCAAGCTAACCCTTCTCTCTTGCCTATTGCAGTAATCTTCATCCCCAATTTATTTTTATTTGTTTGTAAATTTGTAATGACTTCATATTTTCTAGACTTCCCATACTTCCTGCCTTCTATTTGAGTTCTCTAATCATTTTTGCTGTCTCATATATAAGTTCGTAATTTCCCCTTCTTCTTTGACCAAACACCTATACCAAAATTTTATTATTCTTTCCATTATCATCCCATTTCTTCTTGCCTTTGCCAATTCTACTAAAGCTACTTCCCTAGGTGCTGATCTTGCTAAGCCTTGTAGCTGTTTACAAAACCTTCTGTAGTTTTGGTCCACCGTTTTGTTAATGGAAGCGTACACTAAGGCAAGCATTGAGGACAGTACTCTCACAGTGATAAGCTATTCTTCAAATAGAAAGAACTACAAACGGAAAGCTGCTTCTCCTAATGTGTGTGTGCTAAAAGCTACTGTAGAAAGAGCAGAATACCACTCAGTTCACACCTTCGGAGTACGGGTACAGGTAAAGCGTAGACAGAGCCCGCCGTGGCCGAGTGTTTAGATTGCTTTACTCCCACAGAGGTGGCCCGGGCTCAACATGGTGCAGGGGTGAATTTCCCGGATCTCCTGGTTCCTGTGATTTCATTCCACCTATTACTCCACTAGCTTTCATTTCATTATTTGGTCCTCATTCTGACATATAATTCTCTCATTGTCATAGCAGACATCCGGCTGTGCACCCATCCTGGGTTCTCTATATGATACAGAGTTTCTCTTCCTCAACTTGACATCTAAAGGCATTAAAGAAGAATTAAAGTACTCTAACATCACTATAGTGGTAAAACAAGGGAAGTTGAAGAACCAAATCGTAGACAACCGAGGATAATTCGTGTACTGCAACCTACAGACTTCTTGTGGCTAACACCGTTAGGAGGAAGGGATGAAGTGGCGTAACGGCAGGAGGCTACAGGGTAACAGGACACAAACTCGCGGAAGTCTCTAAAATTACTGTAAGTTTTGCAATGTATTTCATATCTTTCCTTTTATAATCCATTGGAAATACAATATCAATCTTAAAACTATAAAATCCATACTGGAAAACGCCATATATTCCTAAATCCTGAAAATCCTACAGTGTTGCAAGACACTGAACAATAAGCCAGTCCCCATACACCTAACCCTATGTTTTTGTGTATTGGAGGCCCTCTACTGCTTTTTAGACATGTTTCCATATCACCTATCTTAGCCTACATATTTTTGGAAATAATTAGACGTGTGGAAGGTTGGAATGAGTAGAGCCAGACTAAAACTTCAATGCCATAGTCGGGATTTGAACCACGAATGTCCCACTCTCCGTTTCTCTAAGCCTGTGAGCTACGCCCACCTTGGTAGCGTTGTGGTAGTGTCTGCCTCACGTTCAAGAGGTCCCGAGTTCGAATCTCGGTCAGGGTGATTTAACTGGATAAGGTTTTTTCCGGGGTTTTCCCTCATCCTGAAAGACGAATGTCGGGTATCTCTAAGCTCCATGGACCCTGGGCTCATCTGAGCATCATTTCGTCCATTCCATTCATCGTCCGATATGACTTAACGTTCGAGAACGTAAATTACAAAAAAAAAAAAAAAAAAAAAAAAAAAAATATCTGAGCTACTATGGCCAACATGCCGACATGACATTAAATTCTCCAACTGACTCATATTTCCCGGTAATCCACTAAGGGTTCTCATATGCTATAAGACACGCACCTTTTTGTGGCGAATTACAATGCTGTAAGTACTTAAGTCCAAGGCGTCATAGTTAAACCGCTATGTTTTTTATTTCAGGTAAATTGATGGAAATAATCATTTCTTCCACACTAGCCGTGTGTAAACTAACGTTTGAATGAGTAGAGCCATACTGGAAAATTCAATGCCATAGTCGAGATTTGACCCACGGATCCCCTGCTCTCCGTGCAGTTGCTCTAACCCACTGTGCTACTATGGCCAACATGACATGGCATCTTTTTCTTAATTGTTCTTAGCCATTTCCCTTTAACTTTCCCAAAATAATTCCCAATACTTCTTCTGGTCTTTTCCCATTTTATTGACAAAATTTTTCTAATTACTTCCCCTCTCTCCCAAAATAAAGTACTGAGAGTTCTTCATATCGGCGTAAGCATCCTCCAAAACTTCAGGTCCGACGTTGAAATGCGTCTTCCAAATGAAAACACCGACTACACAAGTTCGAGGACATTTACAGTTAGCTAGCGTCCGCGCCATGTACCCATTCATCACGAGCCTGAAAGACAAGCCAATGGGATCAGAGGAAGTGATGGAATAGAGATTGTGGTAATAAAGTTTAGTACCACACCATTTATCTAAGTGTCAAGGGCAAACTACAAGGACTGTATCAGGATCTTCTGGATCAAGTCACACGCGTTACCATAGCACCACCTTGTTCAGTTTGGGAGAGGTGTAACATTTGTTTTGGTTTGGACCCCTAGTATTGAAAAATATTTAAATATGTGGTTTAGGAATCAATATGTAATGTTAGAACAAGCAAGAAAAATTGTTGAAGTTCAGTAGGTCATAAGATGACGCTACATGTAAATGAAATTATTAATTTTTTTATTTTATTTATTTGATGAGAAATGATAATGGAGATGAAACAGAGGGTTGGGAAGCTCGGGTGGATATAATTAACCCACTGAGCATTCGCCTGATGACCCCAGGAAAACCCCGAAGAAACTCACGTGTCAAGTAAGCCAGACACGAAAATTGAACCGAGCCTCGCTAATGCAGGACACAGACGAAACCGTGCATTGTATGTTTCAAATGGGAAGAGTTCTTGCCTATAGCAAATCACCTACGCTAAATCCTTCAGCTTTGCCACCTCGTTACTCCCACTATTTTTATATTTCCCCCTCTCTCTCGCATACTTGCGAGTGTTCTTGGTGGTAGACATAAGGAAATGCAAACTGAATTTTCCAAAGTTTTATAATAATGCAGTTGATGAAATCACAAATGCAACAGCGGTGCAGCCGTATAGGTGTGAGTGTTACTCAAGTTAAGAGATAATTCGTCATTGTCATTGTCTTCATCGTCTTGAGTACTGCAAACTTATGATGATAGGTTCCAAAATCTCGTAACGAGCTATTTCTTTCCAAAAGTCCTCGTCTTGTAGTTTATCTGATGTCTCAGGCAGTTTTCCCATTCTTGTTGTGTTCTTTGTGAATAAGTCGTTCAACATCAGTCAGTTTAAAAGTTTTATTTCTGTTTGCAGCATAATTTGAGCCCTCATTAACTCAATTGGATTGTTCTTGGCAGTAGTAAAGGGGGAAGGTGGATCGTGCATCATTGATTCAGCTGATACACTTTTTCATGGAATAATAATGCTTTGAACTCTTAGAGTAAACAGAGATTACGAATAATTCATAAATAAAGATATAATGTGACCAGACACGTTCTGCCAGACTAGCTAGAAGTGTATTGTTTCATCTCATCGAATTTAACAAACACCTTTGCTTATTCGAAGTACATATTTCTTTTATCACGTCATGTCAAATGTTGACGTTTTAGTTCTGAGTAATTTCAAACTTACGTTTAGGCCTACATGCTCACCAATAATGCTATTCATTTTAGTGCTTACGTCGCAATGCATTGCTATACGAGGCGTGTTCGTAAAATAAGTTCCCCAAGACGCTGAAGTCCTAAGGAACGCTATTACGCGATATCCGGCAACACTGGCGTGTAGCTTGGTTTCACTCCTTCAAATCCCCAGCACAACGAATCCGCTCCAACCATTAGTCTTGGCTGGGCAGCCATTTGCGATGGAGCTTCCTATCACTTCTGCCACCAAATGCGACTTGCGTGCAGTGATCCACTTTTGTCTGCCAAGGGAACTACAATGTACGGACGTCAAAAACGTGGGAGAGTGGGGCAGAGATTTCAAAGACGGACGTAGAGACATCCATGACGAACAGCGTGTGATTTGGCCTTCGGTTTCAGCCGAAACAATTACAAAAGTGGAGCAAGAAATGCTTAAAGATCGGAGTGTGACAGTTCCCAAGCTACAGTCGCCCTGCAGTCAATAAGACTACGATTGACAACATTTTGACCGAACATTTGCATTATCGCAAGACTGATCTCCTGGCCCAGTTCGGATGGGATATCCTCACACATTCTCCCTACAGTCCAGGTTTAGCGCCTAGTGATTATCATCTGTTTCTTGAGTTGAAGTCACACCTGCGTGGAACACATTTCCAGACCGACGATGATTTGAAAAACCAGATTGAGCGCTACTTTGCGCAGCTTGGCAGGAGAGTGCTATGACAAGGGTATATAAAAACTGCCACAGTGCATGCAGAAGTGCATCGATCGCAATGGTGATTACGTTGAAAAACAGCTGTTAGTTCCGCCTTTCCATCAATGTAATATTCATTGCCAGGAAACATGTTTTCTATATTAAATAACATTGGAGAACTTATTTTACTGATACGCCTCGTAATATAATGCTATCTATTTATTTGAATTAGGCAAACTATTTGAGCTAAATATATGGGGATTTTACGGTTATGTTAAATACATTACTCTCTCCTTCCTCGAGAATCAGTTTTTGCAAAATCTGAAATTTTGTCTTAGCGCAAATAGTATTTATTAGAGATTGATTAGTTTGGCGTTAGTCCCACTACTTATGGGGAATGACATACGACAACACCACAGGAATCCGATTGGTTGCCCACCTAGCAGCGCTCAAGGACAAATATCATCGCATTTGAAACCCAAGTAGACCATCCCGCTCGTCTTATTTTGATACTATAAGTCACTCAACAGAGGGAAGAGCACACCTGCAATGTTTCCTGTCAGTTTTGTACCAAATTTCAGAGGTACTTAAGTCCATCATGTGCCTATGACTACGATCAACAATGCCTTTATACGGCGCGGATGATAATCACCACAGAAACGAACCCTTATCCACAAAACTCGACCGCAGCTACCTCAAATGGAAATTTCTTACACCTCAACCCTTCTGGATTACGATGTGGTTCCTGGGAACATAATCCTAAGTTAATGCCCTGAGTAACCACAGCATATGCGTTCTTCCAGTTGCCAGTTTTCATCTCCTGTGTGTGCTCTCACTGGGTCAGTAGAAGCAGTCTTTCGTGCACGTACGCACACTATACCGTGTGAAAATATATTGGTGTAAAGCCAATTTCAAAAGATTAATACAACTATCCACTCTTCTCTTAATATTTCCACTCAAACTTACTCTTCCATCTAAATTCATATTAATCTATACAAACATTTATATATATACACCTTCCTGAAAGTATAGAGTGGGTAAAATAACTTTATGCAATTGCAAAATCTTTAAGTGCTTCTCTTTATGTGACGAATATAAATACATCGTTCTTTCCATAACCTGGAGAGCAAACATAATCATTTCCCCTTTGAGAAAGATATGACCTTTGCAACATTTAAACAAAAAACAAGAATATCCCGGGAAATGTACTTCTTGTGCGCCAAAATTTTGATTATATCTCATGCTTTACAACTTATACAAGTTTTCAAATACATATACTATTCTGGAGTAAGAAAAAAATTATTCGAACTTTTTAAATTTACGTGCTCTACCGAAAAGTAACATAGAGCGATAAATGGAATGGGCGAAATGTCGAAATTATGTTAAAATATGGGTCCATGGACATTGGAGTTACCAGACATTCATCTTTCACGATAAGGGAGAATTCCAACGATAAATCATATCAGACGATGAATAAAATGACGTTCAAATGAGTACAGGGTACACAGAGCTTAAAATTAACAGATATTCATCTTTCAGGATGTTCAAATGAGTGCAGGGTACATAGACCTTAGAGTTACCAGACATTCATCTTTCAGGATAAGGGAAAACCTCTAGCGTTAACTCATAACGGACGATGAAGGAAATTTTGTTCAAGTGAGTACAGGGTTCATAGAGCTTAGATTTACTTGACATTCATATTTCAGTATGAGAGAAAACCTCCAGCGTTAAGTCATGCCGGACCATGAATGAAAAGCTGTTCAAATGAGTACAGGTTCCATAGAGCTTAGTTACCATTCATATTTCAGGATACGGGAGAACCTCCAACGGTAAGTCACAACGGTCGATGAAAGAAATGATGTTCAAATAAGTACAGTGTACACAGAGCTTAGTTCAGCCATTCATCCTTCAGGATAAGGAAAAACCTAAGTTATATAGGACGATGAATGAAATGATGTTAAAATGAGTTCAGGGTTTATAGAGCATAGAGTTACAAGATATTCACCTTTCAGGATAAGGTAAAGTTCCAACGTTAAGTCATATCAGACGATGAATGAAATGATATTCAAATGAGTACAGTGTACATATAGCTTAGAGTTACCAGACATTTTATCTTTCAGATAAGAGGCAGCCCCCAAAAGATCATATCCAGATAACTGATTCTGATCATGTAAGAGAACGGAATTTCAAAAACATCACATAGCGAACAGCTTTTCAAGGATCTTACTCTCGCTTAAGATGGACTGCATTCCTATATGTCCTTATATACAAGAAAATGTGTACTAAGATATTTGCTCCTAATATTTAAAAGATCAGCAAAACTTGCACATGAATGAAACAAGTTAGGTGTAACATAACACAGGTTTTCAGAGTCAGCAGTGTACACAGAGTAAAACCGATATGACTACGATGAACATACAACAAGAGAAGAAATAATATAGTTTCAACAAGATACTGCTACTGCCCATAGAGGAATCTATGAATATACATAATTGGAAACGTGTTTGAACGTAATGACTAGTGCTTGTACATAGCGCTCTTGCTCCACCAATCTAAGTGTGTGATTTTTACTTGTGGTGTAACTGACAAATCCTCATAAATTTGAAGAACTAAAATAAAATATTAGAAATGAAATGGGAAACCTTACAATGGCCTAACTTAATTAAAATATGTTCTTCTAAAATGCTCAAAATGTCCAGCATCTTCTATAAGGTAAAGTCGTTACACATTACGCACGGAGTTTATATAGGAGTAAAGCCGGCTGTGGCACACCTAATCTCACACAGGCGAAATGATTTGCGCCCGTTAGGTTTTAAATGAAGTTCCTTGTCTCCACTGTATTTCCTGCCACAGCAACAAGACAAACTGAAGGGATTATTTTTGTTACAGATGGAGCTTGTCTGCGCCTCAACGAGGTCCGGATTCCGATGCACACGGTTCGAGACCAGAATGCCAAACTGGAGTGTCACTTCGATCTCGAAGGCGAGGCACTATACTCTGTCAAATGGTACAAGGACGGCAACGAGTTCTTCCGGTATGTTCCACGTGATCAACCGCCTGCTCAGATCTTCCCACTGCCTGGCGTCACCGTCGATGTAAGTTGACTACTCATATTATTACTTATCACAAGTTAAAGATGAAGAATCTTTTTTAAAATAAATTTACCTTATTGTTTTAGTTTATTGAATCCGAATGTGAGAATAAAAAAGCTGTATCGGCCACCATTTATTTACAATACACAATTCACAATTGGAGTATGCAGCTAACCTGTAGGAATATCTAAATGTATCAATAAATATGTAACTTTTAGCCTATATAAAATTAACCTAGCTCTTACAAACAATTATTCCTCTATCTTCTTCATGTTAATCGAGATAAACATTATCTTACTGTTAATTTTTCTTGTAGCTACAAGAGAATATGTCACTACATAAGACCCTATGTGATAGTCACTTTTTATCACCGGGTTGCTATTCTATTTTTGTATGGCCAGAAAATAAACGAAAGAATAACAATTTCTTATTCACGAAAGGGACAATTATTTGGAAATTAAAATCAATGTCACGGATTACATCACAAATGGTTCACTCAAAAAAAGGAGAGAGAGAGAGAGAGAGAGAGAGAGAGAGAGAGAGAGGGAGGGAGAGAGAATGGACTTTTCATAAATTGTAGATTTTAACAGATCTACAATTTTAGTCAGTTAGAGCTAGTCCATTACTTATAATTTACCAAAGACATGAATAATGCAGAGAAATTCCCAGAAAAATTAAGAAATACATTTTATTTAACACAAAAATGTTCTAAACCTGTACTTTAATCAAAATTCGTTAGACCTATGAGGGCTGTTCAATAAAGAATGACCATAATTTTTTTGCGGTCATAATTTTTCGTACTAAAATTCAAACTTTTTATATTCTGTTAGCTTAATGTGAAACAAACATGCCGTAGTAGTTTCATTGTTGGTATTCCTGGTTCCCGCCTGTGAGAACCAGACAAGTTCAGACATGTTCAGTATCCCCTACCGCTACAATGGAGGTAACGTGCAGTTAAATTTGACGTTAGAGGAAGATCCGGAGTTTCTTTCAAACGTAATCAGTGCTGATGAAACTTGACTACATCATTTTGATCCTGAGAGAAAACAACAAAGCTCAGTGTGGAAATATCCATTATCACCAACCCCCAAAAGAGCAAAAGTGTTTGCTTCTGCTGGGTAAGATGTGGTCATCTCATTCTTTGACAATCATGGAATTGTTTATCAGCATGTTGTACCTGCACACACATCAGTAACTGGACAATACTACAGGGATGTCCTGAAAACTTTGCATGTTCATATCTGACGCAAAAGAGGACATTTCCGTGAAGCAGGCTGGATGCTGCGCCACGATAATGCGCGGCCGCATATTGACAACGTTGTTGCTGAATATCTTGCAAGAATCAACGTGAAGTGTATCCCTCACCCTCCCTATAGTCCGGATTTAGCCCCATGTGACCTTTTCTGTTCCCTAACTTGAAGAAACGCCTTCCTGGGAGGCATTATCCATCTTCAGAAGCAGTGGTGAAGGCTGCGGAGGCGGTTTTGAAGGATCTCTCAAAAATGGTTTCCAGTATGCTTTCGAAGACTGGCAGAAATGCTGCGACAAGTGCAACGCATTCACGGGAGACTATTTTGAAAGGTATTATAAAAATTGTGTATGAGCAAATGTACGTTGTCAAAAAAATTGTGATCATTCTTTGTTGAACGGCCCTCGTAATTTTGGGAAAATCAAAGCTTTCGAAAACAGTTGCATGTAAAGGGAAGTTTAGGAGGAGGGTTGCCTTGAAGGTCTTAGTTTTGTATCCCTGAAATATCTTGAACTTAATAAAAAATTGCACAGATCTTTTTCGTAAATGTTATTGGATTCAGATAGTCTGGAAGCATGCATTTAAGGTGAAATCTCGCTATACTTCCACTTCTTGTAGAGAAAATAAATATAATAAAAGGAAAACAGTTATTTATGTATATAAGTACTGATTCAACATTCACCTCTACGCCTCATAATGTTTGTTTTACATATTCCAATAACGTGCCTCCTGCAGAAACATTGAGTATTAAAGCGGATGTTGTTTCACACAAACACCGGCTTCTTTATAAGCCCCAGGCTTTTTATTACTCCTCCATTTATTATAAAAATAACTGAGGCGATATTGTTCCTAAAGGAAATAAGCAGCCATTGAATTTGCTTAGGAAAACTTCCAATGCAAATATTCATAAACGCCGCACTAGAAGCCTGACACCGAATCATTGAGTGGAAGCACAAATCTCGTTATAAGGAAGTTATAACTGGGCGAAGTAAAACTTGGAGTGTAGTAATTTTTGCAGACGGTATAGTACTAATTACTTACAGAGGACTGGCTACGAAAAGCAATTTTTCACATAAATAACATAGTTAAAAATATAACATAATTCCAAAATCTAAAGCTAATGTAATAGCGGTCCATGCTCTTTATTTTCGTAGAAACACACTTTGGTCAACCCCTACAGTAGCAGAATTACGTCACATACACAATACAACTTGGAAGGTCATCGACCTCAAATTTCACACAGCTGCTCACGCACACGAATTCAATTAAGAACTTTCCCCCAGTGGCGGACGGCGGCTCCTTTTATAGCTTACTCACTATTCCATAAATTTGTGGAATGTTCTGAAACAATCAGGACGGCGTTAGAAGAAAGATCAATTCTCCAGAAATCCGTCTCTTCCCCCCCCCCCCCACGTTTCGGCAAAAATTCATCTCTGCACTGTACTGTCCGTCTCTTTGAACTCGTCCCTGCCCCACCTCGCCAAAACAATGCGTTCGCGATAGTTATGTGCACAGCTTCTACTCCCATTAGTCCTGGACCCGTAGGATCAAGGACCTGGGCCTCCTTTTACCCGGGAGCGATGGATACTCCGGGGCTTTTTCTATAGGGCAATACCTGATTTCTTAAAAATCTCCCCCCCCCCGCTGAGCACAACGTCAAGAGGGGATGGAAGTGGATACGCCACTTATACGCGTTAACTCCGCAGGGAAGACTACCGAAAACCTCGGTGGGGTCACCTGGTGATCTAGCACACCTTGTACTAGCTCTGCAGGCTATTACCCGGGACTTATTAGACAAACCTCTACCCCTTCCGGGCGGCCGTAGCCTGGCCGGAGGTACCCAATTCCCCGTGGGTGTCGGGAACACACTGCCCCCTCGAGTCCAACCCAATCCGAACAACTCCCCGGCGGGAGGGGCTCGGCAGTACGGCCCGAGGTTCCTCTAGTAACGTCAGAGGTACCACGAGTGCTAAGGTTCCGCAGCGCCCGCACCACGGCAGCTGAAGGGGACGGATCGATTCTCCTACGGGGATACACTTTAGACTTTACGTTAATGTCTGAGGTTCTACTCCCATTGGTCCTGGACCCGTAGGACCAAGGACCCAGGCCTCCTTCGACCAGGGAGTTACCGAGATGCCCCAAAAGGGTGCCCGGCGCCTCCGTAGGGCTTTCCATATGGCAAGGTCTAGATACTAACAAGCCCCACCCATCTGGTCCAATGACCTTAAGACGGGATGGAAGTGGATACTCCACTTAAGCGCGCCAACTCTAAAAGGTGAAGGCTACCGATATGACCTCGGTGGGGCCGCCTGGTGATCTAGCACACCTTCTAATACTTATGCAGGTTAGTATGCGAGAATATATGGCTTCCCTCAACCCCATCCGAAGACGTACCCGATCTCCAACGGATCACTGCCCTCTCAAGTTCAACCCAATCCGAAAAACTCCCAATCAGCGAGGGGCTCGAATGTTCGGCCCAAGGTTCCTCTAGTAACGTCAGAGGTACCACGAGTGCTAGGGGTCCGCAGCGCCCGAACCACGGCAGCTGAAGGGGACGGATCCCCTCACCTACGAGGATACACTTTGCTCTCTGGCGCCCCCAAAAACCACCGCTATATATATTATTAGCCTACTAGAACGTTCCATCCGCCAAATTGGTTCAAACTCAGGTCCTGCTGATCGCCCATTTCTTACAACCGGTTAAATGTCAAGAGTTGCTGCGTTTTGCATTCTTACGTGGTTAATGCAAGCTACGGGTTTGTGTTCCATTGTCCAGCTATGAGGTTTCACATTTTTGCTCCCAGAATTAATAATTAAAATTTTATAAAGAAACCTAATGCTATTAATATTTCAACAAATTCCTAAAATAAATTAGGTTCTTTCATCTAAGCAAAGCGTACACTACGACATAAAAAAGAAAATACTGAAATTTCAGCCTATTTGTGGATAAATTATACGAACGCAGAGGAAAAAAAGCTTAGAAAAAATGCGCAGCTTAGATTTTACCCAACCATGGCTCTACCACTGGCAACATATGGAAGCAAGGCTTTGGTTCTAAAAGAACAAGAAAAAGCCAAAATTCAAGCAACGGAAATGCAATTCCTACGGGCTATGAAAGGTTTTACAAGAGAACACGTTAGAAATGAAAATATGTATGCATTTCAACATTTCCCATATGGCAACTACGGCCTTAGAGGTAATCTCGCCCCACCACGTGATGACCGGACCCATTTCTCAGGTGGAGACACCCAGAGGGCCCGCCCATTACCTCCAATAAGGGGTGATAGCGAAGGTGACGGTGAGGTGAGTGGACATACAGTTTATAACGTGGACACCGAACCACGTTGGGTACATGAGCTAGACATAGATAAAGGCGTGGATAGGGTCAACTTAAAATCGACACCCCAGAGCCGTGGATCGAACTCGGACCCTCAGCACGAGAGTGGCGAACGAAACCACTGCGGTACCACAAGGTGCCCAGAAATAAAAATATTAGACAGGAAGTGAAAGTACAACCACATTGAAGAACTTAGAAACAATTGAAGAAAAGCATCTGCCAACAATGCCAGAGGATAGGATATCAAATATGGCATTGATGTATAAATCTAGTGGAAGAAGATTATTAGGAAGACCAAGAAAGCGCTGGGCTGAACAGATTGGAGACCGGAACAAGCAAAGTTCTAGTTCGTGAAAGATTATGATGATGATGATGATGATGATGATGATGATGATGATGAAAATATAGTGAAATGAATACAACAAATAATGTCCCTATATTGGTAGCTATGCATAATATAAGAAGTACTGGTCACAATTCTACCAGTTATTAGCCAAGAAGTATTCCTGCGATTACGTAAGTACACCAATTGTGAAAATCAAAACTAGGGGAGAAAATTTTAGAATGTATCAGATCACAGAAGAAAGTACAGTATCAGTGCCGAATAAGAAATTTAAAATGTTGCAATATTTAACATAGGAATTTGTTTTAGTAGTCAGAAATTAGGACGGGCTTACACTGATAAAAGAGCAAGCCTCGACTTCCCTAGCAACGTAATTATCCATCGGAGACTGGCTTCCTTCGTAACGGACGTGGTCCAATGTCGTAGCATTAGAGAATGAGAAGCATCTCAAGTCTAGTGAAGAGCACTCTGAGCAAAATTCTGAGGTTGAAGTCATATCCGACAGTGAAATAAATTAGTGAAATGATTTTCTAGGGAGTGCAGACTCCCTAGAGCTCCACATATTCATCTTTCAGGATAAGGAAATGCCTTTGACATCAAGTCATATCGGAAGATGAATGAAATGATGTTCCAATGAGTACAGGGTACATAGAGCTTAGAGTTACCGGACATTCATCCTTCAGGATAAGAGAAAACCTACAACGTTAAGTCATATCGAACGATGAATGAAATGATGTTCAAATAAGTACAGGGTACATAGAGATTAGTTACCAGACACTCATCTATCAGGATAAGGGAAAACCTACAACGTTAAGTCATATCAGACGATGAATGAAATGATGTTCAAATGAGTACAGGGTACATAGAGCTTAGTTACCAGACACTCATCTATCAGGATAAGGGAAAACCTACAACGTTAAGTCATATCGGACGATGAATGAAATGATGTTCAAATGAGTACAGGGTATATAGAACTTAGTTACCAGACATTCATCTATCAGGATAGGGGAAAACTTACAACGTTAAGTCATATCGAACGATGTTCAAATGAGTACAGGGTACATAGAGCTTAGAGTTACTGGACATTCATCCTTCAGGATAAGGGAAAACCTACAACGTTAAGTCATATCGGACGATGAATGAAATGATGTTCAAATGAGTACAGGATGCATAGAGCTCAGAGTTACCGGACATTCATCCTTCAGGATAAGGGAAAACCTATAACGTTAAGTCATATCGGACGATGAATGAAATTATGTTCAAATGAGTACAGGGTAGACAGAACTTAGTTACCAGAAATTTGTAACCTTTTTCTCCCCCGTTGCGTCTGCTGCTACTCTGTCTTTGGTATCAGCCACTCTGGATGTGACTTGAGCAGCCTGGATCCCGGTGATCTGGTCGCCTAGTAGATTGCTCTATGAGTTGACTATTCTTTGCCCTGGCTAGTCATTAGAGCTGAGACCACGCTATCTACAGGGTATGCGTGAGATAGGTTGACGAATTAAAAACAACACAGTTCATACTATCAGCTTTACTATTCAGTTCGTTTCGTGCTTACAGTTCACCAGGAGTTGCCGCCGCGTTCAGATCGAATTACTCTAGATTTCCACTATCACGTTAAAACTATACTGAATTGCTGAAATCTATCACGATGGAATAAATTACTAACACTGTTTTGAAAGTATACTTCGCCGCTTAATTAACTGCTGGGAGATCTTGTTCACTTAATAAGATTCTCATTACTGATTATACTTCTCGGCGCAATCCAACGTTTGTGTCCCCGGCAGGCAAAACACGTCTACACTGTATCACGTCTCAGACTAGAAGGCCGACGCTAAAACCTAATATTCCTTACCAAAAAAGATATAGCCTCGCCTCCAGCTGGATTTCTCTGAAAAACTCTAGTTAGCGAGCTACAACCACGCGGACATTTCCCCGAAATACTGGTTTGGGCCAGGTTTGGACCGGTCTACTAATGACCCAGGAAACGACCCAACCGTGACAACAGCCTTCCGACGGAACATTTTCATCCATATAGACCATCAACTTTATTGCATAGCTCTGGGTTAAAATACTTATTCGCATTCTAGTAATTGAAATTAAATGCTGTTGCTTCGTTTCATGAACTTATCCATCTGTACTATTCATTATCTTAAATTCTTTCACCTTACTTCCTCATCATAATTTAATTATCATTTTATTCATTGTTAAAATCGTATTCAATCATACGGCTGATAAATACGGCATCAAATTCGTCTTTAAGCATACTGCAGAGCTTTATGCAATATACCGGGCCATTTTACACGTACGTCGACGAAAGTTGGGGGACTGCTTAATCCTGAGTGATTCCCTCAGTGCACTTCAAAGCCTACAGCAGCTGTACAACTACCACCCTATTGTGCAGCGTGTACAGGATGCCCTCCACGTTTTACACGCTTCTGGAGTTAACGTGGTGTGTGCATGTATCCCTGGTCACGTAGGCTTGCGGGGGAGTGAAATGGCGGATTCAGCAGCCAAGACGGCTACCATGAAGCCCAGGGTTCGAATACCATGTGTGACATCGGACGATTTTAGGGCCGTATTGCGGAGAGCTGTGCAAACCTGCTGGCAGGAAGAGTGGTCCGCTCTCCGCAATAATAAACTTAGATCTGTGAAAGAACTTCCGATTCCCTGGGTTACTTCCTGTCGGTCATCTCGTCGCGAGGAGGTGATTTTGGCTCGGTTGCGCATTGGACACTGCTTTTTTACTCATAATTTTTTATTTAAAAAGGAGCCTTCTCCACTGTGTCCGTTTTGCAAAGAAGCGTTATCCGTACGACACGTGCTGCTAGAGTGTTTTTACCTAGCAGACCTTAGGACGTCTCTGCAGCTGCCGGTCAAGTTTGCAGAAATGCTAGCGGACGATAACACAGTAGTGGAGAAGGTTTTTAGATTCTTGTCTCGTTTAGACTTTAGGATATAGCGAAAATAATTTTTAGTAGGTTGTGATGTTTTTTCTTTTCCCTTTCTATGTACATGTAGTTTTAATAGGTTTATTTACATTAGTATAGTTTTTAGAAACTTTTTATATCTGGCTTTTGCCATGAGTAGTTTTCAAAAGGGCGCTGATAACCGCTGTAGTTGAGCGCCACTATATCCATCATCATCATTATCATAATCACCATCATCATCATCGTCATCATCATCATCTCATATATATATATATATATATATATATATATATATAAGACGACGGAGGAAAACTTATCTACCAAAAATAGGACTTATTGCGAAATATCACGATCTGAACTTCAAAAGCAGATACAGGTTTAGTAAAGCGAACGCCAGAAAGCTGATAGAAATGACTCGTCCTAACCTGTACGTCAGGGACGATAACCAAGGCCTGAGTATCTCAATTGACACTCAAATCCTTACAGCATTTCGGTATTATGTAAAAGGAGGATATAAAGACCACTGCTGACCTGCACGACATTAGTCAGGCATCAGTAAGCCGCATTAGCAACAAACTTGTTCTAAATTTCCCTCCACGCCTCTTCCTTTCTGACAGTTGTATTCGTCGCCACGCATTTATTTTCTATAATGTTAATTCTTTTTTGGACTAGAGAAAACATTGGCTTTGTTCTGACCAATTGATACCACGCTTCTTCATATTATCCATATTCACAGCACACCAAACTTTGTTATCGAACCTCAAAAAGCAGCAGCAACCGTAAGAATGATTAAGGAACAGCTGTGAAACTACCTCTGAGATTTATAAACTTGTAGGTACACTGTGGTTTGTTTAGCACTGTATGGGCCTCGCGCATGCGCAGAAGAACCTTTCTACGTCATGTAACATTTGCCCCGTGCTGGTCCACAGCTTTACTTGATCCATGGCATTTTATCGTCTATGAATACCAAAAGTTTAGACCGCCTTTGGTCCGGACCAAGTCGAAAGATAGTCTAGACCACAGTGATAACTATGAATACGACCGCTAGAGACTAACAAGGCCCTCCCATCTGGTCTGAAAACACAAGACGGGACGGAAGTGGATACGCCAATTACGCGCGCCAACCCCAAAGGGGAAGGATACGGGTATGACCTCGGTAGGGCCGCTTGGTGATCTAGCACACCTACTAGCTATGCTGGCTAGTATGCAGGAATATATGGCTCCTCTCAACCCCGTCCGGAAACGTACCCGATCTCCCACGGGTACCACTGCCCCTTCGAGTCCAACCCAATCCGAACAACACCCCTACGGGAGGGGCTCGGCATTTCGGCCCGAGGTCCTCTAGTAACATCAGAGTTACCACGAGTTCTAGGGATCCGCAGCGCTCGCGTCTTTAAGATTAAGGGAATACCTTCAACGTTATATCATATCGGACGATAATGAAATGATGTTCAAATGAGTAGAGAGTACATAGAGCTTAGAGTTACCAGACATTCATATGTCAGAGTAAGGGAAAACCCCCAACGTTGTGTTGTATCAGACGGTAGATGAAATTATGTTCAAATGAATCCAGGGTACATAGAGCTTAGAGCTGCGTAACATTCATCTTTCGAGATAACGGAAAATGATGGAGAAGACGTCATACAGGTAATAATTCACTCTGACCAAGATTCGAAATCGGTACCTCTTGCATTTAGAACAGACACGCTACATCGCGTTATAGAGGTGGAGCGGCCTCTTTATAACCTACTTGGCAATACTAGTGAATGTGACTTGTTTTGTGAAATAGCAACTTATTAGAAAGTATGTACCAATATTCAAAACACCTTCCTGTAAATATCCCAACACCCTGTACATGTATTATGTATCAATCTTCACTGGAAAAATTTGGATTTTATATAATAATTTTAGTACAGAGTAATTATTTAAGTTAAGTAACCTATAATAGTTGTATAGATATAGAAACTGAATAGAGCGTAGATGAGTAAAGAAAAGAGAAACAGGATATTTTCATGGAGGAGCTATGCTGGGTTGCGTTTATAAAGTGTGCCATTAAGAAAGAGATACGAGCTGATTTTTGGCCGAGATTTGGACCATAGAGGGAAGGGGTGCAAATACACGTGCTAGCATGAATTGCCTCATGAAATATCTGCGCGCCCACAATATCTAGCCACCATAAAACATCCCCTTCTTGGTGTGCCGTGTGTTCTCAACGGCCCGCGAAACCCCCTCGGGAAAGCCGCAATATTAAGCTTGTGGTCTCAAGAAGCACAGGCTCTCCTAGTCTTTCTGGCCACATAAAACATTACTTACAGGAGTTTAATATGGAATGAATTAGAATGTCAATCCCTTCTCAGAAAGAGGGGCCTCTCTTTGTGCAGTAAAGAACAAGACATTCACGCTCTGGGAGTAGAACTGATTTCTTTATCGTCTATCCAATAACTTCTTTACTGTGTATTTGGAAGATATACTATAACTCTCGGATAATATCTACCAATTCTTCAACTTTAGCTTCAAAAGTTTCATTGTGCTGCACCCAGACAGCTTTATCTGCCCCTGTACAAACTATTCTCACATACACTTATTCATCTATATAGGTAATTAATAGAACTAAAGAACTTTCCAAATGATAGACATAAATACTTGACCTTCACTAGCCTATCTAATATGTCGGCCCAAACTGCCCTTCTCTACCTTTGTACAGTTATTTCTCTATGTAATTAATCGAACTCAATAACTTCCTAAAGGCTAGACATAGATAGTTGATCATGACTAGCCCCTCTAATTTGTCGGTCCAACCTGCTGTTCTCTTCCCTTGTACAAACTATTCTTACAAACACTTATTCCTCTATGTAATTAATCGAACTGAATAACTTCCTAAAGGCTAGACGTGGATAGCCGGCCTTGGCTAGCCTTTCTAATTTGTCGGTGGTCCAACCTAACACTCACTACTCCTGTACCATGTATTCTTATAAACACTTATTCCTCTGTGTAATTAACCCAATTGAGAAGCTTCCTGAGGGCTAGACAGGAATAGTTGTACTTGGCTAGTCTCTAATTTCTCTGTCCAACCAGCCGTTCTCTACCCTTGTACCAACTATTCTCCCAAACACTTATTCCTGTATCTATGTAATTAATCGAATTGAATAACTTCCTAAAGGCTAGAGGTGAATAGTTGACCTTCGTTAGTCTCTTATTTATCGGTCCAACCTGCCGTTCTCTATTCTTGTACAAACTATTCTTACAAACACGTATTCCTCTATATGTAATTTATCGAACTGAATAATTTTTAAAGGCTAGACATGAATAGTTGGCCTTGGCTAGTCTCCCTAATTTGTCGGTCCAACCTGCCGTTCTCTACACTTGTACAAACTATTCTTACAAACACTTATTCCTCTATGTAATTAATCTAACTGAATAACTTCCTAAAGGCTAGACATGAATAGTTGGCCTTGGCTAGCCTCTCTAATTTGTCGGTGGTCCAACCTGACACTCACTACTCCTGTACCATGTATTCTTATAAACACTTATTCCTCTATGTAATTAATCCAACTGAGAAGCTTCCTAAAGGCTAGACAGGAATAGTTGGACTTGGATAGTCTCTAATTTCTCTGTCCAACCTGCCGTTCTCTACTCTTGTACAAACTATTCTTACAAACACCTATTCCTCTATGTAATTTATCGAACTGAATAATGTTTGAAGGCTAGACATGAATAGTTGGCCTTGGCTGGTCTCTCTAATTTGTTGGTCCAACCTGCCGTTCTCTACTCTTGTACAAACTATTCTTACAAACACTTATTCAACTATCTATGTAATTAACCCAACTGAATAAATTTCTAAAGGCTAGACATGAATAGCTGACCTTGCTAGCTTAAATATGTGTGCTTCAAAGATACAAATTTTAGTATTTAAAGGAAAATTTATCCTCAAAGCAAAAATAACAATACATGACGAGACAATTAACTTAATATTTGTAATTATTTAGACTGTGAAATAAACATTGAAAAGAAGATAAGATCAAAAACTCTTAAACAAAGAAAATAAAAGTATGATACTAATATTTTGTATCTATTTTCTATGGATGTAGAGTGTGGACGCTAAGAAGAAGAGGTATCGGAGAAATGAAATTTGGAAAAATGAATTTTTGTAAACGGTGGTGGACTGTAAAAGAATAGATAAAGAGACAATTAAAGGCATCTGAAGAAAACTGAATATACACAGTTTAAGTGAAAGAATGAAACAGCGTCAAATTAGCTACTTGCATTATGTAAACAGATGAAAGACCACATATTCCGAAACAGCTAGTAAAAAAATCTCCAGGAAGAGAGAAGGAATTGAATGTTCAGTTCACAGTTTGGGACAGCAACTGTCCTGAAGCATATAGATATTGTGTCTACAATATAAAAGATATATAAAATTAAACGTAAGGTTCATAAAACTGTGGATCATGGATAAAAAATTATTTTTGTTTAGTATTTGAGGGAAAAACTCCAATATGAGACTAGGAGGAGGAAGTTGCTGTATACCCCTGTTGAGGATTCCCCAAGAGTGATAAATTTGTAGGGTGGAAATATGAGGAGACTCTTGAAAGGTGTGCTGCGAGAGAGCACCCTCATATAATTTACCCTGAAAATGATTGCCACAAAGAAGGATTCAGCTTAAAACAGGAGAAGGAAATTTTAAACTCCCAAAATGAGATGAAGAAGGGAAAGGTGGCGGTTATTGCAAGATAAGCCTCGTGTATACGGCCTTACCCTACACTGTTCATCACGTTCATGCATTCTGAATGAGTATCCCCTTTAGCATAGTGGATTGGTTTACATCAGCCTCTTTACCTTATTCGCTACTGCTCTTGATGCCCTCGGTCTAAATTGCCTTGCCTTATGCATTTCTTCCCAGCAAAGGTTTCCAAAAATTATGAGCACAGTTGAAAATATATAATATACGCGATATTCAATAATTAATTGCTCTGAAGGCAGGGAGAATGAATGAGAACGTGTGCGCGTGTTAAAATGACACAATGAATTTATATGCATCAACCATATAAAATTGCCAAAGTTGAATTCTTAAAACATAGCAGACAAAGATTAATATGGATTACAAATTTTGGTTGCATAAAATTAATTTAAATGCCCAATTTAATTATTCGAAAAGTCGAATTCTTTCTATGCGGGAACCAAACATATTTCAGCCCTTTTTATATTAAACCTCCAGCATTGTTTTTGAGAAATTACAAGCACATAAGCAATCAAAGTTCCTAGACTATTTTAATCATTTCGTTTCTTCAGAAACCTGCGAACAGACAAGCAGAATTCTATTCTATGCTATGCTATGCTGTGCTGTGCTGTGCTATGCTGCAACCACTTGAGTTACATTGTTAGATTTTTCTTATATTATTACTGTTATTAAACTCGATTCCACCATGGGTTTTTATATATAATTTACGTCCTCCAACGTTAAGTCATATCGAACGGTGAATGAATTGAGTGAAATGATGCTCAAATGGGTCCAGGGGTCATGGAGCTTAGAGTTACCCTACATTCATCTTGAAGGATAAGGGAAAACCCTGTAAAAACCTTATCCAGGTAACTCACCCTGACCGAAATTCGAACTCGGGACCTCTTGAACGCGAGGCAAACATGCTACCATCTACGCTACCGAGGCGGGCTTCCACCAAGGGGACATCCAGCTCAGATGCACCGGGTACTTTAGGGAAAACCTACAAACCTGCCGGAAACTTATGAGTGCACGCGAAGTCCATTTTGTACAAGTTCAAAAATTCCACATATGGTCATAAATTTAGATGTTCCAACATGTTACCAGCATACGCCAACTGGTAGTTACATGGTGTAGTTTCACAGAGAAAATCCAACACAGCTATACATTTTGTTATTAGAGGCTGCTCCATTAACCTCGGAGACTCACGCCTTATTCGTCCGCTCACTAGCATGTCCACTGATTTACTGACGCTACCGTCCACGAGGTGCTCAGTCTTACAGGATGAAACCTGGGTACAATCACAGCGAATTTTTGAGATAGCTCGTACCTCATGGCACATACGCCGTGCAACATAATGCGAGTTCGTAGGTTGGTAGAGTCAAAACTTGATTTTAGAAATTTAAAACACTCTTTATTGCAGTAAACAATCTTTGCAAAATGCTTGCAGCAGCAAAAAGACGTGACTGGCAAACATAAGTTTTCAAGTCGCCTTCACAAGGTCTGGTGCAACAGAACTGACCTTTCCAAAGCCCAAAACATTACTTAGAGCTCAAAAAACTTTAATCTGTGGTGTCCCAGTACTAAATGATTAATTTTTTCCATGATCTCTGGAGTTGTGACCTCCACAGGGCGTCCAGAGCGAGGCTCTTCACTAGTGCTTGTGCGTCCCATTTTAAACTCTGTAACCCACCTTTTAATCATTGTATATGAAGGGGCAGAGTCTTTCAATGCACTGTCCATTTACTCCTTGATTTCTTTAGGCGTTAAGCCTTTCAAATGGAAGTATTTAATCATTGCTCGTTTTTCAAACCCTCAATTTTGTGAGCTGTCTGAACTTGTAATACTTGAAACTTTCACGGCGAGCATTACTAACCAAGGCTTCGCGGGTGATCAGCCGTGTCAGGTTCATAAAGGTCAAGCTTTCGCCCATTGTAGACTCCATGGACTTCAGGATATGAACGAAAATCTTCAGATCCTGAAGAAGGCCATGGAGTCTACAATGGGCGAAAGCTCGAACCTTATAAACCTGACACGGCTGATCACCCGCGAAGCCTTGATCCCGTCTACACTTGTCTTGTTTAATATGCTGTCACTCAAATACTAAATAAGCTATTGACCTGTAACGATGGATGGAGGGATGGAGGGATGGAGGGATGGAGGGATGGACGGATGGACGGATGGACGGATGGACGGATGGATGGATAAAAATCTGCAATACCATACCGGACACCTAATTTCTTAGGCTGGGCTAAAAATATTCCAATCGTTTGCATTTATTTTACCTTTTATAATGTTACAAAAATAATTCTAGAGATAATATTGAAAAGCACAAAAATAATAAAAAACAATATAATAATAGTAATAATAGTACTAGTAATAATAGAAATAGTAATAGAAATAATCAACATCGTCGACGTCATACTTTAAAACAAAGCTTTTTACACACTTTTTAAAATCCTTATTTTTTTATGAAAGAAAACACTTCATCTACGAGAATATTTAACAAATAAAGCAAAGCTACCTAAACTAATATTTTACGCGTATCCAGTAAACAATTAACCGGATAGCCGGCTATTTAAAAAACCAAACAAATTCTAAATTTATCTATCTAAAGCCACCAGAATCCTGCGGCAACTTACGTACTGGTAACCAGCACAATCTCTAAATTTCTCCTGTTTTAACTAATGCTTCAGAGTATTTTAATTTAACATTAGTATTCTAATATCAAAATACTGCAAATATTAAATAGCATGTTATATAATTCAGATCTTACCATCCATACAACTCAAAATTCATTCTAAACAGATACAAATCCTCAAACTCAAAGAAAATTGTAAATAACCCTTATTTTATCTATTGAAATATATAATCATATTGGTAAATATTAAACATCAAAACCCAAAATTTAAAAAAAAAAAAAATTTAAAAAACAACATATCACATATACAATAAAGACTTAGGTTAAAAAATCATCAACACCTATCTCCTTATATATGAAGACTTAATACATAAATATATATATAAACTTGAGGTTATCTACCAGGGCAATCCACACAGAGTGAAGATTGACCCCCCCTCTGACGACCAGGCAGTTACCGAGCTGTCCCGAAAGGGTGCCCGGCGACTCCGTGGGGCTTTCCATAGAGCAAGACTTAGAGACTAACAAGGGTTAGTCCTATGGACACAAGACGGAATGGAAGTGGATACGCCACTTATTCGCGCCAAACCCAAAGGGGAAGGCTACCGATATGGCCTCGGTGGGGCCACCTGGCGATCTAGCACACACCTACTGGCTCTGCAGGCTAGTACCGGGAATATTAATGGCTTCCCTAAACCCCTTCCGAAGACATACCCGATCACCCACGGGTATCGGGAACCACAGCACCCTCGAGATCAACCAAATCCGAACGACTCCCTATCAGAAAGGAGCTCGAATGTTCGGCCCAAGGTTCTTCTAGTAACGTCAGAGGTACCACGAGTGCTAGGGGTCCGCAGCGCTCGCAAAACAGCTGCTGAAGGGGATGGATCCCAAGAGCCAAGAGCAGGTGGAGGTCACCCGGGTTCTCCCGGGCGGAGGGTTTCACGCCACGGTACCTATCCGCTGTGATCCGCTGATTTACCCGCGCGGTATGATAGATGTTTATGCGCAAGCTTGCGTGTCGTTTAGTAAGACGGCGCAGTTGGCCTCTAATGATGCTTCTGGTACGAGGATATTCCCCCTTAGGAGGGGGACAGTGCCCGTTCCACCTTGCTTTCTGTGGTCGCTAGCGATCCGTCAAGTAGAGGGGGAACCAGTAGCGAGAGACCAGAAGGGAGTTGGGTTTGGGTTGAATAAGACCAGGTTGTGCGCGCGCCCCAGCGCACGACTGCAGGTGTTAACCTTCCAGCCACGGCCAAGGTGCGTGTTGACCTGGCGGTGATTGGTAGGGGCAGGAGGAGAGGCAGACTCTACCACCCAAGTGCATCCTTGGGTAGGCGATAGCTTCTCCGTCTCCTGAGGAGACGATGGTCGTATTGACCAAGTGTATTCACCAGCTGGTTAGGGTGGGGAGTGATCTTGGCATACAACGTGCGTGTTCGTTCACGCACGACGTCTTCGACGTATGGTATGCCAGACTGTGTGTGTAGGAAGTGAGATGGGAACCTGCGGTAGGTACCGTACATCATCCTTAAGGCTCTGTTCTACACGGCTTGCAGCCCGCAGAGGGTGGTATGGACCACCGAAACACACACCTCGCATCCATACAGGATCAGAGGCGGGATGATCGCACGGTACGTCCGCCGTTTGAGGCGAATGGGCATGGTGGATCGAGAGATGGGGTAGTGTTGACTGAGTGCAGCGTGGCCGAGGCCGGCCTTTGCCCTGACATGCGGAGTGAAAGTGAGGCCTCGCCTACGGGAACATATATATACTTGAGGGCAGAGGATCTACACCAATTAGTCCAGGACTCGTAGGTCCAAGTACCCTGGCCTCCTTCAACCAGGGAGTTACCGAACTGTCCCGAAAGGGCGTCCGGCGCCCCCTCCGTGGGGCTTTCCATAGGGCAAGATCTAAAGTTTAACAAGGCCACCCATCTGGTCCTATGTACTCAAGACGGGATGGAGGTGGATACGCTACTTAGACGCGCGCCAACCCCAACGGGGAAGGCCTCTGATATGACCTCGTTGGGGCCGCCTGGCGATCTAGCGCACCTTCTACTATCTATGCTGGCTAGTACCCGGGAATATTAATGGCTTCCCTTAAACCTGTCCGAAAACTTACCCGATCACCCATGGGTATCGGGAACCACTGCCCCCTCGAGACCAACCCAATCAGAACAACTCCCAGAGGAAGGGGCTTGAAATTTCGGACCGAGGTTCCTCTAGTAACGTCAGAGGTACCACGAGTGATAAGGGTCCGCAGCGCTCGCACCACGGCAGCTGAAGGGGATGGATCCTCCCATACGGGAACATATATAAAATACTCAAAAATAATTATATGGATACAAGCTAGTCTAGAGTAAAACTATATGATGATATCCGTCAGATGGCCCAGTAGAGCCATCTTTATGTGAGACCCAGGACTTCACAGCTGATCCTCGTAAAACATACTATTGTTCATGCAAATATTATTTCTGATATTAAAGACTTTAAAACACGAATGTCCTTTTTTTCATGTTTCCTTAGAGACTCATTCTTACCCCGTGTCCGCTAGATTCATTTAAATAATACTGAAAGTGTTTCAAGCCCGAAGTATGCAAAACTGAGTTAGCCTGTTTTTATTCTACCTAGACAAACAATCGTGGTTAGTTAAAAAAAATGACTACCTTATTTATATTCCTTCTGTTGGTATTTTCTACCCACTACATTTTTCTCTTCCTTTCGCTTTAGAGAGAAACTGGTTGTATATAAAAAGCTCGCAGCGAACTCTCTCTGATGAATCGCTTATACGTTATGGGATATCCTTCCAAGCGGACTACTTATCAATAAGAAGGTAATCCCTGGCAATAGAAGGGAGGAAGATCTGAAAAGAGGAATACGAAATGGGATAGGGAAAAGGATGTATTCCATTCTTAACATTTTGCACGGAAACAACTAGAATATAAAAGAGTATGCAAGATGAACTGGAGCACGATGGCTTTTCCAATGTTTGCAGGAATCGTAAGAATTTTCAGGCACGAGTTTTACTTCTAATAAAAAATAACAAAAAGTATGTGATATGTCGTACTCGAATGACTTCCTCTACTCTTGTACAAACTATACTTACACATGTTTATTCCTTTAATGATTACATAGAAAATGAAGCTAGCTAGAGTGAAGCAAAAAATATTACACAAATATAAATATTTGCCACTAAGGTTTCACTTATCTTAAGAAAAATGATGTTAAATTTTCTTCCTAATTGGGATCGATTTCACACAAAAATTTCTTGCACGATCAGTCAATTAACACACTTCGTTGTCAAGGATTCCGGTTACTGTGTTAATGTGTTACTATGTTTTTTTCAGTATTACCAAAATTTGAAAACGAAATAAACCTAAAACCACAATCAACTGCTGGTATTTCAAAATTCATTACGCGATGTTTATTTTTTAAAATAAATATATTTTTCCAAACCATTAAATCTATCGGAGCATTTCACTGCTTTAATAATTTAACTTCAGGATTAATTTCAAAGTTAAATGACCAAAAATAACCTGCTACGGCCAATTTATCAGTTTGTTTATACTTATGCCCCATTTTACCAACAAATGTTAAGACTTAACACGAGTTTAACAATTGTTAAAGCAAAAATTGCATTTCGCCAACAAGTGTTAGCGTAACACTCGTGTTAAATCTCATGTTAAACTAACAAGCCGAATTTCTAATGTTAAGTCCTTAACAATTGTAAATGGTCAAGATAGCGAGCATGAACTCAGCTGTTGATGTCGATTTGCTATATTTAAGACCGTCTAAATGGCATTCGCAATAGAGTACGGCATATGAGGAGAAATGATTTTGAGGAACTATCCAAAGAAAATTGTTTTACGGAGGTATAGACTGTCGAAACATGTTGCTATGTAGGTTACTGCGGAAGTACAAGAGACGTTAGAACATGCATTGAAAGGAATATGGCGATCTCGCCTTTGCTTCAAGTATCAATAACCTTGCAATTTTATAATTTACTGAATTATGTGGATAATACATTGTCCACCTCCCGTCTTGAAACGTTCAAGTCTCTTGCCCTTCTTCGCTCCTCGTTTTAAATTTACGTAATACTGAGTTAGAACATGCATCGAAAGGAATATGACAATCTCGCCTTAGCTTCAAGTATTAGTAACCTTGCGATTTTATAATTCACTGAATTATGTGGATAATACATTGTTCACCTGCCGTCTTGAAACGTTGAAGTCACTTGCCCTTCTTCGCACCTCGTTTTAAATTTACGTAATACTGAGTTAGAACATGCATCGAAAGGAATATGGCGATCTCGCCTTTGCTTCAAGTATTAGTAACCTTGCGATTTTATAATTCACTGAATTATGTGGATAATACACTGTCCACCTCCCGTCTTGAAACGTTCAAGTCACTTGCCCTTCTTCGCACCTCGTTTTAAATTTACGTAATACTGAGTTAGAACATGCATCGAAAGGAATATGCCGATCTCGCCTTTGCTTCAAGTATTAATAACTTTGCGATTTTATAATTCACTGAATTATGTGGATAATACATTGTTCACCTCCCGTCTTGAAACGTTTAAGGCACTTGTTCTTCGCACCTCGTTTTAAATTTACGTAATACTGACAAGTTGTTTGGTGCTTGTGGTAGTGACACATGCATTTGAATTAAATTCGTTTCCAATATTTTCCCCGCGACATCTTTCCCTTTTACATTCACTGCATCCGTCTTCTTATTTTCCACGATATCCTTACACTTCGTCACCATTTCAATTATCAATTGTTTCTCCGTCGATGAGGAATTTGTCTCACGGTTTATTTATGATTTTGTTCATCCGCCATTTGTGCAGACGAAAATGAAAACAAAAGCGCATCGGAGTATGTTCAGAAAATCATCCATAGCCTTCTATAGCTGTGATATTTACAAGTTTCTTGGCGTTAACACAGATTTGTTAACATTTTCAGAAAACAGGTTGGTGAAATGCAAGAACTTTAACATTAGTTTTAACGCTGTGACAATTGTTACGTTACATTTGTTAACGTCGATTTTAACATCTGTTGGTGAAATCGAGCATTAATGTTACGAAAATGTTCTATTTTCTGGTTTCCAAATTACGTTTCGTCTTTCCAATATAAACCTGATCACAATCTAAATAATTAAATGTATAAATAGCAGATTTTTTATTATTAGGTTTATCTTTTTTAGTTTATTGTTCTATTTACTTCATGTTAATCAAGATAAACATTAGATATCTTAAATGTTCCTCTATGAGGTTGATACCGAAATTAAAGGATGCAATTAATAAAGAATCGTGGTGGATTTCAAAGTAGTATTGTATATTTGTTACGACACAAAAAGATGCAGTTGTTTGAGTTGTGTAACAAAAGACATGGGAGAAAGGGGGTTTTCTTGGCAAGAATTCTAAAGTGATAGCACTTGACTCCGTTCGAAAAGGTATTCTTCGGACCCTTAATAATGCAATAACCTAGACTAATACTCAAAATGGACAAAATAGTCACAAAGAAAGTTTAGGGTGAATAAAGCGGGCTTCAAGAGGCGAAAGTAACACACACGCAGCTGTGCACAGTGAGGACACACAGTCCGTGGCGGGCAGGCCATTTTTTTTTTTTTTTTTTTTTTTTTTTGGCCTTCGGTAAAATCCCATATGGCCATCGTAGGGAAAAATAAGAAAAATAATGTAAGGAAGTTTAAGAGGATGGGAGGAGACTAGATTTGTAGATCACTTTCTTTAAGAAATTGTAGAAGAGCTTGGTATACAGGTTTGTTGCATAACTGTAATATGGTGTTGACGCTAGCGGGAAAAGGAACAGACTGCTGAAGTAAGCGGCGGAGGAAGGAAGAACGGTGGGCTCTGTAGCGAGAGCAACTGAACAGGAGATGATTGAGGTCAGCGGTTTCGCCTGGGTCATCAGGACATACAGGGGAATCGATGAGACGTAGTCGGTGTAGATGCGCAGGGTAACATCCATGTCCAAGTCGCATTCTAATGATGGAGGTGAGATGTCGACGTCGGGCAGGCCATTGATACACACCTGTGGTTCTGTCTTGCGTGAAGGCAGACCACAATTAATAAGAAAAGATACCTGTCGGTTCATATGTAACGACTTTAGTGATATCGAGTAATAAGCATTCTACATGTGGTAACCCTGAACAGTGATATTGGTAATCCTTGATCGGCAACTTCGAATTTGATGTGATGATAAAAAAGAAGCAGCCATTAAGGGCACTGGGAGGTCTATAGGTTTAAAAAAATCCATTTTTTAGTTTTAATGTTAAAAATTATATAATTCTTCAGCTTTAAAATGATAAATACATAACATAGGTTGTCAGCTGGTATTAAAGCCCTTTAACTCGTCAATTTAAACATGGTGGCGTAATGATACGCCCACTTCCTGAGAATGGTGCTTAATCTTTGATCGTGATTTTCCAAAACCTTGATTTTTCATACTTTAAGTGCATGTTTCTCAAAAACTATAAAAGATATTGACACAAAATTTGTAGTGGTTATTTGTCAATGTTCCTTGAACACATTCAACTAACATTTATATTCATCTGATTTATAAAATGGATGAAAACAAGTATTCGTGTATCCTATCTGCTATGAATGGAGAACCGGGTCACATCTTTTATATGTTCTTTCCAAAGTTATTCTTATATCCTTTTTAATTTCTTTTGCACAAACTTCCTTTATATTTACTGTCAGTTGGGTGTACTAATTTTTCTGTGCTAACCATTTCAGATTCACAATTCCACCGAGAGCCAAGTGGTGCTGAAGTCTGTGAATCTGTCGAGCACGGGCCGCTATAGATGTGAGGTTTCTGCAGAGGCCCCTTCGTTCCAAACGGTTTCCGACCACGGAGACATGACAGTAGTTGGTGAGTACTTTTTTGTTATAACTAAGAGAAGCAAAATGTGAAGAATCATTACCCAGAATAAGAAAAGAGGTAACATGGAGTCTCCCATTCGTGAGGTCCCGAGTTCGATGCCTCTTGGCTACATACTCTGGTCATGGGAGGATTTTACGTGGTTGACAAGGCAGATGTTGGAGTTTGTGTCTCCTATCAGACCACTCACTCCTTTCTCATATTTCATTTTATTTCGCCTCCTATTGTCATGTTCCAGAATCTTCTAGAAGTTTCCCTCCTCTCTGCTCTAAAACGCTCTGAAATTCCAACTTTCTGTTACGTAACCGTGACAACTGAGTTTATGAATTGACGAATGCGCTTCTGGAGCGCATAAGTGATTACAGTAATATGTGCTATTGTAAGAGAGATTGGAGAGACCTACGTTTATCGTGCGACATCACCACGCCTGTCCATCACGAATAATGTGAAATGGCAAAGAGAATATAGTGTAGGGACATTAAAAAATAATGCCATATTTTTTTTAAACAAACACATCGTGTAGGGTCTCTTCAGTAGTTTAAAAAACTAGCTTTATAGATTCTGCGCATACTTATTAATAAAATATGAAATAAATACAAATCGATTACACAGAGCCCATCAGTTTTAAACACTGCAAACAAACATGGTTACGAATAAGAAGTTATTATTTTTACTGAGTAGAACTAGGTATTAAACTCAACGCTTTGTTAAAATTTAAACTTCGTACTTAAGTTCTGCTTCATCCAAAGATACAAAACAAATATCCCCAAGAAGGTTCACCATTTCACCACACTATCCTTTACGTTTTAAACTCTTACAAAATTATAGTTTTCTAAAAATAGCTTTAAAAACTGCATTTGTTTAAATTATTTTCATTACAGACGAAATGTATATGTCACTATCACTTAAAGTCTACTATATTCCCATATTCCCTTGCACCTGTCGATTAACATTAAGTAGCGAAAAAAGTGTCAAAATAGTTTGTACAAGAGTAGAGAACGACAGGTTGAACTGACAAATTAGAGAGGCTAGCCAAGGTCAACCATTCATGTGCAGCCTTCAGGAAGTTATTCAGTTCGATTAATTACGTAGATAGATGAATAAATGTTTGTAAGAATAGTTTGTACCTATTCACGTCTAGCCTTTAGAAAGTCATTTCGTTTGATTAATTACATAGAGGAAAAAGTGTTTGTAAGGATAATTTGTACAAGTGTAGAGAACGGCAGGTTGGACCGACAAATTAGAGAGGCTAGCCAAGGCAACTATTCATGTCTAGCCTTTAGGACGTTATTCAGTTCGATTAAATACATAGATAGAGGAATAAGTGTTTGTAAGAATAGTTTGTACAAGAGTAGAGAATGGCAGGTTGGACCGACAAATTAGAGAGGCTAACCAAGGCAACTATTCATGTCTAGCCTTTAGGACGTTATTCAGTTCGATTAAATACATAGATAGAGGAATAAGTGTTTGTAAGAATAGTTTGTATAAGAGTAGATAACGGCAGGTTGGACCGACTAATTAGAGAGGCTAGCCAAGGACAATTATTCAGGTCCAGCCTTTAGGAAGTTATTCAGTTTCATTAATTATATAGACAGAGGAATAAGTGTTTGTAAGAATAGTTTGTACAAGAGTAGAGAACGGCAGGTTGGACCGACAAATTAGAGAGGATAGCCAAGGACAACTATTCATGTCTAGCCTTTAGGAAGCTATTCAGTTCAATTAATTACACAGATAGAGAAATGGGTGTTTGTAAGAAAGTTTTGTGTAAGAGTAGATAGTGTCAGGTAGAATACAACACATCATATTTTTGTTTATTTAGTTAATTCAGCTTAAATGCTGGAAATCTTGATATAGATATTATTCTGAGAAGTAATACCGGTAATTAATGTGAAAGTTTGTAAGAGATAATTTGGCAGATAGATACGAAAGATAGAGAGCGCGCTGGGGGAGGCATGAAAAACTTTTGTGAGATGTACTCAAGAGTTCGTTCTTGCCTGTTCTTTCTTCTATTACATCTTGGCCATAGCTTTTCTCCAAGGGCTGGAATTAAAGTTTGAAGTACGGAAACGTTTCCTACAATTGAAAACGGCTAAGGTAATGAGCATTGCTGAGACACGGAGTGTATTAGGAGCTGGGCAAGATCCGGACAAATTTCCGCTTCAACATTGAAACTTACTCGTCTATCGCTGTTGACCGGAGAAGAAAGGGAAAACTGGGAACCAGAAGTTTCGAACATGCATCTCAGCTGACGTGGCAACTTGCTTCTTTACTCTAATGCTGAATGTATGAAAGTAAAACTTGAGAGAGATTACACAGCATCCTGTTTTACCTTTATTTGCAAGAATGAAAGTAAATACATTACACTAAACACAGAAAATAATGTTCCTGCGTTGTGAATCAACACAACTTAATAAATAAAGCAATAAGAAAATGTTTTTACTTTCTCTACTAACGAGATGGCTCCGTGGTGATGTGTACTAAAGATCCTGCGACTATGGGAATGCTGAAGTAGTGTGACATCTACAACTAATACCTCTCCCTCTTTTATGTAACAGGGTGATACTTGGATTGTGTGTGTCACACGTCTACAGGAACTACAGGTTGCTATTTGCAACCGCTCCGCCAGGGGGTGGCCGTTCCAGCCTGCATAGCGGAGACGAACATTCCTCAATTACCGCTGGAGGGGATCTCAGCATTGAGTGCTTCCCAACCCGGAGATGAAGCCAGTAAATGTTTGAGTACCTCTGTTGCTTGCGTTGTCCATTCCTAAACCGATGCTTCTCCTGTGTTCCCTTCATTTCACCGAGCGGGATGGCTCAGGCGATTTCTTCTGTGGCCCGCTTCCGGAGGCCCGGGTTTGATTCCCGTGGCCGATCTAACTAACCCAATGGGTTTTCTGGGGTTTTCCCGAGTCACTAGGCGAATGTTGGGTAGCTTAATTACATCCCCCGAATATTCTGTCCCTCCATTTCATCTCCATTATCATTTCATATCATCTCTCATCTGGTGGTTTCTTTCAGGGTAGAAGTGTCGGCGGGTGTCTCGGTGGTGCATGGCAGGATGATACGCTCTGAGGAAAACTACTTCCTCCTCCGGTAGGTTGGTTGCCGGCCTTAGCTCCTCTGCTGGAACCATTTCGGGACCACCAGCCAGGGACTTTTGGGGCTCGGATTGCCTGTCTGGGACCATTAGGGCCCGGCTGCTGGGCTCGTTGCCGTCCCGCTGTAGGGGAGTGGGTTCGTTGTCCTGGCCTGTCGGGGAAGTCTATCGAAGTATACTGTAGGGACCCTGCCCTCTGTACTGCCATGGATCCTTGGGTCGGCCCCCCTCTGTCTCCTTCACCTCATACTTCCTCCCAGGGGTGGCCAATCTTTGGGGCATAGGAACAATGGGCTCAGCATGGTGGCCTATGTACCAAATCCCCTCCGTAATGATACCGCTACCCCAATCGCATCCGTTCCTACCAGGTTGTACTAAAGACCCAACTTCGGATCGAGGTCTTTCGTGTCCCCTCCTTTATCTAATCTACCTACCTACTTTATCTGTGCCCACTTCGGTAGCGTGGTGGTAGCATTTCTGCCTCACGCTCAAGAGGTCCCGAGTTCGAATCGCGGTCAGGTTGAGTTACCTGGATGATGTTTTTCCGGTGTTTTCCCTTATCCTGAAAAACGAATGTCGGGTAACTCTAAGCTTTATGGACCCTAGCTTCACTTTGCATCATTTCAGCTATTCCATTCATCGTCCGATATGACTTAACAATAGAGGACGAAAATTACTAAAAAAAAAAAAGGTACTGTCTCCACTACATACTGATTAGTACTGTGACAGAGCATTAAATACCAGCACCTGTTGAAGAACTTAGTGTATATGACTTGATGTCCTAGAGTAGCGGGTGAGATGAGAGAGTGCTAAGCGTGGCGGATGTGAGGAGAAGATATAACAGAAGTTTAATTACTCCATAGCTACAAATTGAGTCCTCCCTGGAACGGCTTGTATTTACATAACCCTAAGAGGCCTGAAGCCTGTAGATCTCTCCGGATGAGAATCTAGAGAGAACAAATTCTCTGCCAATCAACGCCGAAAATCCCACCAACACTTAGGACCCTGTCAGTAATCAGTACGAAAGACGAAATGAAAAATGAAGTACTCGAAATTTTGGAGGTGTAATTATCATACCCAGCACTCGTTTAGTAACCCAGGAAACTCCAGAAGGATCTCATGGGTTAAAAAAGTTAGCCAAACGGAACAAACTTATCACCTTTCGAATGCGGTCCATATACGAGTTGAGTTCAACTATTGTTTGTTCTCACAAAGTATTCAGAATAAAAAAGTGCAACCAGTGTCACTTCTCAACCGAATCTCCCTCTAGCTGTACATATTTTGACAACGTCGACGTCATGATTTCATGGCCGTTGCGAACGCTTCTTTAGGAATGTGTTTGGACTATTGGAAAATCGCTGAGGCAATAGCAGCACGACTAGTGAATCTGCGACCACGGAAGGTGGGAAAGAGCCAAAAGTCACTAGGAGCCAGGTCAGGTGAGTAGAGAGCATGAGCAATCACTTCGAAGCGCCGGTGCGTTGTCTTGATGAAAGAGCACATGTCTAAATTCTTCCGCTCGTTTTTTCACGCAATACTGTGAGGAGTTTATTCTTCAAAACATTTTGGTGGGATGCAACTGTCATCGTAGTGCCCTTTGGAATGCAATGAGTAAGCATTACACCACTGCTGTCCTAGAAGATGGCCACGATCATTTTGTCAGCACTGACGCTCACCCGAAAAATTCTTTTGGTCGCGGTGAAACTATGTCCTTCCATTGAGCTGCGGGCCCTTCGCTTCAGGGTTGAAAAAGTGCATCCACGTCTCATACATTGTCAAAATCGATTGAAAGAAAGTTCCATTCATGCCGTCATCACGCGTCAACATCGCCTGTTAATTTGCCACGCGCGCAGCCTTGTGATCATCCGTAAGCATTCGTGGTACCCACCTGAAAGACACTTCTCACATTTTGAGATTTTCATGCAGGATTGTGTGCAGAGATCCCACGGAAAGGCCAGTTTTGGAGGCGATGTCTTCAACTGTCTTGGTTTGTTGTCACTCGATGTTCTGCCTTGATTGGACTTTCGCACCAAGGAACGTACATTAGACACATCCATGGTACCATCAGACACATGCCTTACTCAATTGGCGATGAATTTCAATAGGTGTCACACTACGAAGTTGGAGAAAACGAATGATTACACGCTGTGCTTGCAATGAAAACGTCGCCATTTTAAGTATCAGAAACAGTTCTAACTCTCGTCGCTGCCACCAGAGTTCTCTGTACTGTACAGTGCTGTCATTTCGTCACTAATTCACAAAGAGTACACGCAGGCCTGAAAAAATAGGAGCTGTTATATCTTAAAGGCACCTCGTCACATTATCAGCTGAGGCACCTCTTTCGGTTATTGCCGCTAAATACCGGATAGATTGTATTCTACCCAGAAACTGGATAACAAGTGTGTGGGATTTTCAAAGCTAAAGATAGGAAAAACTAACTGTCTGAATCAGCTCGTTATGTGGGACAAAATGCCGGCACGCTGGCAGCACTGTAACTTGTCGATGGTAAGGATATTCTTTTATCGTGGTTTCTGAAGGTATATCGATTTGAATGGACCTTAGTTTTATATAATGTATTGCGGTAATTTATACAGATGTGTATGTAACTGGGCAAACTTCACTTGTTTCCTATAATTTTCTGACAAGGAAACATTTAGTGCAAAGAAGGTATCTAAAGAAACATTTCATAGTGCAGTCTTCTTAGTTCAAAGTTTACGTTATATGTGTACTAAGGTGAGAAGGTACCTCATTTGGGGTTAAATTTTTTATTTTTTTTATTTTTACATTTTATTATAAGGTCATCACCCTAGATTAAAAGTATATAGTTAAAAAGTTCATTGTAGCGATATGTTATACCTACCTGGGTGTTAAGTTTTTGCCACGCCCCTTTTCGTAAGCTTTCATAAAAACGATCATAACTTCTGTAATACTGAACAGATAGTTCTGAGCTAAGCCTTATTTTGTAAGCGATCTTCCAAGGTTTCTGCTGGTACCACTGCAACTCCAATGATGCTAGTTTTTCATTTGTTTTGGGCAGTGTATGTGAATAATTATTTGTTCTGAATAATATCTTGTACTATTGGTGAATATATGATATGTGTAGGCCAAAAGTATTTTGGAAAGAGAAAGCTTACAGGCAATGGTTTTACTAAAACAGAACAAGAAAACTGGAAAATATGAATATATTAGACAAAGAAACCACATGTAATATTGAGGTTAGTAGGCTCAGCTCACATAATACATGTGCTAATCATAATAGGAGTCATATATATAAATTGATGAGCTGCAGGTCCTGAAAGTAGATAAAATAGCTGAAGAATTGACCAAGAAAACAAGGAAAATGAAGAGGAACTTGAAAAGAACAACGGGGAATACAGAGGGTCAAGACTATGCAGAAGGATGGTTCTGACTCATGTCAGAAGTCAGTAATCAATATACCAGGGCTGTTCAATAAAGAATGATGATAATTTTGTACGGTCATAATTTTTCGAACTAAAATTCAATCTTATTATATTCTGTTAACTTAATGTAAAACAAACACGCCGTAGTTGCTTCATTGTTGGTACTCGTGGTTCCCGCCTGTGAGAACCAGGCAAGTTCAGACATGTTCAGTATCGGCTACCCCTGCAATGGAGGTAACATGCAGTTAAAGTAGATGGTAGAGGAAGATTCGGAGTTTCTTTCAAACGTAATCACTGCTGATGAAACTTGGTTATATCATTTTGATCGTGAGAGCAAACAGCAACGCTCAGTGTGGAAATCTCCTTTATCACCAACCCTCAGAAAAGCAAAAGTGGTTGCTTCTGCTGGGAAAGATATGGTCGTCCCATTCTTTGTTATTCATGCAATGGTTTATCAGCATGTTGTGCCTGCACACACATCAGTAACTCGACAATACTACAGGTATGTCCTGAAAACATTGCAAGTCCATATCATGCGCAAAAGACTGCATTTCCCTGAAGCAGGCTGAATGCTGCTCTACGAAAATGCGCGGCTGTATATTGCCAATGTTGTTGCTGAATATCTTGCTAAAATAAACGTGAAGTGCACCTCTCACCCACCCTATATTGCGGATTTAGCACCATGTGACATTTTTCTATTCCCTAACTTGAAGAAACGCTTTCGTGGGAGGCATTATCCATCATCAGAAACAGTGGTGAAGGCTGTGGAGGCGATTTTGAAAGATCTCTCAGAAATGGTTTCCAGCTTTTCTTTGAAGACTGGCAGAAACGCTGGGACAACTGCATCGCATTCAGAGGAGACTATTTTGAGAAGAGCCTTCAAAATTATGAGGATGAGTAAAGGTACGTTATAAGAAAAACCGTGATCATTCTTTATTGAACAGCCGTAGTATGAACTTTAAAGCTGTTTTTCTGAGATTCACATTTCTTCAAGTTCTGGTACATTTCTTTAATTTACCAAAACATATGATTTTTTGTGTGTATTAAGCACACTGATAAGAAGGGATTTGTCTCTGAGGTTCATAATAATTGTTGAAAAAAATAAAACTATCTGAAATTTCAATGCTTCTTTTACAAAACTAAAAAGCTAGAGAAAAATTATCAGTAAAAAATTTTCGAATTATAATTGGAAATATTAAGGATGAATGTTTTAAGTAAATGCCTGAAAATTTTCATGTACATCAATAATAATTTCTTAGTGACGTGCAACCAAAGTCATGGAAATAGCATCTCACCCTAAAGACGAGGGTTTACTTGAACCAGGTTTCAAACCGCAGGGCTACTGAAAAAAGATCCCAAGCTTTCCTATGTTCCATTGCTCTAATTATACCATGTAACATTCCGACTTCGTGGAGTGCAGTGCATTGCTGGGTTACTGTATCCTTAAGGCGTTAATTACTCATATACCCTACAGCAAATGGCAAGCTAATCCAAATATAAGAATGTACAAGTACATGCTGTGGAAATGCAAACCTCGCTAACATAATAAACAATTAGAATTAATTAAGCAGTAATTTAAAAGGCATAAATTACTTTAACAATGTATTCATCTTAAAGGTAAACAGACCAGCACTCATAAAAACTAAAAATAGGAAAGCAATGGGCCAAAATGGATTGAACGCAGAGTTATTTAAATATGGGGGGGGGGTTTATTGCTAAAGCTCCGACTGCTACATTTCTATAATATGTGCTGGAAGAAGCAATGTATCCCAGAAGATTGGCTTATAGCCCAAACCATCTCTATCTTTAAGAGAGGGAAACGGAATGACTGTAGCAATTACAGAGGAATATGTTTACTGAATACGGCCTATAAAATATTTGCTAAAATAATAAACAAAAGGTTGCAGAATATAGCTGAATGTCTTCTCTCGGAAGAACAGAGTGGATTTAGAAGAGGCAGATCCTGAGCCGATAACATTTTTATTGTTAAACTAATTGAAAAACATAGGGAGTTTAATAAAGAAATGTATATGGCGTTTGTTGACTTTGAAAAAGCCTTCGATAGGGTAAACCGATGCAAAATGTGGCAAATATTGGAAGAACGAGGATACCCACAACAATTAGTAAAAATGATACAATGCTTCTATTTCCAAACAAAAATAAATGTGAGGAACAATGGTAAAAATTCTAAAAAAATTGTTACTTACCAGGTTGTGAGACAAGGTTGTACTTTATCACCTACACGTTTTAGTATTTATATTGACGACCCAGTGTGCAAATGGAAGCAGCTAGTGAATGTAGGTTTTAAAATTTTAAATAAAAACTTTTTAAATATGTTATTGTTTGCTGACGACTCAGTTATTATACAAAACAGCGAGTCTGCCCTGCAAAAATCTATTTTTAAACTTAGGGAACTTTGTAAGCAATATAACATGAAAATTTCTTTTATAAAATCAAAGGTAATGGCATTCATTGTGAAAGAGCCAGTTAGAACTAAAATAGTTATAAATAATCGTTGCGTTGAACGGGTAAGCCATTTTAACTACTTTCGAACTGATGTTAGTAATGACAAGGAATATGATGTCTACAATAAAATATGCAAATTTGAAAGAGTGTGTGTGGAACAATAAATAGAACATTTAGAGACAAAATACGTAAAGAAAAAAAATTAAATTTCTAGAAAGTTATGGTTGTACCTATACTGACATACGGAAGTGAGACTTGGACGTTAACTAAAGAGCAACAGAGTAAAATACAGGCTTAAGAAATGAAATTCTTGAGAAGTGTGAAAGGATGCACGAAGAGGGACTTAATAAGAAATGAAAATATAAGAGAAGAGCTGGACATTTTTAGTATGAATGATAGATTAAAAGATCTCAAACAAAAATGGAACGAAAATGTTGAAAGAATGCCAGATAATAGAATTACAAAACAAATATTATAGTATAATCCTAAAGGTAGGAGATCGGTGGGCAGAACCAGGAAACGATGGCTGGAGGACTTCGAAGGCGGAACAGGCACTTGATGGCCTATGCCATGAAGTAAAGGAGAAGGTAAACAGACCGAGTCAGCTGTTCCAGAAGAAAGTGTGATACTGGCACTGGGAGATAGAATGTTTAACCCTCGTCTGTCATACATTTTTATAGAGATTAAAGAGATAAAGGTTATAGAGATTATAGAGATAAAGATTAAATTAGATGAATTCCGGGAGCTTACTTTTTGTTTCCATCATATCATTTCATGCAATTTCCTCAGTATGTTTCAGGTGTGTTTTCAGATTCGTGCTTAAGTTGATACCGGACAAATGACGCGCATGGTTCCGCACCATAAATGCTCTTATGGGGATTGCAAAGTGTATTCCTCGAAACGGGGCAGAGATGAACTGCCAGCACCTTTTAGAGACTTCAGTGCATGTCTGTGACCCTGTGGTCTACTGCAGTTACCTCATATCAACCATTCCTTCCGCGTAGAGTTAGCCACATATCTGTCATAGTGTACGAGGTGCCTCCTGTGTTTTACTATGGATGGGTATATACTGTGACTTTATGGGTTAGTAGAATTAAAAGTCTAATTTGCAGAAATTCAAAATGTTCTTTATTTCTGGACAAATGACTTTGGTCAACGCTTACAGTAGCATAATTACGTAACATACACCAATACAATCTGCAAGGACCTCTGTCACACCCACAAACAGAGTTCACTTCCAAACCAAAGCTGTACAAACACGAATCAGTTCCGATTACACTCTCACTCCCTTAGGCCGCGCCGTGGCTCAGTGGTTAGACCACTTGGCTCTCACCAAGGCGGCCCGGGTTCGATCCCAGGTGACCGCAAAGTAAGATTTGTGATGGACAACACGGCGCTAGGGTGGGTTTTCTCCGGGATCTCCGGTTTCCTCCGCCATCTCATTCCACCGGTGTGTCATGTGTCATCAGTGTCATCGCCCGCGGTGTCGTATGTAGTAAAAGCGGGCGTTAAACACTACACATTTCATTTCTCACTGCCTTGGCGAGTCGCGGCTCCTCTTATATAGCTCAAGCGTTGGGAACAACCTCCGTGGTGCCCTATCTGTCCCTTATCTCCGCGCTGCACTCTCTGTCTCTTTGTGTGCGACGGCCGCCAGTTGCGACATTCAGTCATATCCGATGATCAATAAAATTGGGTAAAATTATGTTCAAATGAGTCCAGGGTACATAGAGCTTAGAGTTACCACACATTCATCTTTCAGGATAACGTAAACTTCCAACGTTAAGTCATATCAGAAGATGAATGAAGTGATATTCAAATGAGTACTGGGCACACAAAACTTAGAATTATCTGACATTCATCTTTCAGAATAAGGGAAACCTCCAACGGTAAGCACCAAGGCGGCCCGAGTTTGATCCCAGGTGACCGCAAAGTGAAATTTGTGGTGGACAACACGGCGCTGGGGCGAGTTTTCTCCGGGAACTCCGGTTTCCCCCGCCATCTCATTCCACCGGTGTTCCAACTTCATCTCATGTATCATCAGTGTCACCACCTGCGATGCCGTATGTAGTAAAAGTGGGCGTTAAACACTACACATTTCATTTCCAACGTTAAGTCATATCGGACAATGAATGAAATGATGTTTAAATGAGTACAGGGTACATAGAGCTTAAGAGTTACCAGAAATTCGCCTTTTAGGTGAAACTGCCAACGTTAAGTCACATGACGATGAATGAAATAACGTTCAAATGAGTCCGGCGTGTATAGAGCTTAGATTTACCAGACATTCATCTTTCAGGATAAGGAAAAACCTCCACTGTTATGTCATATCGGGGTACGTAAGGCTTAGAGTTACCAGACTTCCATCTTTCAGGATAAGATGAAACCTCCATTGTTAAGTCATATCAGACGATGAATAAATTGACGTTCAAAGAATTCAGGGTGAATAGAGCTTAGAGTAACCAAATTTTCATCTGTCATGACAAAGGAAAACCTCCAACGTTAAGTCATATCGGACGATAAATGAAATGATGTTCAAATGAATGAATAGTTTCCAAAGTTTTACAATTTACAACCTTTGGCTACATTTATTTGTCTTTACCTTATTGCTACCTTGGCTTACATGACACCCAAGTCTACTGTTCTGCTAAGTAGCTCTTAACCTCCCTCTCCTTCTTACTTACTTAGACCCTTTCTTCCCTCCCCCAACTTCCTTTCTTATATACTTTACATTTCTTGTTCATTTTTCTTTTACCTTCTGTAAGATCTCACCTATACTTCTAACCTTCTTTTCATACTTTCTCGTTAACATTTTTATAGCTACTATACGCTTCTCTACTTTCCCCCATTTTTCCTCACAAACCTTTCTACTCCAAATTGCAACCTCCTCGCATTCTGTTACATAGTGTTCTATGCTTTCCTTTCCACCATACAAATCACATATTCCCTTTGCGCTATCCCTGGTCTCTCTTGGGTTTACCGTTTTTATTCTCATCCAAGCTAGCCCTTCTCTCTCTTTTCTATTGCAGCAATTTACGTATACATCTCCTTCCCAGTTTCCATTTATTTGTTTGTAAACTAGTACTGATTTCATATTTTCTAGATTTCTCCATAATTACTGCCCATCTATATCTTCTATTCTGCATTTACAAATTTATCCATATCGCTTGTATTCTGAAACAGGAATTTGGGACTATTCGACGTCAATTTGTCTCCATCTTCATCAGCCACACGTTCGGGCGCAATTTGGTACGGGAGTTTTATATTTGAGATGGGATGCACGTTGACTTTTCAAAGATCCACTTCGAGAAGCCAGAAATAACAAATTCGTTGTATTTTGATTTGTTTCTTGATGATTGTACTTGGATAACTAAAAGTCATAAGAATCTTGGTTTCAAGGCGTGGTTCGGAATAAAGTTTCGAAGAAGTCAAATTTTGTAACTATTTAATTCTATTATTTAGATTACATTTTACTTGAACTTCCTTTCCCAGTCACTTCCAACATATCGATAAATTCTTACTTTGTTATATTCAAACAGATTCAAACTATTACTTAAATTAACTTGATCTTGCACCACTACTCATCACACTCCACCATTACAAAAGATCTCTCAATACCCAGATTATTGATTTTTCGTAACTATCCTTACTTCTATCTTAATTTTGTGATTGGCTGATTTAATGGCACGTCACCACATTACGTCATATTACGTCATACAATTATTACTTCAGCCAATCACACAATGACATATATTTTTATAAATTTATAAACTTTTCATAAATTTTCTGAACATAACCGAAAACTACGGTTACAATTACTTTCCTCTAAACTCCTTGTAACTCCCAGAGCTTAGAGTTACCAAGCATTCATCTTCCACGATAGGAAGACCTGATTCAGATCATTCACCCGACCTAGATTAGAAATTGTGAGCCTCTTGAACGTGAGACGGACATGCTACCACCTACGCTCCCGAGGCGGACTCCTCCTCTGTTGTCTGCGTTTCGTTTCTGAATTAAGAGATAAGCGTTTTCAATGTTCAATTCCAAAGCAAGTTAAGATAATAAAAGAATACTTGGGCTACTTATGCTCTTCGTTGACGGAAGTAATTTTTTTTGCTACGTCTGTGGAATCAGTAACGATTCAGTTGCTGCACGCTTTACTCCCCCGCAGTGCCCCATCCCATCCCGCAGTCCGCAGAGCGCAATCTGGCCGGCCCTTTAAATTCGCCGTTTCTATTAAAGCGACCATCGGGCATTTAATGAAACGAAAGTCTGTGATTCGGAGCACAGGCTGGAAAGGAAACATTCTGGGAAGTTCTCACCTTTTTTCCTTCTAGTATTTCTTCTAAAATTGTCTCCAAAGTCATAACATGATTCCACTTATACCACTATTACCACCTGTTACTACGACATATGCATTATTCTTTATGATCTTCAAAATCTACTCATATAAAATGAATTTAACATACTTACATTTTAGCTGTTGAAACGGATGAAATCAATCCTGATTCCAATCTGTAAAATAGAAAATAAAAATTACTGCAACATTTTGCCCCTTTAAAGCTTCCTGTATTAGAAAGCTCTCTCTTAGACAGAATGTAACAAACCTAAAATCTTATATTTCACTAACATAACTAATCTTGTAAAAACTATTTTTACAAACACTTAATCTAAATAAATAATCTAACTGAATAACTTCCTAAAGACTAGACATAAATAGTTGTGCTTGGCTAGTCTCTCTAATTTGTCGGTCAACCTGCCGTTCTCTACTCTTGTACAAACTATTCTTACAAACATTTATTCCTCTATCTATGTAATTAATCGAACTGAATAACTTCATAAAGACTAGACATAAATAGTTGTCCTTGGTTAGTCTCTCTAATTTTTTCAGTCCAACCTGCCGTTCTCTACTCTTGTACAAACTATTCTTGCAAACATTTATTCCTCTATCTATGTAATTAATCGAACTGAATAACTTCCTAAAGGATAGACAGGAATAGCTGGCCTTGGCTAGCCTCTCTAATTTCCCGGTCCAAACTGCCGTTCTCTAATCATATACAAACTATTCTTACCAACACTTATTTCTCTATCTACTTCATGTTATCGTGATAAATATTACCTTATAGCTAATGTTCTTGTAGGTACAAGGTAATATGGGATTGCAGTAGACTTTTGAGTGTTATTCAAATGTTTTAAAGAGATTGCTGTGCGACAGCTTTGAAATGCATGTTATTTGCATGACCAAAAACAAAAAAACTAGTAACTCTCCATTTAAAGTAACAGAAGTATTGAAAAATCGAGACACTAAGAATAATTATATCAGAAGTAGTGAAGTTCAGAAATAAATAAATTGAAACGAAATTTGGGTAATTAAGTCAAAGGATAGCAATAGAATACAAGCAGCTTACACTGCATTGTGTAACTGCCATTACACAATGAAGAAACCAATTTTTTCCTTGCAGAACCAATTTTCACTTAAGATTCATCGCCAATGTTTGAGGTTTGGTTTGACGAAGTCAATATACATTTGTTACATTTTAGGGATTGTAACTCTCTAATTATGTAGTCGGGATTACTTAAACTGTTTATACTGGTTCCCATTCCGATATCTTAAGCCAAAAGTATTTCTTCTTCTCATCAGTTTATAAGAATCATTACTAACCCCCACAACAGTTGCTCCTGCAAAGATCCTTTTAGAAGATTGAAGATATTAACGCTTCCTTGCATGTATATATTCTCGATCCTAAAATTATTCGTATGCAATCGTGCCTTGTTTGCAACAAATAATGTAATTCACAGAATAAACACTAGACAAAAGTATAATATCCATTATCCCAGTGCTAAACTTTCTTACTTCCAGAATGGTGTGCATTATGAAATTATCAAAATATTTGGCGGCCTTCCCAATAAAAAAATTGATAATTTCGGTGCTTTTAAAAATGCAGTTAGAGAGTACCTTTGCTCAAAATCTTTTTATTCTGTACAAGATTATCTGAGTGAAAAATTATCCTGATAATGCTTCTGTAGCTCTATAAGTAATATCTAACTGTTCAAACGACAAATCATTAGCAATAAATGTTTGATGCATGTTGAAAGTTTATTTTTAATGTTTTATTTGTATTTAAGAAATAACGAGAATGGTGTCCATTGCAAAAAGGTTGAGACGTACTGGCATAAGTCAAGTGAAAGCTGGTATAAAAAGTGTTTGATTTTGTATCATATATAATTATCCCTCCTTTGTCTTCCATAATGTTGTTCATATTGCCTGTATACTACAATATGTGTCTTATGTTAACTTTTGTACATATATATGCTATTAAACTTTATACCTCTGGACATGTTCAATGTTCACAGCCTTTCCTGTCTACAAGTGAACCTACTGCACGCAAATCATTCTAATCTAATCAAAACTTGTAAACAGCACTTAGTAATTCAAAACAATCGCAAACAAAGTATTGAAGAATTAACATCAGATGCACAGATTAATATTAGTATAAGAAACAAGGACTTTCTCTTCTAATAAGGGTGTGCTCTGCAGTATAGCTTCAATAAAGTTACTACAAAGGAGAGAGCAGCTACAAATGGCTAATAGGGGGCGTGGCACACTGTGCAGCCTTTTAAAAATGAGTCAATTTAGCACTTTTAAAACTATGGGACAAGAAAGTAAATATAATTATTCACTGCTATAGGCATCAGGGAAGATTATTTTTGCAATAACTTATTTAGTGAAATTGCACCCCAGGATGCCCCTCTGGCTCCCTTTAACATTTTTATTCCGGTTCTACCTATTGAAACCTTGCCGTGCACTGGATAGTTTGAAGTAGCAACTAATTCCCATAAAGTTAAAATTACTTCACCAAAAAACGGCTATGCTTATTCGAGTATTACAAAATCAATATCTAGCCAACAAAAGGCCTGAAAATATCCTAATTTTATTTCTTAACCAACTGGAATCCGTTGATGTTCTAAAAGTTTTGCTTAAGTACAATCTTTTAATATCGTTTTCCAATAAACGTACGGTATACATCAAGATTTTGTTTTCTCTTATTACCGCCATTTTCTCTTTGACAGTTACATTGTTTCAAACAAATGCCTAGCGATGTGCACGAAGCCATTTGATGTGATTATAACGGTCAATCAAGCTTGCTTCGGACCGTGTGTGATCGATTGCATTTGCGGACGGAGATGGAATTGCCCAGCGTGTGCATAGGCTGTTACAAACTCTTCCGCCATGATGCGCGTATTCATGAAAAATTGCCACTGATTTTGTTTAGAAGTAGATGTCAATAGATGCTGCCCGTTTTAACCCTGAGCACTTTGGCAAATATTGGTCGGTGCCATAAGCTCTCAGGTGACGTTCAGATACTCCTAGAAACTTAAAAACCAAGGATGCGTCACCGATACTTGCATGGTATTTGATGTAGCTCTATTGTGGTCCATTTTGGAGACGGAGGATTGAAGTAAGGATAGTGGAGCTTACGGCTTGTTATGGCACCGTCTACTTTCACCTGAGTGCTTCCTCTCGTGAGGTGGCTTCAAATGATCAAGCCCGGTTCGTCACAGGTGTCAGATTAATAGCTAATACCGGTCAGATTCCTATTTGATAGTGCGAGACACACTGGCAGAAAGATCTGCAGAGCTCAAATACCACCAGGGCACGACAAAGTAGCGAAGCAAGACCTCGACCTAAGGCCAGGCTTGGCTTTCTTCAGTAAATTGCAAATTTACACCATTTCTTCCATAGGCGCTGAGTAGTTCTAGCAAAACCCACTGAAGATGGTCTGAAGCAAAGACCGAAAGCGCTTTTGGAAGAAATGGTTAACACCGACCAGTCTGATTGAGTAATCCTACAAATTAAGCATGCCAGCTACTCATATTTATATAAAACATAACTCACTTTAAACAACTTGACAATTCTTCTTTAAAACAGTAGCATATGCTGGTAAATTGTATAAGGCCAGGGACAGTTTTGATTGACTGGTGGTTCTTTCTTTAACGTGGAAGGAAAAAATGGAATCTACCCACACCAGCCCATGGGGCTGGTGACATAGGAGTCCCCGCCTCTGTGGAACGCACTTATGCGGAATATCTATTAAAAAAACTTTGTAACGATATGTTTTAGTTACAACTTTTTATATGAATATTGCTTTCTGATATGACTATTAGTGGGCCATGTAATGACAATATAAAAGTATATGTGTAATTTTGTGATTGGCCGTAGTAATAAATTCATTACTTAAATTCATTAGCACATGAATTCAGAACCTTGCTTCAAAACCATCAAGGACATATTTGCATGGGATGCCTTAAAGGACACAGTGGAGTTTTAGGTAACGAGAGAGCTGACTGCTTGGCTAAGAAGGCTGCAGAATCCAATCTTCCTGTCACATACTCTTTATGTCCTATTTCTACTGTAAGGAGAATAATACATCAACATATTCTTGAAGAATGGAACCAATAGTGGCTAACAACTCCAAATGGAAGTTTAACAAAAACATTATTTTTCCCTAGTATATATGACAGGAAAATGTGAAGCTCTTGTACCAAATTTTGTTTTGACACAATTTTTAATTGGACATGGTAAATTTGGTGAATACTTATCACGCTTTCACTTAACATCCAACCCCGAGTGCATGTGTGGTGAAGAATTTCAAACTGTGGTTCATCTCCTTTTCTGTTGTCCCATTTTCTGGAGCGAAAGACAAGAATTAATATTCAAGCTAGACTCTCTAGGAACTGAATTTTCTGCTCCGCTCACATCTTTGCTAATGAAGCCGCAACAGTATAAGTACTTCATGATGTTTATAAACTCAGTGTTTAAACGTCTGAAATAGTTTAAATTAATATGCATCAGATTATAACATATTTTCTTCCTTCTAGTATTTAAAATATTTTTGTTAAAATTGTGTATTTTTATGTATCAACTCTAACCCTAATATACCACCGTGTAAAATAGGGTTCAATAAATCTGGTTAAATGAAAAAAATTTATAAGAGTTTTGTGACGTAAAATAAATAATCTTCATAGATATATGTTCTTTAATCTTGTTTCATGACGATGGAAAAATGTCGCGGTGAATATAAAAGTTTTCTAACGGAAGATCAATAATCTTCAAAAATAGTTATTCGGTATTCGTAATAGAGATCAGAAAAACTATCGGAAGTGAGGAATTTTAAGTAACTAACAGAAATTATATATACATATATTAACTTGAAAATAAGGATTTATCGATGTTTTGTAGGTAAGCTACAGTGATTGATTAAGAAAGAAAGTTCGAGTAAAATATAATCTAGATTATACAATTATAATATATTACGAAATCGGAGTCATATAGAACTTTATTTGTCACTGAAAATCCACACCTGAGAATAGATCTCATGACTCTTATTTAATAAAATTCAATTCAGACAATACCATTAGTGACCTGAAGAAATTGATCCGCACAAACTGACATGAAAGAATTGTGCTTGCAGCGAAGAAATACCGCTACATATTTCACCCAAAAGTGTTGCTGATTAATCTGGAGAAACAATTCGACCAAAAATGGCCACACCCTCCACTACCTAGGGCAGCAGCCCTGGCGAAGTTTTGCTGGTCTCGTATAAAGCACCCAGATTCAAGTGGTCGGTTAATTCTATGCGGCAAACCGCTATGGTGTATTGGGGAGGGAGGCGTCATGATCAGAGGACCCTGACGCCCACCTTTCCATAATTGGTAATCTTAGGCGGTGTGCCGCGCGTTCAGGTTGTAATCAGTTCTACGCATAGCGCTTCCCCATAGGGCAAGGGATCCGTCCACTTCAGCTGCCGAGGTGCGGGCGCTGCGGACCCCTAGCACTCGTACTACGGACGTTACTAGAGGAACCTCGGGCCGAACATTCCAGCCCCTTCCTTTTGTTTTTTCTTTGTAATCTTACGTCCTCCAACATTGTCATATCGGACGGTGAATGAAATGATGAAATCAGTGAAATGATGCTCAAATGTGTCCAGGGTCCAAGGAGCTTAGAGCTACCCGACATTCGTCTTTAAGGATAAGGGAAAACCCCGAAAAACCTTATCCAGGTAACTCACCCTGGCCGAGATTCGAACTCGGGACCTCTTGAACGTAAGGCAGACATGCTACAATCTACGCTACCGAGGCGGAAACAGCCGCTCCCTGATTGGCAGTTGTTCGGATTGGGTTGGACTCGAGGGGGCAGTGGTTCCCGATACCCGTGGGTGATCGGGTACGTCTCCGGACGGGGTGGAGGGAAGCCATTAATATTCCCGCGTACTAGTCTGCATAGCTAGTAGAAGGTGTGCTAGATCACCAGGCGGGCCCACCGAGGTCATATCGGTAGCCTTCCCCTTTTGGTGTTGGTGCGCATAAGTGGCGTATCCACTTCCATCCCGTCTTGAGTCTATAGGACCAGATGGGGGGGGGCTTGTTAGGCTCTAGGTTTTGCCCTATGGAAAGCCCTATGGAGGCGCCGGGTGCCCTTTTGTGACAGCTTGGTGACTCCCTGGTCGATGGAGGCCGGGGTTCTTGGTCCTACGGGTCTAGGACTAATGTGAGTAGAACCTGATATTAACGTACGCATAGCGCTTACGTTGTTAGCAGTCTAATCTAAGTCTCCTTGTCCCGGTGTAAATGCTTAAATACCTGCCTGTGACAGTTCGCGAGCTGTGCGAACTTAACACCGAAGTTAGTAAGACTACGATTGACACGAATTTGACCAAACATTTGCATTATCGCAAGGTTTGTGCAAGGTGGGTCTCCTGGCCCAGTTCGGATTGGACATACTCATCCCCCCCTACAGTCCAGACTTAACACCTAGTGATTATCATCTGTTTCCTGAGTTAAAGTCACACCTGGGTGGAACACATTTCCAGGCCGACGATGATTTGAAAAACGAGGTTGAGTGCTACCTGCGCAACCTGACAAGGGTATACAAAAACTGCCACAACGCATGCAAAATTGCATCGATCGCAGTGGTGATTACGTTGCAATATACCTGTATGTTCCGTCTTTCCATCAATGTAACATTAATTGACAATAAACGCCTCGTATATTCTCAGATATTCAAGAAGTCGCTTCAAACAGCTCATTCATTAGTCTCCATTGAATTTATAACTCAACATAACAAGTCTTGTTCATTGTCACATCCATCTACGCATACTCTGGGCTAAAGGTAAGTACACCATTTTAGAAGCCGACCGTCTCTGTAGCCTAGGTGTTAGCGTGTCTGTCTCACGTTTAAGAGGTCCCGAGGAGTAAGTTATCTGCACTGTCGACCTAAGAAACACACTCATACTCTGAGCTATTCCGCGAACAAAACCTACAAAAACAAACTTACTGATAATCTACTCTTATGCATACAACTTGTTTGAATGTAATATGGTGTAACACATGGCCCTGTGTGACTGCCATTTGTCACGCTTGTGCACTTGGGCGCAGAGTAATGCAAAAGGTGTGTTTCTTACGATAGATGCATTATAAACAAGTTTTTTTCAGGGTTCTGCCTTATCCAAAGATGAGTGTCCGGTAACTCTGGTCTCTATTGACCCTGGGCTCACTTTAGCATCATTTCACCCGTTTTATTGGTCGTTCAATATGACGTTCGAGGACGTAACTTAACAAAAAAAAAAAAGAAGAAAACAGGGCAACCTTAAGGAAATTTATCAAAGACCTATATTCGAGGCCAACTTTAAATACAATTTCTCTCTCTCTTTCTCTCTCTCTCTCTCTCACACACACACACACACGCTTTACTCTCCGTGCTTTAAGGTTTAAGTTGTCAGACCAATGCGTTATTTATTCCCGAAGCGTATTTCTCATTTGTTCGCAAAGAAGCAATCAAACGCAGGGTGTGTGAGCTATGGCGGTAGTGGGTACTAATGAAACTGCTGTACAAACATTCAGGAAGTCGCCCCAATGATTGCTCTCTTCCCCAACTCGCCCCTTCTCTGAACTCATGCAGAAACCCCTTACCCAAGATTCGATTGTCGCCCCCGTATGAACTCAATGACAATAAATTGTCAATACTGCAACATGCGTGGGGGAAGCCACTCGGTTACCAGGGGGATTACTATTCGAAACACCTGCCTCTGGTGGCTCACCCTGTAACCTATTTCTTTCCATTGATATATAACTTTTTGTCTCTCTATCACACGTATAGTAGCTGGAGAAGTTTTACATTCTGTAGCTGTTCCCCTTGGTCACTGACAAAGTCGCTTGATAAGTGTTATATCAAAATAATATAAGGTTAGCGTAGGTATTTTATACTGAATATTTTGCATCGGAACGAAATGCACAACTATTGCAGAAAAATAGATTAATGTAGATAGGGCATATATATAATAAGAAGTGCTTGACGGACTAGAAATGCAGATGAACGGAGAAACAGAAATATGAGGTCCCTCAGCGAAGTGAAAGTTGGGAACACAGTGTCGGTCGGCTTTCTTCATAACAAAGCCCACCCCTAGGAACAATGCCTGCGAACCATGTGGAGCGCCGTTTAGTCGCCTTATGCTCTTTCATGTCAATAAGTGCGTCATGAATACAACTGCTTTGCAGATTAGCTGCATTCCTAAACTTTCGCAACGTGCTTGCCGACACATGATTCTCTTCAAACACGACTATCCGCGAAGTATTTTCCAAGCAATTTACAACTTTTAGCATTTTATTACCAGGTTCAATATTCAAATGGACTTTCATTTTTGTTAGCATGTATGTAATTAAAATGTATCCTTTTCTCTCAATCCGTTAATATGTAATACTGGCACCTTTGTATATATTGTGGAAACGTAGAGTCAGACTGAAAAATTCAATTCCATAGCCGGGATTTGAACCACGGATCTTCTGGTTTCCGTCCAGCCGCACTACCATTGTGCTACTATGGCCAACGTGCCGATATGACATTAAATTCTCTAACTGACTCGTATTTTCCCGGTAAACCACTTAGGAGCTCTCATACACACATGAGACAACTAACTACCTTAATGTCGACTTACTATGCTGTAAGTACTTTAAGGCCCGGGCTTTATAGTTAACCACTATTAGGTCAATTAATGGAAATTAATTATTCTTTCACACTGGCCGTGTATAGGCTAAATTGTGGAAACGTAGAGTCAGACCGAAAAATTCAATGCCATAGCCGGGATTTGAACCACGGATCTTCTGGTTTCCGTCCAGATGCACTACCATTGTGCTACTATGGCCAACGTGCCGATATGACATTAAATTCTCCAACTGACTAGTATATATTAGAAATTAGAGCTAATAAAAATTTTTCATTGTCATATTTGTTGTTCTCAACCTAAAATTAATAGGAATTGCCTGATGAAGTGCTCGAAATATTCAAAAGTTATTTTTGCTGTCCAGTGTAATATAACGCAAACTAACCTAACCTAAATTTCTGATTTTGAAAAATGTTGCAAATGGTTAGGATGCTGGAGAAATATTCCCGGCCGTTTTAGAGTACTTTAAAGTTCAAATGAACACATTTCTGTCAAAAACTATTCGGAACCCTGCTATAACATTTCGTTATGCTTTTACAGTAACAGTTTTCGTTTATATGTGTTCAGTGTTTTCATTAATTTCTTATTTTCTCACGCTTTACTCAAGCAATTAAGGATCAGACCTGAGAAGCACAGTAGTTAAATAAAAACTCAATTCCAATTTGGGTGGACTACAACACCATTTTTGTTACGTACATATTAGAGAGAGAGAGAGAGAGAGAGAGCAAACCTCGCAGCTTAATTTGCCACATTGACGAGACAATAGCCACTTGTTTGTTAGACCTGCAACAGATGCATCTCTTTTGTTCTCGGCGCGCTTACGGTTCAGCACTTCACTTCTGTGGTCTTTTTAGTGAAAAGTCAATGGGCTCTACATGAGAATCTGCCACATGAAAACAACCACTTAGTAGGATAATATCTTGATGAAAGACACACGTACATATGGAGAACAATGGTTTTCACCCTTTCGTCACTTGGCTTCTTCACATCCAGTACGTACAAAAGGATCAATAGTAGGGGAAGGCAAATAGGCTTTCCCTCTATACACACCCAACCATTCCCTTGTCAACGCAGCCATCCCTTTCGATGAAAGTTTGTTAAACTTTGTCTCTGTCTTTTGTAATCCGATTAAACGTGGCGTATGTATTTTCGAACGTAGCGTTCTCATTCCGTAGGGACATAACCACTACCACAAGCAACAACAGGGTGGTCTCTCTCATCACACCTACCCCTGTTCCATCAAAATCCTTCTTCTGCTCTTTACAACTAGGCAGAGAGGAATGCCCTTAAAATAAGTTTGTAATTAAATTGCTGATCCCATAGCGCCATGGAGTACCCTTCTGCTGGACGAAGGCTACTGGTTCGGTGCCTCACTTCATTTCCTGCCCACAGTCTGAAGATTTGAATGTACGAGGGCTGTTCAATAAAGGATGATCACGATTTTTTACAAGGTACCTTTTTCTGCCAGTCTTCAAGACATGCTGGAAACATTTTTTCAGACATCCTTCAAAATCGCCTCCGCAGCCTTCACCACTGCTTCTGATGATGAATATTGCCTCCTACGAGGTGTTCCTTCAAGTTAGAGAATAGAAAAAGTCATATTGGGGCTAAATCCGGACTATAGGCAGGGAGAGGGATGCACTTCACGTTGATGTTTGCAAGATATTCAGCAACAACATTGGCAATATGCGGACACGCATTATCGTGGTGCAGCATCCAGTTTGCTTCACAGAAATGTGTTCTTTTGCGCCTGACATGCACTTGCAATGTTTTCAGGACATCCCTGTAGTATTTTCCAGGTACTGATGTGTACCTGGTACAACATGCTGACAAACCATTCCATGAAAATCAAAGAATGAGATAACCATAACTTTCCCAGCAGAAGCAACCACCTATGTTTTTTGGAAGTTGGTGATGAAGGATATTTGCAAACTAAGCTTTGCTGTTTGCTCTCGGAATCAAAATGATGTAGCCAAGTTTCATCAGCAGTGATTACGTTTGAAATAAACACCGGATCTTCCTCTAACATCAACTTTAACTGCATGTTACCTCCATTGTAGCGACAGGCGATACTGAATATGTCTGAACTTGCCTGGTTCTCACAGGCGGGAATTAAGAGTACCAACAATGAAACGACCACGGCGTGTTTGTTTCACATTAAGTTAACAAAGTGTAATAATATTGTATTTTGTTGCGAAAAATTATGACCGTAAAAAATTATGACCATTCTTTATTGAACAGTCCTGTATATTCCTGTAGTCTAATCAATATACAGAAGTTGGAAGACAATATGTTCCAGCCATTAGGACCATTGTAGTTACAACATTGCAAAGCGTGGAAGCGTATCAGAAAATATGTGAATAATGGAGTGGCTTACGTAAGCCTATCGCACATACACTTAATCAGATACAATCAAATAATCGTGTAGGGTGAAAAATCATATATGACATGATTAAATATTATGAGAAAGAGAAAGAAGAGGATGTTTGTGTCAAGCAACAAAAAAGGCAGTTGCCACAATCAAAATTGGAAAAAGCATTTTCGCAAATTATGTATACTTTAAAATACTACAACTATAATTATAGTTTATCAATTACCTGTTTTTGTAAGCCAATGAAACTACCAGTGGCTCATTCATATCACTGTCAATGTCACTTCCGTTAAGAGACAATTCGTCATTGTTACTGTCTTCATCGTCTGAGTCTTACAAATTTATGATTATAGGTTCCAAAATCACGACACATGCTATTTCTTAAAATCTGCTTACCTCAGGCAGTTGTACCAGTCCTGTTGTGTTACCTTGTCAATTTGTTCCTAAACAAGTCGTTTAACGTCCGTCAGTTTAAAAGTAATATTTCTGTTTGCAATCCGCCTTTTTATTTGAGCCCACACAAACTCAATTGGATTATATTGGCAGTGGTAATTTGGGAGTCGTATTATCTCGTGTCCCGTTTCAATTGCAAGTTGATCCAGCTGATAAACTTATTCCGTGTTCTTAAACGGAAGTACTCTTTGCAATAACTCGTTTTAGCTTCTCTTTCCGAAAAAATTTGAAGAACGTGTACACCTTAAAAATAATACTTCGAGCCTGGCTTCGCACTACCTGACTTTTTGACTCGTCACTAAATGCACCGCAAGAAGCCATTGCACTATTTAACTCTTACTGTACTGTTGTGTAAAGAACAACTGAATGATATTGATCTGAACTCTCCAGAGTAAATAAACACTTCGTATCCAGCATTTATTCATGAACATGAGCGTACAGCATTCCACAGACTAACAGGAAATGAAGTGTTTGCTCTTTCTCGAATTTAACACCATGACTTATTCACAGTAACTCTTTCATCCGTCATGTCAGTAGTTTAAATTTCAGTTCTGAGTATTTAAAAGTATATGTACATACATACACACCAACCACTTTGAACTCTCTAGAGTAAATAGATATTATGAACCATTCATAATCAAAGAGATGAGACCAGAGACGTTCTGCCAGGGCAGCAGGCAATTTATTGTTTCCTCTCGCTCGATTTAGATTATTCAAAGTAAGTCTTTTATCACGTCATGTCAAACATTTACATTTCAGTTCTGAGAAATTACAAATATACGTACACGCATACATGGCAACCAATAATGATATTCATACAGTACTTACGTCGCGATTTATTCTTATAATACAGATAATGGCGGTTTATTTATTTGTATTAGAAAACGTATTTGAGCTAAAATATATGGGGTTTTCATGGTTTTTAGATACATTACTCTCTACCTTCCACATGGATCAGTTTTGGCAAAACCTGAATTTTTGTTTTAGCGCGAATAGTATTTCATACATATTGATTAGGTTGGCGCTCCTCACACACCACTTAGCGGGAATGCAATACAACACCGCAGGACTCCGATTGGTTGCTCACCTAGTAGCGCTCAAGGACAAACACCTTCACATTTGAAACACATAATAGACGAATCGATTTAGAAATATATGGTAAAGACAGAAATAACACTACTTTTGTAGGTCTACATATTATTCTAATTGTAAAAGTGAATAGTTAAGGTGTGATGGCATATTCTCATTCAAAACTATGATTCACTTTGTTTTTTATGTATGCAACCATGAAAATAGTACAGGAACTTAAGTTTCAGCTTAACGTCATACAGTTATAGTTGAAGTCAGCACACTGATACTCTTAACACCTTGTATAGGCAGGCTGGAGACTGTGTAATTGGGAATAGCACCAGCTAGAAAGATTCTCTTTTGCATAATTAGCGCAGGAAATGAGGCATGCGGGTGAGTAATGACATCTTGTATAAATTTTGGTTCGGTCGTTTGTATTTGGAGAACTGCAGGGCGTTTTGTTTGATGTTCATTAGAAAGGATTGCAGCAGACAAAGGACAGGAAGAGGAATAATTTGCTCTGGACAGCTCTTATCAAGGAGTGCCTGCTTTATACACCCAGCTCAAATGGCTTTACACACAGCTTCTGAACTTTGATATAGTTTACACATATTTTGGTCCAGCGTACTGACAGAAATACTAAATGCCAAAGCTGCTCTTCCTCTCTCTCCATTTTAGTCGGACATATTTCCGAAAAATTGCATATATACACTCACATGACCTTCTCTACTTAGTCTTGTGCAAACCATTTTCTAAGCGCTCATTTTACGTCTATTTTAATATATGAATAAAGTATTTTATAATATATTTCCTCGTAAGTACAACTAGAAAAGGAATATTGAATAGTCATAACTAGGGCCCGTAAGTTGTTGACCTAAAAATTCTCTAAAACTGATCTTTAAAATGCCCTTAAAATATAAAACAACGGACAAAAAATGTAAAAAAATGACCTAACAAAAATTAACAGTTTCTTTCATAATAATAAATTAATAACTGTCACAGACAAATAATGAATATATGGTTGGAGTAACCACATTTTAAAATTAACTTTCTTAGTAAATAATGCAATTATTGCTACTAAATAATTAATAAATTCAAAATTCATCAGGTCATTTTCAATTTTATAAAATAAGAAAAACTAAGTTACTGTACCCATTAGTCAAAACTTAGCGCAGCAGTACAACACCATGGTGACCTGCAAGTTATCAAAACTAAAGGAACGGCAGTTGTCAATTAAACCATTTTATACTTTGAGAAACTTCTCTCCACTTCCACAGATGCTATAGGTGTAAATTTTAAGAACACTATGTCACTGCCTGTTAAATTATGTTCAAAAATACCAGTTCGGATGTTTTCTATTGACAAGATGTCAGTAATCTTACAAACGTTTTAGTATCCTTTATTTTTGTCCAACACAAATTTTAGTTCATGTCTAATTTTGTCCCCAATCTTACATTTTACATTTTGTATCCACTCTTCCGCAATCCTCACCAACTAAATGGACTTATCCAATGTCGTGCCACGTTCAAGGCGGGTTGTGGTATGCGTCAAAAATGCAAATGTTGATTTAGTGAAAGCTAATTTACCTTGGATTTGAGTATCAGAAAGCAGATCATGTGCACTCTCAATTGCCTTAAAATCTACCTTATCAAAACTATTCACCACTTCTCTCACGATTTGCAAATTGTCACTGTGATATATACATGTACCCCAGCGTGTTAAAATTGGTGCCGGGGACAAAACTATATTAGAGTTTTTTTTTCTTTGAAATACATAGTTCGATTTGGCGCTTTCAAACATATTTTATTTACTGTGGAAATCAGTTTTGATCTGACCTGCTCCGCAATTCGATGAAAAGCATTGGGCAAATACGTAACATGCACCATCTTATTGTTAAATGATTGGATCTCTTTTGCCGCCTTTACAATGTCAGGCACCGCGTCTGTTAGGAAGAGGAGCACGTTGTCATACTGTATTCCACTAGGCCACAATAAACACATGGATTTATCGAACAGTTTCCATTTGTCCGGCACTAGTAGTTTCTAGCATACCTATCACTACATTGGCTACATAACGCCTCTCTGAATAGGCTGCCTCATCAATTGAAATATAATTTTTTCCCATTCACATTTTCACATATTCGGTTTAACGTGTCTTCATAAAATTTTTGTACGTAACTTTTATGCAGAGTTGATTCATCTGGAATTGTATGACCAGTGTGACGTTCAAGAAAATCTCGTAATTTGGAATTACTTAATTTTCCTAGCAGAATATTTGCACTAAAACATTTAACATAATTCTTCATAAAAGGAAGATAACTTGTTACTTGATGTGGAAGCCGCTTCTTTTAGCAGTAAATGAGACGCTTGTCTTTTTTTTTCACATTCTAAGGAGCTTGCAAATGTTTCTTGCGCCCAACATGTGCGGTGAACCGTATGTCTGCAGCGGCTGTCATTTCGCACATTTTACAGAAAAATACAGTTCAGTTAGTAGAGAATATGTTTCCAGGAAATTCTGAGACACACTGTTTCAAACGAGATGTAGCTGACTGATTTTGTTTCGGCATTTCAATACCTTCAATACCAAAACACAACAAATTTACACACTTCACAAACTACTCTCCTTAGGGCGTCATTTCTAGCTCCTGAAGTCCTGACTGTTGCAATCCACACGTATTGCATGATGTAATCGGCGATTCCTCCAATTGATGCGCCATAAATTCACCAGCACTGTTAGGACGCTGACCTGCGTTAATGACAAGTTTACCACACTTAAAAAGTTACTCTTTCATAAAAGATTATATAAATGAACATTCAGTTACAGATTATATTAAAATCCCCCAAGAAGCCCATGAGTCATGGTCAGGTCGGCCATCGGAATCAAACCCGGGCCTCCTGAATCGGACTACAGAGAAAAATTCCCAATAAATTCGTGGAAAAGAAAGAAAATTACCGAAAAATGGATATAAATGTTAAAAAATCACTTTATTATAAATATGTGGAAAAAATGCATTCTGATGACCCATAAAACCCATATATATATATATATATCTAACGTACTTTTTCCAGAATGCACTTAATTTCCAATAAGTATCGCCTGTGACTATTCAGAAAGATGACCTTTCATCAGTATCTGTGCCCTAGTCATAACCAATAGCTAAATCCTTTAAGCGCTGGTCACTTTCAGCACTTCGGTCCCGCCTTAAGGTGGGACGTATCCAAATATTCAGGATCTTACATAAATAGCTATAACCTCCAAAGTTTTCAAGTTAGAGAAGTGAAACTTAGTATGCTCATTTAGGATAATACAGTTAATATGCACAATTTTTTTCATAATTTTCCATTGTTTATAACTAATGCTACATATTTTTTCTATATGCAGAGGTATCTACAAACTTAAGCGCATGTTTTTTTAACATTCACATAAGCTATCTTTCTGAAATGTTCTATGTTATTTTAAAACACACTAAAAATTAATTTGTTGGATTTAGATTCCTTATTGAAGCTGTATAGAATTAAAAAAAATGTTAATCATATGCATTCTTTAAAAATTAAAATAATTTCATATATTTTGTATCATCACATTCCATCTGGAGCTTAATCTTAAATTCTAGAACCAACAAAATGTTCATTGTGGCATAGGAAATCTGTGTGCTAAATTGCATCACTGTAGATGAAGTATTTTGGGAGAAAAATGGGTTGAAGTTGTAGAAAATGCAAGTTACGGGGAAAGGCAATTAAAATACAATAAGTATTATTCAGTTTCCCTTTAATTTTACGTCAGAACTTCCCATATCCATAGTCTGTATCCTCATTCTGGTCTTCTTCAGCCTTTCTTTTTAAATTCCTCTTCTGTCTAGCTTCTTTCTGCATTAATTTCATAGCTCTTTCTGCACCAGCGATGCGAATGTTGTCGATACTCCATAAACACATCAGGTTGATACCCTAACTGATGCATAACTTTCTTTCTGCCAACATTACCATTATTAAACACTGTTACAGCATCAAATGTAGCAATTTTCACCACTATGGAAGACACAAATGATGTTTTGGGACACCTTTTCCATATCAAACTGTTGAGGCTTTCATTTGGGTTTTGTGTCTCTCCATAGAGACATTTGTTTAGCAAGTCTGGGTGTGCTAAGAATTGGTAGGTGGGCTTTATAGATTCCAAGACAGCTGATGGAAGACTATCTGTTGCTACTATGCAACACTAGGGCATTTAATTTTTTAAAGGTACATACAGGCCACGTACAGTCATAATATTTTGGTGTTTGATAGGTAATACTATATACTATTTTACAAAACAATTAAGAAAATTATATTTTTTGAGCATTTTCTCGTAAGTCCCCCCCTTATGATCAGAAACTTCCACAGATATTACAAGAAAGTTTTCAAGAAACCACTTCACCGCAAATTAACCTTTAATAGAGCCTTCCTAAAAAATTCTTCAAGTTAATTCATAATATATTTGATCTTGTATGATAAAATGCATCAAATTTCATTCTTAAAGTATATTTTCATAACAGTATCTGAGAAAATATCAGCAATTATTACTAATAACTTGTTTGTGATTGCTTCCAAAATGGATTGAATCCAACTGAGACAAAAGTACCACTTTTTGTTGATAGTTGTTTATTTAGGTGTATGTTTGGAGTATTCCGCAATGAGATTATTCGTTACTTAGATTTACGCCTTCCAGTGTTCCAACTGCATTATCGGATATCCCCATAATTGCTAGAAAGAGCCAGGAAAACGCCTCAGCTTAATGGCTTCACTGTTTCCTTTACGGCTTTACCAAAACGTTTCTAGCCATTTAAAGGAATGCTTAATGACCAGGAATGGTTTTTGGGTTGGACAAGCTATTTGAGGGCTTAAAATGTGAGATCGTTTGTTTTATGGCTTAGAAATGATCTCGTTTCCAGCCAGCGAGCGAGCGATCTCCTTTCACCAGGATGATCGCTGTTTCTTAGAGCCGTAAACTGCCTTGCTGTTGGCCATTGAGCTGATGTCGCGGTAGCAGTAGCACATTAGCATCCAGAGGCCACTGCCTGTCTTATTGGATACGAGATTTCTCTACCGGTTTAATGCTCACGTCTGTACGCCTGTGCACTTAAAATTTAGGACAGCAGGTATATCAAGATTTTCCTGTGTTATGACAAAAATTGGAATGGATTTTAATTTTACATTTTCCTTTCTATATAAATTAGAGAGGCTAGCCAAGGCCAACTATTCAGTTCGATGAATTACATAGATAGAGGAATAAGTGTTTGTAAGAATAGTAATTACAAGAGTAAAGAATGGCAGGTTGGACCGGCAAATTAGAGAGGCTAGCCAACGTTAACTATTCATGTCTATCTTTAAGAAGTTTTTCAGTTCGATTAATTACATAGATAGAGGAATAAATGTTTGTAAGTATAGTTTGTGCAAGAGTAGAGAACGGCAGGTTGGACCGGCAAATTAGAGAGGCTAGCCAAGGTTAACTATTCATGTCTATCTTTAGGAAGTTATTCAGTTCGATTAATTACATAGATAGAGGAATAAATGTTTGTAAGTATAGTTTGTGCAAGAGTAGAGAACGGCAGGTTGGACCGGCAAATTAGAGAGGCTAGCCAAGGTTAACTATTCATGTCTATCTTTAGGAAGTTATTCAGTTCGATTAATTACATAGATAGAGGAATAAATGTTTGTAAGTATAGTTTGTGCAAGAGTAGAGAACGGCAGGTTGGACCGGCAAATTAGAGAGGCTAGCCAAGGTCAACTATTTATGTCTAGTGTTTAAGAAGTTATTCAGTTTGATTCCTTATACAGGTTGTGTCAAAACGACAACGAAAGATTATACCCGTTCCGCAGTTTATAACTTAGCTTGTCCGAATTTCGGTGTCGCAGCTTCGAAGTTGTGTTAGGTATAATTTTATGCAGCATGAACTAGTCCATGATTTTGTGGCTAAGCCACGTAGGAACCACTGGTGCACTAACCACGAAAACAAAAATATTACTCTTTCCTCTTTATCAGTGACCCTAGCCTCGCTTTCAGTTAGTGGGGCAAAGGGGAGCTACTTGTGAAAAATTCCACTAACAACTCGGACAGTTGCAAACTTGCCCTGTGTAGGACAAAATATGAAAGGGAAGAGTCGAACTGCAAATTTCAAAACCGTAGCCGGGATTTGAACCACGGATCTTCTGGACTCCGTCCAGCCACTCTTAACAAATGAATTACTATGGACACTAACTTAATCGTGATGCTGAATTTTAGTTCAGCTCTTCTTGTAAACCGGCCTTAAAAATGGAAATCCGCCGACTTAAGAAGCACAGATCTATACAGCGTGATCATCAAGTTAAGGGCACTGGGAGGTTATTTTTACCCAGTAAAGGCTAATTTTTACCAATATTAAAACTTAAGTATATAGAAAACTAAACATTATCATAAATTGAAATTCCGTATGATTAATGTATAAGGATGTGTGCATTTAACTACTGTATAATATTTAAATTACGTTCACATAGTTCCATGCAAAAGGGGCATAAATCATACCGTGTGACCTGAAAAAAATATTGCACCCTATATTTCAGGTGTAGGAATTTAAAGCTACATGCACCAAGTTTTATCCTAAATAACCTAAGATACAGTTTTATAATATCGGCTAAATGAAAATCACACATAGTTTATACTATGTACATGAAAAATTAATTAGTTTTGAGTAAAAAAAAATATATTTTCAAGGACTGAATATTTGTTTTCATCCATTTTATAAATCACATGAATATAAATGTTAGCCAAATGTGTTCAAGGAATATTGAAAACTAACCACTACAAATTTTGTGGCAATATCTTGTATAGTTTTTGAGAAACATGCACCTAAAGTATGAAAAATCAAGGTTTTGGGAAATCACGATCAAAGATTAAGCACCATTCTCAGGAAGTGGTCCTAGCATTACGCCGCCATGTTTAAATTGACGAATTAAAGAACTTTAATACCAGCTGACGCCTATTTTATATCTATCATTTTGAAGCTGAAGAATGATATAGGTTTTTAACATTAAAAACAAAAAATGGATTTTTTGAAACCTATTGACCTCACAGTGCATTTAAGTAAGTTCGTTTTACCTACTTAGTTTTCTACACCCACGCCATCTCCTGACCTGGCATTTGGTTTACTGAAAACAGTCTTTTGTTCAGTGATGTGAGTATTTATAGTGTTTTGTCTTTGTTTATATTTGTGTTATATCCAGTGATGCATTTGTGGTTACAACATTTATTAAAATATGCTGATGATGGAAGAGATGTACGCTCCGGAAACGTCAATTTCTAATCGTCTTTTCACCTGGCTTGCTTCTCGAGACTATCTTGAATAAATACAATTTTGTTTGTAGAGTTATTTACGAGATTCGTTTATATTAAAACGGATACACTTTTGCCAATGATAAACTTTGAAAGCTATCCCATAGCGACCAGCCCTTATCAGATTTAATTATCACTTAAAGCTTGCTATATGCCTCTTATCAAGTTGTATTTATCACGTGATAAGGTTTTTTCTACAGTTAAGTTCATCTTGATTAACAAGAAGCAGATATAAATATATTTTACCAACTATTCAACAGTTAAGTAATCCATTTTTCCCCTGATTCCCCTTTCATAACGGTACATGTTACAGCTAACAGACTTTGTTAACAGTTGCGTGAAGTTTCTAAAACTCAGTTGTACGGTCTCTAACCACCAGCATCAACTGGAAAAATGAGAGAAGTTTGAGATCATGAAGGAAACAGATGAAGGGGAATAAGGAAAGGAATTCATTTCCATGAGAAAACATCAGTTGGTGGTGATGAATCGCTTTCCTGTCCAATTGATTTAAAACTCATTCTTTTCTCCTTATTCTTTTTCCCCCTTGTCTCTCTTTTATTTCTGAAGAAAACTTGTAGAAAACAGACTTGAGGACTCCTCACAGAGGGACTTTATTTTAAATAGAGCAGGAAGACGACTTGAAGCAATCTGGCAAGTCTACCACAATGTCTTGAATATTAAGATCCGGATACTCGTGATTAAAAACACGGCTTTCTTTGCTTGAAGTGTGACATATTTTTACTCCGGCTACTTGCAGTCATTATCTCTTAACAAATCAACCAAAAACTCCAGTACATTCAATCTTCCTTCTCTTTATTTATTCTTCTCTGTGAAACTGCCCGTCAGTCCGTAACGTAGAGATATTCATCCGTTTTTAATATATATAAAGTATTATTTATATATCTATTAATAAAACAGTACCCCCCAGTGGCGAACCGTCCAATGAAACGCTGAAAGGGCCGCTTCCCCAAGAACTTCAAGAGAAAAATAAGAAAACAAGAAAATGCACAACAACAAGCCTTTATAAACTCTGGATACTTTTTAAACATTTATTTGCTAGATCCGCGATGCTGCGGTGCTGATTGCTGTTTAGATTCGAGTGACCATTTCCAGGAGCTCATTCAATACTGAAAATTTCTGTATATACGCATTTGTAACCATAAACACCATGCCTCTTAGCTTTCCGGAAGTAATAGCGACTCTGCGATAGGAAGCACTGACATGTTTTACCACGTGAAGTCCCTGTAGCGTGAGAAGAAAGCTTTACCCTTTTGTTTTATGTAGCACTTTTAAATACAGTGCGATCCACATAAACCTGAACCATTTCAATGGGCCATAAATTTTGAACCAATAATAGCGCACACGTGAAACTTTGGCAGAATATAATACACAATTGGGAGATTACATTACACTGTTTACATCTCAGAGTAAATGTTGGAAGTATCCTCCACCAACATCTATGCCCGCCTCGGTAGCGTAGATGGTAGCGTGTCTGCCTCTCGTTCAAGAGGTCCCGAGTTTGAATCTCGGTCAGGGTGAGCTACCTGAATAAGGTTTCTTCCGGGGTTGTCCCTAATCCTTAAAGACGAATGTCGGGTAGCTCTAAGCTCGTCCCATATGACCTAATGTTGGAGGACGTAAAATTACAAAAAAAAAATCTATACATGTTTGCATTTGTCTCACGATACTCTCTGAAGTTTTACGGATATGATATCGCATTGAGAGAAGGTTATTTCCAGCAAGATGGACCAACGTGCCATACATCTATTGACACTATGGAACTTTTAACCAGTTTTTTTGATGATAGGATAATCTCAAAAGGTCTGGGCCCCCCCAGATCCGCTGATCTAACGTCGCCGGATTATTTCTTTTGGGGATATCTAAAAATAGAGTGTACAAGAATAGGCCACGGACAACTGATGTTATTAGGGAATCCATTCGAACCGAAGTAAGTAACATTGGCAATTTGTAATTTACGTCCTCCAACGTTAAGTCATATCGGACGGTGAATGACATGGGTAAAATGATCCTCAAATGAGTCCGGGGGCCATGGAGATATTCGTCTACCAGGATAAGGGAAAAGCGCGGAAAAAACCTTATCCAGGTAACTCAACAGAGATTCGAACGTGGGACACTTGAACGTGAGGCGGATACGCTACCATCTACGCTACCGAGGCGGGCAAGAATAGAATATGGTTAGATGAGTGCAAATATGTATAGATGTTGGTAGAGGACACTTCCAACATTTTCTCTGAGATGTAAATAGTGTAATGTAATTTCCCGATTGTGTATTATATTCTCCCGAAGTTGCACGTGTGTCCTATTGAAGTGGTTCAGGTTTATAAGGATCGCACTATATAACTAAGTATATTTCAATAGCATTAGCAATAGTATTTTACGTATATTGGTATTTAATACTGACGAATACGGAATTCTTCTGAAGTTTAGTTAGCAGAAATGTTTGAATTGCATTCATTCACCATTTTAGGCTAACAGTTCATGCGGTGTGGGCCAGCTGTAGGAAAAATTGGAACGCCTGAGTGGAGAGACGAAGCAGGAATATGCCAGAAATGTAATCAGTCTTGCAATGCAAGAAAGGCCTGCACGTGGGTACACAATAGAAAGAGTTCTGAAGAGTAGCCTTAGTTCTTTTAGTTAATATACTCTCTTATTTGAATGACAACTATTGTTTGGAGCTTCCCTCGCTTTGAACGTCACGCCTTATCACTGATGCCCCTATGCATGTATATTGTCACCCTGGCGGTAGACTCGGGAAGCCGATGAAAAATGATGACCGGTAGCGACAGACAGTTGAATGTAGTTTTTTGTAAAATAAACAGTTTTCAGGTTAGCTAGCAAAAGGTAATGGTGAACAGTGTATTTCGAGGAGAATAAAGTGTAGTAATTGTGTTTTGTAACCTCGTTTTATTATTTCACGAACCCACAAAGTCACAATTGGTGTCAGGATTGCGACGACATGGAGGCTGAATTGGAAAAGATTTTGGAGAAGATGGCGGAAATGAAAGCAGCAAATTACAACTTCGCTGCGGAAACAGAAGCGGCGAATAAGAACCTGGCCGCGGAAATGAAGGAAATGAAGACGGCAAATAACAGCCTGGCCGCGAAGCTGGAGACTACAAATGACAACCTGGCCGCGGAGTTGAAACAGATAAAGACCGAATTGACCACAGAAATGAGGTCAGCGAACGACAGCCTGGCCACGGAGATGAAAGCGGCAAACGAGGCCCTTGCCGTGAAGTTTGAAGAACAATTAGCTGGCGTGAGGGATAACGTGACGGAGCTGGGCAAGCGGATGGGCCAAGTGGACGAGCGCGTCGAGGACCTGGCGAGCCGCGTTGACAACCTGGAGGGAAAGGCCGACAACAGCGTCAAATCCCTGAACGCCATAGTAGAGGACGTCGTCGGCAGGAAACTGAAGGATTTGAAGGCCGACGCACCGGGACGCGACACAACATCTGCGCGCGTCAAACCGCCGAAATATGACGGCGCGTCAACATTAGAGGTCTTCCGCCGCCATTTCGACACAGTGGCCAAGCACAACAGATGGTCACCGGAGGAGGAGGTCACACAGCTAATAGCCAGCCTCCAGGGACGGGCCGCGGAAGTTCTAAACGCGGTACAGACAACGGCGGCGCCCAAGGACATCTGGGAGGCCCTGGAGAATCGTTTCGGGAACCACCGCTTAGCCGCAGCGTACCGCAGCCAACTAAAGCCAAGGTCACAGCAGCTGGGGGAGACGCTGCAGGAGTTAGCCATAGCGGTTGAGCAGCTAGCTAGCAAGGCCTTGGTTGACCTGCCACTGGAGTTCGTATCCCGGGAAGCCGCCTACAACTTTGTCGACGGGGTACGGGACACGGAGATTCGTCAGCACCTAATGCTCGGCGATTATAAAACCATCCACGAGGCGCTGACAGCGGCATTAAGAATGGAGGCGGCCAAGGTAGCATCTATCCCGACTTCGATAACGAGGAGTGTCCGCTACGCCGGAGACAGAAGACCAGCTGAGGGACGCCGGCGAACACCTAGTGGCCTGTGTTGGGGGTGTGGACAGCCCGGACACCTGCAGAGAGACTGCCCACACCAGGAAGGGCAGCGGGAAGAACGAGTAAGGCCCGGCGTGGAGAGGGGTACGTCGGCGTCATTACCACCATCCCATCGAGTGACAATCCGCGCCATCAGCGGGCGGATGGATGACAACCTCATCGCGGACGGCTGGGTAAGAGGAAAGCCGTGCCGCGTGCTGGTGGACACCGGGGCGGACGTGACCATCATCAGACCTGACGTGGCGAAGGGTTTGCCGACGAGGAAGCCGAGCCAACCATACGAGCTTGTGACGGCATCGGGCGACACCATGCCTATGGAGAAGGAGGCCCTGCTGGAGCTGACCTTGGGACGGAGTGCATTGCGTTTGTGGGTGTTCGTCGCGAAGGTGGCTGAGGAGGTGATCCTGGGACTGGATGCCCTCAGGAGCCACGAGGCGACGGTCGACGTCGGCAGGAAGGTCCTACGGCTCAACGGAGAAGAGGTTATACTCCGTCAAATTGAAGAGCGCCTTGGAATCGGTAGGGTCATCTTGAACGAAGACGTGGTTGTCTCCGCGAGGAGCGAGGTGATGGTGACGGCGCGACCGGAAGGCCAGACAGCACGTAGGGTTCAGAGGCTGCAGGAGTACGACTTCACCTCGTTAGATCGCAGAGGGAAGAGTCACGGTAACGCGGACGCTATGTCCCGAAGACCCTGTCCAGAAGAGTGCGGCCAATGCACAAGAGAGGAGGGGAAGGAGCGTGCCGCAGCAGTTCGAGTAGTCACGGCAGTGCCTGCGGATGGCTGGGATAGCGCAGGCCTGAAGAGCGAGCAGCTGGCCGACGCAGACTTGGGGCCACTCTTGAGGGATGTGGAGAACTTGGTGGACCACCTCCACGACATGCACGAGATGGCTCGCCAGAACATCCAGAAGGCGAGCGACCGCATGAAAACCCGATACGACAGGCAAGCCAACAGCCAAGGGTTCCAGCAAGGTGACCTGGTCTGGTTGTACCGCCCGACCCGGACCAAGGGACGCTGCCCGAAGCTTCAGCAGTCATGGCAAGGACCGTACCGTGTGGGGAAGAGGATTAAGGACGTGGTCTACCGCATCCAGAAGGTGCCCCGAGGAAAGATGTTGGTGGTACACCTGGATCGCCTGGCCCGCTACGAAGGCGCTGTTCGGGACGACCAGCCTTGAGGAGGGAGCAGTGTCACCCTGGCGGTAGACTCGCGAAGCCGATGAAAAATGATGACCGTAGCGACAGACAGTTGAATGTAGTTTTTTGTAAAATAAACAGTTTTCAGGTTAGCTAGCAAAAGGTAATGTTGAACAGTGTATTTCGAGGAGAATAAAGTGTAGTAATTGTGTGTTGTAACCTCGTTTTATTATTTCACGAACCCACAAAGTCACAATATAAATGTTATAGAAATAAACACATGAGAACATCTGGGTTTCGCAAACATGTGAGAACAACAAAGTTCGTTGACCTGCTTTCTTGGCATACAGGAAATAGGTTGTAAAAATGTACCGCGAAGCCAGGTTTGCACCGGTGCATAGGTACTTAAATATTCAGGTAGATGTAATAATGTGTAGTGTTTAACGCCCGCTTTTACTACATACGGCACCGCAGGCGGTGACACTGATGATACATGAGATGAAGATGGAGCACCGGTGGAATGAGATGGCGGGGGAAACCGGAGATTCCGGAGAAAACCCGCCCCAGCGCCGTGTTGTCCACAACAAATCTCACTTTGCGGTCGCCTGGGATCGAACCCGGGCCGCCTTGGTCAGGTAGATGTGGTAGTTACTTTGCCCGCCTCGGTAGCGTAGATGGTAGCGTGTCTGCTTCACTTTCAAGAGGTCTCGAGTTCGAATCTGTCAGGATGAGCTACCTAGATAAGGCCATTTACAGGGTTTTCCTTTATCCTGGAAGACAAATGTCGCGTAACTCTTAAGCTCACTCTGGAGTCATTTGAGCAATATTTCCGATGAGAGTTAATGTTGGACGTAAATTACAAAAATGAGGGGTGGCATTTATACACTGTGGGTAGTAATAGGAAATGCAGAACTTCTGAAATTTGCAGGACTATCGTAGGGAGGTTAAGGAAGCAAGACTCAATTTGTATTAGAAATTGCCAAGAGTCCTGTTTCTGCACAAAATAATATAATAAAGGCTAAGGGGAAGATTTATTTTAAAAGCTAGATATCTGTACAAGAATTGAGTAAAACTATTTTTATAAATGACATGAATTGGACCACATTTATATCCGAAAGCACAAATTCCTATTCCCCTTAATTATCTGGTGCACACGATATGTATACATTATTGAATAACTGATACTGTTTGTCTGCTTTAATCAACAAGCCGTGATTTAATTTGTGATAAAAGAACACTTTATGTAGAGGTGCTAGGCAACCCGCAGCCCTCGAAATGTTAGTTTGTTAATGTGTAATAGAAGCTGCATCAGACGTTGAATTATGTATAACTCGTGGATTAAGCACGTGGTAGGGTCTTGTTACACTTTTCATCATTGGATTTATGCTAAATTTGTATCTCGCCTCTCCGAAGATGTACCTGCTTTGTCGTGAAGCTCGTGTTCGGAAGGTGCCGAGGTTGCATCACTCATTTTGAACCATAGGGTTTTCGGGAATTTTCTCTGGTAGACAAGGTGAATACCGAAATATTGCGGTCATGTTACAGAACGATTCCTGGGCTCGGCAATGGAAGGCATAGAGGCTGGCCTGTTGGAACTTCTCGGCTCCGTCAGATTATGGCCTTTTGAGCCGCCAATTCTTCTGAGTCACCTTCCGACGGATTGGGCAGGCCGCGAGCGCCTCCCAGCCGGGTGGTTAAGCCAGTAAGCCAGTAATTCAAAACCTCCTGAGGTTCCTTCATCGGCAGCTTCCAACTGCGTACAGAGGTCAATAATATTAACGTTTGCTCTCTGCCACCCTCTAAAGTGATACCATCCAATTGTGTACAGAACTGTTTTAGTGCATGATAACTATTCTTATAATCGATTATAATAAAGGGTAGTACAGAAGGTTTTGTAAAGAGCTACTAGGCTTACCCAGATCAGCACCTAGGGAAGTAGCTTTAGCAGAATTAGGAAACAAGAAGAAATGGAATACTAATGGAAAGAATAATAAAATTTTGGTACAGGTATTTGGCCAAAGAAAAATGGGACATTATGAAATTATGCATGAGACAGCAAAAAAGATTAGGAAACTCAAATAGTTGGGGGGCAGAGATAGGAGGAATTATGGAAAAAATATAAATGGGAGATATATGGAGTTTAGAGGAAAGAAATACAAGTGATGTGGGTAAATTGCTAAAATGCAGTATAGAAGATATAGAAAGAGAGGAAATATTGGGAAGTTTGGAAAATAAGAAATCATTACAATTTTACAAACACATAAAAGAAGTTGGGGACGAGAAGCATATGTAGATTACTGCAATCGGCAAGAGAGAGAAGGGTTAGCTTGGATGAGAACAGGAATAATTTTCTTAAGAAGGATAAGAGATAGTTGAAAGGGAATTTGTGAATTGTGTGGGGGAAAAGAAAGCATAGAACACTATGTAAAAGAATGCGAGGAGGTTGCAATGTGGAAAATAAGATTTGGGAGGAAAAATGGGAGAAAGTAGAGAAGAGTATAGTAGCTATAAAAATGGTTACGTGCAGGAAGGAAAAAAAGGTAAGAAGTATTGGTGAGTTCGCGCAGAAAGTAAAGGAAATATGGACAAGAAATTTAAAGAATATAAGAATGAAAAATGGTGGGGTTGGAAGAAAGGGGACTAATTAAGTAACAAGGAGGCATCGAGGTTAAGAGCTACCTGGCAGAGCAGAAGACCAGGGTGTCGTGTAATCTAAGGTAGCAACAAGGTAAAGACGTAAATGTAGCCTAAAGTTGTATATTTTGGTATATATCATTCTTATTATAAAGGGTAGAATGATATGAAAGTAGGCGTAGTTAATAATGGTGGAGTTCAAAGGGGAATTCTTATAACTGTCATCATCATCGAAATGTATCAAAAGTGCTTATACGACATAACTCCATGCCCAGTCATTACGGCATGGAAGGTAAAATCCATAGAAATACGTTTCATACACCAACTATGTCCCTCATAGGGAAAGATGATATTTTCATTTACTGTTAACCAACAAACTATTCACCATCATATGTCTTTATATCCCTTGAACCAAGAATAATTATATAATATGTGTTCTACACTTTGGAGCCTTTATGGTAAACACTTGATTCGTGTGTGAAAAAGGTATGTACAGCTCTACGAAAGCATTACAAATATACTATGTTTAACTCAATGGTATCTTTACTATTATACTACTCTCAAAAGTTAAAGGCATATGAACGTTGGAGCGCTGTTGCCAAGCGTAATACCTGCACCTGTAGAGGTTCTGTACATAAGAGCAGTTTTACCTGGCAGCAAAAGTTTTTGCCATTCTTCTCGTAACTAAACAACACATTAAATATTCCTAAAACATTAAGATCTTACCTTGATGCGCGTCACAGTAGTGGAACAGCAACCACGGTTTCCAATCCAGTAACTCCCTTTCCGACTTCATGGATCTTTCCCTGAGATTGAAACACAGACACGCTCACTTTTTCTAAGGATGAAGCTGCTTCACTACAAATTCCTGACACTGTGTGTACACTACCTACACCACAAGGTTATAGAGTTAATTGCAGGGATTTTGAAGTATCTACAGTTGACCTAAAACCTGGATTGGAGAGCTTTCGTAAAACTTGTTCATATTAAATATAATTTTTCTGTCCTGAGAATGAATCACTTCACGTTTGTTGATCGAAAAATCACTTGTCCCAGCTTCGAGAGACATGTTCACGCACTCGGATCACAAATACTACAAAACAGATATATGTATAGCAATAATTTAATGTAAAATTAACAATGTTTCAGTTCAACACACGATTTAACGATGCCATACCCTTTAACAAAACGACACTTCTGCTCTGGAAACGAACTAAACATTACCTCTGTTTCAAACTGCGTGACTTCTGTTTTAATAGTAGATGCATTATTTATTTATCCTTGAGATATTGTGAGGAAAAAATGGTGTTGTTTTTCAGGAGGCAGGGAGGGAGGGAGGGTGGGAGGGTGGGATGGAACAATAACCATGTGAAGATTAAACGTACATCGCCCTTGTTCTAAGCATCGTAGAGACAGGATTTTTGTACGGTCATGATCAGAAAATAAAATTCTTTCTTATTATAAGATTGGCATCTGTTTTTCAAACATTTATCCGAGCGTAATTAATTAATTAATATGCTGTTCTGAGTTAAGGCGCGCGATATACCTGTACACATTCGACAGTACTGCTAGGCGGAGCAAGCTTGGGATTAGCTTGAGTCTACAGTACGGCACCGCCTCCATGTGCCTTTAACTTTTGCGGAGATTATAATTTCTTTGTGGTTTAGCCAATATCATTCCGAAATGTCTTTTCCGTCACTGAGTTTTAATGATTTACAAGAGATTCTTCACCTCTGTGTGGTATATTCCACATTTGATTCCATAACAGTTGAACCACTACAGTCGGCTCTGATATAGAATGTACAAGTTGTATTAGAACAGTTCCATTGTTTCACATTGCCTTCCATATCTCTATGGAAACAAAGTAATACCGTCTGGTTGAAAGCATTTTCACTCCTTTGTAGTTGACACAGTGACATAGTCGTATTTGTGTTAGTTAAGAGACACCGAAGGCGATCAACATTCTAACCTGTAAGCACTTGATACCTATATCTAGCAAGTGTTTTACAACGCAACACTAGGTCCACCCTTTTGTACGCAAATTGCCTATGGCTTTTCGGATCTTCTACGGAAAGGGTAATATTGACTGGAAGCCACCGCTTTTAATTCGTCCGCTCCTCCTTGGGTGTCCAAAAGATGTAATTGAATGTTCAAGCGCTAGGTGCATATAAATACAACCCCTGGTGTGACAGAATATAGAGGGCCAAGGCCTGCCTCACGCCCAGATACGCAAGGTAGAGGTGGTCCATCATGTAACAGGATTATGGGATGATGGAAAAATGGTTATCTTGGACTCTGCGGCAATCATGTGTAGCACAGTTTCTCTGTGTGGTGTCCTGCGATGTTAGTGTTCCAGTTGTCCCAGGCGTGGAGCTATGTTTAGAACCTCAGAGTGGCATCTAGGAGGAGCGGTGCAGGTGGAGGTGGAGTGGCCATAGTTTCAGCAGCGCCGACAGGGGACGTATCGTCTATCTTGATCGCCTCGACTCTGAGACAGCGCCCTAATAAGGACAGTCCCGGCCACAAGGCAGCATCCTTCTCCGAGCTTTCAGCCAGATGCAGGCGGAGGGAACAAATCTGCACGGAAGATCACGGGGCACCCCGCTGATGACCACGGTACAGGGTCCCGTGGACGTGACTGGCACTGGTGAGGAGTGCAAAGAACTTGGTGGTGTCTGCTGTGCTGCAGCAGCGTAGAAAAGCCGCTGATCAGTTGCGTTTGGCGGCTCCGGTAGTTCTGCTTCTGCAGGTGAAGAATCTGCGAAAGACAGTTCAGGTGCTGATAGTACACTCTTCTGCTTTGTGGTGGTCGTTGTGGAGTAGACAGGTGAGGGAGAGCTGACTGCTGCCTGTTGCGCGTCAGATGTGCTAGGTGCTTCTTCCTCAATTACAATTGCCCAGAAATTCCCATTCATAGCACCGTGAGGTCCCCAGTCATTTGCCGGTATTGGCAGTGGGGCGGGAAACGAGGCACGTGAAGTCTGCGGAGATGGTTGTTTAGGTATCTGAGAAGTCTTCCTGCGAGCTGTGGTGGTTTCCTTCTTCTTCCGTCCCATCTTCAGTCCACGATGTGCACTCCTCGTAGTCTGTCGGCATACAATCCTGTAATGCCAGGCCGAGACTCACATCGATACTTCCACCCTAAAATAGATCACCAGATGAGAGATGATAATGGAGATGAAATGGAGGGACATTTCATTTCATTACATCGCGAGGTCTACCCGAAGGTCTTAAGACTGCGGTCTTTAACAATTCGGAAGCGATGGAAAACTCCGGGGCTCATCCCATTGGGCAATACCCTGAGACTAAAAACCCCCCATCATCAACAAGCCGGATGGAAGTGCATACGCCACTTACGTGCGTGAACCCCGTAGGGAAGGCTACCCAATAACCTCGGTGCTGCCGCCTGGTGATCTAGCACACCTACTACCTCTGCATGGACTTTTAGGCAACCTTCTGTCCCCTCCGGGCGGCCTACGACTGCCCGAGGGTACCCGATCTCACGTAGGTGTCGGGAACACACTGCCCCCTCGAGTCCAACCCAATCCGAACAACTCCCATTCAGGAGGGAATGGAATGTTCGCTCCGAGGTTCCCTTTGGTAACGTCAGAAGTACCACGAATTCCGTAGATGTAATTAACTTACAGAGCATTCGCCTGGCGACCCGGTAGAAACCTCGAAGAAATCAGGTAAGGTGGCCATGGGAAACGAACCCAGACCTCTCGAAAACGGGTCAGACACGAAACCGCCTCAGTCATTCCGCTCAGTGGAATAAAGGATTATGAGAATAATTTGTTGTAAAATAAAGTTATGTAGGAAACGTAATTCAGATTTTATTTACATTTTCGTATACTCTTTCCATACACAGTTTGAATTAGGGTTATTCTGAATTCCATAGTTGAATGCTGGACCAGTATAAATCACTAGACAGGGTATTATAAATATCTGTGTGCTTTGTGGTGCTTTTCTTCAGCTGTGAAAGTATAGCTTGCTGTCACAGAAAAGTCCAAAAATAAATATTGTGTCGGAAACACCGCAGACAGAGATGAAGTAGCACTATTATGCAAAATAAAAGCAATCTGTCTGACATTTCATAGATGTGACAGACGTCAAATTGCTGTATAACGGTGTTTTATAGTTTCCGTCACTATGTCAGGCCATCCGTCTTTATTTCGTATCCATAATAAACGGCGTCGAACCGCAGGTAGCAAGAGTGGGAGGCATATTCCATCCGCCTGTCCTTTGTGCGGGCTGAAATCATCTCAACTGTGAACTAAAACTTGCTACATGAATTTTGATGGAGCTAGCTATATACTCAACTTTCGTCTGTGAAAATTTTATATCAATACTTTTTTATTTTCTTTGGTACATAGTTAGAGCGAAAAGAACTACCATATTCCATTCTAGTGTTTCACCGGAAAACGCCCTTTAACGACCCATAAATACACAAAAAGCGCCTTTAGAAATAGGACCTATCCCAAATATTTGAGTGTATGTGAAAAGTACAACGCCTTTTTTCTATCAAATTTTCATTTATTTAACCCAGGGTTCATGCAAAGAGAACGCAATTTAAGCCATTGCAGAAAAACCAGTCGTTTAAAACATTTTACTGTCATATATAGCCTCCAATTCTCCCATTTTTCCTGGTACCTACAAAATAATTAGCAATCAGAAGACGTTTATCTTGAATAATACGAAATAGAGGAAGAATAGTTTCTCTAAGCATAGTTTGTGCAAGAGTAGGGACCGGCAGGTTAAATCTACAAATCAGAGAGACAGGCCAAGGCAAACTATTCATGTCTAGCCTTTAGGAAGTGTTTCAGTTCGATTAACTACATAGATAGAGGAATAAGTGTTTGTAAGATTAGTTTGTACAAGAGTAAAGAACGGCAGGTTGGACAGACAAATTAGAGAGGCTAGCTAAGGCCAACTATTCATGTCTAGTCTTTAGGAAGTTGTTCAGTTCGATTAATTACATAGACAGAGGAATAAGTGTTTGTAAGAATAGTTTGTACAAGAGTAGAGTACGACAGGTTGGACCAACAAATTAGAGAGGCTAGCCAAGGCCAACTATTCATGTCTAGCCTTTAGGAAGTTAATGCAGTTCGATTAATTCCATACAAGAGGCGTCCAGAAAGAAAGCTCTGTTTCAATTTATCCCCGCTGCAGCGCTGCCATCGCAGTTCCACATATGCACGGTAGACGCTCTGTATCAAGGAGAAGAAACGTGCGCCATTGTGGGATCGCTGTCAGCCACGTACGCTTTGTTGTGCTTGTTTACAAAGTCGGCGTTGATTGAAAATCCCGCTGCTTGTGAAATCAGATCTGTATTTGGTTTTCTAAATGCTAGGAAATTGAAAACAATTGAAATTTATCGGCAAATTTGCGATGTTTACGGAAAATGCGATACAATGGTGAGAAGATGGGTCCGAAAGTTCAATGAAGGACGTAGTGAAGTGCACGATTAAGAACGAAGTGGGCGTCCAACTTTGGTTACAGAAGAACTGGTTACGCGATTGATGACAAGATCCAGGAAACCCGCAAGTTTATAATTATTGCTGTCACTATGGAATTTCCCTAAATCTCACGATCACTAGTACATGAAATTGCTACCGAAAAACTGAAATTTCGTATACTTTGCTCACGTTGGGTGCCAAAGATTCTTACTGAGAAACTCAAAACAAAACGGATGGGTAGTGCACTTCAGTTTTTGACCCGTTATGATGAAGATGGCGAGGAATTTCTGACACAGATAGTCACAGGAGATGAAACTTGGGTTTCTTACGACATCCCTGAAAGTAAGCGTCAATCAATGGAATGGAGGCACACCTCATCCCCAGCAAAGGTTAAGTCGAAACATATCTTGACACCTCAAAAAATGATGTGCACAGTGTTCTGGGAGAGGAAGGGCATTTTACTCATTGATTTCTTACCACGTGGTGAAATAATGAAAGCAGATGTTTATTGCGAGATACTTAGGAAATTGCACCGCGCAATACGGAATAAGCGCTGAGGAATGCTGTCAAAAGGTGTTGTTTCTTCATGACAACGCACGACCACACAATACATATTCAACGAAAGACCTCCTACAGGGATTTGGCTGGGACGTGTTTGACCACACCCCGTACAGCCCTAATCTCGCTCCTAGGGACTCTCATCTGTTTTTGCAGCTCAAATCTTCCCTTGGCAGTCAACACTTGAACAATGACGAAGAACTGAAAGAAAATGTTTCCAACTGGTTGAAGACACAGACGGCAAACGTCAATGAAGAAGGTATATAAAAACTTGAGTCTCGCTATGATAAATGCCAACAAAACGTCTGCAGTTATGTGGAAAAGTAGTTTAAGTGTTGTAGAATTTTGTGCAATAAATAATTTCTCTGTATACGTACACAATTTAATTGTATTACCAAACAGAACTTACTTTCTGGACTACCTTGTAGATAGAGGAATAAGTGTTTGTAGGAATAGTTTGTACAAGAGTAGAGAACGGCAGGTTGGACCGACAAATTAGAGGGGCTAGCCAAGGCCAAATATTCATGTCTAGCCTTTAGGAAGTTATTCAGTTCGATTAATTACATGGATAGAGGAATATGTGTTTGTAAGAATAGTTTGTACAAGAGTAGAGAACGGCAGGTTAGACCGACAAATTAGAGAGGCTAGCCAAGGCCAACTCTTCATGTCTAGCCTTTAGGAAGTTATTCAGTTCGATTAATTACACAGATAGAGAAATATATGTCTGTAAGAATAGTTTGTACAAGTGTAGAGAGAGTCGTTTGTGCACAACGCATCATATTTCTCTTCTTTGGTTCTTATTTCCTGCTTGATTACCTTTGTATTGGTTTCGACAAAGCGTTTGTTTGTCATTGTGATACAAAACAAATGTTCGCGCTATGTAATTTACTATATTATGAATGTAATCCAAAGAGAATTTGCAGAGAATGGGTAATGAAAGGGGCGATATCATCTCGTTACTGCAGTTTAACGGGTCACGATATCGTGGAAACAAAAGAGCTTTATTTCCCTCTATATTCACCGCCGCTCCTGCATCGTAACCATTCGGCGGTTCCCATACACTTTACACAAACGATTGTAACTCCAGGGCAAAACGGCTTCCAGCGTGCAGATATAACGTACACCTAATTCGCTCTTAGAAACACTCCGAGAAAAACAATACAGTTACTCCAAAAAGTGTTCGTCTAATGCATAAGATTATGTTTAAATACGTATGGATAGTGGAAAGTCATCAGAATAAGTAGTAGGGACACTGTCTTATTTATATATTGGTGTAAAAGGGAATGCAACAAAGAAGCATGGAGTATCTATTCACATAAGCATAGTTAAACATTCAAAGTAAATATATGTAATATAGGATGCATACTGAAAATGTTGTGGAATGTTACGTTTAGTACTTAGTAGACCCTCCATTCCTCTTTATAATCTCTTGCTTTCTCCTTGTCATGGATTTCACCAAAGACTGTTGTTTCCACTGTAATTTTACGCCATTGCTCTGGTATAGCGTTCTTTAGATCCTTTATATTATATATCTGATTATTCCTAATATGTTTGTCCTTAATACTCCACAATTTCTCTATTGGAATCATGTCTGGAGACTGAGGTGGTGTCGCATCCAACGCGGAGTATTATACAGCAACCATAGACATGCACCTATACCACTCGCAAAACTTAAAGGCATATAAACGCTGGCCAATGCTCAAGCGGAGCGCTGTTGCCAAGCGTAGTACGTGCACCTGCAGAGGTTCCATGTACATAAGAGCAGTTTTACACGCCAGCAAAGGTTTCGGCTAACCTTCCCGTAATTAAATAACACATTAAATATTTCTAAAATATTAAGATCTTACCTTGACACACGTCACAACAGTGGAACAGCAACTACAGTTTCCAATCCAGTAATTCGCCTTCCGACTTCATGGATCTTTTCCGGAGATTGAAACACAAGTACGCTCACTTTTCCTAAAGATGAAGCTGCTTCACTACAAATTTCTGACGTTGTGTGTACACTACCTACACCACAAGGTTACAGAGTTAATAGCTGGGATTTTGAAAACCCTACAGTTACGTTATATCCTGATCTGGAGAGCTTTCTAAACACTTGCTCATATTAAATATAATTTTTCTGCCTTGAGAATGAATCACTTCACGTTTTTTGATCGAAAAATCACTGGTCCCAGCTTCGAGGGACATGTTCAAGTAGTCGGATCACAAACACTGGAAAAAGGATATGTTCATAATAATAATTTAATGTAATATTAACAATATTTCAGCTCAAGTTCAACACACGACTTAACGATACGATTCACTTTAACAAAACGACACCTTTCACTCTGAAAACGAACTGAAAATTAACTGTTTTAAATTGCATGAATTCTGATTTAATAGTAGGTGCATTATTTATTTATACTTGAGATATTGTAAGGAAAGGATGGTGTTGTTTTTCACGCTTATCTGTGCTGAATGGATGGATTTTGAGTAACAATAAGTATGTGAAGGTAAAAAGGGCATCGCTGTCGTTGCATCGTAGAGACAGGATTTTTGTACGGTCATGATCAGAAAATAAAATTCTTTCTTATTATAAGATTGGCATATGTCATTTTCCAAACATTTATCCGAGCGTAATTAATTAATACATTATTCTCCGTTCAGGCGCGGGAGTTGCGTGTACACATTCGGCGGCACTGCTAGGCGGGACAAGTTTAGGATATGCTGGAGTCTGCAGTGTGGCCAGACCGCATATGCCTTTAGCTTTTGCGAACATTATAGGACTTAGTAGGCCCTCCATTCCTCTTTATAATCTTTTGCATTCACCTTGTCATGGGTTTCACCAACGATTGATATTTGTCCACTGTAATTTTGCGTCAATCCTCTAAGAGAGCATTCTTTGTATACTTTATATTAGATATCTGATGATTCCTAATATTTTTCCCCGATATACTCCAATAATTCACTATTGGATTCATGTCTGTGTATTGCGGTGGCGTTGGCAACCATGGTGGAGTATTATACAACAACCATAACCTTGCATCTAGAGCTGTGTGCTTTGGATCATTATCTTGTGTGAAAATATAATCCTCAGAAAGACCAATGTTATTCACACTTCTGTACAGATGTGTTTTTAGGATGTTTATATAAACCTTATTGTTCATAATTCCATCAATAAAACACATCCACCACACCATTTGCACTTATGCGGCCCCAGATAAGTACTGAACCGCCTCCATGTTTAACTGAAACTGTTATATTTTTCTTCTCAAGCGCACAATTCTCTTTTCTCCACACCATTACTTGTCCTTTTGACTCAAAGAGCTCATATTGACTCTCGTCAAATCCATCGTACTTATGTTCTTTTGTAAAAGCAACTCACTTCTTACTGATGTATGAGGTTTTACGGGCTGTTCGGCCTCCATACTCAGCATCATAGAGCACTTTTCTTATGGTTTGTGCTGAAACGGACCTTCCTGTATGTGTTTGAACCGCAATAGCAAGTTTTAGAGCACTTAGTTAAGGATTTTTCTTGACTTCTCTAAGTAACTGTAGTTTCTCCATCTTGGATGTACCGCAGGACGACTGCTTCTTGGTTGATTTTTGTAAGTTTTGTTCTGAACAAACCTGCATATAGTCTTCACGGTACTGGTAGGTCTTCTAACGGTTTCTGCAATTTCTTGAAAAGATTTTCCTTTTTAAAAAACTTCATGCAAATTTCTCTCTCTTATCTTTTGTAGTTTCACGATGTTTTAAATCCATATTACTTAAATAGCAGTCAACGGCTTTAAAAACAGAGATGGAACTGTCAATGACAGTGGATGAAACACAACTGCATAAAAAAGGGAAGAGGTGTGTGTGACAGCGAGGCACCATATCTGGGATCTTGTTTACTAGACGAATACTTGTTCGACATCAAATGGGACATGTTTTTAAATAACGTAGAGCTGTTCACTAATTAAGCAATGTATGAACCCACATTTTGTTTTATTTTTCAATCTAGATATCTACCGATGTAAGGAAATAGTTACTGTTCGTTTCTTATCCATATCCTTCTGATTATACTTGTTGTATTTTATGTGCTATGATTAGACGACTACTCTTTGGAGTATCTGTACATACGCAATGAACCGTCATTAGCTACTGGATGGATAACCATTGACGTTTCTTTATTTTATAGATTTTATTAGATCATTGCTTAGAGCAGTATAAAGGTTAGTTTGCAATGGAATATTATATTTGTTTACGTAGTAGAAGAAGTAAACAGAACATCTCATATGCTGCACTCCCATGACTATCTGCACTTGTACAAACTGTTTTTACAAAGCTTTATTCCTTTATCTACTTCATGTTAATCAAGATAAACATTATCTTATTACTAATGTTCCAATAAAGCTCTGAGAGGACCGTAGCGGAGGGCTCAGGCGGTTTCGCCTATGGCCCTTATTCGGCAGGTCCAGTTTACATTCCCGTGCCCGACGTACTTTGCCCATAGCTTTTTCAGTGGTTTTCCCAGATCACCAGGAGAATGCTGGGCAGGTTAATTACATCCCCAGAATATTCTGTTTATCCATTTCATCTACATTGCCATTTCACATTACCTCTCACCTGAGTGTAAGTGTCGGCGGGAGACTCGGCGGTGCATAAATGATCTAGATATACGAGAGCTGTTCAATAAAGAATCATCACAATATCTTTTTGTTTTGTCTTGACAACGTACCTTTACTCATCCTCATAATTTTGATGGTCCTTCTCAAATTAGTCTCTCCTGAATGCGATGCAATTGTTTCAGCATTTCTGCCGGTTTTCAAAGACATGCTGGAAACCATTTTTGAGAGATCCTTTAAAATCGCCTCCGCAGCCTTCGCCAATGCTTCTGATGATGGATACTGCCTCCCATAAAAGTTTCTTCAAGTTAGGGAGTGGAAAAAATTAACATGGGGCTATATCCAGACACTAGGGAGGGTGAGGGATGCACTTCACATTGACTTTTGCAAGATATTCAGCAACAACATTGGCAATATGCATCCGCGCATTATCTTGCTGCAGCATCCAGCCTGCTTCACAGAAATGTAGTCTTTGGCGCCTGATATGGACCTGCAATGTTTTCAGGATACCCCTGAAGTATTGTCCAGTTACTGATGTGTGTGCAGGTACAAGATGCTGATAAACCATTCCATGAATATCAAAGAATGAAGTGACCATAGCTTTCCCAGCAGAAGCAACCACTTTTGCCTTTTGGGGGTTGGTGATGAAGGAGATTTCCACACTGAGCTTTGCTGTTTGCTCTCAGGATCAAAATGATGTAGCCAAGTTACATCAGCAGTGACTACGTTTGAAAGAAACTCCGGGTCTTCCTCTTATAGCAACTCTAACTGCATGCAGACCTGCAGGCGAATGTCCTTTTGTTTGGGAATCGACAGTTTTGGAAAACTTCGTGCAGAAACACGTCCCATGTGTAATGTTTCTGTAAACAACGTGTGGGTGGCACCCAATGAAATGTTCAGTAAATCAGAAAGTGATCTAAAGGTAATTCGTCGATCCTCTCTGACAATGGCAGCAGCAGTGTTGATGCTTTCTGTCGTAACAGCAGTAACTGGAGCACCGGGTCCACTTTCCTTTGAAATTGATTGTCTCCCCTCTTTAAACATTTTAAGCCACCTTCGAGCTCTGCTGTAAGGAAGAACACTCTCCATAGGCCTCCTGTAACATTGTATAGGCCTCAACTGAAGATTTTTTGAGACGAAAGCAGAATTTCAAAGCAGCATATTGTTCCTCGCGTGTTACGTCCATTGCAGCGTTAGGAATGCTGAACATTTCTGAACTTGCCTGGTTCTTACAGGTGGGAACCAGGAATATCAACATTGAAAGTACTACTGCCTGTTTGTTTCACATTAAGCTAACAGTATATATCAATAAAAAATATTATTGCAAAAAATTATGAACGTAAAAAAATTATGATCATTCTTTAATGAACAGTCCTCGTAGTACCTGACAGGAGAAATTGGTCAACACTTCTGCATATGCATGCAAACTATTCAACAAAAGCATCAAACCCAAGTATTTTCCTGCAGAACGTTGACTTCTAGATCTCTCAGATTAAACCATGGAGCAGTTTGATACCGACCGAGGCAAAGACTCCAGTAAAGTTACATAAAACTGAGAGGCCTTGAGCAGAGAAGTATACCTCTGAAGTCATGCATCCCATCTCCCGCATTCCTGGCGGGACCATAGTTAACGGCGATCGATCCCGTCCTGCATTTCCGGAGCTCATCGGGCTACCACCCCAAGGTGTGCTCAGTGCAGTTGAGTTGAGCTCGCTGGAACAAAGGTTGCCTCGCGGCACCCACACACAATAAGTGACAAGCCCGGCTGTTAGCCTAAGGAGGTACTTTAGCGAGAAGGGCACAGCAACATGACAGCGGCTCCATCCCTTGAATGTGCACCTCCAAATCATTCTCCTTAACCATCGATGCACCAAACTCCAACAGCATTCAAAACATACCATCCTTAAAATTAAATATATCCTTTGCCATTTATATTATCTTTATTTCTTCTTGTTCACGGTTTAGGCCAAGTCGCTGTTCCGGCTACATCCCATTCCTGCCTTGATCGTCCAGGTGAAGTCGTCCTCTTGGTTTACATATAGGATTATTTTTTGGCATTCTCTTGGCATCCATATTTCAGAAGTTCTTTCCAATTGACCAAAACTCGTCTGTTCCTTTTTTCGTTTATTGCATTAATATTTAACCTATTTCTATTTTCTTGATTCTTATTTTATCCATTTTGTGTTTGCTAAGAATGACCTGAACAACCCCATTTCTGACCACAATAATCCTTTTCCTTTAAGATGAGAAAGTATTGCCTATTTCCACAATGCTATTTCCATGAGTTTTGGGTCCATATTACTAAGAAATTATTACTGATATGTACATGAAGATATTCATGTCATAAAGTAAGACCTGAAGCTTTCCTGGCGACGAATACGCCCACTTTCTTCTCTGGCAGCCAGCCAGGTGAAAAGATGATTAGATATTGACGTTTCGGGAGTGTGCATCTCTCCCATCATCAGGATATTTATAAAATGTTATAACCACAAAAGAAACACTGGATATAACATAACTGTAAACAAAGACAAAACACTATCAAAATTCGCATTACTGAACAAAAGACTGTTTTCAGTAAATTAAATGGCAGCTCAGGAGATGGTGCGAGTATAGAAAACCGCGTCTAAGAAACTAACTACTTAACTTGAGTTATCAAGTTGTATTGACATTTGCTTCTTAATTCGACGGATTTCCATTTTAAGGCCGGTTTCCAAAAGGAGCTGAACTAAAATCCAGCATCATGATTAAGCGTGCTCCTTTCAGAGGAAATGGCCAAAGCCTCCTTAATTCTCCGCTCCCAGTAACTGCTGCATTTCGCCAAGATGGCCGTCTCCCGAAAATTGGATCTATGATCGTTATCAAAACAATGCTCTGCCAGCCCAGGCTTCTCAGGTTGCATTAAACGAATGCTCCGTCTTTGTTTTTAGTGTTTTGTCTTTGTTTATAGTTATATTATATTCATTGTTTCATTTGTGGTTACGGCATTTTATAAATATCCTGATGATGGGAGAGATGCACACTCCCGAAACGTTGATATCTAATCATCTGTTCACCTGGCTGGCTGCCCAAGAACAAAGTGAGAGCATATTCAGGCATGTTCTTGAAACCTTTATCTTTATTAATACCTATTATTGTTTCAAAATTTTGTACTGATAATTTGTTATAATTTTTTAGTGTTTGTAAAAATAAAAAACCTGAAATTTCAGATAATTTTATTTCTTTAATTAAATATTATGAATCTCAGAGAAAAATCCCTTCTTATTATTCTTATGAGTCTACTTAATACACAAAAAAATGAAATATTTTGGTTGATTAGTCTTTTAAAAAGGTGTACCGGAACATGAAAAAATGTGAAGCTGAGGAAAACAGTTTTAAATTTATATATTGATTACTGACTTCTCACATGAGTCAGAACGTTCCTGCTGCATAGTCTTGACCCTCTGTATCCTCACTTGTATTTTTTTTCGCGTTTCTCTTCAGTATTTTTGCCTTCTTGGCCAGTTCTTCAACCATTACATCTGCTTTCAAGACTCATAACTCATCAGTTTCTATCATGAATAGCACATGTATTTTTGAACTGGGTCTACTAACCTCAATATTACATGTGGTTTCATTGTCTACTCTATTTATATTTTACACATTTACTGTTCTGTAAACATTCTACATTGCCTGTAAACATTCTCTTTCGAAATGTTTTTGGCCTATCCATATCATATATTCACCAATAACTAGTATAAAATATTATTCAGAACAAATAACTGTTCACATATACAGCCAAAGACAAAAGAAAAACTAGCATCATTGGAGTTACAGTGGTACCAGCACAAATCTTAAAAGATCCCTTACAAAACAAGGCTTAGTTCACAAATATCTTTTGAACATTATAGAAGCTATGAGCGATTTTCTGAAAGCTTACAAAGAGGGGTGTAGCAAAAACTTAACCACTAATTTAATAAGCAAATTGGGTATAAAATATTGCGCCAAAGAACTTTCTAACTATATATTTGTAATCTCTAGGGATGAAATTCTAATAAAGTGTAAAATTAAAAAATTAATTTTAATCCCAAGGGAAGTACCTTCTCACCTTAATATCCAGGACTCGCTGTCATATGTCAGGACCAGTACTGCCATTACTTTATAGAACTTCATTTTAGTGTCTACTTGATATGTTTTAGTGTTCTTTTAATTCCTGAACACATCATTTGATATCCGCCCAATTTATATGTAATATTTTTATCAATATTATAAGTAAAATCGCGGGCAAAATATTGAACATATTTCAGTCATATATCTTCTAATATTACGAGAGCTGTTCAATAAAGAATGATCATAATTTTTTACGGTCATACTTTTTCGCACTAAAATTCAATCTTATTATATTCTGTTAGCTTAATGTGAAACAACACCCGTAGTAGTTTCATCGTTGATACTCCAGGTTGCTCTGTGAGTACCAGGCAAGTACAGACATGTTCAGTATTGCCTACCACTGCAATGGAGGTAACATGCAGTTAAAGTTGATGTTAGAGAAAGATCCGGAGTTTCTTTCAAACGTAATCACTGCTGATGAAACTTGGCTACATCATTTTGATCCTGAGAGCAAACAGCAAAGCCTAGTGTGGAAATCTCCTTCATCACCAACCCCTAGAAAAGCAAAAGTGGTTGCCTCTGCTGGGAAAGTTATGGTCATCTCATTCTTTGATATTCATGGAATGGTTTATCAGCATGTTGTACCTGCACACACATCAGTAACTGGGCAATACTACAGGGATGTCGTGAAAACATTGCAGTTCCATATCAGGCGCAAAAGACCACATTTCCGAGAAGCAGGTTGAATGTATCAACTCTAACCCTAATATACCAATGTGTAAAATAGGGTTCAATTAATCTGGATAAATAAAAAAAATACCAAAGTATAATTATTTCTTATCATCTTCAAATCCAAACCAAAGGGAAGAAAACCATCAATGTCAGTTTCTAATGTGAATTTTATAGCTTTATCTTGCAAATTTAGTAGCTTTAAGGCATTATTTATTTGTTTATATGTATAAACAAAGTGATAAATTGGCCGTAGCAGATCATTTTTGATCATTTATCAGGAAATAAATCCTTAAGCTGAATTATTAAAACAATTAAATGTCCCGATATATTTAATGGTTTGGGAAAAGATATTTATTTTAAAAAAATAAACATCGCGTAATGAATTTGGAAATAACAGCAGTTGATTCTGTTCTTAAGTTTGTGTCGTTTTCAGATTTTGGTAACACTGAAAAATACATAACATAGTAACTTCCTTAACGAAGAATTTGTTTCCTCCTGTGGTTGTTCAATCTTTCGAATTATCAAGATTACCACCAAGAATTTCCAGTAAAAATGTGCATCCCTTCATGGAAATTTAACAGACTTACTAAAGGACTCTGGTACTTACATTTTAAGATAATCGTTTTTTTATCTCCCCTATAAATGATAGTCTGGAGCGAAGGGATTCACTTGGAAATCTTCGTGACACATCGTTGGAAGATGCTGAACCTAAATTAGAACTTTGACATTTAACTGACCTTTTTTTGTCGAGTTATTTGTTTCACAGACATACAGACATACACTCACATGAACCTACACGTACGTGGGCTTCGAACTTTCCATAAAATTATATTGTTAGTTCAGGGTCCTCAAAACACCCATTTAATCTGAAACCTAGGTATCTAATATCTGAATGGAATATATTTATTTCTCCTTACCTGCTGTGCCTGCTATGTGCAAATAAATTAAATTAAATTAAATTAACTAAAAACGTATGATTATGTAATAGGCTTATTTACTGAGCTTGCCTTTAACCTTTAAAGATGCGAAATTTAAACACATCTGTCATTTGTTTGACCTTCTTCTGACGATAATAACATTTTATTTCATGATATGTAAATGCGGTCGTATTTTTCAGGAAATAATATTGGGGGTGTGTTAGTGAACCAAGATAAAATTTAATTTAATGAGAGTTTGTAATTGTGTTTGGTGCTACGGCACGCCGTCATAAGCGCAAAAAAGAGAGAAAAGAAACGTTTGGTTATTATCCCCATTGCTGGCGTATTTGTAATGAAAACAATGTGCAGCATCTGGGATATTTTCCACAGTGTTTTTGTGGATTAAATCTGCTTTAAAACTCGGAATATTCAGTTCAATAACTCAGCTTCGTGTTCCCATGAATGTCAGAAACAACAATCTCGATGTTCTAAAAGATGTAATTGTCATAGTTTTATACAAATGGTCGTTAATTGCATTCACCCTATTTATTAGCAGCAGATGAACAAGTGTAGCCTTTTATAGGTGGCGCTGTTGTAGCGTGTGGGACTTTTATTCTGCGGTGCAAGGTTCTGTTCTCGTGTATCACCCAATAAACTTGATGTTTCATGGGTCTTCCTGGTTGGTTGTGAATACTAGAATGGATTCTTATGTATCACATTTCCCATTTATTCCGCTTCCTTCTTATTTTCTGTTCTTCTACATTTTTTGAAGCAAATGTGCTTGCTTAAGGACACTGGGAGGCTATGTTTACCCAGAAAAGGCTAATTTTTACCAATATTAAAATTTGAATATATAGAAAAATAAACATTATCAGAAATTGAAATTCGGTATGATTAAAGTATAAAAATGTGTCCATTCAACTACTGTATAATATTTAAATTACGTTCACATAGGTCCATGTAAAAGGGGCATAAATCACACAGTGGGTCCTGAAAAAAATATTGCACCCTATACTTCAGGTGCACTTTACTTGTAGGAATTTAAAGCTACATGTACCAAGTTTTAACCTAAATAACCTAAGATACAGTTTTATAATATCGGCTAAATGAAAATCACATATAGTTTATACTATGCTCATGAAAAATTAATTGCTTTTGAGTAAAAAAAGAAGATAATATTTTCAAGGACTGAATATTTGTTTTCATCCATTTTATAAATCACTTGAATATAAATGTTAGCCGAATATGTTCAAGGAAGATTGACAAATAACCACTAAAAATTTTGTGTCAATATCTTTTATAGTTTCTGAGAAACATGCACCTAAAGTATGAAAAATCAAGGTTTTGGGAAATCACGATCAAAGATTAAGCACCATTCTCCGGAAGTGGGCGTATCATTACGCCGCCATGTTTAAAATGACGAACTAAAGGACTTTAATACCAACTGAGAACATATGTTATATATCATTTTAAAGCTGAAGAATTATATAATTTTTAATATAAAAACAAATAATGGATTTTTTGAAACCTATCGACCTCCCAGTGACCCTAAAAGAAAGAGTGCTGTCCCTGGCGCCGTATTCGTAGTTGTCACCTTGGTTTAGACTATCTTTCGACTAACTTGGTCCAGACCAAAGACGGTCTAACTTCTTGGTGTTCATAGACGATAAAAAGCCTCGGACCAAGTAAAGCCGTGACCAGCACGGAGTAAATGTTACAAGACTTAGAAAGGCACCTCTGCGCATGCACAAGTCCCATAGAATGCTAAACAAACCACAGTGTACCTACAAATTTAAAAATCTGTTAGTCAAAATGAAAAATTCAATGCCATTGCCCGGGATTTGAACCACGGATCTCCTGGTTTCCGTCCAGTCGCTCTAAACCATTGAGCTACCATGGCCAACGTGCCGTCCTGATATTAAATTCTTCATTTGTCTCCTATGTTAGGAAGGCACGTTGGCCAAGGTATTTTTTTGTAATATACGTCCTCCAACATTTAGTCATATCGGACGATGAATGAATTGGGTGAAATGATGCTCAATGCATCCTGGGTCCACGGAGCTTAGAGCTACCCGACATTCGTCTTTCAAGATCAGGGAAAACCCCGGAAAAACCTTATCCAGTAACTCTTGTGGTACCTCTGACGTTACTAGAGGAACCTCGGGCCGAAAATTCGAGCCCCTCCATGATAGAGAGTTGTTCGGATTGGGTAGGACTCGAGGGGGAAGTTGTTCCCGATACCCGTGGGAGATCGGGTACGTCTGCGGACGGGTTTAAGGGAAGCCATTAATATTCCCGCGTACTACCCAGCATAGCTAGTAGGTGTGCTAGATCACCAGGCGGCCCCACCGAGGTCATATCGGTAGCCTTCCCATTTTGGTCTTGGCGTGCGTAAGTGGCGTATCCACTTCCATCCCGTCTTGAGTCCACAGGACCAGATGCGAGGGGCTTGTTAGTCTCTAGGTCTTGCCCCAGGAAAGAGCCTCGGAGGCACCGGGCGTCCTTTTGTGACAGCTCGGTAGCTCCCTGGTCGAAGTAGGCCCGGGTCTTTGATCCTATGGGCCCAGGTCTAATGGGAGTAGATCCTCTGGCATGAATCGACCGACATTCGAACTCGGGACCTCTTGACGTGAGGCAGACATGCTACCATATACGCTAGCGAGGCAGGCTTGGCCATGGTAGCTCAATGGGTTAGAGCGATGGACGGAAACCTGGAGATGCGAAGTTCAAATCCCGGCCATGGCATTGAATTTTTCGTGTTGACTCAATCTATCAAAAACCTTAGCCTATATACGGCTAGTGTGGAGAAATGATTCATTTCCATCAATTAACTAAAATAATAAGAGTTAAATGATAAAGCCAGGGACTCAAGTACTTACCATAGTAAGTCGCCACAAACGGTGTATCTCGAATGCGAGAGCCCCTAGTGGTCTACCGGGGAAATATATGAGTCAAATGTAGAATTTGTCAGGACGGCACGTTGGTCATGGTAGCTCAATGGGTTAGAGCGACTGTACGGAAACCAGGAGATCCGTGGTTAAAATCCCGCGCATGGCATTGAATGTAGGGACGCTGCCCTCTGTACTGTCTTGGCTCCTTGGGACGGCCACCCTCTATCTCCTTCGCCTCATCCCTCCTCCCGGGGGTGCCCCCACTTGGAGGCATAGGAACAATGGGCCCAGCATGGTAGCCTACGTACCGAATGCCCTGCGTAATGACATCCCTATCCTAACCCTTCAGTGCCGGCCTCAGTAGCTAGATGGTAGCGTATCGGAGTCACGTTCAAGAAGTCCCGAGTTCGAAACTTGGTCAGGGTGAGTTATCTGAATAAGGCTTTTTTCGGGGTTTTCCCTTATGCTGAAAAATGAGTGACGGATAGCTTTCAGCTCTATGCAACCTAAGGTCATTGGAATATCAGTTCGCCCGTTTCATATAATATAAAGTTGGAAGACGTAAATTTAAAAATGAAATCTTTACTTGTTTTCTCCCCTACTATTGGCAGAGAGGGTACTGCCCTATCAAAACAGTATTTGGGTAAAACCTGCATTCCGAAACAGGGGAGGAAAATAGAGAGTTATTTTAAAAGCCCATATATTCGAATACCGTTCTTGAACAAATAACGGAGTGGCAGGGAAACAGTAATAAAGCTTTATTACCCTTTGCAATAGAAGCTAATAAAATGAACATGAAATGGCTCCCCCATGGGTGACAGTTCATATTTAACATAAGAGCACTCTGTTAACCAGCGGCATGGTCACAACCTCCCGAACTCGCCTTCAACACAGATGTATAATTTGTGAAATTATTGCACCCCGATTAGCCAGTTCGCTTCTAAACAAAGTCCCTTAGAACTTTTGGGAGATTGCTAGGCGTGAGAGTTTGTGGTCCGCATTCAGGTGGTCTTCTGTTTGGTTCCCGTTGCCGACATTTCTGACTTTCCCTACTGGGAACGATCATTACATCCCTATATAACCGCCTCTGCAAGAGGCAAGAGGTCCCGAGTTCGGCTCTTGGTCACGGTGAGTTACTTGGATAATTTTTTTCCTATGTTAAAAAAAGCTGGCACCCCGCAGCCGTGGTCACTAGCGTATACGACTTTGACATTACGCCGAATAGGGTGTTTTAAGTTCGAGTCCCGCCATGCGTTGCCTGTTTGTGTGTTATGTGTAAAAATACAAAAAAGAAACACAGTAAAACGTGGAAGAGTAAAGCAGTGAATACATGGAGAAAAGGAAACCTTCTTCTCCTTCACTTCATGGCATAGGCAATCAAGTGCCTGTTCCGCCTTCGAAGTCCTCCAGCCATGGTTTCCTGGGTCTGCCCACCGATCTCCTACCTTTAGCATGATACTGTAATATTTGTTTTGTAAGTCTATTATCTGGCATTCTTTCAACATGTTCCTTCCATTTTTGTTTGAGATCTTTTAACCTATCATTCATACTAAAAATGTCCAGCTCTTCTCTTATATTTTCATTTCTTATTAAGTCCCTCTTCGTCCATTCTTTCACAGTTCTCAATAATTTCATTTCTGAAGCCTGTATTTTACTCTGTTGCTTTTTAGTTAACGTCCAAGTCTCACTTCCGTATGTCAGTATAAGTACAGCCATAACTTTGTAGGACTTTAATTTTGTTTCTTTACGTATTTTGTTTCTGAATGTTCTATTTATTGTTCCACACACTCTTTGAAATTTGCATATTTTATTGTAGACATATTCCTTGTCATAACTAACATCAGTTCCCAAGTAGTTAAAATGGCTTACCTGTTTAATGCAACGATTATTTATAACTATTTTTGTTCTAATTGGCTCTTTCCCAATGAATGCCACTACCTTTGATTTTATAAAGAAATTGTCATATTATATTGCTTACTAAGTTCACTAAGTATAAAAATGGATTTTCGCAGGACAGACTCGCTATTTTGTATAATAACTAAGTCGTCAGCAAACAATAAAATATTTAAAAAGTTTTTATTTGAAATCTTAAAACCTACATTCACCAGCTGCTTCAGAAAAGGAAACCAATAGATAAAGTAGCTGTAACTTTCTTTTGAAGTAACTGCCTTATTTTCTAGTACTCTTAGAGAAAAACTTTTAATTTATTGAAAATTTTGGTTGAGTTCAATAAATTAACATGCAGCCTTAATAGTTGATTTTGTTAAATTTATCGAATTTTGTTTAGATCAAATTTTTTCACTTTTGATGTTGAATTTTTTCAAAAAACTTCTGGCTTAACAATGGGTAATCCTCTTTCACCTTTCCTTGTTGATATTTTTATGTCATTTTTTCAAAATGCATGTCACTAAAGTATTCCCTTTAATTTTTAAAGCCTGATATAGATTGTGGCGCTATTTTCCAGTTGGAAGCGATCTTTGTGACCATCCCTCCTAATTATTGCAGGTTCAATTGTTTCTCGATGATTGAGTTTGATATATTATTTAATTTGATTATATAATCTAACGTCCACTCGTCACTATTACGAATACAGAATAACTCTTTTTGAAGTTTATTAACTTTCCGTTACAATTATGTTCACCGCAACATTTTTCCTTCGTCATGAAACCAGATTGAAGAACATATATCGATCTCAAGATTATTGATTTTCCGTAACTACCGTTACTCCTCTATTAATTTTGTGATTGGCCGATTTACTGCTACGTCACCGCATTTCGTAATACAATTATTACTACGGCCAATCACAAAATTACACATATAATCGCTTTTTAATATTGTCATTACATGGCCTACTAAGTCATATCAGAAAACAATATTCATATAAAAAGTTCTAATAAAACATATCGTTACAAGATATGTTGATGATACTTTTGCAATAGTTCCTGCAGAACTCATAAAGTATGCTTTAAAATTACAAAATTTGCAAGGTAGAGATAAAAAAATTTACATTCGAATCTGAAATTAATAAATTTCTTCCTTTTCTAGATCTAAAGATGATAAGATATTATAATAAATTAAACTTTGGTATTTATAGGGAGTCTGTTCATATTGATAATTACATAAAAAATATGTTTTAACCCCTTTTCACATTAATTTGCTGTTTTCAATAGTTTGATTTATAGATTAATAAATATACCCCTGAATAAAGAGGAATTCAATAAAGAATATAAATATATTATTAATACTGATTTAATTCATGGTCTTAATAAAAACTAGAAAATTGAAAAATTCAAATTTAACACTGTTAATGATATTTCTACCCTTAAAAATAAAATATGATTATAGTTTTTAAAATTTGCTAACCATCCTTTGATTAATAAACATTTTCGAAAAATTGTAAGGAGTTTGGAATAACTTTAGTTCCTCAAAATAAATATAGTATTAAAAATGAATTACATTCCTCTATAAAAGATGAAATTCCTAATAATAAAAAATCTGGTATTTATCAGTTTAATTGTTTGGATTGTCATACAGTTTATACTGGAAAGACAATTCCCTTAGATTCCCTCGCGCTGAGGGAACCCAAACGACTCTTGACATCAGCATTGATGAGGAAGGGGACATAAAAAACAATAGTTTGTACAAAAGTAGACAACGGCTGGTAGGACTGACAAATTAGAGAGGCTAGCCAAGGCCAACTATTCATGTCTAGCCTTTAGAAAGTTATTCAGTTAGATTAATTACATAGAAAAGGAGCAAGTGTAAGAATAGTTTGTACCAGAGCAGAGAACGACAGGTTGGGTCCACAAATTAGAGAGGTTAGTCAAGGTCAGCTATTAATGTCTAGGCTTTAGGAAGATATTCAGTTCGATTAATTATATAGATAGAGCAATAAGTGTTTGTAAGAATAGTTTGTACAAAAGTAGAGATCGGCAGGCTGGACCGACAAATTAGAGAGGCTAGCCAAGGACAGCTATTCAATCTAGCCTTTAGGAAGTTATTCGGTTCGATTAATTACATAGATAGAGGAATAAGTGTTTGTAAGAATAGTTTGTACAAGAGTAGAAATCGGCAGGCTGGACCAACAAATTAGAGAGGCTAGCCAAGGCCAGCTATTCATGTCTAGTCTTTAGGAAGTTATTCAGTTGGATTAATTATATCGATAGAGTAAGTGTTTGTAAGAATAGTTTGTACAAGAGTAGAGAACGGCAGCTTGCACCGACAAATTAGAGAGGCTAGCCAAGGCCAACTATTCATGCCTAGCCTTTAGGAAGTTGTTCAGTTCGATTAATTACATAGATAGATGAATAAATGTTTTTAAGAATAGTTTGTACTAGAGTAGAGAACAGCGGATTGGACCGACAAATCAGAGAGACTAGCCAAGGCCCGCTATTCATGTCTAGCCTTTTGGAAGTTATTCACTCTGATTAATTACATAGATAGAAAAAAGTGTTTGTAATATTAGTTTGTACAGGAGTAGGCAAACGGATATAAGATCTTACTTCTTTATCTAGGCCTTGCGGTCTATCCCGCAGGGTTCCTTCTCTCTGCATTTCAGATAAATGTTTGCATATACTGAAAGCTAGAGCTAAAACAAACCTCTCTATATCGTTGAAATGTCCAAGGGACATTAATTAAGTAGGTTTCATTACAAATTAGAACAGCTAACCGTAAAATGTTGGGTAAGCCATCGAGTCATTCAAATATTTTAAATGATGGTATTTTAGCATATTACAAAAGTAGCTTTCATACTACTTATACGTCATCGTTGTCAAAGTCATTAGAAATGAGATTTAACTGACAAAAAAAATGTTTTAAAATCCACATCGTATTTTAAGGCGTTGACTATAAGCTCTCATAAAATAAGCAAATGATAATAACCACAAAATTGAAATCTTAATGCGAAGCGGAAGAGGAAGTTGAGGGATGACAGATGAAAGGGTTCTAAATGGAAACAATTTTTATGAGGACGTGCTTTTGCAGGTGGGTAATTCTAATATTGCATTTGGAGAGCGCAGAAAGAGGCGTTATTCGCCCCGTTGCCATCAAACCATATCAAATTACCTCAACGCATGCTTGCTCGCAGCTTAATGCAACCGCTCGTAAAGTTTCGAGTTAGCGACCAACATTTCACATTCTGCTGTGCAGAACTGTAATTTATAGGGGCGTGGCCCTAAAGAGAAGTTAAAATCTCTGGGAATGGACCACACCACGCTGCAATTGAATTATCAAATGCTGAGAACCTTGCTCTCTGACCTAGAACAAGAGTTACATCCCATCCATAGCAGACCAAAGTAAATAGGGATACGCGTGATGAAAATAACATAAGATATTTCTAGGAAATCTGGGGCCATGTTTCATCTCGCAAATAATTTAAAAATGTATTTAATTATGGGAATCATATTCACGGTAGTTATCTCAAGTTGTATCTGTCACTAGTACAATTGTGAATTTTAGAGTTAGAAAAAATTGTGAAAATAGTGTGAAAACATTCCTGGACGTTCCACCACAGTCAGAACATTACTCTAGGACAGAACTGATTTCTTTTATAACGATGACTTTGGCAGGTGAAGCCACTGTTTCGAGGCACCAGAGTTGCAGTAATATACCCATTTTCCATCACAAGTGGCAATTCCCTTGACAAACATATCATCCATCGGATTACGGATGTGCTGACGATAGATCACTACGTTCAGCCTGATGAGGTGTCAGTTCCTGAGGCATAGATCTACAGCTTCTGTATGATTTTCCCATGTGGCGATGTATGCACCAAGTTCTTCTGAAAGAAGTAGTTTCTTAGGAATTGTTTTTATTGTTGGTATAATTTGAATAACAATTTACGACAATTGATTAAGTGATTGATTCATACTAATTAAGAAATATAAAGTTTCATTGAACTTCAGCAAAAGAAGAGGGGGTTCTCCATACCAGACATTGTTTTGTAGGAAGCCAAGAGTGTTTTATCATATTCATTACCAAATCCAAAGGTACTTATGAAAGGAAATTACCTCTTGTATTGCCAGCATAATGTGAACATACAGGAAAACATTTGTTAATTATTGAGTGAATAAAAGTTACACAGTGCGATCCATATAAACCTGAATATTTCAATAGGTCATAACTCTTGAGCCACTTTGCGGTCGCCTGGGATCGAAAGCGGGTCGCTTTGGTGAGAGCCAAGCGGTCTAACCCCTGAGCCACGGCACGGCCTAGCAAGAAGTGTATTGTTTCCTCTCATCGAATTTAATAAACATCTTGACTTATTCAAAGTACATATTTCTTTTATCACGTCATATCAAATGTTTACGTTTATGTTCCGAGTAATTTCAAATATACGTTCAGTCATGCATGACAACCAATAATAATATTCATTGCAGCGCTTATGTCGCAATGCATTGTTATAATATATTGGTATCTACTTTATTTGTATTAGGAAAATCATATGGGCTAAAAATATGGGGGTTTTATGTTAAACACATTAATCTCTATCTTTACATGAATCAGTTTTAGCAAAATCTAAATTTTTGACTGAGCGCGAATAATATTTTATACAGATTGATTAGGTTGCACATACCACTTAGCTGGAATGCAATACAACACCGCAGGACTCCGATTGGCTGCTCACCTAGCAGCGTTCAAGGACAAACAGCTTCCCATGTGCCCGCCTCGGTAGCGTGGTGGTGGCATGTCTGTCCCACGCGTAAGAGGTCCAGAGTTCAAATCTCGGTCAGGGTGAGTTACCTGCATAAGTTTTTCCGGGGTTTTCCCTTATCCTGGTAGACTAATGTCGGGTAACTCTAAGCTCCGTGGACCCCGGACTCATTTGAGCATCGTGTCGCCCACTCCATTCATCGTCCGATATGATTTAACGTTGGAGGACGTAAATTACAACAAACACCACCTTCCCATTTGAAACACGTAATAGGCACACAAATGGATAGAATCTTACGGAGGGGATTTAGTACATAGGCCAGACTTGATCCATTGTACCTGCATCCCCGAGAGAAGACATAGGGTGGTCAATGCAAGGAGTCAGAACAGTGCACATGGCAGAGGACCTGCTACTGGCCCGTTGAGAAACTCACCGGCATCTCACCCACCGCTGTCCTGAGACGGTCCACTAAGCCGGCCCGGAGACCTGAATCCATGGATTTCCTGCATACTTTTCTAAATTGTCCCTGTTTAATGATTTCCGTAACTCAATACTGTCATCCAAACATCGGAATTCCAGATAGAACCAGCAGCTGGCAGGTAGAGACCAGACGGGAAGCATTCAGCCACGCTTACCCATTTATCTTGTAGCGCTAACGAGGGAATGGTTGGAAAAAACATCACTAGCCATCTCTTTCCCCTCTCCCTGGCGTCTGGAACAGTCGGGATGATTCACTGTACCGCGAGACTTCCAGAAACAGCGATCTCCCTATATAAGGTATGCAGTGGGCGAGTCAAGTCAGTTCTTGGCGAGCAGCCGTGAGGAGCGCCGAGTGAGTGAACAGACCGGAAGACTGTGTACGTGTATCAGAGGAGCTGTACCTAATTGTGAGTGTAGAGTGGACCTGTGACAGACGAACTGGCGAATAGTAATTGTGTGCGCTACGTAATTCTGTGTAATCGACGAATGTTACAACTGCAATTCGGTGGAAATAAAGAACATTTTGAGTTTGTGCAATTGGAATTTTAATTTCACGAGCCCATAAAGTCACAATACTTACTATTTTGTAGGTCATTCCCTTTTTCCATAAAAGAGGTGGCAACCAGATGGTTAAAAAGCTGAATACTTTTGGAAGTCGAACCTCATACCAGAGTTTCTGATTTCAGCAATGACCATAGTTCTAAAAATCCTATGTGTTGTAAAAGTTTTTAAAACGCTTATTCCTCTATCTACTTCAGCTTAATCTAAACAGACGTCTACGAAACGGACCACCGGCTTTACCTTCCTTACGATGAAGCCTTCCTAGGAATTTTTGCACCCGAGAAAAGTCAATCGTCTTCCACAGGGGTTTGAACCTACGACCTCGGGAACCACAGACACCTTACATCATGCATGACGATATTTTGTAAGTACTACCAATATCTCTAAAGAGTGATATTTTTATTAAAAGTGTCAGATGCATTAGGGAAACAAAATGTAAAAGTAAACAACTAAGTTTTTTCCCTCTTACAAAGGACTGATGGGGACGAGGGAAATCCTCGCCCTGAATCCTTAAGAGATGCTGCACTCACTACAAAGTTTCGTAGTTACACGACTTTTCCTTTTAGTTATGCTATTCAGACACACATACAAAGCAAGGCTTTTTCTAAGAGCGTCCTTTGGTTCAAAGGCCCCAGAACACGTCTTTCTGAAAGAAGAGCTTTAAAGAATTCTGTATTTATTTCTATACTAGGCATATATGGCGAAAGTGGAAACATTAAAAATAACCAAAGCAACGTCTGTTGGGAATAAGCATTGCTAATACAGAACACAGGGCATTAACTTCTGGAATTAGACTTCACAGTCCGAATTAATGTGCTCTCATGCCCGGAGAAGTTCATAATACAGACAACCATTTCCTAGCATTAGCAGTTTTATTGTTTTTGCTACAATAAAGTAGTATTTATACAATAAACCATAGCATATATGTTCAACTATGAAAACGTTATGGGTACTACCCTTGTACAAACCTTCTTACAAACTTTATTCATCTATGTGATGAACAGAATTGAATAACTAGGTTTCCTATTTATCCTGCGTCAAACCTACCGTTCTCTACTCTTGTACAAACTATTCTTACAAACACTTATTCCTCTATGTAATTAACCGAAGTGAATAACTTCCTAAAGGCTAGACATGAATAGTTAGCCTTGGCTAGCCTCTCTAATTTGTCAGTCCCACCTGCAGTTCTCTACTCTTGTACAAACTATTCTTACAAACACTTATTCCTCTATCTATGTAATAAATCGAACGGAATAACTTCCTAAACGCTAGTCATGAACAGTTGACCTTGGTTAGCCTCTCTAATTTGTCGGTCCAACCTGCCGTTCTCTACTCCTGTAAAAACTATTTACAACAGTAGTTTTGAGTTATATATAATATATATGAAAAGTTTATACATTTATAAAAAATTATTATGTAAATATATTTGGTAATTTAAATAAGTAAAATATATGTAATTTTGTGATTGGCCGAAGTAATAATTGTATGACGTAATATGGCGTAATGTGGTGACGTGCCATTAAATCGGCCAATCACAAAATTAAGACAAGAGAAACAATAGTTACGACAAATCAATAATCTTAATATGTAAAGATGTTTTGTAATGGTGAGTGTGATAGTGGTGCAAGATCAAAATCATTTAAGTAATTGTTCGAACCTGTTTGAATACAACAAAGTAAGAATTTATCACTATGTTGGAAGTGACTGGAAAAGGAAGTTCAAGTAAAATGTAATCTAAATAATACAATTAATAGTTACAAAATTTGACTTCTCCGAAACTTTATTCCGAACCACGCCTGAAAAACAGATGTCTCATGGCCATTATTTAAAATAAGATGATACAATTGGTCACCAGAGCAAACAGATAGCATCAAAAAAAAAAATCACACGAGAAGAGAAAGAATGGTGCGTCCAATATAGAAATCCTGTCCCAAATTGCGCCCGAAGTGTGCCTGATGAAGACGGAGATAAATTAACGACCAATAGTCTCAAATTCCTGTCCCATATTCTTACAAACACTTATTCCTCTTTCTGTGTAATTAATCGAATTGAATAACTTCCTGAAGGCTAGACATGAATAGCTGGCCTTGGTTAGCCTAATTTGTCGGTCCAAACTGCCGTTCTCCACTCTTGTACAGACTATTGTTAAAAACAGTTATTCCTCTGGGTAATTAATCGAACTGAATGACTTCCTAAAGGCTACACATGAATATTTGGCCTTGACCAGCTTCTCTACTTTGCCGGTCTAGCCTGCAGTTTCCTACACCTATACAAACTATTCTTACAAGCACTTATTCCTCTTTCTATGTAATAAATTGAACTGAATAACTTCCTAAAGGCTAGACATGAATAGTTGGCTTTGGCTAGCCTCTCTAATTTGTCTGTCCAACCTGCCGTTCTCCACTCTTGTACAAGCTATTCGTACAAACACTTATTCATCTATCTACTTCATGATAATTGATATAATCATTACCTCATTGTTAATTTTGTTTATGTAAGGGATCATTGGAATAAATAGACTTTAAGTGATAGTCAAATGCTTTAGAGCTGGTCTGTATATGATGATGGCTTTCTAATTTTATTCCCCTATCATTACCGGTAATTATGTAAAAATGAAGTACTACCTATTTGAGAAAACCTTAAATATTAGAAAATTTAAATAAATAAAAAAGGAACATGTTTTAAATGTCCTTCAATACAAAGGAAATCACCTTACGTAAATTTTTTGTTTAACATGATCTAATTTTTTGTACAGCAAGACTTTATCTACCAGTTGTTCCAAAGTTTTCCAGAATGAACACGACTCTAAGGATATTCCAGGTAGATTCAAGATATACATGTCATGTGTAATGAAAATATTTTAAGCACATGGTATGTTAAATAAATGTCGTTAAAGCAGTTTTTGACAATATAACAGTTTTCAGATAATTTTCTGTGTAAGTTGTAGACTGATGTGGTGTATTTTAATGTGTCCTATCATGGGAAATTCTAAACTAAACAACGTTTTTCAGAAATTGCTCTTTATTGACTCAGGAGATCTCAAAATATGTACTACTACTAATTTCTCAGTATCGATGCATTTACGTAATGCAAATCTTCTCTACTTACTATGAACATGGTGGAAAAGCTAGCTGTATGCATTTCTTAGAGGGGAATTTTACCGATATTAATGCCCATGTTGAATGACACAGTTATAGATATTCACACATAGAACACATTCCACCTCGCTTAATATTTCAGCAGGCAAGTTACGACTGATTACACAGAGAGTTGGTTATGTCCCTTGCGCACTGCACTATTCTCTGTTGAAATTCCTCATTACAAATCCTGACTGCGCTATTAAACTTTTCATTGTAACTCTACGTTTTTGTTACTATGAAGCACAGGAGAAAAGCTCATCTACGGGGAATATTAAGCACAATTTGCTCCACCAGCATTTTGGAGGAGCGGCGATTGTGATTTTGAGGGTAAACAAAAAATATGAGGCCTTTCAAAGTTACTTTTAACTTTCAAACCCTTTTAATTATCATATTATTTGAGATGGCACAAAATTAAGAGCAGTCACATGCCACACAACAATGGAAGCAGGAATATACCGTAGAGCAGGGGAAGACAGTGGTGTTGTGACGTCAAATCCGTCATCTCTAACCACCAAATATGCTCCCGAACAAAAGGCAAGTTAGCGCGTGACGTCATCGCACTGATTTCTGCTGCCCAATGGAAAGGAAATAGATTGATGTGTTTGAGTAGGAAAGACAGGAAACGTATCGGGTATTAATGATATGTACAACTTACATCTTATGTGTTGTAATATTAATGTTGACTGCTTTAAATACACAATTGGTCACAGTTTATAAACAATTACATTTTGAGCCTGTGTTATGAGAAAAGACGAGGGCTGTTCAATAAGGAATAATCACTTTTTTTTTTTTTTTGACAAACGTACCTTTATTCGTCCTCATAATTTTGATGGTCCTTCTCAAAATAGTCTCCCCTGAATGCGATGCAATTATCCCAGCGTTTCTGTCAGTCTTCAAAGACATGCTGGAAACCATTTTTTGAGAAATCCTTCAATATCGCCTCTGAAGCCTACACCACTGCTTCTGATGGTGGATAATGCCTCCCACGTAGGCGTTTCTTCAAGTTAGGGAATAGAAAAATGTCACATGGGGCTAAATCTGGACTATAGGGAGGGTGAGGGATGCATTTCTCGTTGATTTTTGCAACATATTCAACAACAACATTGGCACTATGCGGCCGAGCATTATCGTGGTGCAGCATCCAGCCTCCTTCACGGAAATGTGGTCTTTTGTGCCTGATATGACCTGCAATGTTTTCAGGAAATCCCTGAAGTATTGTCCAGTTAGAGTTGTGTGTGCAGGTAGAACTTGCTGATAAAGAATTCCATAGATATTACAGAATGAGATGACCATAACTTTCCCAGCAGAAGCAACCACTTTTGTTTTTTGGGAGGCTGGTGATGGAGGAGATTTCTACACTCAGCTTTGCTGTTTGCGCTCAGGATCAAAATGATATAGCCAAGTTTGATCAGCAGTGATTACGTTTGAAAGAAACTCCGGGTCTTCCTCTAACATCAACTTTAACTGCATGTAGACCTGCATGCGTAAGTCCTTTTGTTCGAGAATCAACAGTCTTGGAACCCAACGCCCACAAACACGTCTCGTGTGTAATGTTACTGTCACCAACGTGTGTATGGCACCCAATGAAATGTTCAGTATTTCAGAAAGTAATCTTAAGGTAATTCGTCGATCCTTTCTCACAATGGCAGCAACAGTGTTGATGTTTTCTTCCTTAAGAGCAGTAACTGGAGCACCGGGTCCACCTTCCTTTCTTAAAACATATTAAACCACCTTCGAGCTGTGCTGTAGGGAAGAACAGACTCTCCATATGCCTGGAGTAATATTGTATAGGCCTCAGCTGAAGATTTCTTGAAAATTTCAAAGCCGCATATTGTCCTCACGTGCTACCTCCATTGCAGCGATACTGAACATGTCTGAAATTGACGTTTCTCACAGGCGGGAACCAAGAGTACCAACAATGAAACCATTACGGCGTGTTTGTTTCACACTATGCTAACAGAATATAAGGTTGAATTTTAGTGGGAGAAATATTGACTATAGAAAGACTATGATCAATCTTTATTGAACAGCTCTCATATTTTAGCACATTTTTGTAACTTAAGCTCCATCGGACCTTCATTTTAATAATTTCAAAGAAAAAATATAATGATTAAAAATGATGATGATGATAGTTATAATAATTACAATAGTAATAATAGTAGTAATAGTAATAGTAATAATAATAATAATAATAATAATAATAATAATAATAATAATAATAATAATAATAATAATAATAATAATAATAATAATAATAATAATAATAATAATAATAATCATAATCATAATAATAATAATAATAATAATCATAATAATAATAATCATAATCATAATAATAATAATAATAATCATAATCATAATAATCATAATCATAATCGTAATCATAATCATAATCGTAATCATAATCATAATCGTAATCGTAATCATAATCATAAT